>OY728167.1:297561169-298811169 GCA_963277665.1 Viscum album | reverse complement strand
AGTCTTGACTAACAAGAAATGATTCTATATGATTATGTGTGTATGCCACAAAGTTTCATGTTTTATGTTATGATTATTGTGATTACATTTCACTGCCACGATTTATCCCATGTTATGAAATTACGATCTCTTTTGCAGGATAAGATTTCCAAAAGTTATGTGCTTATGTATATGATGTGATTGATATTTCTTTTGTTTACCCTTACTGAGCATTTGAGCTCACCCTTTTATGTTTTCTTTTCCCCAGGATATAAAGAAAGGTTTTAGGTATAAAAAAAAGAAGATCTTTATGGGAGATGTTGAAGATCTTTCACCAGGAATTAAGAGATTATATTCCGAGTTTCCAAAGACACTAAACTATTACGATCCTTGTGTGTGTATTTTTGTAATGTACTAAGTATTCCGCAAAAGTAATGTAATGTCTGTGTACGTCAGGATACGGGTCTCTACAGTTGGTATCAGAGGAAAAGTTTAGTCAACCTTTGGAAACTAGGATGCGAAAGCGTTAGTAAGATCCCTAGAGATATTTATAAGGTATGTCTAGGGATGTCCCTAAGGATAAGTATACATATAGGATATAGTCCTAGAACTATGGTAACAATATTAGATTAAACCAAAGATGTTAGATATTGAAGTTACTCCCCCTTTATTAAGATTTTTTTCCTCTCACACTATTCTTTTTGGGTTTTAGAAAATGGTTGGAAACAAGATGATTCACGATAATGGAGGATATAATGGACAATGGAATGATATTATTCATGAGCAACCAAATGAAATGGGATTTGGAGGTCCAAACATCATTATTATGCCGAATCAGCAATCTCATAATATGATCAATAAAGTAAAATTTGGTAAGTTTCCTGACTTGGCTAATAAGAGAAAGATGGAGTTTCATGATGATCATAGAGGAAAGAAAGTTCAATTTCCCCTATGTAAATCATGTGGGAAGAGGCATCAAGGAGAATGTTTCAAAGGAACGGGAAGATGCTTTGGGTGTGGAAAAGAAGGACATAAAGCCAGTAAGTGCAAAGGAAAAGGTTCAGTTAACACTAGGGATGAGGATAATGGTATTGCTACAACATCAACAATGGTTAAATGTTTTAAATGTGGAATGTACGTGCATTATGCAAACCAATGCCCTAAGGGAAAGTCTCATGAAGAGAATCAGTATGGTCGTATGGGTAGTATTTATGTTGATGATGATGATGAGACTACAAATGATATGTGAAATGAAAGAATTGTTGAAGCTCGGTCAATGGTTTAAGAATTTAGTGGAATTATTACATGTTTATCGAGTGTAATGTTGTTCTATAGAATAAAAAGACATCTAAGGATTGTTACACTATTGTCTTTCCTTAAGTTTTGAAAGTTTATGATGAATGGTATGAGTAACAATGAAAGGTTATTCAGATATTTTTTGGAAAGTGGATGATATGCGCATAATGAAGTGATAAAGAGAAAATGAAATGTTTAACAGTATTCATGAGCTCATGATTGATATAAGGACTAAGTGATATCATGGTTTGAGTATATAGAATTTTGAGGATTTTGGTATGTGGAAGGTGTTAACTTTTAACTGCATTCATGTTTTCACTAAGGTTCAATGGGTATTCAAGAGAATACATGATTAAGGCCTTTGAATGTTTGGAATGTGACCAACAAGACAAATCTTATGATATATGGGGATCAACGATGGTATTAAATCTCTGGTAGTCGTTTTCACTATATTATGAGAGTGGACTGCAGTATTATGGATAAGCCTAAAGATTGGAATGGATTATGTTGGACATAACTTTTTATTGTTTAAGGATAGAAGTTTTTTTTCGATATTATTGATGAGATGTTATAGTAATATAGTTTTAGAAAAAGGACAACCTACAGGACGGGCGACAACCCATCGCGTCGGACAAGGCTGTGGGAATCGAACCCACAACCGAAGTGCGACTGGCCTTTATCGCCTATCTCTGGCCTACAGGAAGTCCCTGTTTAGTAGAAACTAGTTTTATTTTATTAAGCGGTATGATATATGATGTATAAGTTCATTTTTGTAACCATATACGATTAATCTAACCATAAGATGAACTTATAACTTTTCAAACCTTTTTTTGAGACAGATGGAATGACCCATCATTCTATTACATGATCTGCTAACACATCACGAATGACAAATTCAACTTCATTTCTTTAAGAGATGAAGTGGAAATTGTCCAAAGAACGACCAACGGTGAGACTATACCAAAATCACGAAAGTATTTATTCTAATTCAAATTCTTCAGCTTTAGGGAAACGATCTTGAAAACCAAAAATGTTGTCGTAGTGATCTTATATCTGATTAATCAGATGGTACCTTAGATCGTCACAAATTTATGGATTTGTGATTGTTGGCTTTTCCATAGCCATGTTCTCAACCACTCTCCATCAGAACATGATGGTTAGATTTCTCTTCCATATCCATAATTTCACCTATGTGGAAACCCAGTGATTAGTTTATTTGGGTAACCGTTACGTTTCATACTTTTGTTTTTAATGATTGGTTTTGGTATTCCTTTTTACGATGTGGGTTTCTATTAAAGAACCTTTCGAGTAGTAAACCATTTATAACCCCGACGAATTTCGAGGGCGAAATTCATTTTAAGGGGGGTAGAATGTAACACCCCGAGATTTTATGAAAAATATTCCTTTTAATTTCATTAATGTCTTGTGTTGTACGCTACACCAAAAGGAGCTTGCACAACACGCATCCTTGACTTGCCTTTCATTACACGCAATCGCGACCTTCCTTGATAGCGTGTGTAGTACGTAATACCGAGTTTTACTAAACAACGATATGCTATTAAAATATTATTAAAACTAGCCGTTATGAATAGTAATAACCACTTTTTGAAATTTTGTAAATTCTATTTTTCAAAATGGACTTCATTTTTGGATTCGGAATATCGAAATTAGCTTAGGGTGAAATTTTTGTAATTTTCGGATAACTTTCATATTTTGATGAATAGTGGAAATTACTAAATTTTAATTAAAAACAACTTTTTCAATCGAAATAATTAATAGTGATAAATTATTAATTTTAGTGGTTTTAAAGTATATTTAGAATATATTTTTACAATTTAATACAATGATGGTCATTGGATGTAATTTCACATTTAAAGCACTTATAAACATGTTTCAATCTTTTGATAGTTATTATCTCTTAAAAACACGCTCTTTGTTTTGACGACGGGAATTAATTTTTAAATTAGTTAATGAAACTGATATGTTTTGAATTTGGTAAAATAGAAATCATTTTTGAGTTCATAATATCAAATATATCTTAGGCCTAATTTTTGTTATTTTTATGAAAACTTTCAATTTTCGATGAATAGTGAAACCACTAAGTGGTAGTTAAAAAAAACTGAATTGTTCATAAAACTTAATTTTACCGCTTCTGTGAGTGGAATTTTGAAAATCCGAGAGACACGGTTAATATCAAGGACTAAAATGATGTTCAATGAGATGAAAATAATTTTTGGTGAATAGTAAATATTTACTTTTTTTTACTACGGTTAAAAGTAAATATGGTAATTAAGGGTAAAGATGATATTATTATTACCTTAACACATGTCCTAATTCTATTGGATAAGTTTAATTCGACCAAAAACAAACTTAGGAATAAAATATGACCATTTAGGTCCACTTGGATTAGATTAGGACATTTATTATTAATTTATTTAAAGAAGGGTTAAAAGAGTTAAAATCAAAGTTTATTTACTAAAACATTTTTAATATGGGGTTATACATAAGATAAATTCTACTATAAATATTCATTAGAAAGATAAAAAGATTTCCTACATAATGGTATTTTATTTGTAATTTTTAGACATTAAATGATTTAATTTATTTATGACACAACGATGATGCAGTAATTATCTTATTAATGAAATATTGACATAATTGATGTTATAAACACCAAACTAAATGTAATTTGAGACTTTTTATGAATTCCACTAATTTTATAGGTTACTATGATATATTAGTGTTGATTTAATCAACTTTGTTAGAACATATAATTCTGTTATGTCTTTCACAAAAATCATATATCAAATAGTGTCAAAATTGACACAAAATAGTTTTTAAATCAAATATTATATTATTAATTGTTATTTTATTCCTAAAAATATAAGGTTCGTCCAAATGACTTATATATGGATATATATATTAATAATAAACAATTGGGGGTTCTTTTGGCACATTATAGTAAGTTTATTAACCATATAGTGTAAGAAAACAGAAAGACACGGTAAAAGTTAAATTATTTAACTTAGAGTTAAATCTAATTCATAAGGTTAAAATAATAACCTAAACTTGTCTAAATCCAATTGGTTGATAGGATTTCGACCCATCCCCACTTTAGCGTCGAAATAAGACCCTTTGGAACCATTATAAACTGATTTTGACTTTAATATAAAATAATATTTTGTGATATTCCTAAGGTGCCCCTCTCCTCCCTTATAAAAGGACACCTCCTCCCCCTCCTCCTCACACCAATTTGAGCACTCAAGCTCGGCCAACCCCTGCCAAAATCCCTTCTCCACTTACCTAGAATAATCATAGAGGTCCTGGGCTTCTTCAAAGACCAATCTTAGTTCCCTAAGTGGAGGATTCAAAGAGGCGTTTCAAAGAAGAGGTAATATCCATTACTGATCTTTTCAATTTCTTTCTTCTTCAACTTCTTCTTCTTTAGTTGTTTCATGACAAAGTAATAACATCAGTATTAATTAAATACTGATATGTTATTATAAATATGAAACAACCCTAATTCACCTTCTATCCATCCTACGGAAAAATGAAATCACCGCGCGTGCGTACGTACGGAATACCGTCTCCACGCCGTGGTGTAATCTATTTTCCACCACCACCTTAATAGGATGGGTATAATAGTGTAATGAGTAACTATATATGATTATTATAAAGTGATATTGATACTGAAATAGTCTACATACACTTAAACACAATTCCACGACCATGGGAACGATATCATCGCTCGTGCGTACGTACGGACTACCGTCTCCACGACGCGATGAGATTCATTCTCAATGATTAACCATTCATGAATGATTATAAAGTATATATAATAAGAACTAATTAAATATATGAACTAATAATGATACTTGATTTATGTAAATTTATATGTATGTCATCTACTTAATTCCATTCACTTCAATAAGGAAACGAAAACAGCGTTCATGCGTACGTACGGACTACCGTCTCCATGAACGGTGTATTTCATTCAATTTATCGATATTATATATATATATATATATATATTCTGAATATATATTATATATAAATCATGTTTTACATTCTGGATATAAGTAATCATGATCCAAGTAATCATATTAATAATTACAAGTTAAAAACACGAACAACAAATGAGACGATTTTACCCAAAATGCTACTTTAACATGAATTTACAAAAGAAAGGGTAATATAAAGTCATAAGTGGACCATATATGATATAATAACAATGAATATGATTCTGGAATAAGTCAATAACATGATTTAAATCATTATACAGGAGGTTCGGACACTTACAAAGCAAGTCAGACCTAAGGTAAGGGAAATATCACAATCTCATTTTTATCTGAGATTGTTTTTACTTTGATATTTACTGGGGTGTATTTTATCATAAAAGTCCATGTTTCCTCAATATGTAATATTATTTCCATCCACCTACAATTGTTTAAATTCAATTTTACCCTTCAGTGAGTTTTTAGTAAAAGATATGAAAGGAATCATTTGTCGCTTTTCGTACGAGGTACTTTTTGACTTTTCCGACAAAAGTACGAGAAGAATGTTTTTTTAACTTATACGACGTGAATGGATTATTAAAAAATTATTTCCAAGAAGCTTCCTTTACAAGTTTTCAAGTTTATTTTAAATTAAATTCTTTTAGTTTAAAGTTGTATGACATGTTAAGAGAGGAAAAATGTTTTTGAAGAAGAAAGGATATTTTCCTCAAGAATGGAGTTCAAGTGTTTTATCAAAATTATTTTCCATCTAAGATAATAAAGGGTTATGTTTTTATCCCTATTATTACATTGATTTGATTATGTTGTGATGTAATTATTTTTATGAATTCCTTTATCTTATATTAATTGTTTTATGATGTCATGATGTTTAAGATTCTCATTTGTATTACATGGGTTATGCTATGATGTATGGTTTATGATATTGTGGCACACATAAGAATGGTATCATTATGAGATGGGTGGGACCTATATCTCCCTAAAATGCATTGGGTAAAGATTTTATATCTCATGAGATAGACATGGCTGGAATGGTAGGTTATACCGGTTCAGTGAAACAGGACTGAAACGAGGGTTACTCGATTCAGAAAGGGACTTTGTCCACTAAGATAGTCTTGGCAATGAGTCTTGACTAACAAGAAATGATTCTCTATGATTATGTGTGTATGCCACAAAGTTTCATGTTTTATGTTATGATTATTGTGATTAAATTTCACTGCCACGATTTATCCCATGTTATGAAATTACGATCTCTTTTCCAGGATAAGATTTCCAAAAGTTATGTGCTTATGTATATGATGTGATTGATATTTATTTTGTTTACCCTTACTGAGAATTTGAGCTCTCCCTTTTATGTTTTCTTTTCCCCAGGATATAAAGAAAGGTTTTAGGTATAAAAAAAAGAAGATCTTTATGGGAGGTATTGAAGATATTTCACCAGGAATTAGAAGATTATATTCCGAGTTTCCAAAGACACTAAACTATTACGATCCTTGTGTGTGTATTTTTGTAATGTACTAAGTATTCCGCAAAAGTAATGTAATGTCCATGTACGTCAGGATACGGGTCTCTATAGTAAATAACCCTTACAAAGAATCTGAGTTCATCATTTATTTGTTTTTATTTCCCTAGGATATTAAGAATAATATTATGAATGATATAAAGGATTCAATAATTTTTATTATGATATATTTTAACATTTACAATGTAATATGGTAATCATGTATGTATTTTGTTTACCAAGACTAATAAAATATTCATTCCTTTGATACGTGATCAATAGTATCTTATGCCAATGTAAAAAAAGTAACACCAACTCTTTGCTACTAGGGCTGGGTATGAATAGTTGGTATTAAAGAATAATTTGTAGAAACCTAGGGAATGAAATTTCAAATGAACATATCTAATATGAGAATTATGATAATTCCTTAAAGTAACTCATAAATTTTACCATATAGGTATATTTAATTTATAGAACAATATTAATTATGATTATGATCTAATTTATTGTGTGTGATTTTTTAAGGATGTATCTTAATTGAGGACATATAATTAACACTTGTAATGAATGTAGGGGTTTTTGTTTTGAGAAATTTAGTAAATATCATGTTGTAACTGGGTAGATTAGGGAAATATTTGGGAAGTTGACTCAGGTTTTGATGACTAAACTTGATTTAATAGAGAAAAATATTGTTATGTAGTGTGATTAACCTATTTTGGATCAATAATGTGATACAAAGATCATCATTTTTCTAAAATTAATAATCCATTTGTAGTTAAAAAATCGATTAAGTTCCTCAAAAAAATATTCACAGATTTGGGAAGTAATGAGTGTGAAAATGTTATACTTGTAGTTTATTATTTGAAATGAGATAATTATCATTTATCCATAACACCAAAGAGGTTGATGAAATAGAAATAATGTATTGGATAACTTTTAAAGTTATATTATTTGATAAATACTTTTCTTATGATAAATGAGGTGATATGGAAAGGTAATTCCTCAATCTATGTTAGAAGGAAGAGGAAAGTGTTATTGGGTATGAGGAAAACATTAAAAGATTATCGTAGAATATTTTGGAATTAATAAAAAATCCAGAAATTAAGAATGACCGTTTCAATAATGTTCTTAATCAAACCATAAAAAGGGAACTAGTTACTCAAAAACATTCATCATATGATGATATGGTTTTAAGTTCTATTAGGAAAGATAATTAATTTTCCAAGTCATATAATTCTAATGGGAGTTAAGAGAATAATAGGACAACTAAGAACCAATAAAAAATAAATTAATTGAAGGAAAGGAAGTGAAGGATGGATTTTCTCACATGTGATAACTATATAAAGAAACACCTTGATACGTCCTTGAAGGGAAAGGGTGTTTGTTTCAATTGTTAATAGAAAAGTCACTAGTCATGTGAGTGTAAGAACAATAATGAATCCACCAATATCTAGTGTTTCAACTATATGGATATGGGGCACTATGAAAAAAAAATTCCACAAGCATCAAGATCTTTTATCTCAGAAAAGTCTATGGGGGATATTTTAATCTTATATAATTACTACCGATGAAGTGGAAATCCCTTAAGATTTGATAATGCATACTTTTATCATAAACTCATGCCTTATTTGATTCCCGATAAACATAATCTATTATATTTGAAATTTATAAAAAAAATCCCTTGAAACTATAAGGAAATCATTATCAAATAATGATCTAAGTATAAATCTAGTTATAATATATCAAGAAGTTTCAATTAATATTAACAACCATTACCTAGTTGTAAACACAATTTTAAACTCATGTTTGGATTTAAAATAAACCTTCATTTTTTGGATAAATTTATTTTTAAATATTTAGGAATTAATCGATGATTCATAAAATAATATAAAAAAGGATCATGAAATAGAAATATTATTATGTTAAATTATTGCTAATGAATTTATGATCTTTTCCCCCCTCAAATATTTACAGTTTCCTAGTCAACAACTTTCCCATGTCCATATTCTCTATCACTCTCTATTAGTCCTTGGATGTTATTTTTTACCTCTATTTATATATCTTAAATTCCCAAAAATGTTATACATATCTAATAAACTTATTATGTGCCACTTTACACAACCTTTACATTTCACACTTCCAATTTTCTAAGGATTTTTTATTATCCTTTTGTACTATGTGGGAATTCAACAAAGGTATTTTAAAATGTTGAACCTTTTTTTTAAAAATTAAAACTTATGAGGGATATATTAATTTAATATTTGTAAAAAGTAACACCCCAAGATTATATGAAGTATTAATAAATTTGATATCCTGAATAGAATATGATACAAGTAACCCTGAAACTAAATGAATCATAATATAGTATTCTGTTATAACCTATACATTAAATTGGAAAAGTGAATAAGAATATTTTTCTAAAATTATGTATAATGGGTTTAGATAATTAAAATATATTTATAAATAAGTAATCTAATTTTAATAAGGTCTTTATATTCTACAAAAATACATTTTTCCTCAAAAATTGTTCTATTTACTTTATTGAGTAAAAATTATAATACATTTTTTCTTCTTTTAGAAAATTTCATTGATAATATGAAATTTATTTTTGTAATCATAATATAAAAATTAAATAAGGGTGCAATTTTTGGATTATTTTAAGTGACCGATTTTTCAGCAAATCATGAAAATTAATATTTTTAAAATATTTACATTTCTTTTTATTAAATCAAGAACTTTAAATGTGACATAATATTTTTGATTTGGTCTTAAAGTGAAACATTCACCATTTGATTTATACTAGTCTAATTTATTCCATTTGAATCAGTAATTTTCATGTGTTTCATATAAGTTAATTGGTATTCTTAAAAAAAAAATTTCTAAAAAAACATTTTCATTGTGTTTTATGAATTTATATTAAAATAAATTTCTTCCACTTATTTAAATTGAATATTAAAGACTGGATACCATATTTTGAATCAAGAATTTCAAATTTGGAAAACAAGTCTCTTTTTTGTCCTTATGAATAGTAATTTTTGTAAACATATGTCCCCTCTATATGGGAAAAATGGGTAAAATAGGAATAAAACCCTGAGATAAGGTCTCGAAATAAACAAAAACCTGAATTTGTTTCATTAGATAAAATAAATTCGACCATATAAATACCAAATTTTATTATATGATTTTTTTTTTCATTTACCTTGATAATGAAATTTATATTTTTATGTTAAGAACATTCAAAAAATGTCCATGTCTTGAATTTAATATCTCTGAAATTTTTACACAATGAAAAAAAGAAGATATGGTTAGTTATAAATTTTATTTTAAATTTTATTTATCATAGTAATTTATTTATAATTTTTAGTGATTCAACAAATATATTTAATTCTTACACAAATTCGACACATCATTTATTTATGTAATAGAAAAATAAAATAAATGATTACAAAAATATTAAAACTTGATACAATTTGGGCGAATTATAGATCCCCATGAATTTTATAGATTAATATAGCATATTAGAGTTGTGTAAAAGGTTTATATTTTCAATAAATTACCATCTTCATTTCATTAAAGATTAATTAAATTAATAGTGTTAAAAATGAAATTAATGATATTTTTATGTTAACTATTATTTTCTTTTATTATGTAAAAAACATAATAATATTTGAAGAGTAATAGTATGATTATAAATGGTAAATAATGTAACAATTTTACATTTATGTTATAATTTTTTACTTATAAGTAAAATTATAATCATCTAAGATTTACAAATTTGTTACCATAATTATGGTTTAAATCTGTTTATGGATGGTTTAAACCAAAATATAAAGTTTAAAATAACACCAAAACCTATCTAAATTTAATTTTATAATGATATTTTTAACTTAGTATCTTATTAATTTAATCCCAATCCATTTGGATTCATTTTTATTTTTAATTAATTAATTATATTTTAATAATTTTGATATTCCAAGAATGTCCTTCCCTCCCTTATAAAAGAACACCCCATTTCTCTTTTCATTACACCACTTTGAGACATATATCTTGACCAAACCCTGACCAATATTATTCTAAACTTCTATATCCATTAATTATAAGTACTTTTCTTCTTAAAAGAAAAATCAAAATGTCCTTAAGAATGGATCTAAAGAAGGCCTACTGAAGAAGAGGTAATCATCTTAATCGAACTCTATCAATTTAATTCTTCTTCCACCATCTATAAATATACGGTATTCATCATAAAATTATTTTTTTATCCTTAATATATTGAGATTTTATTATTGCTATTTAACCACCAATATCCACCCTTTATTCCATCAAATGGGAAGTGAAAGTATCGCACGTGCGTACGTGTAGACTACCGCCTCCACATAACGATATAGTTTATTTCACATCACCATATCTCATGGATAGTTATTATTGTGGGTTTAATTTTTATATATTATATATATTATATAATTATTCCTTTGTAATTATAATATTATATCTATAATTTTATCTTCCCATCCATTGGAAATTGATAATGTCACTTGAGATTATGTGTAAACTACTCTATTTTTTAAGAGATGTGATTCATTTTTCAATTACACATAACATTGATGTTAATAATGATAAATTTAATGAATATATATGATATATATGATATAATAATGGTTATTTAAAGGTTAATTTTATATACCTTTATTTCATTCTATTTTTCGGAAAGTGAAAAAAACATTTGTTCCTACATATGATCTACCATCTCAATGAATGATGTAATTCATTTGTTTATATCTAAATTTTATGGATGAATTTATATAATAAATATATATTATATTTATATCATGATTAGAATTATTTATAAGATGTAATTGTGATCAATATACAAGGAATGTAACTTCCGAGCTAAAACTCTCATAACAAACAAAATAGTGAAAACCCAGAAACGATGATTTTAATAAAGAATTATTAATTATCAGGTATTATAATGTTATAAAGGAATCATATATGATATTATAAGCATCTATATATTACTGTTACATAGGTATAATAAATCTAAATTTATTAAAAACTAGGTTAGAATCACTTATAAGGAATGTCAAACTTGAGGTAAGGTATTTTTCTTACAATTTAATTTTATTTCAGTATTGTTTATATTTGAATTTACACTGAGTAAAATTATATGATAATTCACAAATAAAACCATTAGATTTTCTTCTCATATTGTTATTCACATAATTTTCAAGTAATATTATCATTTTCCTCTATTTAGTATTTAAATAGATTGAGAATTGTTTTTAGGAAAACAATATTTTTGTTCCTTTTTAATAAGAAATATTTTACTTCCATGTCAGTGTTCTCTACAAAAAATTTCATGAATGTTTTTTATCATTCCATATAATGGGTTAATGTAATTCTTACACGTTATTTACCTTTCATTTTTTTAAATGAATCCTCTTGTCATTTTTTGAATGATTTACTTTTGAATATATACTAAAAATGTAAAAGGAATATTTATTTTAACATCCACAACATAGAATGTGCTTCCTATCATCATGACCACTCATTTATTTGAATCTTCGTTTACAGGTATCCAATGTTTCATTCAAATTATATGTTTTTAATAATATTGATAATTTATTTTAAAATTTTAATAGGTGATTTAAAAGTGAATAATTTATTTTTCTAAAGAAAATTTCCATTGATATTTTAAAGGTATTTTAAAATACATTAAAAACCATTGATATTACTGGGGATATGATCGAATGATACCATATTAATTTTTTATCTAGATGCTTTATGATGATGAAGTATTTCTGTTCTATATTTTTGATTCAATTCCGATAATTGTTCACTTATTTTTCATTTTGATAATTAATTGTGTCGATCATTCAAAATATAAGGAATTCATAGGATGTGCAAGTGACTTGTGGGACCCAATTATTGATATCCCCTAGATTCATCAACAGTACTCATGAGAAAAAATAGTTTTTATACTATATGAGATGTGTATTTTATTTACAATTACTCAATTATTAATAATGATATCCTAGTTGAGAGTCCATGATGGTAAAATTCATGATTTTTTAGTTGAGAGGCCATGATTTTAAAATTCATGATATCTTTTTTGAGAGTTCTTGATCATGAATTTTTAGAATTATTATTTTTATTGATTAAAAATTCAGTTTTTCTTAATCCATGTGTTTGATATGTTGATATTATCTATGGATACTTAGTGAACTAAAGTGTTGATTAAATTAAATGAGTTTTTATTATCCACTATATCATGTTAATTATTCCATATTTAGTCATGATAGATGTTGATGTACATAACCCTCACAAATATTTAGATCTCACATTTATTTGTTTTTATTTACCTAGGATAAAAATAAGGATATTATGAATAGTATCAAGGATGAAATAATGTTTCTTATGTGATGTTTTTATATTTATAATGTAATATGGGAGTCATTCAAATATGTAGTTTACCAAAACTACTAAACTATTTGATCCTTTGCGATGTGATCACTTGTATCTGGTGAAAATACAATAAAGTAACCACCAATGCTGGGATACTAGGGTTGAGGTTTTCATAAAGTTTGTGTGTATAATTTTTGGTGGCTATATCCTCTTTTCTCCAAATAGTGATAAACATAGGATATGTAATAATAATCAACCATCGTTAGAATATAAAGTAAATAAAAGGGAAAATCACAACTACATTCCATCAGTAAATAAATAGAAACTCCCTTGTAATAATAAAATGTTATGTACTATAATTTCACATGTAATACATAAAAATTAAGGTCACATATAGTTTCACTATGGACATGCTATCCAAAATAAAAAAATAAATAAGACCATAGAAAAAAAAGGTCATATCTCCTAACTCCATTGAGGCTCCAAGTAGTCATGAATCTAGTGAAGGGTCCTTTACCTTATCTATTACAGTATCCATGGAGTCTACTTGGGTACCTGAGGTGATCGAGTAGGGTATGAGTACATCTTAGTAGTCTACCATTAGTGGTGTTTCATTCAAGTCAAAAAAGATCAATGCATGTATAATGTGATATTTCCACAAGTAAATAAAGAAATGAAAATAATAATAAGGAAGTCACAAACATGGGTACAAAACTGCCACCCAGTGTGACTATACCTTCTTCATCTAGTTTTGAGGTGTCTATGAACATATAATGAGAATATTAACAAAGCATCACATCCTAAGTCAAAATCATGGTCATAACATCCCATTGTAATATAGCAAGAAACATATTTACATTATGCCCCGATAAGCATGCCACATTAGTAGGAATAGAGTCTCATGATATCATAATATTCAATACATGATAAGTATGTATTTATATCAAATTCGTCATAGTGGGAATGTCATATCAGTAAAAATAGTACAAAAGTGGGAATTATGTCCTCAAAAAATAACATATTAGTAGGAATCACATACCAATATAATCCTCAACAGAGGGAGTCATTTCCCTAGCAACATGAATAATTAAAAGATGAGAATGTTTATCAATCCTTAAGCCACACCATCATTGGGGAAATCATGTTCCACATGAGAACACTCTCATATAGGCACCACAACCCCTTTCTTAGAAGGTCCACCCCATTGAAATTAAATCCCACATACAGGGGTAATAAAAAATAGTCATCCATAACATCTGATCCCCATCATTATCTAGGACATGCGGTCATTACGTTCGATGACATGGTGGGTATTGTGTCCCATAGTAATTAGAATAATTTCCCTAATCATGAATAAAAAATAGAAATGGTAATTTCATACCAAAGATATACATCAATAAAATAATGCGAATACCATCCCACATATGACACTGATATCATATTATGGAATAATAATCACCTTTAACATTATAACAAAAAAAGACCTTTAAGGTTGGAATATATTCTTACACACTTTTTATTATAGTCATCTTGGTCCCAAAACACTTGGCATATACTCAGCCATAACCAATGCATAACCCACCTAGTTTTAACAAGTTAGATGGTAAAATAAAATATATCCAATATTCTATCTAAAGGTGTCAATAAGGAATTTAGGGAAACTCAAAATTCTTTAAAGGTACATGCCTAATGTTTAACTCTTTTAATTACACACCTCTCTTATGTTCAAGGAGGGTAAAAACACCTAATCAAGGTCATATGCATTATAATATAGCTCATGGAAACTCCCCAATGGGTCTTGAGTATAAAGTCAACACACATTGGGTCAATATTATGACTATATATAGTGAAGAAATTGATACATAGTAATCAAAGGGAATATTTTGGCCCTAGACATCCTTACCCAAATTGTACAATTCAAAGGAATGGAATTTAATTAAATTTTTGGTTGATTGGACACATGTAGGGATACCATGTTTCAAAAATCTCATAAAACATGTATAAATCATCAAGAATGGTTAGGGAACATTTTTTTTACCATAGTATTCTTCCCTTTTAATATCACCAAATAAGTCAGCTATAATTGATAGAAAGCATGAAACCTTAAAAAAACCCAAATTAGGGTACTCAAAAATACAACTAGAGAAGAAAATTAAAGTTCAAGGTGGTATATTATCCTTACCAGAGGAAACCTACTATGATGAATGAAACTTCAATATATCTATAATTTTAGGAGCTACACTTCTTGGAAGATAGTAATAAGAGGAAAGATATGGAGAGGTGTGTGACTATGAATGAGGGAGGTGAGGGGAGTGTTTTGTTTTTTTATAAATATAAAATTTAATTTACATTAGTTAAAATTTTAAAAAAACATATCCAGAACCCATCATATACTCTCCAACCTTTTACTACATTCCTGGTCCTAAAAGGTACCCATTACTAGGACATCGACCACATGATGGAACACATAGGGATACTACCCACAACCAACCTCCACCAGGAACCCAATACCAAGCCATGGTGTACTGGCGACATCTTTCAAACTGAAAGATATCCTAGAATCAAGTATGTTCTCCTAAAATAGAACCCAATACCATGAAATAACATCTAACATCTATAAATCATTGATATACATGAGGTCTAGGGATAATTAAATAAAAAAACTCAATATGGGAGGGTCATTAGAACGTACACCCACCACCTGGGTAACTCTTCCTCGAGATGTATCACCTAGAATAATTGAAAAATAAATCAGGCCACTATGCTCATATATTATCCTCCAACACCCAATTATCTATTTAAATAATCTACTACTTCCACTGCATGTGTACTTGAGGGATTTTCTTACCATATATGATCTTCATACTCTAGTCCACAATATTAAATGGTTGTTCCTCAAGAAATGCATTAGACTAAACTCAATATCATCGAAAATGATCACATGAGAAGTTTAATGATGGTATATCTTGAGGTATGTTATATAGAATACATCATGAAATTTCCATAAACTATGAGGAATAAATAATTGGGTTTCCACTATACTAACTATCTCAATAACCTCAACGATCCCTATATATCTTCACACTAACTTCCTCTACCTTCAAATATAATAGTGAACCCATAGAGGGGTTAATTGCTATAAAATAGGTCATCCACCTAAAATTTCAAAGGATAATAGATCTAGAATGTATATGAACACTTATTCTTTTTTAGAATGTACAAACTTTTCATGATCAACCATATATTCTCTGATGTCTCCTAAACAAGGCTTTGTTAGATGATAAATGACACCCCTATATAGAAATATCATAGAGGTGAATGGAATGTCCAGTCATATAAGGAATCAAAATGTTCTATATAAAAAATTATCTGAAAACTATAATTACATGTGAAATCAGTTAAAGTGATATGATTCTCCCATGAACTATATAAATCCTAGACACACTCTCACACCATGTCTTTGAAAATATGGATAATAAATGAAAATTTCCAATCATTATAAGGATTGTATGTTGTGATAAAATGAACCAGATTATTAAGAACCATCTATAGACACCTATAAAAGTGAGATATGGATTGTGAATCCCTATTTGAAATCATTTTTATTATCACACTATGAATACATATTATCATTGGGAAATACAACTTGAGCAAATCATTAATAGAGCGGGTATCCCTAAGCGGTAGGAAATTTGAATCCTTGGTCAAAAAGTTTAAAATATCCCATATTTCATCACAACCACCATTTTATCAAGATGACCCTATCATGAAATACATAATAACATCATCCCATTTCCACTTTGGAATGGGAAATGACTGAATATGACCAAAAATCCATCAGTGTAAAGCATCGACTTGTTTATAGGTAGACCATCACCTAAAATCCCTAATTTTTTACTTCTTCATCCTAGGCCACCAATAATTCCTACACATATCATGAAATATCACTGTAAAAACGAGATTAAAAACCCATATCAAGGACTATGAATCATGCACTAGCTCATCATACATGCTCGAGGGAACTACCTCAGACCATGGACCTAAAATATAGCATCATCATCTTAGGATGAATCGGGTGGCAAATACTTAATGTATAAAATTTGCATCATAACTCTATAAACTGATTAAGACATATGAATATGATTTAACCTATCAAGTAGTGATAAGATAATAACTACAAATATTAGGGTCACTCTACCATGATTCTCTTAAATATCAAGATGTATCTCAGTAAAGAGGCTCTTCAACTGCCACTCAATACCAAACTCCAGCACCACCTTCTCGAAATTCATCTTACATAGTGCATAAACCATGATATTCCCCTTCCACAAGGAATAATGTATCTCAATTTCAATGTAATTAAGATTCTAAATACACCTCATATGAAAAAGGTTCATTTCATGTTAAGAAAATATATACTTGAGGCTCTTTTGGTCTGTATAGACACCAAAACTCTCACCCAAAAGGTAGTGACCCCATCATCTTAGTACATGAACTACTACCTATAGATAAAAATCATGAGTCAAATAATTATTCTCATGCAGAATCAAATATGATGATCCATAATAACTACAAATATTTCCTACACCATCATGACCCCACCAATGAACCCCTGATGCATCAAAATAAAAACTGCACTCCATGGATGACTTATGTAAGGTCAAAACTAGTGTAAATGTTAACCTAATATATATCCCATAAATGGTTCTATCACAAGGATCATAAAACTAGAACCTCACACAATTTCATGTCAAGACTATCCCCAATTCTTCTAAATGGGAGATGTCTCGAATGGATCTCCTATAATAATTCTCTAATCCGGAGAATACATGTTTCTAAAAAACATTCTCAGGATTCTACCAAGAAAATATGTCCCTAACTATCCCAGTTTATATTGATATTATTAACTCTTAAATCACATGACCTAATAAGAGAACATCACCAAACCAAAATAGACACTTCAGTAGCCTGATATATAGCTGATGCCCCCACAGTTCACTATGAATGATCTCAAAATATCAAGAATGGTCCTATTGTGATTGGGATAAAAAAAAGATATCACCGAAATAATATCCCCAAAAGGAATCCAAATAAGGATGGGATACCCAATTACTTATTTATATAAACACATATTTCATGTTTATCAAACCAAACTACATAAAAAAATACTCATATAGGTCATTCTAGATTATAAATGTAATACAAGGATTATCAGAAGGCCTCACATGTATCTAATAATAACCCAACCTCGTTTATATCTTGGATAACCACTTTGTCCCCTAATATGTTCAAACATATCATTGATACATGGAAGTCAATATTGGTTCTTAACCATCATTGGGTTTAGCATCTGATAATCCACACATGTCAAATGAGCTATTTTCATTATTAATGAACAAAACAAGAGAATTCACCTCTAAAGACTATATTTAAAACATAATCTCTATAATCTCTTCGGGTAAGGAGTATATATGATATTTTAACCTTGCATCATTTTGATCATTGACATGACCTATATATCAAGGGGAAACTTCAAGAATTATTCTGTAAAAACATCTAGAAACATATCAAAAATAGGAGTCATTATTAACAACCACATCCCTTCATCATCAATAATAACAATGACAAAATATGTTAAAATCATTTCAAGTTGTTGATTGTTAGGACCTGAGTGGGATTCCTATAATTATCACTCACCATCAAGAGTATAACAATCACCCTTAGCAGATAAGAAATATACTCACTAGTGAAAACATTTGATGTGTAATTGATACAAGTTCAACCAATTTATATCTAGGAATATATTAATTCTATACATCTCTAACATTGAGAAATATCAATGATATTAATATCCACTAACATGAGAGAACACACATAACAACTATAAATACCCTTATATTTTACCCTTTAAGGATATATCGATAGAAATCACCCCATACAGGAACATGATGGCCTATCCTAGATCAATAGAAAATTGAGAAGATATAAATGAATGTGATCCACCCATCTCAAAAAAATAGATACAGGGGTGGGAGCTAGTAAAATGGTACCTATAACTGTTTAATTCTCCCCAACATGATCTGAAATATATGGCTTGAGGAATGAATCTAGTATGATTTTGATCCTTTATCTTAACCTATTGATCCTGAAATTTATAGAGGAGTATTTATCTATGAAATTCATTAACACTAGGAACCACAACCACCTCTGCACCTTGACTAGTTAGAAGAACAATAACTAATACCCTATAGTAAATCACATAATCTAGCCCTTAATCATTGAGACAAACCAATTCTATGACCATGATCATACTGATAACAACTCTAACTAAAACACTAAAAATTCCCCATATTCCAAAATAATGAAAATAAAAGAGTTATGTGGTATTTTGGTCAAGTATGCCCCATCTCATAATCCTAATAACATACTGACATACACCTCTCACATTGGGAAGAAGATGATCCATGATCTGATTGTCTTTTCCATTGTCCATCTGATGAAAATCAATAAAACAACCTTTCCAACTAGTTAAAGATCCACTTCAGGAGCTAGCGTAAGAACATGGCTTACTAGAGGGTCTATCCTTGTCCAGGTTCTTATATGTAATAAATCTATGCTTCATAGCCTTAGAAACCATGTCAATTATAAGATGCTAACCAAATACTAAATAAAATGTCTTAAACCATCCTCAAAAGGATGAACTCTAGAATTATAATCACTTACCAATGAGGGTGAATAAAATAATAACTCTATAAAAATAGTGAAATAGTCCATAATTGAAATTCTTCCAACAACTAGATTCATAATCTCTTGATCCATATCATCTCTCGGTATCCAGAGAAGTAAATACTCAATGAACCAAGCCTAAAATTCCTTCAATAACAATTCAACATATGGATCTACCTAGTCTGATACATCCCACCAATTATTTACTAGTTCTTGAAGAATATATACATCAAGCTTCACCCACATATCAGGGGTAATCTCAAGATATTTAATGATAGTTTTCCTAAACATGAACCAGAACTGTATATCCTAAGGTCCACCCACTTCAAAAAAATAAAGATAGATTCTACAATTAAAACTCTATAATCACATCTATAATGGAAGTGTCGCCTACCAAACATCCAGGTCCCGTATACTAAATCACATCATGAGAACTCTCATGGAGTTACTAACCAATTGGAGGTTCATGCAAAACTATAGTCTCTAGCTTAAAAACAATTTGGTCATTCCTATCCCCACCCTCTTCGAACTTAGCTGATGATTTTTGAAGTGGAATTTCACTAAAATTACAAAAACATGATTGGGAATCACATTCATAGTGAATCGTGATATTTTAGATAGTGTAGTGGTGCATATATTTCATACAAATATATTATATCTTATTAGATGAATATTCGTTATATAACATTATGAACCACACCAGAATCATATAAGATTATTTTCATTGGAAACATTGATACATAGAAAACTTGTTCATATATATATTCATAATATCCCACTAATTTCTTCAAAACTAAAAACCTTCTAATACATATCATACATAAAACCTTTCTTCATATCCTGGGGAAATAAAATATAAGAAAGGGTGAGCTCAGATGCTTAGTAAGGGTAAAAAAGGAAGATATCTATGACCACTTAAGCAGAACATGGGCATCAGGGTATTAGAACATGAGTTTACCAATTGAAAATCATACTCTAAGTATCATAGATCAAAATATAGAGTTATGGAATAAATATTGACCATTAATAATGAATGAATCATAAATGGATCAAATAATTTGATCCATGAGAGCATAACATTTTCATAATACATATGTTTTTTGAATACAAATAAGTAAAAATAATAATTTCTTTAATCAAGGTTAACTTCTAGGAATATCATAGTGTATTGAGTTCACTTCCCATTATATCACATATTTAGTCAATTTTTACTCACAAGACTATTGTAGTTGACAAAGTACCTTACTAAACCGGGTTCACTACCCATTCTGGTCCTTATTATCTCATTAAATGTCTATATTTAGCCAATTAATTAGAGGGATATATAATTCAAGGCCCACACATTGAATATTGAATATCATACACACATGATTCATAGGAACATAAAACATTCATCATAGAAATACCCATGGAATAAAAATGAGTTTAATAAACATTTCATCATATCTTAACTGATGTAAATGAAATAAGTTTCATAAATGTTTCATCATAAAAAAATTTACCCATAAAAGGAAACGAGTTTCATAGAATCATCCTTAAATCATCATCGTCATAATCCAACTAAAGAATGAAATTGAGCTGTATCATTGGATAATATCCCAAGTAAATCATAAGTAACATCAATGATATTTTCATTTATGAAAAAATCCTTTAAAATATCAAGAGAACGGATCTTGAAAAAAGTTCCCTTTTTTCAGGTTGAAATAAATTATTTAAAATTAAAAAATTCCAAAATATTAAGGAAAATGTTTTCTTTGAAAATAATCTTCTAAATTTATATAGAAATATTTAATGTTTTTATTATTCATTATGTTAGGAAATTAAATTCCTTCTATATACGTTAAAAAATATTCCTTTCACATTTTCGGAAAAATGTCAAAAGAACATCATTTGAAAAAAACAAGTAGATTAATTTTAATCAATTTTTAGAAATTAAATAATGGGTAAATATTAAATTAAAAATTAATATTAGGATATTAATAATATTATTTAATAAATTTTTATAAAACATGTACATGGAAGAAAAAAGGACTTTCGACTGAAGAGAGAAATAATGTTCATTTTACTTCAAAATATTCTTTCAGTCTATTGAGTACTTAAAGAGAGAAAAATTAAAGGAAACATGTAATATTTATAAATAACCATAGGATAATATGATTCATGATATTATTTAGAGATACTTCAAAAAATTTCATCATAAAAAACTTATTTATAAACAATCCTGACAAATAAAAAGATTTTAACATAAATACCTTACCTCACGTTCCACTTCTTTCAAAAGTTATCTAAAATCATATATAATAAATTTATTGTAATTATAATTTTATAAAAGAATAATTTAAATAATTATAATATCACATATTATCCAATTATAAATTTTCCACACCCATTTATTAAAAATTATTTATTAAAATTGTCGTTTCTAGGTGTTAACTGTTTGATTTTTCATGGATGTTTTGGTCCTACAGTTATGATCCTTGTACATTGATCATGGTTATATCATCTTAAGAATGTTAAAAATGATATAAATATCAAATATATTGATTATAAATATATTTATAGTCATCCATAAAGGGTATTGATAGAAAAATTAATTACACCATTCATGGAGATGGTAAGTTGTACGTACGCTTGAACATTGCTTTCACTTTTCAATGGATGGAATGAAAGAAAGGTAAATATTAATTCAACCTTAAATTATTATTATTATATAATATATATCATATGTATTAATTAATCCTTATTATAATTCATGTTAGGTATAAATTAAAAACCAATCACATTGCTTCATAAAGGTGGTTGTTAACATGTACACATGAGCAACATTATCATTTTACAATGGATGGGAAGGTAAGATGATAGATATTATAATATAATTATATAGGAATAATTATATCATAAATATTGTATATAAACATTCTACATATTATAATAACTGTCCGTGAAATATGGTGATGTGAAATGAATTGTATTATTACCTGGAGGTGGTAGTCCACACATACGCACAAGAGATACTTTCACATCCCATTTGATTGAATACAGTGTGGATAATGGTGATTAAATAATAATAATAATAATAAAATTTAATTACATTTATGATACTAAAGTTATTATTTTATTAATAATACTATAGATTTATAGGAGGTTGAAGAAGAAATAAATATAAAGAGTACGGGTTGGAGATTACCTCTTGTTCGACATGACTTGTTTAGATCCATTATTATAGAACCTTAGAATGTCATTTTAATAAGAAAAAAAATATAATTCATGGGTAGGAAAGTTAAGTAGTTAATTGGTTAGGGTTTGGTTGATCTATATGGATCAATTTGTTGTAAAGAAAAGAGATAATGGGTGTACTTTCATATAAGAGGGAAACAACACAAATGAAATTACTTAAAATATTTAAATATAATTAATGTATTTATCAAGTATAATTCTTAAAAATACCCATTAATTGAAATAAAAAGTGTATAAAGTAATAATATAATCATAAAATGTAATTTATATATGTTTTGGTTCCATTTTAAACATTCTCTCTTTGTTTATCCCCTTCATTAACCAATTTTTACCTAATTTCCAATAATGACTTTTTTAATCATAAATGGTTATAATTTTAATTATAGTGTAACAATTGGAATATATATTGAAAAGGGATGAAATTTTAGAGCATTCAAAATCATATATTTATTCTTTGAATATTTTTATAATTTTTAAATAATTCAATGAAATATTATTTTTCATAAAATATCAGTAATGTCAATTTTAACGCTATTCATTTACTTTGACATTTAATTCATCAAAATAGTTATGTAATTATAATATAAACCTTTACCATATCCCTAATTTATTATATGCATATATTTTTTTTGTAATATAATAATTATCTAAAATTGTATTACTTTAATATTTTTAAAATCAACAATTTGTTTTTTATTAATTGAATTAATATTATATTGTCATTCCGTAAGAATTTAAGGAAATTATTAAATAAATAAAAAATTTAAATAAATGACAAAAATAACAAAAATTAATTATTATTTCAAATAAAAAATGATAAAAAAACTCATCCTCTTTTTTCTTTATGAAAAAATATTAGAGATATTAAAGTCAATAGTGACGTTTTATATTTGTCCTTTTCTTAAAATAATATAATGGTCATAATAAAAAAATGACCCAAAGTTTCTATATTTTCTGAAAATTGATGAAAATGGAATATCTTCCAATAGTATAGAGGCAAGTTTTAGAGAAATTTTAAAGCCTTATCCCAATATTTTAACCCTATTTTACCTGTTTTACCATTACTAAGGAGACACATATTTACCAAGGTTACTATTCATAATGAACAAAAAAGGTGACCTATTTATAAAAATTTATCATCATAATTCCAAATATATATTCCATTTTTCATTATTATATTTTTATATGTGACGTAAACTTAGTTTAAAATAATCGCACACAACGCGATGAAAACCATTTTAAAAAAAATACATTTCAAGCATAAAATTGGATTTATTATTATATTCATAATAAAAACCAATTAGGTGAATATTAAAAAATTAAACTGAATTTATAATATTTACATTTAATTAAAATCATTCTTTAATAGTTAATATTTTTATTTATTAAGATAAAAAATATTGTGCATAAATTTTTTTTTTCAAAAAAACAATATTTTTTACTTTAAAATGGGTTTACATTAATTTATATTCAATTGATAACTAATGAATTAATTTTATACTATAAAATCCCATATTTTCTGACTTGATGAAAATAGTTGAATTAGTGGCCACATGGCCTAAGCTGCACCCACATGTATGCTAGAGGATACAAACTAATAGTGAGGGCCTAGGGTGTGTCTATGGGGAGACTGTACCCTTTGGATAGAGTGTAGCACAATTGAATTAGAATTTATAAATAAGAAGTTGAAGTGAAAAATTTAACAACAAAAATAATTAAAGATATAAAAATCCAAAAAATATATATATACGGATAAGTAGCCACAATATCCAAGTCACATACAAAAGATGATGATGTCATGAAACTATACAAAAACTGAAAATATGAAAACATTAGTACATGAAAAATAAATAAAAAGTACAGAAAGGATAAACTCAAAAATCATATGAAGCCTATACTGAGTTCTCATCTTCTATAAACCATCCTATCAAAGAATCAAACATCCAAAGCTGGACCCCTGACCCTGTCCCGACTTGTAACCATGAACTCTATCTTGGTAGCAATCGGCAGCCCAAAAAGGGTGCGATTGAAAATAAATATGCCACCATAAACAATTTATATAATAAACCATTGATATGAGTATAAATATATTAGTGTGTACGTAAAATTATTACAAAAACAAAAGAAACTAAAATAAAAACCAAGTCGGGATCTGGTTCCTAATGGTAACCCCAACCAACCATACCCACTTTTTTGGAAGCCCAATTTCTCTGACAAGGTAACCTATAAAAAGTTAATGAACATGAATATGATATGAGTAACCATGTGATAGTAATAGTAATTTAGGACCCAAAGTTAAACCGACACATTATTAACCTTTAAAGGTCAATCTAGCTCATAGTAATAACCACACACCCTAGAAAAGGGGTATAAGTGTAATCGAAGGAGTACACCCTTGGAATTGCACTGGATAAAAGTCACTAATTTAGTCATTGGAGTTCTTATAAAGTAAATACTAGGCTATGCATGACTAGTTCCAAAGAATATGATCTAAGGTATCATGTGTCCGAAGGCGTCAAGCTAAATCCATGGAGATAATCCAAGGTATTCAAGATTCTAGATATAAAATTAACGCATCAATGGTACTATTCCAAGGAAGCCATATACTAGTAAGATAAATACCAAATTACAAGATGGATATCTCCCTTTGAAAACATCTCAATTAATTTGGGTACCATCCCTTGAGTGCTCATGGAATTCCCTCTAAAATCCAAGAATGAATCAAGTCTGACCACTCCTTTAATTTGAAAAAGATCCATAATCATTGGGATCCATTTGTAAATAATCATGGGCCATGTGTTAATCCATGAATCTTTACCTTTCAACCTAATTCAATAATATCCTTTTCATTTACAAATGAAAAAGGTTCATATGGTTGTTAAAACATTTAAATTATGTTATAAAAATAATAATAAGAGGCCAAGTGAAATGTACTTGCCATGCTATAGCATAATAAAGAATTTATTATAATTTAATTAAATTTATTTTTAAATGTCAAGACAATACATGTTATGGGTGTCAATGGCTCATGCATAAATATACTCAACCAAAGGGGTGATCCTTGGGGTGGTTCGAACTTCCCACAAGGTCAATGACTATCATAAGAGGGTCTAGGTTGTAGTTACCAAACTTAATTAAAAAATTATAATTATAAGGAAATGGAAAATATTTCAGCATGCGGAATAATGAAATTTTTTATAAATTTGTGATACTTTAGGGGAAATGGTATAGACCACATAAGTTATGGTGGTTGAGGGACACTCATAGTTTATTAGCCTTAGATCTAGGCTAGAAAAAGAGAAAACGAGAAATAGACATTTACCCAAAAATAGGGAATATTATCCTATATAGAAATAGAGTTAAAGATGTAGAGATTAAAAAATAAATGAAGGATATGGATTGAATCTATTACTGATATGCTTCCAATGTGATAGAAGGTGAGAGAAACAAAGTTTAGAAGAGGCAGAGGCTTCAAAGCCTATCTTGGATGGAGATGAGTATCACCTGACATGCAACCGACTATTGGGCTACGTGAAATGTCTACTAAACCGTGTGAAACCCTCATGGTCCCTCTCTACAATAAGTTTGATTTTTTTTTTCATAGTGATGTGGCCTCCCTATAATAGTTTTTCAAACCATACTATCTTATATATGGGTTTCATGATCTTTCTGTATAGCAACTACTCACCATGCGCCAACAATGCACCTCATAATGATTTTCCAAAAACAGGAGCTTCAGGCTCTGAAAAAGCCCCAGACACTCTTGAACCCTTTCATTAACATTTAATCACTTATACTATAAGAAAATTAGATATTAAAAAAATAAATTCTTGTAACTCATAAAATACTGGGATATTTAAACATCGCCTCATTTAGATAACTCATCCTTGAGTTTCCCTAAGGGATATTGATCAACATCTAAGAAAGGTTCCGACCACTAAGCATATATACCAACCACTCTATCCCAAATCTCATCCTATATGTGGTTGTGGTTCCATCTCACCCAGTCTCTGGGTATAGAATTTCCTCAGAGGGCCTTCATAATCTAATCAAAAATAGGAATAGGATATTCCTCAAAAGAAGCATCATCCATTAACTCAACATCTTGAAAATCAAAGATATGATACAGATCTAAATGGTAATGGTGATGCTGAGATACATGGAAGATATCATACATGGCCTGGTACTTATGAGGAAGATCTAACTAAGAGGCTACCGACCAGACTCTCTCTACGATTTCTAAATTCCAAAATAACGAGTAAATAATTTACCTTATATTTGAATACCTCTATGCCCCATCTTAAGAAAAACATGTAAGAACACTTGATCACCAACCATGAACTCCATAGGTTACTGATAAAAGATGGAATACGATTTCTTCCTATACTGATCTATAGCCATACCCTTTTGAATAATTTTTACCTTCTCATATGTTTCTTAAATGAGATGAGGTCCTATTAGCACTTCCTCTACTACCTCTATCTTTCACAGAGGTGATAAAAATGACCTACCTTATAAGACCTCATATTGATTCATTTGAATAATTTTATAAAATCTTTTGTTAAATGAAAACTCTTCTAGATGTATTTTTTTCTCCCAAGAACCTCCAAAATCAATGGTGCATTCTCTCAGTATATCCTCCAACACCTAAATAGTATGATAAGACTCCCTGTCAGTCTGTGGGTGATAGGTTGTACATATAAGTACTTATGAACCTAGTGTACTCTACAACCCCTTCTAGAATTATGATGTAAACTAAGAATCTATGTATGATAATATCATACAAGGGATACTATGAAGTATGAAAATCTCATGAATGTAATGTCTATTGAGTTCATCAATTGAGAAGGGGTCTATAATTGGTTTAAAGTGAGTGGCATTTGATAGATTGTCGACAATCGTCCATAATGCATCCCTACCTATATGGGATCTTTGTAATCATTTCACAAAATCCATGGTGACATAATCCCATTTCCACTCTATAATATGAAACAAATGTAAAACTCTAGTTGTTCACTTTCATTCCACCTTCACCTACAAGTAGGTGTAACATCTAGTGATAAACCCTATTATCTACGATTTCATTTCCAACAACCAATACTAGTGGCGTAAATCAAGGAATAGATTTTTAAGACTATGATGTACCTCCCATCTAGAATATTGATATTATTACATCAATTCATCTAACACATCTCTAGGAAACTAGATGTGTTGATGAATATATGATATCTCATCCTCATCAATGATCTATCTTGATGGTAGGTCCTCTCCTAAAGCACTCTCCTTTAGGACTAATCCCTTAGGGTCTGAAAGTTATATCATCTTCAATCTCTCCATAAGTGAAGAGGTCACTACTAATGTTGTAAGGATATGATATAAATGACGCTCTGGGACATCTATGTTCATCTTAGAAAATAGTGCCATCAACTTCCACTCACTCTTGGCCTCCTGAACTTACTATGTCTGATTCATCTATCTCATAGAACCCTCTAATTAATTAACCTTTGTAGACATATAGGATAGCTCTAAATTGAATTACTACATGTATTCAACCCACATTATCTACCTAAGGTTTAGGTTATTATACATGTTGATGTATTTAAGGATCTTATGGCCTGTAAACATTGATAAATTTATCCAAGAAATTAATTCCTACAACATCACATGGAATGAACTACTGCTTCTATTTTGAGGTTGAGCATAAGGTAATTTCGTTCATGAGGCCTCAACTACCATGACCTATACACCAAAAATCACTCTTCCAATATTATATTTTCTCCTAGACCGGTGCTTGATGCATCATAGTAAATTGTATAGCTTCTGTTCAACTCAAGAAATATTAATATCAGCACTAAAGTCAGTATCCCTTTTAGCTAATAAAATGACTTTAACATGCTTTTTTCCATATAAACATGAATCATTTCATCATCAAGATTGTGAGTAGTACTACAATACCTGATAAATACAATATAATGAACCTAAAATATCTAGCCAGTCCAAAGTAACTATATATATCAGAGACATTATTGGTTGTATCTTGGGAAAAATGACTCTCACCTTCTCTAGGTCATCTGATACTCCTGTCTCTAAGATGATGTGACCTAGGAAGTGTACCTTGACGATCTAAAAGCGGCATTTGGTGAGATTAGAAAATAGTTAATGTTATATTTGTGTGCTCAATATGATATAAAGGTGACTGTCCTGATCATGTATATTATGAGAGTACACTAAGATGGAATCCACAAAAACTACCAATGAAGAATATAGATACCAGTGGAAAACTAAATTTATCAGATCCATAAAAACAATGGGCATGTTCATCAATCTGAACAACATATCCAGATACTCATAAAGGTCCTACCTACTATGAAATTTTATATGAGGTATGTATGAAGTTATACATTATACAAGAAGCTTTCCTAAACAAAATTTTATGTTTTCTAAAACCCTCAACCCTCAGAGCTAGTAAAATAGTTTGCCTGTTTGAGTTAGTGTCTACCAATTCTTCACTATAAGCTAGTTAAACTAATGGTAATCCACACAAACCCAGAGGGTACCATCTAACTTCTTGTAAAAAATGATAATTGAACCCCATGGGGTTGTATTACCTCATAGAAAACATTTATCTTCTAAGTCCTCTAGCTACCTGTTGAGCTCCACTAACTTAGTGGTAGCCATACCATAAGGAGGAATAAATACCATTACTTATCCTAAAACTATCTCAATATTATACTATACCTCTCTATCAGAAGTTAGACTAAAAAAATTGTTGGAAAATCCATCCCTGAATCAATATACTAATGAAGGGAAATCAATTTATCACATTCCCTAATCATTCAAAGGATGTTTGGAAATTTGGGCTGAAACCCTACCCAACCTATTATGCCCAGGTCTAGATAGACCTACTTGGACATCCTATTCACCTTCGTGAATATAATTACCACCCTATGGTGATGTAAAGAACATAATTCTATGATAAAAATCAATGTGGGTATGATAGAAAACCAACCAGTCCATCCCAAGAATTACATCAAATACACTTATCTCAAGTATTAAGAGGTCCCATAAGAAACGATAAATTCCAAACTTAAGGGAACACCCCTTACATTGGTTTACACTTTCTGACCAAACTTGAAACAATTATTCCGAAGTCATTACCCCACATAAGTATAAAACATTGATCCTAAGGATTTACATGATAGAAATAGAGATACAAGAGTTTTATACATCTGTTTCAAATAATACATATACCAAATTAGTTTCTACTAAGATTGTACCTCTCATTGTCAATGGTGAGGTGCCCTAATCCTTGGATATAGGAAGTACTATATATATATGGCTTGATTCATGGTCCTGAGCTATAACCCGAATTCCTGATCAGGGTTCACTTCGTTGGAATGACGTATACTAGGCCTGACCACCATGACCACATCTACCGACTCATCCTTTATGGCTAGTGGTACTCCAAATATTTCCCTAATATGGTTCTACTGATCCTACTCTTGAAGGCAGAGATACTGTAGATCCCTCCCACTAGGAATAAATAGAAAGTATTGGTATAATAATTTTATATGGCTTATTTCTTATAGGATTGTCACTCCACTAAGTCTTGGTCAAACTGAGGTTTTATAAGACCCTTTCACCCACAATAACGATATATAATAGAACTACAAGTTCACATACCTTGGATACCATTATCCTTTCAAGAACTCTAAAAATGATGCTTCCTACCTGAAGATAAAATATATTTACCTTGAGATAAACCTATATTCCATATTAATTCAACTTCCCTCAAGTTGAGCTTGGTAATAAGGGTATGTTTCATTGTCTCTAAAATTATTGTCAGTCAGAAGATATTTTCATATGATTAGAAGGAATACTTGAGCCCATCCTCAAAACATCTTTCTTTGGATAAATCATCAACGGTGAAAGTAGGCACAAATAATTGAAGATCTATGAAATGAACATAATAGTCCATAATGGAAATAATTCCATAGTTCAGGTTCCTATATTCTCTTACTCAATTGTCTCTTAGAATCTTTGGAAATAATAAATCATAAGAGAAAGATTGTAAATCTCCCCAAAACATACTCTGATCCTGATCATACTAGTTTAGAACATCCATCATGTTCTTAAATATCCTCAAAGTATATATGATGAAATATTAACCCCCCTTTTTAGGTGTCTCTAAATTCTAAAGAATATATAATACAACCTCTATTAATTATTTTTTATCCTTTGGTACACACTCCCTAGATATGTATGTGGGTTTTGCAGCTCAAATTTTCTCTTCAATTCTAACATATTCTATTCAAGTCATGGATCTAACTCCATAGACCATAGTAACCATAGAAAACCATTATAAAACTGAGAATTAGTTCCAAATATAGGTCTAATGGGATATACAACTAGAGTTGTCTTAGGTGGAACTACTAGCGGGTGATGACCCACCACTTTAGGATCATGGTCATCATCACTTTCATGGCATTCTACCCAAGGCCTTCATGGAGGAATATATATAAAATTTTCTAGGAACACACCTTAGAACTCGATAATAAGTGCAATTAAGTTATCATAAAAAAGATAGGGATAAGGATTCACTACCCAAAATATACAAACAAAAATACCCAAGAACTAAGGTTGAAGGATTGATCGGATTCCAAGTTTTATCCAAAGGGGTTCCATTATATGAAGTGTCAATTAAAAGTTATAGAGGATAATCCCTTGATGTTATAATTAGAATATATAATTAATGGAAACCAAAGATATTTATAATTAAAACTTAATAGATCATAAGTTCATTTATTTGTATATGTATATATATACCAAGGTCAAGATAGATGTGTCTATATTTCCAATGTTATAAATTCCAACACTTTATAAGTTACAAATGGTAATACATGTAAATATATATTTTGTTTTAAAATGTTTCATTTATATGGACCACCCTTCCCGACCTATAGATTCAAACACACTCTTTTAAGTGAAATTGGAATCCATATAATTGTAACCAACTAATTTTTTATCTCGTGTGACCAATGGTCCATGACTCAAACACTTGATAATTGGATAATTGGGGTCCCACCAGTAAGCTATATGTAGAAACACCAGTTAGGTTGATGCAAACACATTAATTATTCCAATTATTCCATCCATGTGATGATTTTACACAATAACAAATATAATTTTCAAGGAACTAAGATATTCATAAATAAATGAATTTAACAAGTAAACATGGAATGGAATAATGCGTGATATATCAATACTAAAGTGCATATAAGTATGAATGAGACACTAACTCCTTGAAATACTAAGCCAAGGGAAAATGTAAAATATGTAATGATAATAAATTCCACAAATAATGTGCATCACCAAATGGTAAAATCAATACAAATCTAATAGACATGGTCTAGAACATCAAATACCAACCCTAAAAATTTGGTTCTTCCCCCTAAATGGGTTAGCTACTCCCAGACATGGGCTCGTTACCAAATTCCAACATGTCCTAATCTCCCATCAAACCATTCCCAAATAGTAAAACAAGAAAAAAGTATCTGATTCCACGTTGTGATGTCTAACTTGGCTCACTCGATAATAATATCCGAATTAGTGGCCACATGGTCTCAAGTTCACCTCCTCATATAGTAGAGGCTACCAATTAGAAGTGAGGTCCTATGTTGTGTCTATGGGTAGAATATTCACTCTTTTCATAGTTCATCAAAAAACTATAAGAATGGGTTGATAGAAAGATGAAGGAAAACATTGAATAAACAGAACAAAAGAATAAATAAACATACTAATAAGATAAATAAATTGATAACAACAACATCCAATTCATATAAAAATGATTATGATGTCATGATTCTAAAAAAATAGAAATAGAAAAATATCGGTACATGAAATAAAAAGGTACACATAAACACAAAAAGTATAAAATCCCAAAGAGTCTCATGCATATACTTGGTATAATTATCCCATTCACCATCTTATTACATGAATCAAATATCCAATGTTAGACCCTTGCAAATGTCCTGACCAACAACCATGAATTCTGTTTGGGTACCAATCAGTATCCTAAAGAGGAAATGTGTAAACCTCAGTAGACCTCCACCAATGGTGTTGAAAAAAAATAAAGTATGTGAGTATAAATATAGTAGAGTGATGTTAAAATTATAACAACAAGAGAAGTAATTGAAGTTATAAAAAAGTTAGGATTGAGTTATTCATGGGAATCTAAACTGATTATATCTACTTTGGACTAAGACAAATGTCTCTAAATGGGTAACCTGTTAAATGTTATGTCCCTAGAATATGATAAGAGTAACCATGTGATAACAGTAATGATAGAGGAAACAAGGTGAAACTGAGGCATACCTGATCTTAGAATTTTGGGACAGCTCATAGTAATAAATGTGATACCTAGCCAAGGGGTCTAAGTGTAATCCAAGGAATACTCCCTTGTAATTTCATTATAGAAAAGTCTCTAACAAATTCATTGGAGTGATTTTAAAGTAAATCCCAAGATAATAATGACTAGTGTCCAAGGTGATGATCCAAGGTGTCCTAGTCTGATGTCCTCAAGTTAAATACAAAGAGATAATATAAGTCATTCTAATTTACATATATAAAAAAATTCATCATCTTTACTATTCCAAGAAATTAATATACTAATAATAAAAATACCTAATTCCATGGTGGGTATATCCCTTGGAAATTAACTTAATGAAAAGTGGTAGAATCCTCTGAGTGCTCATGGCGTTCCCTTAGCAATCCAAGGATGGATCAAGTTTTAATAGTCCATTAATAGGAAAATGGTCTATAATCACTCAGAATCATTTATAAATAATCATAGCCCATGTGTTAATCCATGGATATTTATCTTTATTTTTAATTCAAATATCTCATTTTCATTAAAAAATGAGAATGGTTCACATAGGAATTCGAACATTCTATCATACTATACATAAAAAATAACGGGCCAAGTGAAAGGTAATTTCCATTATATATCACAGTCAATAATTTATTATAAATAAATCAAATTACCTTTTAAATATGAAGTCATGACATGTAATGGGTGTTAATGGTTCATGCATAAAGGGACTCTCCCCAAGGGTTGATTCATAGTGTTTTTCCAACCACCAACAAGTTCTAAGAGTATCATAATAGGGTATAGGTTGTAGTTCTGATAATTAATTAAAAGTATTTCATAATTATAAGGGAAACACATAAATTTCAGTGTGTAGAACAATGAAAAATTTTAGAAATGGTCGAGACATTGAGGGAAAAAATATAAGCCATCTAACTTATGGATGTAGAGGAACACTCATACTATGTCGGCCTCAGATATAGACTGGATTGAGATAAAAATATAAATAGGTGAATACTAGGAATTTATGGAATATTGGATAATATATAAATTGAACTAAATATGGAGAGATAAAATGTGAAATGAAGGTAATGAATTGAACCTCTTACGGGAATGCTTCCAACATGATATACAATGAGAGAAATAGAGATTAGATGTGGGAGGGGATTCAAAGCCTATAAAGGATAGATAAGAGGATACCTAAATGTGTGGACAACTATTGTAGAAAAGAAGGAGAAAGTGGGATTTTAGATTAATAAGGACGTAGGTAAAAAGGTTCATTTTACCCTTCTTTAAAGGGTTCACTTGGTTTGCCCACGTGGTTTGGAAAAACTGTGCGCCAACAGTTTAGATCCACTATCTTAGTGGAACTAATGGTGTGTAATATGTGAACGATTTTCCAAACATTGTTTAGCCTACATGATACTCATTTTCAACAAGTCTAATGTTTTTTTCACAGCTATATAGCCTCCCTCACAGAAGTTTGTCAAACTGTGCTCTCTCATATATGGATCAGATGATCAAGCTTCATGGTTATTACTAATCGTGTTTAAAAAATGTTCCTCATACTGATTTTCCAAAAATTAGAGATTATGGATTTGAAAAAATGTTCCTCATATTGTTTTTACACATCAAATAATAATATTTAAAAAATATAATTTGGTTTTCTTATATTTAATGTTGTGTGTAATGAAAACTATCATAAAATACTAGGGTGTTAAATTCTACCACATTAAAATAAAATTTCCATTGAAAGTCTATCACATTGTTATAAAGAAAATAAGGATATATCTATTTCATCACATCCTCAGGTTCCAAACTAGCCTTTTAAAATATATGATTCCTCTAAATAACTTTAACTAGTTGATTTGTATATTTTCTATAGCATTTTATCTTAATAATCCAAGATTTTTGAAAGTTTTTCATCATAGGAAAGATCATTCTGAAGTTCTATAAACTCTAAGTTTATTACATGTGTAGTATCATGTATGTACTTCTTTAAGATAGATACATGGAAAAATCATGAACTTGAAAGAGGTTTAGTAGATGTTACAAGCGATAAGATACTATCCCTAATCAATCAAGAATGATGAAGGTGACATTATACCAAGGGATATACTTCACCTCATTTTGAAATCTTATAACCTTATTCTATGGAGAAATTAACAATAATACCTTCTCACTAACATCAAATTCTAGCTTTCACTGATGATTTTTGGCATAAATTTTGTGTCAAATACGAGCTACATAGATGTACTTATGAATGATTATAACTTTATTTTCCATTTTCATAGATAACATAGGTCCTAATATCATTATTTCTATAAATGTATCCCATCACTTTAGAGTTCTACACTTATTTCCATAGAGGGATTCATAAGGATCCATATGAATGTTTGAGTGAAATCTATTATTTTATGACAACTCAACTAGAGAAAGGTGATGAAAAGAAACACCTTATAAATCCATATAATAAGATCTAAAAATATAATCAATGGTTTTAATGGTTATCTTAGACTTAACATCTTTTTAAGGATGATAAGAAATAATGAAAGTAAAAATATCCAAATCCTATTGTAAAATTAGGTTCCCTAGACCCAACCATATCAGTAATTTTCAGTTACAAAACTATGAATACAATGATTTATTCATGATTTACACTTACAATGATAGTATTGATATTTATAAATCCACTATCAAAATGGTATTCTATGTATATTATTTTTTGTATGAAAAGGATATATTTATCCCTAGGATATAATTAAAACCTCTAGATACTATGACATTGTTATTAAATATATGTATTATGATCTAGATACATTATGATGACTACAAATAGATAATTTCTGACTATTAGGTGTTGGGGGATTATAATTATTGATAATTATTCTCATGAAGTTCACATTTGGTGATCTCTAGTAAGATAAATCATGAGTAAAGTCCTTACAATAGGAACACCACATGTTTTAGGTGTCATTGGTAGTTCATATCTGTGAACACATGTAATGGTATCCATATTTGAGATTATTTTTAATGTGTACCATTTGATTACATACATTGATGCGATGAAAAAACCATGAACTTGATGTCGTGGCACGGTAACTTGTATTGAGTGCATCATTGGTGGTATGAAATTGATTGAATAATCAATAAATTATATTTCCCATTATATAAGAAGAGATATATGGGGACCAATTGAGTAGGATGGCAGTGCCTTCAATATATCCATGTCCATGGTAGAATAAAAAAATTCCTTCTAGTAAGGTCAATGAATAATTTAGCGAGAAAGGATAATGAAAAAAAATTGTATGTTTCTTTATGAGATATCATGAGACAAGGAGATTATATTTCACAGTGACTGTTTGTATGATGGCTAAAATTTTTATCTCTATTGTTTATCTATTTTGGGGTATTGATGGGTTGTTAGACCTTGCCCATGGTTTGTGAATAGTATTTCGTACTATCAAGATAAGGTTTTATAGGGTTACAAACAATAGAGTATTCAAAAGTAAACCCTATTATGATTCATAGGAGTTTAGAACATGGTGGGCCCCACTAAGGGGTCAAGGATGCATTTTAGAATACACGATCACCAAGGGATAACTAATTTCATATTATTCAGGTTCATAATAATTGATATTGAATGTATTTATTAAATTTATTTAAAAGTGTTAAAGTAAATACAATTAAATATTATATGAAATAATATTATTTTAATACTAAATGTTCATTTAATATTTACAGGAATCAAGAGTTGAGTTAAAGACTTGTTTTATCACATAATATATTTAATATATTACAAGTAAGTGACTAATATATAAATAATATTTATGACTTGAAAAATCAATAATAAGATGTCGTTTATACTAGGTAATAAATTTAAATATGTTAGGAACCTTTTTTGGGTATTTTGGAAGCCCACTACAAATAGAAGGAGGGGATCCCATACAACATACTATTAATCGCATGTGATCTAGTGTAAGAACCCAGTTTTTGACTTAGGTATGGATCCTTTTAATTTTGGTCTGATTCCTTATTTTCAACCTAATATAGATTCCTTATGAGTTAGTGAAGTTCTTGGGGGTGGTATGGGATTTTTCAAAGCCCTAAAAATAATTTTTCGGATAAAAAGACTTGTCGCACAGTTTGAAAAAATCATGCGAGAAAGGAGACATGGTTAGTTTTAACCATGAAAGATTGGAAAGTGGGATAGATTAGGGCACACAGTTTTCCATAACCATGCACCAGGGGCTGAAAAACCATGATAAAATCATTAGAAAAATTATAGAGGTGATTCACAATGTTTGCGCATAATTTCCCTAATAGTGCTCCCTAACCATGTGGGTTCCCCATTCTTATTACAGACTATACACGGTTTGCACACGATTTTGAAAATCTTCTGGCCAAACCTTACAAAGTTCATTTTGGAAAAAATTAACAAAAGGACCTTAATTGATCTAATTAAACTCACCCATGGTTTCTATTTTCTCTTTATTGGAAATACACTCCTCTTCCATTTTTGAGCCCTCCTCAAGCCCAATCTTGGAACTGATATCAAGCATTCATCTAGAGTCTGATTCGATAGCTATTCATCTTGTCAGATCTGTATCGGTGTGATTGTAATTTATTTTAATATTTCATTATTCTTCTTTCTATCTATGAAAATATTTAGATATAGGCTAGTATGATCTATTTTCATGGATTTGGTCCCTTTTTTAGATCTCTTTCAATCCAGGAAAAACTCAAGGTTGATACTTGATGAGGAGAGTCATAAAAGTATGATGTAGGTTTTCTATAAATAACTCCCCAAGTTCTGTCATTTTATAAATTTTCATGTGTTCATGTCAATTTCATAAGGATTCATCTATTTATATTATATGATTTCTTTTAGTTGTTAGAACCATGTTATAAGATCCATTCCATATATATTATTCATCATTGTTAGTTATGTACACAACATTAACCACTCCATGAAGGGTGTTTTCTATATTTATGCTATAGTGTAATGTTATGACTTAATGGTTTGTTATGACCATGTTTCTCCACCATTAGGGTGTTTGGATTAACCTTACTAATGGTAAGTATAACGACCCATAATTTACATGTAGGTATTACGTCAACATTGAAGAATATTTATTACATAACATAACAAAGACCCCTCCGGGATCGTATAGGTTTAGTGTCTTTAGAAACTGGGAAACATAAACAATTGGTTCATAAAACATATACCTTGTATCCCACTTATTTCTTCAAAACTGGACTACTTTTTGAAATATCTTTATTAATACCCTTCTTCATGACCTGGGGAAAATAAAAATATGAATGGGTTATCTCAAATTCTCAGTAAGAGAAAACAAGGGAAATATCAATCATATTATAAGAACATAAAATTTGAAAATATTATCCTGCATTTAAAAGATTAGAATATCATGTCATGGGATAAATCATAAAAGTGAAATGTAATCCCAATAGTCATAACAGAAGACATGAATTTTTTTCCATATACACATAAGCATAGAAAATCATTTCATATTAGTCAAGGCTCATCGCCATGACCATCATAGCGGACAAAGTCCATTATTTAACTGAGTTCACTCTTTATTCTAACCATATATTATTAAACCAGATTTAATTTCCATTCCAGTCATGTCTATCTCATGAGATATAAATCTTTACCCATTTCATTTAATGGAGATATAGGTCCCACCCATCTCATAATGAAACCACTCTTACGTGTGCCACAAAAACATAAATTATTTATCATAGCATAACCTATAAAATAAAATGGATTTCTTAAACATCATTCCATCATAATCCATTTCAAATAAATAGATTTCTTAAAAATAATTCCATCATAAATATAGTCCATTAAATGTAATAATGGGGATAAAAACATAACCCTATGTCATCTTAGATGAAAATTAATTTTGATAAAACACTTGAACTTAATTCTTGAGTAAAATATCATTTCTTCTAAAAAAAGTTTTATTTTCGCAAAATAGCACATAATTTTAAAAGAAAAATATAGTTTTTTTGAAAATAATAGTTAAATTTTGTAGAGGAAGATTCATGGAAATAAGGATTCATTAAACCCTAAAATTCCATTAATTCCATATAAGTTAAAAAATATTCTTTTTGTACTTTTTCCGGAAAAGTCAAAAAGTATCTCAAATCGAAAAATAAAAAATGATTCCATTCATTCCATTTAATAAAAATTCATCAAAGGGTGAAATTAAATTTAAATTTTTTTAGAATAATAGAAATAATATTACATAATTAGTAAACATGTATGTCAATGAGAAATATACCCTAGTAAATACTTATGTATAAATAATATTAGATAAAAATAAGATTGTGAAATTATCACTTACCTTAGGTCTGATATCCTTCATATGTATCCAAACCTCCTATATAATGATTTAAATAAAGTTATTGAATTATTCCCGAATCATAATAATTTTTATGATATCATATATGATTATATTATCATCTGTTTGTTAGTAATATTTTATTGTCACTCGTTATTCAAATATTAACCGCTTCATGTTCTCATGCACGATTTTTCAGATAAGTTCATGTTCCACTGATTAGGTTATAATTAAATCATTTATAAAATTATATTAGTTTAATATATATCATATTTATTCATTCAATTCATGTATATAGTCATGGTTTAATGAAGATCATGTGGAATGAATCGCATCGCATCGTGGAGACGGTAGGTCGTACGTAAGAACGATCGATGATATCATTCCCAAAGTTATTGAATGATATTGAAGTGGATGGTGTATAATATTTCAGGATTTTTAAAATTTTATAATAATCATATATAGTTATTATTTCCATCATTATACCCATCCAAGTACAGTGGTGGTGAAAAACAGATTACACCACAGTGTGGATATGGTAAGTCATACGTATACACGTGTGGTGATTTTGTTTTTATTAGGATGTACAAAAGGTGGAATATGGTTGTTTAATATTTATAATCACATATTAGTATATTAGTGATAATTATTTTTTTACTTTATAATGAACCAACTAATAAATAGGAAGTAGAAGAAGAAAGAAGTTTGAAAGAACCAATAGAAGAGATTTCCTCCTCCTCGATGTGCTTCCTCTAAATATCTTCATAGAGCACAAGAGTTGGTCATTGAATATTAATAAAACCTCATGATTGAACATAGGGATGTTAATAAGTAAAAATGGCTAGGTTATGGCCAATATTGAAGGCTCAAAATTAAGTGAATAAGCGAGGGAGGAGGTGCCCTTTAAAAATCCAGGTAAGGGACACTTTTGGAAACTCCTTAAAAAATAATTTATAATAAAATCAAACACCACCCAAAAACCTCAAAAATTTCCCAATTTGGAAGATTATTTGAGATAGGGTTGTAATATAATCAAACAATACATTTTTGAAAACTTATTTTGTCAATTTATACCATATCTTTTTAATTGACCCTTAGTTATTCTATTTAATTTTAATTGTGGTAATAACATTCTAAATGTTTAATGGTTATAAAAATTTAATTATATGGGTTAATTTACAATAAATGTATATTCAATTAAATTTAAGACATTATAATTATAAATTTTAAATTTTTAAATAATTTAATACAATGTTATTTTTAAAAAATATCAATAGTGTTAATTTTGACTCTATTCATTTATTTGACTTTAAATAAAATCCAAACTGAAAATAAATTCAAAAAAAATATTTAATACACTCATAACATGCCATAGTAACATATAAAATTCTTGGAGCACATTAATTAGTTAAATGATATTTCTTTTTATATTTTTACCATTTTTTTGATATTTCTCTTAATAAAGTAATTTCTACATCACTATTGTGTCATCATTAATGGTAATTATTTAATCTCTAAAAATTATATGTAAATTTCTATGATGTAGGTAATTATATTATATTTTTAAAGACTATCTATAGTAGATATTATATCCTAGCTATCCATATACTAAAATTAATATACTTATATAAAACGAGATTGTGGCACTTTGTCACATTCATTAGTTTTTATTATATTCATGTCATATTCATTGGTAAGTGGACATTAAGTTATTCTGTTTCAAAAAATAGATTATAAGGGTATAATTTAGTCATACAATAGGATATTTACAGGTTTTAAGGCAATTTTATAATATTATTTTTACCCATAATTACCCGATTTATCTTTAACCATGGTAATAAAAATAATTACAAAAATAATTCCCAAAAAATAAAAGTAGCCTATAAACATAATTTGGACATAATTATTCAAAATATGGAATCCATTTATCAAAATTAAAAACATATAAGTTTCAGTAATTAATTTAAAATTAATCCTCTTGTTGAAATGAGAAAACGGGTTCTAAAAGTGAAAATACAGCAAAAGATTGAAATAATTTTTCATCTAAATTTAATGTAAAATTAATTCCAATAACCTAAATCACATTAAATGGTAAAAATATATTCTATTTATACTTTTAAAACATTAAATAATATAATTTAACCATATAAATTATTTCAATGAAAAAAGTTATTTTCAACTAAAATTTATCGTATTTTTACTATTCATCAAAACATGAAAATTTTCAGAAAATTTTCAGAAATTAATCCAAAGTAAATTTTTATATCCTGATTAAAAATAAGATTCTTATTTAGTCATATAAAAATCATTAATGTTTCAAAATCTTAATTTAAAAGGGGTTCTTCATTCAAAGATGTAAAATTAATCTCTTAAAAAATAGGTTTTTATACATCAAATAGGGTTTTATTCATACACTATGACTAAAATATCTATTGGATGAATATCAAAAATATTTTATTAAGTATATAACGCATATATATCACATTAATTTCATTTACAAGAGTAATTCACCCAAAAATACCTATATCTAATTGATTTATTTTTTTCATAAATAATTGATAGCCAATGAATTCGCAAGGCATTTTCATAAGGTAGATATAATTATTCCAGCTAACCTAATGTCTATGATATAATAGTAATTTTATAATAAGGGTGTCTCATGGTTCTTTTAAACTCATTATTGCGTGCAAAGAAACATAGTGAAGAATAAAAATTATTTAAATAAAATATTTCATAAAAAATCTGGGTGTTACATTCTACCCCCATTAAACTGAATTTCACCCTCAAAATTATTCACTTGGAAAACAAAGATGAGGTACCCCTCCCTCATCATATCCTCAACTTCCCATGTAGCTTCTTCAAATTTGTTATTTCTCTATAAAACTTTAACCAAGTGAGTGGTCTTGTTTCATAGAGCTTTTTCACTACAATCTAGAATCTCTATCATTTGTTCTTCATAGGAAAGATCTTAATTCAGTGGTATGACTTATAAGATTAGTGCATGTGAAGGATCATGTATGTACATTCTTAATAGAGATACATGGAACACATCAGGAACTGGAGAAAGATTTGGTGGAAGCACTAATCGGTAAGATACCTTCCCAACACGATCCAGAATTTCAAAAGGACCAATATACCTAGGTCTCGGCTTTCCCATCTTTCCAAATATCATTACTATCTTTCATAAAGATATTCATAAGAACACCTTATCACCAACTTTAAACTCTAGGTCTTTTCTTCGGTTGTCCGCATAACTTTTTGGTCGACTCTGACCTGCTCTTATATGTTGTTGAATAGATCTGTCCTTATTTCCATTTCATCTACAAGATGAGGTCCTAATAGCATTTGTTCCCCAACTTTATCCCAACAATTTAAAGTTCTACACTTTTTTCTATAGAGGGAATCATAAGGAGTCATATGAATACTGGAGTGAAAGTAATTATTGTAAGAAAATTATACCAATGGTATTTGTTGATCCCAACCACCTTTGAAATTCATAGAGGAAGATCTCAACATGTGTTCTAGAGTATGAATTTTCCTCTTAGACTAACTGTCTTCCTGAGGATGATAAGTAATGCTAAAACATAACACTATTTCCAGAGCATGATTAATACTTCTCCCAAACATCGAGTTAAACCTTGGATCCCATTCCGATATAATGAAAAGTAGTACTTCAAGAAATCTTATCTCTTCCTTTACATATATCCTAGCAATTTTATCAAGAGATTAATCCACTATAACATCAATAAAGTGTGCCAACTTCATATGACAATCAACTATAACCTAGATAGCATTATTTACATTGGATGTTTTTGGAAGTCTGATGAAAAAGTCCATAGTGATGTTTTCCCATTTCCATTCTTGTATGGGTAATGGTTGTAACACCCCCTTACACTTTTGTCTCTCAACCTTAACTTGCTGAAAAACCAATAACTGAGAGACATATTTGGTGACATCTCTTTTCATTCCATCCCACAATAAGTACTCTTTCAGGTCCTTGTACATATTTTTGCTTCTAGGGTGAATAGATAATGAAGAACTATTAACCTCATCTAATAGATCCATATTTAATTCTAGTATGGAGGAATAAAAACCCAGTTTCTAAACCTTATTATTTCATCACAATCAAGGTTGAATTCAGGAACATTTCTCACCTTATTTTGTATCTCAACATCTTTCTTCTGCACCTCCTTAATCTTCACTTATATTGATGGTTGAACATTTATTTTAGAAAGATAATATTTCCCCCCTTCCTTTAAAATTTCACGATCCATCATTTACAAATCCATAAATATTGGATCTTTTGTTATCCTCGTCATGGATAGGCTAGCATGGTCTTTTCAACTTAATACTATGCCACCTTGTTTTACTTTCTAGGGTGGTAATGTATTGAGTAGTCGTAATCTTTAATCAACTCCAACCATATTCTTTATTACATATTAATCTCCTTTTGTGTTAAAATATACTTTAAAATGTTATGATCAGTATAAATATCAAACCTTTCAACATAAAGATAAATCTCCATATCTTTAATGCAAAGACTACTGTAGCTAACTCCAAATCACGAGTTGGGTAATTTTGCTCATGGATTCTCAACTTCCATGAGGCATAAGCTATAACCATATAATTTTTCATGAGAATACATCCCAACACCTTCTTTGATACATCACTCTATATCAATAACCTTTCTCCACTACAAGGAAGTGTGAGAACAGGTTCACTGGATAACTTTCTTTTTAGTTCATTGACATTCTCTTCACATTCCTATGTCCAAATGAACCTAACTCCTTTCCAAGTCAACTTGGTGAGTGGATTAGATAATCATGAAAAATATTTCACAAAAAGTTGATAATATACAATCAAACCAAAAAAAATCAGATCTTAGTTATCATTGTTGGTCTCGAACATCTTTCAATAACATCTATTTTTGCTGGATCCATAGATATCCCCTCTCTTGAGATTATGTGACCCACAAATTAAACTTTCTGAAGCCAAAATTCACACTTGAAAAATTTGGCATAAAGATTCTCCTTTCTTAGGGTCTTCAGTATAATTATCAAGTGATCTTCGTGTTCTTCCTTTCTCTTTGAATAGAAAATAATATCATGTATAAAGACTACCACAAAATGATCAAGATAGTCTCTAAAGACTCTATTCATTAGATCCATGAAGATAGTGGTGGAATTTTTAAGATCAAAAGGCATCACTATAAATTCATAGTGTTTATACCTTGTACGGAATTCCATCCTTGGAATATCCTCCTTTTTTACCCTTAAATGGTTATATCATGAACGAAGATCAATCTTCAAAATGTATTGATCTTCACAGAGTTGGTAAAATAAGTCATCAATGCTAGGAAGAGGATATTTGTTCTTGATAGTGATCTTGTTAAGTTCTCAACAATCAATGAATAGTATCATTAATCCATATTTCTTCTTAAAAATAGAACATGTTCTCCCCAAGGTGATGCACTTGGGCATATGAATCCCTTATCTATATTCTCTTGGAGTTTCTTCTTCAATTCCTGAAACTCAATTGGGCCCATTCTATAAGGTGTCTTTGAAATAGGCATAGAAACCAGTATGCGTTCTATTGAAAACACAACTTCTTGATTTGGTGGAAGACCTGAAAATTCCTATGAGAAGACATCATCAAACTCTCGTACAATGGGTTTATTCTTAATCGTTAGTTTCTCCCTAACCATTTGAGATAAACAACCTTTATTTATACGAATTAAAACCCATAAGATGGAAGAAATTTCTACTAGAAGGTTATATTCATCTCTACATCGATAGATGATCATAGATTGATTTGGAATATGTAATGTGACTTACCTTCCTTGGAAAATGATATGTTCTACATAGAGATAAATCTAATCCATGCTATAAATCACATCAAATTACACTATAGTAAGGACAAAAAAATTTTCAGGAAGAACTTTCCCACAAACTTCAACCGGAGAAGAATTATAATCTTTTAATGTGACCTTTGTGCCATTAGGAGTTATCACAGAAAACTCAACATTTAATTGTTGAGGTAATATGGTGATACCCTTAGAAAATTCTTTAGAAATAAAAGAGTGGGTAGATCTAGAATCAAATAAAATATTTGATACATTAGAGTGGATGGTAAGTGTACCTTTCCCCACTTCATTACCGTACTCCATGTCACTAATAGTTATTGCATGTGAATTTCCATTTTTTGGCCTTAAGAGTTTGTTGATGACAATCATAATCAATAACCCTTGGATTATGGAATTGATTGGAATAATTTCCCATTTCCTTGCACTTGTAGGATTGAAGTGTAGGAGGTTCATTATGTGAAGCCTCTTCTTTGTTCGCATCATTAGACATCTTTTTCCTATCACATCGGCATTCAACTACCCAATGAACTTATTTTCCACAAATAAAAAATTTTTAGTCCCTTTAAGACCATTCCCTCCAAGTTTCTTTCCACACATTGAGCATAAGGGAAAACTCATATTATTTTCAGTGTGGTATTTAGATTTTACTTTGAATTCCCTTTTTCTCTTCTTATCAAACCTATATGATTGATGGGTTAATAAAATCTCCATCTAAACCTTGAGATCACATAGAACAATTTTTCAGTAGCTATGGAAGTCCCTTATGGATAATTCCCTTTAGAGACTTGGTTTTAAGCCACTGAAGAATCAATAAATTTTACTCTTAGTTTGGATAATAATTCTAGAAGCATACCTTGAAAGTCTTGTTAAATTTTCTTCATTGGTGACAATGGATTCATCATCCCATTTCTTATGTTCAAGTATCTCCTTCTCCATATTTGTTTGAAGAATATGAGGAAAGTACTTATTGAAAAATAATTTTTTGAACTCATCCCATTCCATGGACTCAATTTCATCTATTTTCCGTGTATTCTTGCTAAGATTCCACCATTGATCAGCTTAACCTTTCAAATGATATACTGTTAAAATGAATTTATCATGTTCAGAACATTGTAGAACATAAAATATCTTTTTAGTGGTACTGATCCATTATTCATCCACTAATGGATTAGAAGACCCGCTGAATGAAGGGGGATGCTACCTTATGAAGTATTCAATAGAATTTTTCTCCCTCCTTTTCTTATTTGGATGTCCGATATGATTCATATATTGAGAAAGTTGTGTGATCATGGATACAAGATTTTGCATTCCAGCTCCCATAACATTTAGTTTTTCAGTGGAACAATCATTGCATTGCTCGTCACATTCAGCATTAACGCGGTTCCTTCGAGTTAGCGCCATTAAATAATACCAATATGAATAGTGTGATAAACACTAATCATAATGGGAAAATCACATAATTCAAGAATAAAATTTCAATTTATGACACTTATGGTTTTAACCTAGGTTATTCATGAACATCTTTAAAACTCTAGGATAGGATTGTAACCTATACCTATACATATCCTTAGGGTTATTACTAAGGTTATATCATCCTAGTTTCCAAAGGATGATTATACCTTTTCTCTGATACCAACTATAATGTCCCATACATTACATGAAGATATTACTTCGACATTAAAGAATATTTATTACATAACATAAAAAATACCAATCCAGGACCATATTGGTTTAGTGTCATTAGAAACTAGGAAACATAAACAACTGGTTCATAAAATATCTACATTATTTCCCGCTTATTTCTTCAAAACTAGACTCCTTTTTGACATATCTTACTTAATTCTGTTCTTCATGACCTGAGGAAAAGAAACATTTGAATGGGTGAGATAAAATACTCCGTAAGACTAAATAAGGAAAAATCAAACATATTATAAGAACATAACATTTGAAAATATTATTCTGCATATAAAAGATCATAATATCATGTCATGGGATAAATCATTAAAGTGAAATGTAATATCAATAGTCAAAACATAAGACATGAAATTTCATGGCATACACACATAATCATAGAAAATAATTTCATATTAGTTAAGGCTCATTACCAAGACCATTATAGCGGACAAAGTTTACTACTGAACCGAGTTCACTCCTCATTCCAACCATGTATTATTGAACGAGATTTAATTTCTGTTCTAGTAATGTCTATATCATGAGATATAAATCTATACCCAATGCATTATTGGAAGATGTAAGTCCCACACATCTCATAATTAAACCATTCTTACATGTTCCACAAAAACATAAATCATTTATCATAACATGACCCATGGAATGAAATGGTTTTTTTAAACATCATTCTATCATAATAAACTTAAAATAAATAGATTTCATTAAAATAAATCCTTCATAAACAAAATAAAATCAAATTAATATTACAGATTAAAACATTACCCTATGTAATCTTATATGTAAAATAATATTGATAGAACACATGAACATAATTCCCAGGGAAAATATCCTTTCTTTTTCGAAAACATTTTCTTTTCTCAAAATGAAACGTAATTTTAAAAGAAAAAATTTAGTTGAAAATAATATTTAAATAATTTATAGGAAGATTCATGGAAATAAGGTTTCATGAAACCGTAAAATTCCATTCATGTCATAAAATTTAAAAAAACATTCTCCTCGTACTTTTGCAAGAAAAGTCAAAAAGTATCTCAAATCAAATAACAAAAAAAGATTCCATTCATACCATTTAATAAAAATTCACCCAAGGGTAAAATTAACTTTAAAAAATTTGATAAGAATAAAAATAAAATTACATAATTTTGAAACATGGATGTTGATGATAAATATACCCTAGTAAATACTTATGTATAAACAATCTGGGATAAAAATGAGATTGTAAAATTATCCATTACCTTAGGTTAGATATCCTTCGTATGTATCTGAGCCTCCGGTATAATTATTTAAATAATTTTATTGGATTATTCAAGAATCATAATAATTTTTATGATATCATATATGATGATATTATCATCTGTTTTTTAGTAACATTTCATTGTCACTTTTTATTCAGATATTAACTGCTTTATTTTCTTATGCAATATTTTACAGATAAGTTCATATTCCACTTCTTAGGTTATAGTTAAATAATTTACATAATGATATTAGTATAATATATATCATATTTATTCAATCAATTCATGTATATAATCACGGTTTAATGACGATCATGTAGAATGAATCGCATCACATCATGGAGACGGTTGGCCGTACTCATGCACAAGCGATTATATCATTCCCAAAATTGTTGAATGGTATTGAAGTGGATGGTGTATAATATTTCAATATTATTAAAGTTTTATAATAATAATAATATATATTTATTATTTCCATCATTATACCCATCCATGTAAGATGATGGTGAAAAACAGATTACACCATAGCGTGGAGATGGTATGTTGTACGTACGCACACACGATGATTTTGTTTTTCATAGGATGGATAGAAGGTGAAATATTGTTTTTTCATATTTATAATAACATATAATTATATGAGTGATACTTATTTTATTATATTATAATGAAAAAACTAATTAATAGGATGTAGAAGAAGAAATATGTTTGAATGAATCAGTTGAAGAGATTACCGCATACTCGACGTGCTTCCTCGAAATCTCTTCTTAGAGCACTAGAGTTGGACTTTGAAGATGACCAGAACCTATATAATGAATATATAGAATTGATAAGGAAAAAATGGTAGGGTATTTATGAGATAGAAGGCACAAAATGAATTGAAGATGTGAGTGAGGAGGTTCCCTTTTATAATTGAGGCGAGGGCTACTTTTGGAAACTCCATAAATAATAATTTATAATAAAATAAAACCCTACCCAAAAACATTGAAAATGTCCCAATTTAGAAGATGAGATTAGATAGGGTTGTAATATAATCATCCAAGAAATTTTGGACAAGTTATTTTTTCAATTTAAACCATATATTTTTAATTGACACTTAGTTATTCTATTTAATTTTAATTGTGTAATAACATTCAAAATATTTAATGGTTATAAATATTTTCTTATATGGTTATAATTGACCATAAATGGATATTTTATGACATTTTAGACCTTATAATTATCTATTTTTAATTTTTAAATATTTTTATGATTTTTAAAAAATTAAATAACATATTAGTTTTTTAAAATATCAACAGTGTCAATTTTGACACTATTCATTTATTTGACTTTAAATAAAATCCACACCGAAGATAATTTCCAAAAAAAAATATTTAATACACTCCAAACATGTCATAGTTGCCTATAAATTTTTTGGATCACATTAATTAGTTTATATGATATTTCTTTTAATATTTATAATATCATTTTTTGATATTTCTGTTAATAAAATAATTTCTACATCACTATTGTGTCATCATTAATGGTAATTATTTAATCTATAAAAATTATAAAGAAATTTATATGATGTAGTAAGTTATAATATATTTTCAAAGACTATATATTGTCGATATTATATCCTAGTTATCCATATATAAAATTAATATACTTATATAAAATGAGATTGTGATATTTTGTCACATTCATTAGTTTTCATTATATTCATGTCATATTCATAGGTAAGTGGCCATTAAGTTATTAAATTTTAAAAAATAAATGGTAATTTTAGAATTTAGTCATCCAATAGGATTTTTATAGGTGTTAAAACAATTTTATAATATTATTTTTACCTTTATTTACCTGATTTACCTTTAACCATGGTAATAAAAATAATTACCAAAGTTACTATTCATAATGCCCAAAAAATTAAAGTAGAATATTAACATAATTTGGAACTTATAATTCATAATATGGAATCCATTTTTCAAAAATAAAAACATAGAAGTATCAGTAATTAATTTAAAATTAATCTCGTTGTTGAAATGATAAAACGAGTTCTAAAAGTGAAAATATTGCAAAAGATTGAAATGTTTTTACATCTGAATTTAATTTAAAATTATTTCCAATAACCTAAATTATATTAAATGGTAAAAATATATCATATTTATACTTTGAAACCATTCAGTAATATAATTTATCCATATAAATTATTTCAATGAAAAAATTTATTTTCAATTAAAATTTAGCATATTTTTACTATTCATCAAAACATGAAAGTTATGAGAAAAATATCAGAAATTCATCCAAAGTATATTTTTATATATAAATTCAAAATAATATGTTTATGTTTTCATATAAATATTATTAATGTGTCAAAATCATAATTTAAAATGGATTCATCATTCAAAGGTGTAAAATTAATCTTTTAAAAAATAGGTTTTTAAACATCAAATAGGGTTTTATTCATACACTATGACTAAAGTATACCTCAGATGAATATAAAAAATATTTTATTATGTATATAACACATATATATCACATTAGTTTCATTACCAAAAATTAATTCACTCAAAAATACAAATATCTAATTGATTTATTTTTTATAAATAATTGATAGCTAATGAATTCACAATGCATTTTCATAAGTTAGTTATAATTATTCCCTCCAACCTAACGGCTAGGCTATAATGGTAATTTTATAATAAGGGTATCTTGTGGTTCATTTGAAATCACTACTATGTGTAAATAAATTTCATGAAGAATAAAAAATATTTAAAGAAAATATTTCATAAAAACATTCGGGTGTTACATTCTACCCCCTTAAACTGAATTTCACCCTCGAAATTTGTCACATGGAAAACAATAGATGAGGATAACTCTCCATCATCACATCCTCAAGTTTCCATGTATCTTCTTTAAATTAGTGGTTCCTCTATAAAATTTTTATCAAGAGAGTGGTCTTGTTTCGTAGAACTTTTTCACTACGATCCAGAATACCTATTGGGTGTTCTTCAAAAGAAAGATCTTGCTCCAGCGGTACGACTTATTAACTTATTCCATGTGAAGGATAGGGTATGTAATTTCTCAGGAGAGATACATGGAACACATGATGAACTTGAGAGAGATTCTATGGAATCTCCATTCGGTAAGATACCTTCCCAACACGATCTATAATTTCAAAAGGACCAATATACCTAGGGCTCAACTTCCCCTTAATTCCAAATCTCATTACTCTCTTCCATGGAGATATTCGTAATAACATATTATCACTCACTTAAAACTCTAAGTCTTTTCTTCAGTTGTCAGTATAATTCTTTTTTCGACTATGAGCTGATCTTATGTGTTGTCGAATAGATTTGACCTTTTCTTCCATTTCATCAACAACATCAAGTCCTAATAGCTTACTTTCCCCAACTCCATCCCAACAAGTTGGAGTTCAGCACTTTTTTCCATAGGGGGATTTATAAGGAGACATCTGAATACCGAAGTGAAAGCTATTATTGTAAGAAAATTACACCAATGGTAGATGTTGATCCTGACCACCTTTGAAATCCATAGAGAAAGCTCTTAACATGCCTTCCAGAGTTTGAATTGTCCTCCCAGACTGACCGTATGCCTGAGGATGATAAGAAGTGATGAGACTTAACCTTGTATCTAGATCATCCTAAAGACTTTTCCAGAACTTAGAAGTAAACCTTGGATACCAATTGGATATAATTGAAAGTGGTACTTCATGAAATCTTACCACTCCCTTTACATATATCCTAGCAAGCTGATCAATTGATAAATCCTCTCTAATAGAAATGAAGTGTGCTAACTTCATAAGGAATTCAACAATATCCCAGATAGTATTATTTCCTTTCGATGTTTTGGAAAGTCCGATGACAAATTCTATAGTGATGTTTTCCCATTTCCATTCTGATATGGGTAATGGTTGTAACATCCCCTTATACTTTTGTCTCTCATTCTTATCTTGCTGACAAACTAAGCATCGAGATATATATTCAGCAAGATCTCTTTTCATGCCATCCCACCAGAAGTACTCTTTCAAGTCCTTGTAATCTTTGTGCTTCTAGGGTGAATAGATAATGAATAACTATGAGCCTCATCCAATAGATCCTTCTTTAATTCTTTTAAGGGAGGAATACAAACCCGATTTTTGAACCTTATTATTTCATCATAATCAAGGATGAATTCCTAAATATTTCTCACCTTCTTTTGTAGCTCTATATATTTCTTCTCTGCCTCCTTAATCATCACTTGTATTGATGGTTAAAAATTAATTTGATAAAGATACGATTTCCCCCCTTCTATTAAAATTTCATGATCCATCCTTATCAAATCCATAAATATTGGATCTTTTGTGATCCTCATTATGGATATACTTGCATGGTCTTCTCGACTTAATTCATCATCCACCTAGTTTGCTTTTCTAGGGTGGTAATGTATTGAGTAGTCGTAATATTTAATCAACTCCAACCATCAAATTTGGCACATATTCAACTCCTTTTGTGTGAAAATATAATTTAAACTTTTATGATCAGTATAAATATCTCACTTTTAAAAATAAAGTTAATGCCTCCATATATTTAATACAATGATTACCTTAGCTAACTCTAAATCATGAGTTGGGTAATTTTTCTCATGGATTTTCAATTTCCATGAGACATAAGATATCAACATATCATTTTTCATGAGAACACATCCCAGCCCCTTCTTGGATGCATCATTGTATATCACAAACCTTTCTCCACTACAAGGTAGTGTGAGCACAGGTGCACTGGCTAACCTTCTTTTTAGTTCTTTGAAATTCCCTTCACATTATTTCGTCCAAATGAATTTAACTCCTTTCCGAGTCAACTTGGTGATTGTATTAGATAATCATGAAAAATATTTCATAAAACGTCAATAATATCCACCCAAACTATGAAAAACTCAGATCTCAGTTACCATTGTTGGTCTCGACCATCTTTCAATAACCTATGTTTTTGTTAGATCTACAGATATCGCCTCTCTTGAGATTATGTGACCCAAAAATAAAACTTTCTGAAGACAAAATTCACACTTGGTAATTTTTTCATAAAGCTTATCCTTTCTCAGGGTCTTCAGTACAATTATTAAGTGATCTTAATGTTCTTCCATGCTCTTTTAATAGAAATGAATATTGTCTAAAAATACTACCAAAAACTGATCAAGATAGTCTCTAAAGACTCTATCCATTATATCAATGAAGATAGTAAGAAAATTAGTAAGACCAAATGGAATCACTATAAATTCATAGTGTCCATACCTTTTATGGAATTCCATATTTGGTATATCCACCCTTTTGACCCTTAATTGATGATATCTTGAATGAAGATCAATATTCTAAAGGTATTGAGCTCCATTTATTTGGTCAAATAAATCATCAATTTAAGGAAGATGATACTTTTTCTTGATAGTGATCTTGTTTTGTTCCTGATAATCAATGTAGAGTCTCATTGATCCATATTTCTTCTTAACAAAAAAAGGTGCTCCCCCAGATGACGCACTAGGGTGTATGAATCCCTTATCAATATTCTCTTGGATTTGATTCTTCAATTACTACATCCCAATTTGGCCATTCTATAAGGTGTCTTTGAAATATGCATAGAACCCGGTATGATTTCTATTGAAAACACAAATTCACGATTTGGTGGAAAACCTAGAAATTCGTTCGAAAACACATAATCAAACTCCCATACAATGGGTGTATTCTTAACCGCGAGTTTCTACCTAACCATTTGAGATAAATAACCTTCATTTATATGAATCAAGACCCATAAGATGGACGAAATTTCTACCGGAAGGTTATATTAATCATTTCATTGATAAATGATCATAGATTGATCTGGAGTATGAAATGTGACTTCCCTTCCTTGGAAATTGATATCTGATCCATATAGAGAAAGCCAATCCAAGACAAGAATACACATCAAATTACACTATAGTAAGTATCAAAAGATTTTAAGGAATCACTTTCCCACAAACTTCAACTAGAGAAGAATTATAAAATTTTGATGCAACTGTTGTTCCATTAGGATATTTCACACCAAACTCAACATCTAATTATTGAGTTAATGTGAAGATAACCTTAGAAAATTCATCATAAATAGAAGAGTGGGTGGATCTATAATCAAATAAAACATTTGATACTTTAGATTGGATGGTAAGTGTACCTTTAACCACTTCATTATCGTACTCCACATCATCGATAATGATTGAATGTTACTTTCCTTTGTATTTGGACTTGAGAGTTTGTTGATGCCCATCATTATCAATAACCCTTGGATTTGGGAATTTATTGTCACAATTCCCCATTTCCTTGCACTTATAGATTTAAAGTGTAGGAGGTGCATTATGTGTGACATTTTATTTGTTCGCATCATTAGACATATTTTTTCCATCACTTCGGTATTCAACTACCCGATGACCTTATTTTCCACACATAAAACATTTACTAGTCCCTTTAAGACAATTACCTCCATGTTTCTTTCCACACATTGAGCATAAGGGAAAACTCATCTTATTTTCAGTGTGGTCTTTAGATTTTCCTTTGAATTCCATTTTTCCTTCTTATCAAACCCATAAGACTAATGGGTTACTCCAATCTCCCTCTCAACCTTGAGAGCACATCAAATAATTTCCTCAACGCTATTGAAGTCCCTTATGGCTAATTCCTTTTGGAGACTTGGTTTTAAGACACTAAAGAATCAATCAATTTTACTCACATGTTGGATAATAATTCAAGAAGCGTACCTTGAAAGTCTTGTAAAATTTTATTCGTAGGTACCAACTGATTCATCATCCTTTTAATTAAGTTCAGGGAACTCCTTATACATATTTTTTTGAAGAATATGAGGAATGTACTTATTTAAAAATAATTTATTGAACTCGTCCCTTTACATGGACTCAATTTCATCTCTTTACCTTGTATTCTTGATAAGATTCCACCATTGATCACCTTCACCTACCAAACGATATACTGCTAAGATGAATTTATCATGTTCAACTGAAAATTTTCATTTCAATGGTACTGATCCATTATTCAGCCACTAATGGAATAAAATACCCTCTAAATGAAGGTGGACGCTGCCTCTTAAAGGATTCAACATAATGTTACTCCCTCCTTTGCTCGTTTGGAAGACCGACATGATTCATAGCTTAAGAAAGTTGTGTGAGAATGGATACAAGATTTTTCATTCCATCTCTGATAACATATGGTTTCTCAGGGGGCAAATCATTTCATTTCCCACCGCATTTTGTATTAACTCGGTTCCTTTGGGTTCCATCCATTGAACAAAACCAAGAAGTATAGTGTGAGCAACAATAATAACAATGGGAAAACCACATAATTAAAGAATAAAATATCAATTTTGGACACTTTAGGTTTTATCCTATGTTATTCATGAACATATTTAAAACACTAGGATAGGATTTTATCCTATACATAGACATATCCTTAGGGTTCATAATAAGGTTTTCTCATCCTAGTTTCCATAGGTTAACTATAATATTGCTCCGATACCAACTATAAAGGCCCATAAATTAAATGTATATATTACTTAAACATTGAAGAATATTTATTACATATCATACCAAAGACTATGCCAGGACCATATTGGTTTAGTGTCTTTAGAAACTGGGAAACATAAAAAACTGGTTCATAGAACATCTACATTATCTTTTGCTTATTTCATAAAAACTAGAATACCTTTTGAAATATCTTACTTAATACCCTTATTCATGACCTGGTGAAAAGAAATATATGAATGGGTGAGATCAAATGATAATTAAGGGTAAACAAGGTAAATATCAATCATATTATAAGAACATAACATTTGAAAATATTATCCTGCATATAAAATATCAGAATATCATGTCATGGGATATATCATAAAAGTGAAATATAATCCCAATAGACATAATATTAGACATGAAATTTTGTTCCATACACACATAATCATATAAAATCATTTCATACTAGTCAATGCTCATCGCCAAGACCATGATAGTAGACAATGTCCATTACTGAACCGAGTTCACTCCTCGTTCCAGCCCTGTATTACTGAATTGAATTTACTTGTTGTTCCAGTCATGTCTATATCATTAGATATAAATATTTACCCAATGTATTGGAGGGAGATATAGGTCCCACCCATCTCATAATAAAACCATTATTACATGTTCCACAAAAAATAAATCATTTATCATAGCATAACCCATAAAATAAAATAGGTTTCTAAAACATCATTCCATCATAATATATTTAAAATAAATGGATTTCATAAAAAAAATCCATCATAAACATAATCAAATAAAATTAATATTAGGTATGTAAACATCACCCTATTTCATCTTATATGGAAAATAATTTTGATAAAACACTTGAACTTAATTCCTAAGGAAAATATCCTTTTTTTCAAAAAGGTTTTATTTTCTCAAAATGCCACAGAGTTTTAAAAGAAAAGAAATTAGTTGAAAATAATCTTGAAATCATGTAGAGTAAGCTTCATGGAAATATGGTTTCATGAAACCATAAAATTCCATCCATGTCATATAAGTTAAAAAAACATTCTCCTCATACTTTTTCCTGAAAAGACAAAAGTATATTAAATCGAATAATGAAAAAAGATTTCATTCATACTTTTTATTAAAAATTCACCAAAGGGTAAAATTAAATTTAAACAATTTTAGAATAATATAAATAATATTTACATAATTAGGAAACATGTATGTGGATGATAAATATACCATAGTAAATACTTACGTATAAAAAATTTCTGATAAAATGAGATTTGAAAATTATCCCTTACCATAGGTCTGATATCCTTCATATGTATCTGAACCTCATTTATAATGATTTAAATAATTTTAATAACTTATTCCAAAATAATAATAATTTTTATGATATCATATATGATTATATTATCATCTGTTTGTTAGTATCATTTCATTCTCACTCATTTTTCAGATTTTAAGTGCTTTATGTCCTTATGCAAGATTTTTCGGATAATCTCATGTTACACTTCTTATGTTATTGTTAAATAATTTACAAAATGATATTAGTATAATATATATCATATTTAGTCATTTAATTCATGTATATAATTAGGTTTTAATAAAGATCATGTAGAATTAATTTCATTGCATTGTGGAGATGGTAGGTCATACGTATGCAGGAGCGATGATACCATTCACAAATTTTTTGAATGGTATTGAAGTGGATTGTGTATAATATTTAAATATTAGTAATATGTTATAATAATCATATATATTTATTATTTACATCATTATACCTATTCAAGTAAGGTGGTGGTGAAAAACATATTACACCACAACGTGGAGACAGTAAGCCGTACGTACACACGCGTGGTGATTTTGATTTTCATAGGATGGATAGAAGGTGAAATATGGTTGTTTCATATTTATAATAACATATCAGTATATTAGTGATACTAATGTTATTACTTTATAATGAAATAACTAATGAAGAGGAAGTATAAGAAGAAATAATTTTGAAAGAATCGGTAGAAGCAATTACCTACTCCTCAACGTGATTCCTCTAAATATCTTCTTAGAGCACTAGAGTTGATCTTTGAAGATGACCAGATCCTCTAGAATGAAAATAAGGAAGTTGAGAAGGAAAATATGGAAGGGTATGTACAAGCTTGAAGGCTGAAAATGAAGTGAAGAGGTGAGGGAGGAGGTGGCCTTTTATAATTGAGGTGAGAGGCACTTTTGGAAACTCCATAAATAATATTTTTTAATAAAATGAAACCCTAAATAAAAACCTCCAAAATTTCCCAATTTATAAGATTATATGAGATGGGGTTTTAATATCATAAAACAATAAATTTTCGACAAGTTGTGTTTTCAATTTAAACCAGATCTTTTTAATTCAAACTTAGTTATTCTATGTAATTTTAATTGTGGTAATAAAATTCTAAATATTTAATGGTTAAAAATAATTAATTTCATGGTTTTAATTGACTATAAATTGATATTTTATAACATTTTAGACCTTATAATTATAAATTTGTAATTTTTAAATATTTATATTATTTTTAAATAATTTAGTATTATTTTATTTTTATAAAATATCAGTAGTCTCAATTTTGACACTATTCATTTGTTTGACTTTAAATAAAATCCACACAGAAGATAAATTCGAAAAAAAATATTTAATATAGTCCTAACATGACATAGTAATCTATAAAATTCGTGTATTAAATTAATTAGATCATATGATATTTCTTTTAATATTTTTTAAACCATTTTGTTTATATTTCTATTAATAAAATAATTTCTACATCACTATTTTGTCATCATTAATGGTAATTATTTAATCTCTAAAAATTATAAATAAATTTATATATGTAGATAATTATTTTAGTTTTCCAGATACTATATATAGTTGATATTATATCCTAGTTATCTATATATTAAAATTAATATACTTATATAAAATGAGATTGTGACATTTTTTCACATTTATTAGTTTTTCTTATATTCGTGTCATATTCATAGGTAAGTGGCCATTAAGTTATTTCATTTTAAAAAATAAATGATAAGGGTTGAATTTAGTCATCCAATAGTATTTTTACAGGTTTTAAGTTTATTTTATAATATTATTTTTACCTTTAATTAAGGCATTTACTTTTAACCATGGTAATAAAAATAATTACCAAAGTTACTATTCATAATACCCAAAAAATAAAAGTAGCCTATTAACATAATTTGGACCTACTGATTCCAAATGTGGAATCAATTTTCCAAAATTAAATACATAGAATTTTCAGTAATTCATTTAAAATTAATCACATTGTTGAAATGTGAAAACACGTTCTAAAAGTTAAAATATTGCAAAAAATTTAAATGTTTTTACATCTGAATTTAATGTAAAATTAATTCCAATGACATAATTATATTAAATGGTAAAAATTTATTCTATATATAATTTGAAACCATTCCATAATATAATTTAACAATATAAAATATTTCAATAAAAAATTTATTTTCAATTAAAATTTAGCGTATTTTTAATATACATAAATACATAAAAGTTATCTGAAAAATATCATAAATTCATCTAAAAAAAATTTTATATCCCGCTTAAAAATAAAATTTTTAAGTTTTCATATAAAAATTATTAATGTGTCAAAATCTTAATTTAAAAGGGTTTCTCCATTCAAAGGTGTAAAATTAAACATTAAAAAATAGGTTTTTATACGTCAAATATGGTTTTATTCATACCCTATGACTAAAATATCCATTGGATGGATATAAAAAATATTTTATTAAGTATCTAACACATATATATCACATTAACTTCATTACCAAATGTAATTCAATAAAAAATTCAAATATCTAATAGATTTATATTTTTCATAAATAATTGATATCCAAGGAATTCACAATGAATTTTTGTAAGTTAGTTATAATTACTCATGCTAACGTAATGGATAAGATACAAAGATAATGTTATAATAAAGGGAATATCACTATTTTTTTAAAGTCATGATTGCATGCAAAGAAATCTACTAAAGAATAAAAATTATTTAAATAGAATATTTCAAACAAAAATCAGGGTGTAACAGTAAGCCCCTATAATTAAATTAATTGTGTATTGATAAATGGATAGTACCTTGTTTTCTTTCACTTGAACAGCATAAGGTAAGTTCTTTACATAAGTAAATAATTCTACAATGAAAGGGAAAGTGTTTGGTATATATATGACTTGGCCTAAAGAATTAAAAATGAAAATTTTGGTTTCACATCTATATCACAGCTTTCCATGTATAATGGAAGGTATTATAGTGAGAATTATTAAATGATTATGACTTATATGAAATGGTTTAAATGGTTTCATGCCCCATGGACTTGTCAAACTAATTGAAGGAAAGGTTTGATCCCCTTTAACTTATTTTAGACTCTGAAAAGTTCTTAAGTGTTGAAGAAGGTTTCAAAACGACGAAGCGAATTCATATTCGGACCCAGAGACTCGGTCCGAAGGGCCTGGAGGGGTTGTGCGAAAAAAATGGTGAAATGCGTGAAAAAATGTATGTCGCGCGGAAAAGTTTAGAGATTCGTGAAGGGTCCCCGGCGCAGGCGCAAAATAATTTCGCGCCCGCGCCCCGCGTGGTTGACCTTTCATGCCGCCACCTCTGGCACATAATTTTTTCACATAGAGTGGTTTTCCGCACTCCTGGACTTCTATAAATAGAAGGTGACCCTTAGACTTCTGGGAGAGGAATTTGAACAGGCTCTCATGCGTGAAATCCGGCATTCGCATGAGAAAGATGTCCATCAGGTATAGTTCTTTTCACGCCACCTCACCCCGGGGTCTACCTTTGCGTGAGATCCCCATGGCTTAGATGGAATTCCAATACCTTCAGGGTACCCCCTTGCGCACAATTCCTTCCATTGCGTGCAAGCTGGTCAATTGCGCGCAAACTTCTTTCATTGTGTGCACCCTTGTATTTGTGTGCGGCCTCTGCCACCTGCACGCAATTCATAAGCCTTATGTGCAATCCTCCTAGTCACGTGAAAAACATCTGCCCCAATTACGCGCCAGCCTGGTGTTTTTCGCGCCAGTCATTTCTTTCACGTGCAAATCCCTAGGACCCCTCACCTCGGTGCTCCTCAGGAACCTCCTTGCATGGGAACCTGTTGTTCTCCTTATGTATTCCATTCGCGGGTCACGCCCCGGGTATACACACCACACTCCATTTTCCCGTGCAAACTTCTAGGCTCGTACAAAGTAACTTCGAAGTCCCTTGGGAGATTCTTCCCGTTGCGTTGCTTCACCTCATGCTCCTTCGCATAGGTATGATAATGACTATTGCTTCTTCGCATAGCCATGCTAACGTGGACCCCCAAGTGGATCACTCCACGACACCCCCTAGCTACGTCATTTCTGGCTCCCTCCCTTCACCAAGGTGCGGAGGGTACCATTTATATATGTCCTAGGGGTGCAGAGTGATCCCACCTTGTCTGAGATGCAGGATGTTAAACTGCCAAGAACCCTCACCCTAGCACATGATGTGAAACTGTGAGGGGAGAGGGGCACAAGGTATTTTTCACCCATTACCTCTCTCGTTGGGATTTTCCACCACTGGGCCTCCACCCTAGAGTAAGTCCCAGCCTCCCTGCCAAAGTCCTGCAAAGGGCGTGGTGGGGATCGACAATTCTCCTCTCCCCGATGCCGAAGACCAAGAGGTGAGATGGGGGCATGGCATTTCTCACCCTTTCCCTATATCTTTGGGTTTTGTCGCCACTAGGCCTCCACCTTGGAGTAAGTCCAAGCCTCCTTGATGAGGACCAGAGATTGGGGGATGGAAGATGTGCCCCCCTCCTGTCTTCTGTTCCAAATCCCCCTCCCACTGGGCTTCATCAATCCTGGGCCTCCACCCTGGAGTAAGTCCCAGTCTCCATCTTCGTGGGTCACGAACCAACGCGTAAGCCCCTGTTTTCTCTTTGGGCAGCCAAGAGCCTAAGCCCCATTCCACTTCCCATGGACAGACCTTTCACGATGTGATCGCCAGGTCTTTGTAGCCTCTTGTTTCTCACACTGAGCATGACTCACATGGGCTTAGAGAAAGCATTGACCATGGCATACTCGTCCTTCATGGTGTTAAACTGCATACCCCTCTCGTCCCGCATGACGTTAAACTGCACATCCCGAACTACGTGGACTTTGATCCCTCTCTCCTAGGCAGGGTACGTATGAAGCCTCCCTGAGGTTCAAAACCAACAACCGGTTGTTCCGACCCCTCTCACGTCAGTTCACCATACCATCACGGTCTACCTCAGAGTGTAAGCCCCATACCATCATGGTCCATATTAGAGTGTAAGCCCCATACAATCATGGGATACCTTAGAGTGTAAGCCCTATACCATCATGGGCCGCCTCAGAGTGTAATCCCTATACCGCCTTGGGTCGCCTCAGAGCGTAAGCCCCAAACACCATCTCGAAATACATGTACTTTTGTTCCCTGTCTGCTAGGCAGGGTACGTAGGAAGCCTCCCCGAGGTTCAATCCCAACACCTAATCATTCCGACCTCCTTCTTGTCAGTTCCCAACCCCCATGGGCCACCTCAGAGTGTAATCCCCATCACCTTGGGCCACCTCAGAGTGTAAGACCCAATCCAACCAGTCGCTTCGACCCCCTTCACATCAGTTCGCCCCCGTCCCGCATGACGTTAAACTGTATTCACCATCTAAACTACATGGACTTTGATTCCCTGCCACGGGGATACCTAGGAAGTCTCTCGAGGCTCAAGCCGAAAGCCATCGTCTATCCTAATTCTTACCTGGGCCGCCACATCCCAGTGAGATCATGCCATTTCATTCCCCTCCACAGCATTTGGGAAGCCACCCACATGCTGGCCCCAATATCGGTGTTCCCTCTAGGGGTTCCTCAATCTGATCCAATCTAATCAATGTTCCAATCAGTATGATCCATCTCTGCTGGATGTTAAACTTTCAGCTTACCCTGTGTTAAACATGGGAAGCTGAGGAAAACCTCAGATACATGCCTATGGCATATAATTCCCCGCACTCGACGTGGGATGCATCGGGCTTCCGCACCCTCGAGAAGCCCTATGATAAGGGACAAAAGATATACATGCCAATCCCCCAGCGTCATGACATGCCAGTGATGCCTCAACGTGACTTCTCTCCTAACCGAAGGTTACTGCCTTGACTGGACCCTTTGGAAGGTCCTGACAAAAGCGGTGTAATTAACTAGTGTCTGTGAAGATATGGCGCCAGGAAGAGCTTCACGAACTACGTCTTAAATCTATGAGGGATACCCGGACTAGGTGATGAGCTCTGAGGAGGAATACACGGAAGGAAGAATCGACATCCCATCATCCCGTTTTGATCAAGGAGCAGACATCCCTAAAGAAGGAGTGGATGTCGCCCGCCTTTGGAAAGTGGGAATGCAGGGAAAGAGCTGCACGTCCTCTGCGTGACGGATGCACGCGCCCTGGTGAAAGCATCGAAAATAGAAATGGTGAACCCGACATGAAAGGTCTTCTCCTCAACATGAAGGCCAGTACAGTTTGAGGCAACAATGTATTATCTTGTCATCGGACCCCGTCATTTGGTACTAGGTCCCACCAATCAGGCCTGACATGAAACTCACCAGAATTTGGGGCAGTCAGGATGTTGAGCATTCCATTCTGCAACGTTGTCAGTGTGGATCCCTCTTACCAATCATGGAAGACGGAATGGCGTTGGGGCACTGGTTGTCGATTTATCTTCTTGTTAATACTAACAAGTTGATCTCCCAGCTTTCAGGAACCCAATTGTTGCACCAGGAACACGATCACCGCCTGCCCATTGACATAGGGGTAGGGTCAGCACCGATGCGGCTACCCCGCGCGGTTCCGCTTCTTCCATGGTGGCCTCAACCACCACGATTTCTGAGCACACACGCACCATATTCCCATTATAAATGATCCGGAGAAGGGTCATAAATGACCTCGTGCGGTGCTAAAAGTTGTAGGGCATCATCCTAACCAGAGACATGGCCCGCCTGGATTTTGAGGCATCCGCGCCTCGACATCACCACCGCCACCGAGGGACGCGCAGGGAGCTATTGCTCCCCACCCCAACATACAATCTCTTCGAGAGCCTATCCCTAGAGCACCTTGACGACTCCCTGCCTTACAAAGATGAGGTGGGCAATGTCCGGTACAGCCCAGTCAAAGTCCCAATCCAGGGGATCCCAGCAAGGGCTCCTACCGGGCCGCGTCAGCGCCACCGCCCGGTCTTTCCTGAGAAGGAGCAGGTAAGCTATGCACCTGCGCCACCCACCCTAGCTCGTCCGACCTGATGCCAGTGTTGGGTGCAAGCTAAGGAGGATGCCCACCAAACGACATCATCGACGACAACTATATTAGATCGAGCCACTGCCGACGCATATCATCAGGTCCCTACATACACTGAGTAGGGGCACTTCTACGCCCGACCAGGATCGAGGCCCCAATCGCCCCATGGGCAGGCTGGGTCGACTCTCGTGGTCGTCGGCACAAATGGTGGTTGTCGCGGACCAATCTACAGTGATGCCACCCCGTACGGAGGTCCTCCCCGTACCACCACTACACAGAGCATGGGCCTACCCCACTTTGAGGCCCGACCAGGAGGCCCCCCCCCCCCGTGCCACCCCTGGTCTGAATGTAGTTCTACCCCGCAGCAGTAATGACCAAAATGGAAGCCTATCCTATGCCCATTAAACTAGGTAGGGAGTTATTCATCCTACCCCCGACCACCGGTGTAGGGGCATTGCCCATCTGCTCTCGTTTCAATGTGGAGATCCTCCTTACGTTCTCTCTGCGGCCGGTGACGATCCTCCTCACCCAGGAAACCAGAGGGGCGACATCCTTCCTCGCTCCACCCGCACCAAGAATGGAGGTCCTCCCCATGATCCTGTCAATCCCAGCAGGGGTTTTTCCCTCTCTAGTTCCATACATGGAGGTCCTCCCCATGTACCTTTCGACATTTGTCCTGGTGCTCCTTGCACCCCGTCTTTCTCAGGTGGAAACCCTCTTCGCCCCAGCACCAGTGTGGCAAGAGGACCCTATGTCAGAAATCAGTCTTGTTCTGAGGAACCACCCAAGGGAAGAAAGGTGGGTCGTCGCCGTTGCAATAGAAATTTGGGGGAAGGTCTGATGGGGATCAGACCAGTCTGCTTCTCAGACTATGAAGCAGAATACGACTCAGCTCAGGAGCCCGCCCCTAGCTCACCCAAGTCAAGGGTCGGGGTAGGGATGAGGTGCTTCATTCTGGTGCTTCCAGAAGGTGAGATCCATAGGATTCCCACCTCCCTCTGCAGGTATATCCAATAGGATGAAAATCTGGCGACCCCATAGGTTACGGTCGTGCAATCACTACCATCATCGCCGGAAGCACTATCTACCTCCACAAGAGATCATGCAGAGCTATTCTGGGGACCGATAGTGGGGGAGAAGTAGCACAACCTATCACCGGAAGCCCTATCCCCCGAGCCAGGAACTATGGTCATCAACCCCTATTATCGTGACACGGTGGTCGGGTCACTAAATTCCTCATAGGATAGCCCGAGATTCGGCAGCCAGTCAGCCCGCTCGTCGTACTCTCCACCGACCAACCTACCATTCCAGCGGTCCACCTCAGTACCGCTTCCAGTTCCTCAGCCACCCTTAGTTGATGAGTGGGGCAACCAAGGGCTAGACCCTGAATCTGAGCCAAGGAGATTTTGGACTATCCTTGCAGCAGGCCACTTCCCTGAGAAGTTTTGGTCGATTGTAGGACCGAGTTTTTGTACGCCAGAATATCTCACCCCAGAGGAGTTTGAATGCTTCTGCCAAAAACTCTGGGAAACTCACTTCAGTCTCTGCCATCGGTGAGTGATTTATCCCGGGATCCAAGTGCACCTTGAAGGCATCGATAAATAGTGCAATCTGGTCGATCTAGCTGCACTCCCTATGGTCCAACACCCCGAGTCACCTGGTCACCACAAGGCCCTCCAACAGTAGTGAATTTAGAGTTTCTGAGTAATCTGTAAGGTTATTACGGAGGCTACCCACCACACGCAAGTCTGTGTCTGGGGGCAGTATGATTCCCTACTTTTCAGTCCCTTTCGGTGGCATCCTGACTCTCTATGTGATATCGAGGACATATCCCCAGGAAGGGTCACAGTCGACATGGCCGATATTCTGAACGAGGAGAACGAGCTGTGGATTCTCAATGGATACCTACCACTCGAGGGTGTGGAACCACTACTGGACCCACCGCGGAGGATCACTCGTCAGCAGAGGAACCTCCTTGGTCTCCCTTCGCCCACCGAGGCATTGTTGCTCAGCCAGAACGTCAGTAAGGGCAAGGAGCACATCGGAGCTGCCAAGCACTCTGACCCATCTGCCTCAGTGTAGAAGATGAAAGAAGACCCCGAGAAGGCCACGATGTGCCCGCAGCCTGCTGAGCTTAAGAAGTTGTTTGATGAGCTTTTGGCTGAATACATCACAGAGTAACGACCTAGCTATGGTGATCCTAGGCTGGGACAACCGGGGTAGGAACAACTACCCCTTGGCGAGCTGCCCCCGGGACACCCTGATCATGCTGCTCCCACAGACAGGGCGAAAGTCGGAGATCATGACTAGAGGGTGTGGTATGTCTCACCAAACCCTTATGAACGGTGGGACAACCCAAGGAACCCCACTCAGGATCCTCCGGCCACCCCAAGGGTTGCTCCCCCAGTCGTTCCATGAGCCACTGATCTTTTATATCATGTTGAAGAGCCAGGAAACACGCTCGTGGTTAGGGATCCCCATTAGGACAGGGACCCGCGCCCAGAAAATCCAATGGCAGCACTCATTGCCCACCTAGAAGAGTTGGAAACATGGCAGGTGGAAACCCCACCAGATGACAAGCCATACCCGGCATGGGTGGATGACATGCCAGAACCCCTAGGATTTGGGAATCCCACCTTCTCCGCCTTTAATGGGATGGGGGACCCACTGCAGCACCTATCCCACTTCAACTCAAGGTGTGGACCTATTTTAGGGACCCCAGCGCAGCTGGAGGCCACCAAGCTCCGCTGTTTTGTTCATACACTGGAGGGGACGTCATTCGTTTGGTATAGCCAGCTCCTCATTGGATCTGTGACAAGCTGGGAGGACCTTCGCAGACAATTCCTCTACCAGTTCAGCTCTACCACCAAGAAAATGAACATCACATACCTTTTAAAGTAAAAAAAGGCCTGATGAGCGTGTCACAGACTTCATCGCCCGGTGGAAGGGGCTCACACACTCCCTTTACATGCCACTAACTCATGAGAAATTACTGAAGATGTGCGTGGGGAATTTCAAGATGGAACTAGTTCCCTCCCTGATTACTTAGAACTACATCGGAGGGTTCTGAGACTTCTTGGATAAGGCCCAGCGCCTCAAAGAAGCCCTGCAACAGGTCAGTCAAGCATGTCTTTTTCCCCCTGTGATCCTAGAAAGGAGGGTTTCTATAGCCGAGACCGCCACGGTTTCTCAAGTAGAGGCCCCCAGACAGTTGGAACTACTACCCGTGGAGCCATCTCTGTAGCCCCGCAGAGGTCCACCACCACGGTCACAACCTACATCTCAACAGCACCCACCTCAGAATTGGCAGGTGACCCCACGTAACACGGCACCACCGCGTAGGTGAGATAATCAAGTTCTGCCTCCTCAGCAGGCTCCTCTGGCCCCCCGACAGGGTTAGGTTCCTAGAGTCCCCTTTCCGAACATAAGGAATCATACCTACTCATTCGACGAGGCTCAAGTCCCTGGTTACTTATGCAGTGCTTTAGAGCAGAGAATCGTACGACTACCTGAGTGTCGGAAGCCAGAAGAGGCGCATCTCACTGATCACCCCAACTAATGCCCTTATCACCAGATCCTGGGGCACACCATCAAGCGATGCTATGTGTTCAAGGACTGGCTCCAGGACCAGATTGAAAACAACATAGTTAGGTTGGTCCCAGCCCCGACATAAGTGGCAGGTGTCTTTGTGAGACCAGACGACGATGAAGGTGAGTGGTAGAAGGTTTCTGACCATGGGTCCCAGAAGTATAGCGACTGGATGGCTCGTAGGGAGGTCGCCCGTACCCATGGCATCACCTGTGCATGCCTGAATCATCCGGAGCCCTCAGAATTTGTGGCCACCACTTCTGTGTCATTACTTTAGCCGACCTCTTCCCAGAACAGCAAGTGTCGGTGGCACAAGAAGAAACAATGCGCCCCGCCAATGCCGTCGTCGTCCCACACTCTCGGTGACTTCATGCTCCTTGAGATGAGCATTCCCCCCAGGATCCACCCAGTGGTGGATGATTCATCAAGTGATCGCTAAGGGTATGCTTCGGTTATCACTGTCAAGTTGGTAAATCCCTATATGACTCCCGACGAGGGGGAGCGCCAGGCGAACCTCCCCAATGTTCCCAGCCGACGCCAACGTTAGCGGAGACGTGACCATATGAGTCGCCAGGGCACGTCAATTGACACCTCCATCCAGGCTGTGCATGTCGCCGAGACCAGATAGCATGCCCAGTGCAGAGCTCAGCACGCGCAACCTCTTCATCCGGTGTCAACAGGCTCGCCTCCACCACCGTTTGTGTTACTGGATTAGGAAGAACAACTTCGACCGTGCCACGACCAGCTTTTCCCCACAATAGTCCGATCTCATCCATCCAATCTTCACCTGGAAGCCACTCTCTAAGCTTCAACTAGTGAACAACGGGATATGCCCAGTACCAGTCAGTTGCCGGTCTAGCCAGTAAAGACCACTCCGCCTCCTATTATAGAACGGATTTCTACAAGCAGAGGTTCGCGCCTAGTACGAAAGTACGATGTTCAAAAGATCCTAGCTGGAATCCCAGTGAGGCTTTCTATCCTTGAAGCCCTTCGTTTGTCACCAGATATGCGCGAGGCACTCACTGAGGCTTTAAGAAGCCCCCTCTAGTTTGAGACAGATATTGTAGCTACAGAGGCCTTCCATGCTGAAGTGCTTGAGGATGATGAATGCCAGACTATCATTTCATTCTCTGGAGAAGATGAGGGCTCCCCTATATAGGGGCACATCCACCCGCTGTATATCACTGGAAAATTCAATGGCATGGAGTTTCGCCATTGTCTCGTTGACGCCGACTCCGGGATCAACCTTATCCCAACATAGATACTGCGGAAACTGGGGTTCTCCGGGGATGACCAGACTCCCTCTGATTTAAGAATCCAGGGATATGATAGGACAGGGCAGACCCCGGTCGGCAAGATCCATCTGAAGACCCAGTTCGGTGGCCTAGTTTCCAGCACTGAGTTCATGGTTGTCTCCCAGGACACCGCATATAATGCACTGATGGGCAATCCATGGCTCCACCTGCACGCGGTAGTCCCCTCATTGTATCACCAATGCCTCAAGTACTCCCTTAATGGTTGAGTAGGCGTACTACAAGGTGATGCATCTCTTTTTACCTCTTGCAAAGCCCACTACTTGGATGCCGATTGTTACAAGAGTAAGGATAAACAAGTCCAGGAAAGCGAAGTTGAGCCCGTCAATGTTATGACCGACCCTTGGGCAGGCCTGAATGACACCTACATCTTCCCAATCCATTGGTTGGAGGCCATGACCCCCGATATGGGGCAATGTTTTGTCATTTCCAGGACAAGGAGGAACGATACTCCCACATCCCGGCAGCATTGGAAGATCACTTCGTATTCTTATACGAACCAGGATTAAGTGATCCTGGAGCCACCCACTCGTATCAATTATCAAGATGTCCGACTCATAGAAACGGTAGTACATCATACTTTTCTGTTTCGCCGGGCTGAGATAAGTCGACTCTGGACGATGTGCTACCACTGGTTTGGTATTATCAATCATGGCCCCTTTGTCCAGATACAAGATGGGATTGGGTCGACCACTTTCATAGCCATGGTCTCGGCAGCGCCAGAGTTTCCCAATACAATAACCACTGCTGGACAAGCTGGTAGCAGCCTCCCATCAGGGTTTCGTAGCTCAGAAAAAGCTCCCACCACGGGGGATCCCTCCATAACCAGAGAAGAAGATATAGAGGATTCTCCCCCTGCCTTTGAGGAAGGCGTATCAGCCATGGTCAATGAACTGGTACAGGTGAACCTCAGTAGCTAGGAAGACCCGAGAACCACATTGATCAGTGCCGCTATGTACCCTAAGGAGCAGTAGCGGTACGTGGACTTCCTCAAATAGCATCGTGATGTGTTTACCTGGAGTTACAATGAGATTCCAGGATTAGATCCTCAGGTAGCCATTCACCGTCTCGGTCTTCCAGCAAATCATCACAGATTCAAGAATCCTCCCAAAAAGATGCACCCTTCTCACGTTCCCATGGTTGAGGCCAAAGTTGACAAGCTCATCCAGGCCAACTTCGTCAAGGAGGTCCAGCACCCCAAGTGTCTACCCAACATCGTGTCGGTCCGGAAGAAGAACAAGCATATCAGAGTCTGCATCGGCTTCTGAAATCTCAATCGTCATTGTCCGAAGGATGATTTTTCCCTTCCGGTGACAAAATTGTTGATCGACGCTATGACCAGGTTCCATGCCCTCTCTTTCTTGGATGGTTACTCTTGATATAACCAGATCCGGATGTCCCCCAAGGACAAGAAGTCTACCACTTTCAGAGCACCCCAAGGTACTTTCTATTATCAGGTTATGCCCTTCGTCCTGAAGAATGCAGGTTCCACCTATCAGTGGGCCATGCATGGAATATTCAATCCAAACCTAGGAACATTGGTGGAATTCTATGTGGATGATCTGGTGGTCAAATATTACCAGTGCCAGGACCATCTCAAGGACCTTGAGAAAGTGTTCGGCTCCCTCCGTTCCCGCCACCTGAAGATGAACCCATTGAAGTGTGCTTTCAAGGTCACCTCCGGTAAGTTTCTTGGCTTTGTTGTCAGGTACCAGGGTATTGAGATCATCCCGGAAAAGATCAAAGCCATCATTCATATGCCTCCCCTGAGTAATATTCAGGAGCTTTGAGGTATCCAAGGCCACTTAGCCTATATACGCCGATTCATTGTGCATCTGGCTAGCAAGTGTAAGCCCTTTTCTCGACACATGAAGAAGGGCACCACTTATGAGTGGGACAAAGAGTTCCAGACCGCCTTTGAGGAAATCAAGCAGTATCTACTCCAGCCTCCGGTCTTGATGACACCCGTCTCAGGGAAGCCGTTGATTCTCTATGTCACCGCCCTGGAATGGTCCCTCGACGCCCTTCTCACCCAGAAGAACAATGATGGGATAGAGAACAAACTCTACTACCTCAGCCGCATGCTCCTCGATATGGAAGCTAGATACTACATTATAGAGAAGAGATGCCTTGTGCTTGTATTTTTTGTGCAGAAATTGCGACATTACCTGAAGCACCACGAGGTACAGCTAGTATCTCGAGTGGACCGACTGAAGTACATTCTGAATTGCCCCATGTTGACTGGCTAACTAGCGCGGTGGGCAGTAATCCTCCAATAGTTCGACATTAGGTTCGTCCCCCATAAGGCTATCAAGGGACAACCATTGGAAGAATTCCTAGACGCCCATCCAACCTCTGTGAACCAGTCATTGGACTTGGATTTTCTTGATGAGGAAATCCTCTAAGTCGATGGTGCCTCCCGGAGCCCCACCGGTAGGAGGTTCAATGATCCTAGGCTCAACAGAGTTGGTCTAGGTTTTTTCTTCAACACCCCAGTGCAAGACATTCTACCATATTCATTCTTATTGTCAGAAGGCTGCACCAACAATGAGGCAGAGTATCAGGCCCTTATTACTGGTCTCGATCTGGCCCTTGTGATCGACGTGCCCCATTTTCATGTGAAAGGGGACTCCGAGCTAGTTATTAAGCAGTTCAATAGTGACTATGTTGTCATGAAGCCAAAGCTCATACCCTTGTTAGAACACACTATACAGCTGATGGCCCAGTTCCCATCTCGGCCAAAGGTTATCCATGTCCCTCAGTCACAGAACGGTTGAGAAGATGCTTTGGCCAGCCTGGCCGCGTCACAAGTAGAGCCCGAATAGGATGATCTAATTGTCCATGTGGCCCACCGGAGAGTCATATCTCCTGTTATCCTGGATGGCGATGATGGCCCACAGGTATGACATCTTACCATTGGTGCCTCCATGTCAAGACCTTCAGGTCCCCCAGATGCAATAATTTAAGTGATTCTTGATTGGAGGGCACCTTTGGTCAAATACCTCCAACACCATAATCTCCCATCAGACCGAGATGAACACGATAGAATCCGACGCCGCGTGCTACAGGTTACTCTCCAGAGTGATCCCATCCTTGAGAAGATCCTCTATAAACACATATTTGATGGTGTTATCCTCCGTTGCATTTAGGGAGTTTAGATTCCCCAAGTCATGTAAGAGTTTCACGCCGGTTCTGGCGGTGCCCATCAGGCTGGGTCAAAACTATCTCACCAGATTCAGAGATTAGGGTATTTTTGGCCCTCCATGATCCACGACTGCATCGAGTTCACCAAGAGGTTCCATGTGTGCTAGGTTCATGATAACTTTGTGCATCAGCCACTGAAGATTCTCCACACCACCATGTACTCTTGGCCCTTCGCAGTCTGGGGGTTGGATGTCATGGGACCATACCCATCGACAATGGATCACTAATGTCGGTTCATTATGACCGCTACAGATTTATTTTCCAAGTGGGCAGAGGAAATTCCGCTCAAGGAAGTCAAGGCCCATTCTATCGTGGACTTCCTGAGTTCAAGTATCACCGATCGATTTGGGGTTCCTCACGCGATCCTCCGCGATAACGGCACCATCTTCTGAGCAGCTGAGTTAAAAAAGTTGTACGCCAAGTACAACATCCGCTCTAACCATAACTACCTCTATCATGTGAAATAAAATGGACAGATTGAGGTGTTTAATGAGACCCTCTCTAACATTTTGCAGAAAATGGTTGGTCAGAACAAGAATAGTTCTCTGGATAAGCTCGCCAACGCTCTTTGGGCTTATCGGATGACGACTCGTAATTCCACCCAGATGACCACATATTCCCTGGTATATGGAACTGAGGTTGTCCTACCCATCGAGATTCAATTTCCCTCGTTGCGCACAACGGTCTATGACCAGAAAGCACCGGATAGAGTGACTAAAATCTGTCTATCTGAATTGGAAGCACTGGACAAGAGTATGCTTCATGCCCTGCACAACCTAGAAAGGCATCAGAGCAGGATGGATTGAGTTTTCAACAAGAAGGTTCGCCTCTGCTCCTTCCTTCAAGGTGACTTGGTAATGGCCCTCAGGGTACCAATGATTCCCGGTAGGAAACCACCCAAGTTGGAGCCCAAATGGGAAGTAACTTTCATTGTTCATAAGGTTTATCCCAATGGAGAATACTCCCTGGTTACCATGGATGGTGAGTGTATAACTCCTCCCACCAATGCCAGGTTCCTCAAACAATATTTTTCCTGATTCCTAACCAGTTCTGGCATGACCTTAAGCTGTTGGGTCTGGAACAACCCTAAAAATGCATAGGGTCCTCCATGACCTTAAACTGGATTGGGGTCCTCCATGAACTTAAACTGGATTGGGGTCCTCCATGACCATAAACTGGATTGGGGTCCTCCATGACCTTATACTGGATTGGGGTCCTCTATCACCTTAAATTGGATTATGGTCCCGCAAGACCTTAAACTATTGGTCCTGCATGACATTAAACTGCACGTTCGTCCTGCATGACGTTAAACTGTATGTTGTCCCGCATGACGTTAAACTGTATTTCGTCCCACATGACATTAAACTGTATTTCCTCACGCATGACGTTAAACTATATTTCATCCCGTATGACGTTAAATTGTATGTCGTCCCGCATGACGTAAAAATATATGTCGTCCCGCATGATGTTAAATTGTATCTTCAAGAACTACATGTTGCTTGATTCCCATCCTCATGGGATATGTAGGACCGCCTGAACATTGTGATTTCAGGTCCAACCCCATCTTTTAGGGATTTATCTATTACCTGGGCCCCTTGGCATGCCCTTTCCCCAGGGAGAGGAATATATGGTGCGGTATGGGGCTACGCCCTCATTCACGGTGGGTTTATCAGGACCACGCCATTTAATTCCTCCGGAGAGTCCTGCGTCCCCCGTTTTATACCCCTCTTTTCAAGTTGACCCCTCAAAGGTCGAGCCCCCTCGACCCTTCACAACGGTATTTCGATGTGTTCAAGAGTACTCTAGTCTAGGACTAGGAGTGTCTGATTCAACTTGGAAAAGTTTCCATACAATTTTCAAGATTCATGTTCCCCTTCATTTGGGCCCCCGTTATCTTTCACACCCGAAGGGACCCCCAAAAACGGCATGGATACCATGCATAAGGGATCTCCTACCATTACGGTCCAATGCCGCTGAAGGATTCAGACAAAAAATTGATACAAATAATGTGTTTCGAACATGGTTAGCGGTCGATGCTCATTTGTTTGTCCCCATTTCAGGTAATGCAATAGGATGTTGTGTTGCGAACATGGTCAACAGTAATCCTTCGTCGACACACCATCCCCTTCTGGCCTTGAATGTTGGTTTCATGATTCAAATTATGTTCCACCCCATCATGTCCTAGTGGAATCTTGACACTCCTGTCACTATCCCTCAGTGCACCTCTATGCGTCAGGCGGACAAAAGCTACGATACAGCATCCTTCGGGGCTCCCACGGTCCGAGCTCTAAGACCATAAACTAAGATCTTCATTAAGGGCTATGTGCAGCTCGATCCTCATCCCCATGGGATACATAGGATCACCCGAACATCATGATTCTGGGTCCAGCTCAGCTGGGAGCTAGTCTCTCCTGCCCCTTATCCTCTGACCCTCGTCGGCCTCTTGGCCTGAGGCACCTTTCCCAGAGGTGCACGTGGTGATGATCTGGGCCTCGTCCACATTCATGTAGGGTATGTTTTATCACGTCGTGCACATTCATCCATGTTCAAGAAATATGACTTTAAACTATGTTGTTGTTCCTACCACATGACCATAAATTGTGACAATATCGTCCCGGCTGCACGATGAAAAACGACACTGTATTGTGATGACCTCATCATAGATGACATCATGTTGGGTATCGGTCATTTACCATACCATTTGTCAATGCCTGTATATGGATTGATTCTTGTGGCGATGTCAAGAATTTCTACCCTAGGTAGGTCGCTCCACAAAAGAAAAACCATTCAATTTAAAGGACAAACAAGATACATCAAATGCCGCTTCTTTTGGTGCGAGGGCTAGACCTGAACGCCCCTTTAATCCTTTGCATTGGTACCTTACCGTGTTGTGCCACCCTTTAAAGAACTATGTGTGGCTTGATTCTCATCCTTATTAGATACGTAGGAACGCATGTGCACTTTTCCTCAGGCCCAGCTCAACCGTTTGTGTTCGGTCCCTTGACCTAAACACGTCCCCCAGGAACACAAGGTGATTGGGGCTCATGCCCTCATTCACGTAAGGTTTCATAGACACCTTACCACGTGTCCCCTGCAGTCCTTCTGGTCCGAGTTCTAAGACCTTAAACTAAGACCCTTTTCAAGAACTACGTGTGTCTTGATTCCCATCCTTATGGGATACGTAGGAATGCCCAGAAATTTTTTCTCAGGTCTAGCCCTGGGAATTACAAATCCCATCTTTTTCCCACCATCGAACCCTTGGTCTGACCCCCCCAAGGAGTGGTGTTACTGCAGTAGTTTCCCTGAACAAGTTCAGGATTCCCCATGATGACATCAGGAAGTGGCAGTCCCCTCACCAGAGAGGTCCTGTCAAAAATTAGGGATGATCCATGATCAGTTTAATGCGGCCACCTAATGTGCTTCCACCACGGTGGCATAATTTTTGGAGTGTTGGATTCTATGTGAACAAACCACCACTTCACCTTCCACGCTTCGTGTTCCCCTTTATTCGGATACTCATCCTCTTTCACATTTGAAGGGACCCCCTAACAGTATGGATGCTTAACCTATGGTCCGCCTGCTGTCCTGGGCCAATGTTCTGGAAGACTGATCACATCTGAAGGGACCCCCTAATAGTATGTATGCTCGACCTACGGTCCGCCTACTATCTTGGGCTAACATTCCGAAAGAATGATGGATGATATTTGAGTTAGGTCCCATGTTGCAAACATGGTCTTCGGTCAACCCTCATTTGTTGTCCCCATTTCAGGATAATGCAATAGGGATGCTATGTTTCAAACACGGTCAACAGTTGTCCCTTATTGTCACGCCTCTCCCACAATGTTCCAAATTTGGGTAATGTGATTCACATTTTTCATTCCCCTATGTTTGGACTGATTCTAATGCCCTTGGAATTTCCCCGCTCGTGTGCTAGAGCACATTGAGAAGACGATACATATATCGGTCTGAGGTCCCCCCCCCTCTTTTGATCAGGCCTCCCACTTCTCCTCAGAAATCTGGGTTCGGATTTTGAATGCCCGAAGCTTGGTTGACGCTCCCACGATCAAACGAAGTGATAGTATGAACCTCCTTTGATTCTCACAACCCACGTGAGCTTAGAGATAGATTGATATTTTTTTTGGGATTATGGTTGAGTATGTTAAACCAAAGGGACAAGTATGTTAAGCAGAGGGTCATGTAGATGAATTTGCTCATACATACAGTTCAAAAGAACAAGAAGTAGTAAAGAAGGATGAGGTTATGGGTTTGGCCAAAACAGGACCCCTAATGGTCGGATTCTTGGATAGATATCTCCAATGCCTCCGCCTTTTCGCTGGTGGCCCCCAGGACTGCCTCCCGTCCCCTGAGGACCCTCTCTTCATCGGTGGTCATGGAGCATCGTTCGCTGACCCTGGACCGTGCCCGTGACTGTTCTTCTTGGAGCTCTGTTATTTGGTGACTCGATTCCACAAGTTTCTCTTGGGAGTCTGCTAGTTGGGTCCTTAGTTGCTCCACAAGCTCAGAGAAGTTAACGATGAATATCTTTTGTTCTTTCTCCAGCTCCTCGAGGTGTTGGATATCTTTCTCCACCCGTAGAAATGCTCGGGTACTCCTCGACTCCTCCTGGAACCGAATGATGCCGGTGCACTGACTTCTCTCATGCATCTTCTCGGCCATGTAATCACGAACCGTCAGGTGAGGGTGTTGAGCATCCGCCCCTCCAGCGCATAGGAAATGCAACCAGGTGTGGAGTGACCCCATCCACTTCAGCCATTCCGCCTGGGGATGCCTAAGAAAACGCCGGATGCACTTCCATCCCTTGTGATGTGTCATCCGGATCTCCTCAGTCACTTCCAAATCTGAATCGTAAATTTCTTCGGGATCAGTAGGCCGATAGATAGGGAAGACAACCAACATGACTGCGGCAAGGTCTTCCTCATATATTCCTTCCAGGGGGATAGGCTCTTCAGTATTTGGGTGACCTTCCTCTCTCCCCACGATCCTGGTGGCACCCTCGTCGAGTTCCAACCCTGCCCCGACGGCAGCACCACCGGTGTCTGCCGCTCCCTTCTCGCCAATTTCCGGAGCCAACTCAGTTTGGGAGGCATGTTCTGGGTGGGGAAGTATGTTTTCCATTGGCATGCTTGCAGATGGTCTGGGCTTAGCATCCCAACGAGCCTCCAATGCCGTGATCACTGTACAGACAAGGAGAAACCTGGTTAATTGAGTCCTCCAACAGTAATTACCAGTAACAAAGCAAGAAACTTACAGGTACCCAAGTCATCAGCCTCTAGTGATCTGGCTGCTACAGGAGCTGTTGTGGTAGGGGATCCCTCAACGCTCGTCAGTTCTATCATCAGCGTTGGTTCTCCACCTTGCCCCATTGGCGCTTCCTCCCCTCCTTCAACCAGAGACGTTTGATCAGTGATGATGTGCTCCTGATTAAGATAAGGAAGATGGGTTAAGTATTGCAAAGGGAAGAGAATACAGGAGAATATAAGGGTCGAAACATACCTCGAGCAGTTCAGTCACATCCATATCAGAGCCTACGATCTCACCGCTCTCCCGGAGACTCCCTTGGTGGGACGCTCCCTAAGACCCTTCACCTTCGGGATCTCCTTCTCTTTTTCCTTTACCTTCCCCTTCTCCTTCTACTTCCTCTCCTGTTTCTCCACCCTCCGACTCATTGTTGTTGTCATCTTCCCTCGATGGCATCATTTCCGGATCATGCTCCTGGCTGAGCATCACCTTCACCAACAGAGGTGGCTCCACACGCCAACCACGTTGACGTACGTATGTTTCCATGGCTATCAGATAAGAATGTCATCGATGGAAGTGCACCCTGTCAGTAATTCAAACAAGCCTGACTTCTGGAAGCTGGATCCCGTCTTGCACTATCTTCTGCCAGAGGGCTTTGGTACTCATCGACTACCACATGGCCATCCATGCTGACCATAGTGCAGGGAAGACTGCATCATGAGAAGGTTGAAGAAGATATCTTATTTTCTTCTCGGGAAGTTCTGTGGCCACGCCATGCGATGCTCCCGTTGGTGAGGTTTCGGCCTGTGTGGGCCCTGTTGTCTGACGGGCTCCTGATCTCCCCCTTCTAGCAGCACCTCGCCTGCTCTATTGCCTCCCGGGTTCCACACGGGCAGTCTCGAGTTTCTGAACTCATTTCTGCAAAATCCCCTCAGGGTATGCTATGGTCCAATTTTCAGCATACTTAGTCGAGAGGCCAGTGTTGACTCCGGTGGGAGGGAAGGTGATGATGTCTCCAGAGCCGTAAGTCATGAACATCATCGAAAGCTGACAGAGAACACAGGGATGCCTCTTCTCCTGGATGTCTGTGTATACTCTTTTCGGCATTCACTGGAGGAATCCAAACTTCCTAGAAAACCTAGATAGCACATAAGGCTCGCAGAATATCTTCCCATCAATCTGGGCTACAAGCACCCCACCTTTGATGCTCTGGAAGTACTCCTTCTGCTCCAGTGATCCTTTCCCATTGTCTATCAACAGACCAGTTGGGGTGGGGAATGAGCTCTAGGTGAAGTTGTAATGGTTACCAATCCTGATCCGTACTACCTCATCATTGAGCGTCATTGGCATGACCCCGACAATATTCAGCAGAGAGGGTCGAAAGCCATTGTCCGAAGGACGGATGACATTTGGGAAAGTGTACCCACCGCAGTGTGCCACAACCCAGCCATGGAAGATCTGGAAGAGGCCACATAATCAATTAGGTTATCCCCCTCTTGAGATGCGTCCCAAGATGGCGTACATCCAAGCCATCATGGGGACCCCCGGGTCAAACCTCTTGTTAGAAGCCATGATGCTTGCCATCACCAAGGTCGTTGGACGAACACCCACCCTGGCGTCCCGAACCGGAAGGAGCCACCCGCTCAGGAATGTGGTGAGGAATCCGGCGTACAGAACTTTTGGGTCCCAAGACTAATTTATGTTGTATCCCCAGGATTGGTATTGCCCCGCCTCCAGAATCCTCTAGTATGATCCACTCTTGCTCCTCTGAACCGCAGTTGGACACAGTTTCCCCTGCCCTGGCATCTTGATCTCCAGATCCTTCTCCAGGAACAGGCTGAACCAGTCCTTGTAGGTGATGTCCTTCAGGAATTCCTTGACTCCCAGCTTCTCCTTTTCTAGCTCCAGCAGATGCCACGTCAGTATGGGGGTTCGAGACCTGTCACCCCAAATATTCATCGGCGGGAGGAAGTAATCATATTGATGGCCCTCCAAAGCGATACCCCCGATGCAGTGGATGTCCCAGAGACTGATGCTGACTTCCCCATGGTGAAGATGGAATTTGTGGGTGTCAGGGGACCACCGGGTGAACAGCTCTGGCCTGAGCTCAGGCTGGCAGTAGAAATGGAACTGCGATGTCCACACCGCCTCAAACAGACCAATGTGCCACATCTCGGCCCCAAATTGGTCTCACGTATGGCGAACTAGTATGCCCAGGCCCACTTGCTGGTGAAGTTGCCTTTGGACCGTAGGTCCTAGTCCTTCATCCAACCTTTGGTCTCGTCAGTGATGCTCTGACAGAATGTGCTTGCATTGAGGGTCGGGGAACTCTCTACAATAGTGTCACCCCCAGCAATGGTCCTGGTCCTGGGGTTCAGAACGTAGATGTCTATATGCCTAGTTTCTCTGGAAGGATGACCGTTATTGGTGACATTGTATCGAGAAAGGTCGTCTTCGCGGGTCACCCATGACCGTGGTGTATCAACCCCAAAGCCCAGCAGGGGAACCTCCTCTAGAATTCTGAAGTCTGACATCAGCAGATTTTCAGACAAGGCGTACTCTTTCGGGGTGGGGGTTATCATGTTGAAGAGGGTGTGGTTATTGGAGACAACCTTCTTTGCACCATAAACATCCAGGTTCGCAGCCATTTTCAGCTCTACGAGCAGCGACTTTGTAACAACCCAAAGTATTTCAATGGAAAATTCCCTTCTTATATTTATGTCATAAAAACACAAAATAATGAACTACTAAGTGATAAGTGACCTTTAAACATAATTTTGTCACCCCTATATTTGGAATTTTAAAAATCCGACATACACGGTTGTGTTCAAGATAGTATTTGGAGTCTAATGAAACAAAAATAATTTTTGGTGAATAGTAACCTACCCTTATGAATAGTAACCTACCCTTATGAATATTAACATGACCCTTATGAATAGTAAATAATAGGAACATTACCTATGAATAATAAAATAAAATTTAGACATCTTATAAAGTGACAATTTGACCTTAGTAAATGTTTTTGGTATTTTATAAGTCATAAATAATTAATTATAATTAATTAATTAATTTAAAAGAATATTTATTTTCCTGTAATGTATTCATAAATTATTGAATCAATGTATAATAGTTTTTAGATAATTTTATAAGACCCTACGTAATTTTTGAAAGAACAATAAAATCAGTTTTAATCTTAAAAACTGTTTTTTTAAGTAAATTATGATTTTATTTAAATATTAAATTAATAATATTTAGAAAATTATTTTTGAAAAATGGACTTCATTTTTGGATTCTACACATCGAAAAATGGTTGGGGTAAATTTTTGGGATTTTTCTGAGAAACTTGAATTTTTTGTGAATAGTAGAATACATTAATTTACCATATAAATACATTTTAATTAAAACCCACTATTCCTGACATCACAAGTGATGTAAGCACCCAAATCTCGAACTCACATGTCTTATTTACTATTATTAGTCATCCAAGACTCACTATTCCTTGTCTTAGGTGAAACTAATTAACTAATCAATTTTATATTAAGGAAACCCCTCTCCCCTCCACTATAAAAGCCACCCTTCACTCCCTCATTTCCTCACACCTCTCAAGATCCAAGACTTCTCTAAACTCTGCCCAAAAATCTTACCTAGCACCTCCCCCACGTCCAAAATCTATTGGTCTCATCAAAAGACCAAGCCTATCTTCCTTAAGGAGGATCTCAGGAGGAAGATTCTAGAGGTAATTTCTCTCTCTCTTCTCCTTTAATTTCCTTTCAAGTTCAAGTTCCTTTCTTGATCTCTCCCTACCTATCTTCATCCAAATTGTTTTGTAACTACAGTATTATAAATATACTATAATTTTTATGATTCTAATATCACCCCACACCCTTTCCCTCTTCCTTTTATTTTATTAAAGAGAACGTTGTTCATGAGGTGTTAATTTATCACCTTCAAAAAACGACATGCTCTCTTCTTCCATTTATACCTTTAGATCTGGTCATGAAACCATTTTTATGGTTGAACCAGAATATTTTATATGTATTATGTTCTATTTTATGTTCTGGAAATAACCTATGGCAAAATTACAAGTTCGTTGTGATCCCAAAACCGCCCAAATTAACCTAAATAACCATCATTAAATTCTTATCTAATGATTCACCCACATGGATCTAATATAATTCATTAAAGCTCCTGTAATATCATTAATAACATGTAATATAATTTCTATATGTTTACCCAGGATCTACCCAAAATTCAATTTAAGAATACCAGTGGACCGCTCAAGAAAACCATAAAAACGAACATCCCCGAACAACGTTTTTAAACTCTATAAGTCATCCAAAGGTACATAATATGACATAATGAAACCAGAATGAATACTATTAATGTATAAAAGGTTCTTGAATTTATAATTAATGAATATAATGTCATTATACAGGACATTAAAGAGAAGGAGGCATTCGGGTACAAGGTAAGGGGAAATCTCGAACCCAATTTTTCTTCCTTCGGGTTCTCCCTCTTTCACTCCATTTTTGATATGGTTACTCCTCAAAGATCATTTTTTCATCATTTACTTTACTTTTATAGGATATACATGTTTTTCACTGGTTTTTATGTCCATCAAAAGGTTTTCCAAAAGAACTCTTCTTTCAAGATCACACCTTTTACCTCTCAGTCAAGGTTGATGGTTCTTGTATCAAGTATGTTGTTCCCTATTTCTTTTGGAAACCCAAAGCTTATGAATGTGTTATTATGAGATGAAACTCATTCCTTTACATGGGTTATTTATTTACATGTTTGATATGTGTTATATGTGTCAAGCATTATAATGATAATGTTATGATGTGACGGGTGCACCCGGAATTATATAGCGCAATATGAATGTTTAAATGTGACGGGTGCACCCAGAATTATATAGCGCTCCAATGCATTGCGTAAAGTGATGAATCTCATGCATAAATGTGAAATGATGTGTGAACAAGATTCTAGCTTTTTTCAGAAGTATGTGTGGTAGTTAACCACTAAGACATGATGTTTCATTTTTATGCATTGCCACATTTCAAGTTTATTGTTTATGATCCTTTCATGTTCATGATATTTTTCCTATGTAATGATTAAGCTCACCCCATGATGTATTGTTCTTATCTATCCTCTTACCGGGATTTTAGATCACCCCTTTTTATGTATATCCTCAGGTGGCTACATGTACTAAGGAGAGGACAAGTGCTAATAAGAAGCTATAGAAGAAGAAATTAAATGAATGTTTATGCTTGATGTTGTACTTGTTATGTGTGGTCCTAGTTTTCCCAAGACACTAAACCTCTGGATCCTCCATGTGTAATACTATTATGTTGTTTATCTTTGAAATGATGTAATAGTAATGTAAGAAAAGTCTGGGTCGCTATAGTTGGTATCATAGGAAAGTTTTAGTTAATTTGGGGATTAGGATTAGTGAACCCTAGAGAAAACCTACAACATGAGACTAAGTACAAATATGCACACAAGGATATTTACCTAGGGATCCCATATGTTATGTTTTTGGTATAATTGTTTAAATGAATAAGTTATTCATGACTTTTTTACTTATGTTTTGTTCTATCCTTTTCTATTTTAGAAAATGGTGGGAACCAGGATAGGTAATGAAGGAGATGTACCCTCACCTGTTTGTGTAAGTGAAATTTCGGGGGCAAAATTTCTTAAGGGGGGAAGAATGTGACAACCCAAAGTATTTCAATGGTAAATTCCCTTCTTATATTTATGTCATAAAAACACAAAATAATGAACTAATAAGTGATAAGTGACCTTTAAACATAATTTTGTCACCCCTATGTTTGAAATTTTAAAAATCCGACATACACGGTTGTGTTCAAGATAGTTTTTGGAGTCTAATGAAACAAAAATAATTTTTTGTGAATAGTAACCTACCCTTATGAATAGTAACCTACCCTTATGAATAGTAACATGACCCTTATGAATAGTAAATAAGAGGAACATTACCTATGAATAATAAAATAAAATTTAGACATCTTAGAAAGTGACAATTTGACCTTAGTAAACGTTTTTTGTATTTTATAAGTCATAAATAATTAATTATAATTAATTAATTAATTTAAAAGAATATTTATTTTCCTGTAATTTATTCATAAATTATTGAATCAATGTCTAATAGTTTTTAGATAATTTTATAAGACCCTACGTAATTTTTGAAAGAACAATAAAATCAGTTTTAATCTTAAAAACTGTTTTTTTAAGTAAATTATGATTTTATTTAAATATTAAATTAATAATATTTAGAAAATTATTTTTGAAAAATGGACTTCATTTTTGGATTCTACACGTCGAGAAATGGTTGGGGTAAATTTTTGGGATTTGTCTGAGAAACTTGAATTTTTGGCGAATAGTAGAATACATTAATTTACCATATAAATACATTTTAATTAAAACCCACTATTCCTGACATCACAAGTGATGTAAGAACCCAAATCCCAAACTCACATGTATTATTTAATATTCTTAGTCATCCAAGACTCACTATTCCTTGTCTTAGATGAAATTAATAAACTAATCAATTTTATATTAAGGAAACCCCTCTCCCCTCCACTATAAAAGCCACCCTTCACTCCCTCATTTCCTCACACCTCTCAAGCTCCAAGACTTCTCTAAACTCTGCCAAAAAATCTTCCCTAGAACCTCCCCCATGTCCAAAATCTTCTGGTCTCATCAAAAGACAAATCCTATCTTCCTTAAGGAGGATCTCAAGAAGAAGATTCTAGAGGTAATTTATCTCTCTCTTCTCCTTTAATTTCCTTTCACGTTCAAGTTATTTTCTTGATCTCTCCCTACCTATCTTCATCCAAATTGTTTTTTAACTCCAGTATTATATGTATAATATAATTTTTATGATTCTAATATCATACCAGACCCTTTCCCTCTTCCTTTTATTTTATTAAAGAGAACGTTGTTCATGAGGTGTTAATTTATCACCTTCAAAAAACGACATGCTCTCTTCTTCCATTTCTACCTTTAGATCTGGTCATGAAACCATTTTTATGGTTGAACCAGAATATTTTATATGTATTATGTTCTATTTTATGTTATGGAAATAACCTATGGAAAAATTGCAAGTTCATTGTGATCCCAAAACCGCCCAAATTAACCCAAATAACCATCATTAAATTCTTATCTAATGATTCACCCACATGGATCTAATATAATTAATTATAAAAATAATTCAAGATCCTGTAATATCACTAATAACATGTAATATAATTTCTGGATGTTTACCCATGATCTACCCGAACTTCAATTTAAGAATACAAGTGGACCGCTCAAGAAAACCATAAAAACGAACATCCCCGAACAACGTTTTTAAACACTATAAGTCATCCAAAGGTATATAATATGACATAATGAAACAATAATGAACAATATTAATTTATAAAAGGTTATGTAATTTCTAATTAATGAATATAATGTCATTATACATGACATTAAAGAGAAGGAGGCATTCGGGTACAAGGTAAGGGGAAATCTCGAACCCAATTTTTCTTCCTTCGGGTTCTCCCTCTTTCACTCCATTTTTGATATGGTTACTCCTCAAAGATCATTTGTTCATCTTTTAATTTACTTTTATGGGATATAAATGTTTGTCAATGGTTTTTATGTTCATCAAAAATTTTTCCAAAAGAACTCTTCTTTCAAGATCTCACTTTTTACCTCTCATTCAAGGTTGATGGTTCTTGCATCAAGTATGTTGTTCCCTCTTTCTTTTGGAAACCCAAAGCTTATGAATGTGTTATTATGAGATGAAACCCATTCCTTTCCATGGGTTATTTATGTACATGTTTGATATGTGTTCTATGTGGCAATCATGATAATGATAATGTTATGATGTGACGGGTGCGCCCGGAATTATATAGCGCAATATGAATGTTTAAATGTGACGGGTGCGCCCGGAATTATATAGCGCTCCAATGCATTGGGTAAAGTGATGAATCTCATGAGTAAATGTGAAATGATGTGTGAACAAGATTCTAGATTTGTTCACAAGTATGTGTGGTATTTATCCACTAAGACATGATTTTTTATTTTTATGCATTGCCACATTTCAAGTTTATTGTTTATGCTCCTCTCATGTTCATGATCTTTTGCCTATGTCATGATTATGCTTACCCCATGATGTATTGTTCTTATCTATCCTCTTACTGGGCTTTTAGCTCACCCCTTTTGATGTATATCCTCAGGTGGCTACATGTACTAAGGAGAGGACAAGTGCTAATAAGAAGCTATAGAAGAAGAAATTAAATGAATGTTTATGCTTGATGTTGTACTTGTTATGTGTGGTCCTAGTTTTCCCAAGACACTAAACCTATGGATCCTCCATGTGTAATACTATTATGTTGTTTATCTTTGAAATGATGTAATAGTAATGTAAGAAAAGGCCGGGTCGCTATAGACTTCCTCCTCATCAGCCTGATTTGCGGCCATCTTATTTCGACCAAGTGTTTCATGAGTGTTGTGCGAAATCTGGGAGGTTGGTGCGAAATCTAAGAGTCTGGCACGAAAAATCCCGGGTTTGCGCTTAATATGCTTCCAAAACTCAGTGAAATTATGCGCTGCCAAGGCGATTTTACGCGGGGGCACAGAAGAAATTTCACGCACGAGAGCTTAGAGCTTATCGTGCGAGAAAAGTCGTACAGAGCGTGGGACCCTCGACGGCTTTTATAGGCTAAGCATGGGTTCCACGACCACACAAAAAGGGGATTCCGCGCCTGACAGAGTTTTGCACCCCGCTTCAAATCTTTGCGCGCATGGGGCCAATGAAGCTAGACACTTCGGCGTTTCCCTCAGAATCTGATCGTTGTGACCCCTCTCCAATCCAATTCCAAGGGGGGGCATTTTTAGACCCCGAAAAGTGATTAAGTGTTGAAGAAGGTTTCAAAACGATGAAGCGAAGTCATATTTGGACCCAGAGACTCGGTCTGGAGGGCTCGAAGGGGTTGTATGAAAAAATGGGGAAGTGCGCGAAAAAAGGTATGTCGTGTAGAAAAGTTTCGGGATTCACGAAGGGTCCCCAGCACAGGCACGAAATAATTTCGCACCCACTCCCCGTGCGGTTGAACTTTCACGCTGCTGCCTCTGGCGCGCAATTTTTTCACGCCAAGTGGTTTTTCACTTTCTCAGACTTCTATAAGTAGAAGGCGACGCTTAGACTTCTGGGAGAGGAATTTGAACCGGCTCTCGTGCGTGAAATCTGGCTTCCACGTGCACAAGATTTCCAACAAGTACAGTTTTTTCGCGCCACCTCGCCCTGGGGTTCACCTTTGCACAAGATCCCCATGGCTTAGATGGAATTACAATCCCTTCAGGGTACCCCACTTGTGTGAAATTCCTTCCATTGCACACAATCTGGTCAATTGAATGAAAAATTCTTTCATAGTGCGCACCCTTGTCTTTTCATGAGACCTCTGCCAGTTGCGCGCAATTTGTATGCCTTGCACGCAATCCTCCTAGTCACGCGCAAAACCTCTACCCTAATTACGCGCCAACCTGGTGATTTTTGCGCCAGTAATTTCTTTCACGCGCAAATCCCCGGGACCCCTCACCTCAGTGCTCCCCGGGCACCTCATTGCGTGGGCACCCGATGTTCTCCTTATGGATTCCATTTGCGAGTCACGCCCTAGGAAAACACAACATGCATTGTTTTCCCATGTGACCTTCTAGGCTCGTACGAAGTAACTTCAAAGTCCTTTGGGCAATTCTTCCCGTTGTGTTGCTTCACCCCATTTTTCTTCGCATAGGCACGCTAACGGCTATTGCTTCTTCTCATATCCACGCTAACGTGGACCCCCAAGTGGATCACTCCATGACACCCCCAGCTACAGCATTTCCGGCGCCCTCCCTTCACCAAGGTGCAGAGGGTACCAGTTATGTAAGTTATAGGGGTGTGGAGTGATCCCACCTCATCCGAGATGCATGACATTAAACTTCCAAGCACCCTCATCCTAGAACATGATGTCAAACTATGAGGGGAGAGGGGCACAGGGGATTTGTCACACTTTCCCTCTCTCATCGGGCTTTGCCGCCACTGGGCCTCCACCTTGGAGTAAGTCCCAGTCTCCCCACCAAAGGCTTGAAAAGGGCATGGTGGGGATCGGAAATTCTCCTCTCTCTGGTGACAAAGACCAAGAGGTAAGATGGGGACATGACATTTCTCACCCTTTCCCTCTCCCTTTGGGATTTGTCGCCACTGGGCCTCCACCTTGGAGTAAGTACCAGCCTCTTTAATGTGGACCAGAGAGGGGGGGGGGGATGGGCGTCGTGCCCCCATCCTTTCTTCTGTTCCAAATCCCCCTCCCTTTGGGCTTCATAAATCTCGGGCCTCCACCCTAGAGTAAGTCCCAGTCTCCATATTCATGGGCCATGAACCAATGTGTATGCCCATGTTTCCTCTTTGGGCAACCCAGAGCCTTAGCGCTATTCCACTTCCCACATATGCACCTTTCGCGATGTGATCGCCGGGTCTTTGCAGCCTCTTGTTTCTCACACCAAGCATGACTCACATGATCTTAGAGCAAGCATTTACCATGTCATACTCGTCCTGCATGACATTAAACTCCATACCCCTCTCTTCCCCTATGATGTTAAACTGCACATCCCAAACTACGTGGACTTTGATCCCTGTCTCCTAGGTAGGGTACGTAGGAAGCCTCCCCAAGGTTCAAGCCCAACAACCAGTCGTTCCGACCCCTCTCACGTCGGTTCACCATTCCATCATGAGCTACCTCAGAGTGTAAGCCCCATACCATCAGGGGCCGCCTCAAAGTGTAAGCTCCATACCATCATGGGATACCTTAGAGTGTAACCCACATACCATCATGGGCCACATCAGAGTGTAAGCCCCATACCGCCTTGGGCCGCCTCAGAGTGTAAGACACAAACACCATCTTGAACTACATTGAATTCGATCCCTGACTCCTAGGAAGGGTATATAGGAAGCCTCCCCGAGGTTCAAGCCCAACACTCGGTCATTCCGACCTCCTTCGGGTCGGTTCCCCAACCCCATGGGCTACCTCAAAGTGTAAGCCCCATCACCTTGGGACGCCTTAGAGTGTAAGACCCAATCCAACTGGTCTCTTTGACCCCCTTCACGTCGGTTAACCCCCGTCCCACATGATGTAAAACTGTATTCACCATCTAAACTACGCAGACTTTGATTACCTACCACATGGATACATATGAAGTCTCTCGAGGCTCAAGCCCAAAGCCATCGTCCATCCTGATTCTTACCTGGGCCGCCAAATCCCGGTGAGATCATGCCATTTCATTCCCCTCAACAGTATTCGGGAATCCTCCCACGTGCTGGACCCAATATCTTTGTTCCCTCCAGGGGGTTCCTCAATTTAATCCACTCTAATCATTGTTTCGATCAGTCCGATCCATCTCTTATGGATGTTAAACTTGCAGCATACCCTGTGTTAAACATGGGAAGATGAGGAAAACCTCAGATACATGCCTATGACATATAATTACACTCACTCGACGTGGGATGCCTCGGGCTTCCGTTCCCTTGAGAAGCCCTATAATAAGGGAAAGAAGACAGACATGCCAATCCCCCAGCGTCAAGACACTCCAGTGATGCATCAACGTGACTACTATCCTAACCAAAGATTACTTCCCTGAATGGAACCTTTGGAAGGTCCTGACATAAGAGGCATAATTAACTAGTGTCCTTGAAGATATGGCATTGGGAAGATCTTCACGAACTACGTCTTAAATCTATAAGGGAGACCCGGACTAGGTGACGAGATCCGAGGAGGAATACATGGAAGGAAGAACAGACATACCATCATCTCGTTTCGATCAAGGAGATGAATTCCCTGAAGGAGTGTATGCCACCTGCCTTTGGAAAGTGGGAATGCGGGACAACAGCTGCGCGTCCTCTACGTGACAGATGCGTGCGCCCCAGCGAAAGCGTTTGAAACACTTATTAAATGGTATAATGATTACATGGATTAAATAAATAAATAAATAAATTATAAGGTTCCTAATTATAAATGGACATTGACATTATTATTGGAGTGGTCGTAGTTCAGTTAACTTTTGGATTCCTGAGTGAATTCCTTGAGCACTTGTGGATTCCATTCTGATTCAAGGAAGCTTGTTTCCCTAGTTGAGACCCACCTTGGAACCCGATCTTTATCTATCAATGAATTCCTAATATGAAATTATATTCTCCCTTAATTTTCCATATAGGATTCTTTATATACACACTTTGGTTACAACATGGCTTCTACAAACATGAGGTGCCTTGGTTACATCCTCAAGCCTAGCCATTGTTTATCCTATTTTACCTTGTATGTATTTCTTGGACTCAGTTAGATTTATTGTTGTTGAATTCCATGAATAAAGCTCCTTGGATTACACTATTACCCCTAGACAGGATTCAGTTACTACTGAGTTGGTGACCCTTGAGGTATAGGATGACTTGGTTATTACCTTAGAACCTCTATTTTATAAATAACATCAGGATTTCTTTTATACCTTGGATCCTTACTCCTATTATTAGTAAAATTATATTATCTCCTCATGTACTTAATTATATAACTATAACTTAATTAATTAGTGAAATTGTTACAAGTTCAAAAACTGGTCGATGGATGAAGAAGGTACTTGGGTATTTACGTTACTCTACTACGTTACATTTATATTTTCATTCTTGCACACTATTTCAGTTTATATTAAACGGATAGGATGTTATAGACACTATTGGTGGTGGACTACTATAATATTTATCACAGCCTATCCGGGATTCCATTAATACCCAAGAAGACTAATTTTTTTTTGTGTTTACAAAGGGAAGAATGTGGATTCAAAAAACTGATTACTTGATTAGTTAAGATGGATGTGGTAACAGTTGACCGAGATGGAGCATAGGATGCTGTCGATAAGATTTTTATTCATTTTTTCTACTTTTTTATATAATTTTTTACCTTCTATATTATATCAATGTTTTCCAGCTTATTAGATACATGAGATATTATCATCATCTATTGTATATCATTATCAGTTTTTTTATTATTGTTTACTTCAGTATTCTTATGTTGTGGATCTTGTTTATAACTTCTTACACTATTTACATTCTGGAATCATATGTATCTAGTATGATACTCTTTGTTAATGAGGGAATATTCTCCCCATAAACACACATTAGGCCCTTAGTTCTAGTTAGCAGTATTAGGCATTCAGGGAGATGCGCTTGAGGCCATGTGGCAAACTGGGCTCAGGATACCTTCACTAGTATCTAGGTTTGAGATGTCACAAAGTGGTATCAAGGATATTTATTTTGTTTCTTTACTATTTAGATGAAATATATTAGAGATTATGAATTCTTGGAACTTGGTCATAAGCCATACTTGGGGGTCGTGAACCCATGTTCATGGTAAGTGCTGATTTTCCAGAATTATAATTATTTTATGTTTTTTCTTGTTGCTGTTGATATCATTTCACAATTGGGTGACACACATGCTATGTGGTGTGTTGATTATTATTCTGGTTGAGGATCTTATTTCTTCCTTGTCTTGATGATATTAGGGAAAGGATCATTGTTACAAGCATCATCATAGGCTCCTAGAATTCAAATTCCATGCATATTCCAAGCCATATAGGTTCATTTCACTACCTGAATTGATTGATATGACTATGATTGTTGAGTGATGTTTTGGTAATTATATTATTCATGTTATTTTATTTGTCTAGGATTGAGTGATTTATAGTTTTAATTCATGCATTTTATGGGCCAAAATGGGTTGGAATGTTTAACTTACTTATTTGATCCATTAGAATAATATTGAATGGACTTTGATTTCACTGATATGGTGTATAAGACCTAATTAACCCGGAATTAAGATCCATTATGTATGAACCATGATATCTAGAAATGAGTAAATTAAAAAAATTGAATCTTGATTTATAAAAAGAAATGGTTTCCAGTAAATTATGTGCTAAGGTATAATTGACCCTTCATCTAATAAAACCCTTGAAACAAATACTTGAGAACTTAATGATACATAACCATCTAATCATGTGGTCAGGGTAGTATACCATTGGTAGTGATACCTTTTTTATTTGTTCGTCTCCACTGGAATTAATATCTATATGATTCTAATATTTTTCCGAGGCTTGTTATTGGAATTTTTTGACCAATGCCTCCACGATGTCCTTATATTGTGCGCCAGGAGGGTGGTGACGACCATGCTTCAGATTTTGTGGTCCCTTAGATGAAATTCATACACCCTGGAGTGCAACAAGAGGAACCACATATTGTACTGGATTTGGGCACTGATTCTTAGCTTTGTTATAGTTTCCTACATCTGATGTAGTCTATACAAGGTTCTCTATGACCTGCACCTACAATGGTTGATCTGACATGTGAGTAATAAAAGAAGTATCCTCTTACCTTCTTGGGAGATGGTGGTCCACAGGCTGATGAGTTTGGGATAGAGGTCACATTTTCTATCGTTAAGCATCTGGAGATGCCTACATAGTGTAGGGTTAATATATATACTTATATTTTGTAGGATTCATCCAAACTCTAGTGGGATGTCATTACCCTGGTTGTTCTCCATCAAGGCATGGTATGGGATGACTGCCATACATCTTTCTATGACTACTTATTTCCTTTGAAACTGAGATCTATCCAATTTAAAAAGTTCATGCATCTTGAGTAGGGTTTTATGCCATTCATTGAGTATTCAGTGTATTTCACTAACTTACTTTACATTGCAAAACTTCTAGCCAGTGATGAGCATTTGTGTGCTAGACACTTTGAGTAAGGGATTCAGTATTCTATCCGTACTTAGGTGAGTTTATTTCACCAACCAAAATTTTCTGAGATAGTTAATCAGTCTATTATCACAAAGAAAAACTTAAGTAAAGGAGACGATATTTGGAATAAAGGATAAGTGTTGAGGGAGGATAGTAGTTATTCCGATAGAAAAAACGGATCCCCTAAGGTTTCAAATTAGGGAAGTGGCAGCCAGAGTACCTGTACTAGTAGCTCTAGGGTATGTCACAAATGTAAATGAAAAGGGAACCTAAACCTTAGTGATATGGAGACCATATGGATTGTCAATATTATAGTTGTATGGGTCACCTTCATAGTTTCTATCAAACCATTCCATTATATTCTAGTGGAAGAGGATCCATAGTATCTACACATTTAGGGGAATTTTCTTTTAAACTACTTCAGGTGGGGAGTTGGAGTAGAATTGGAAAGACTTGCCAAGGAGGAGGTCATAAAAATGGTAGCCATACTTCAGACCATCAGTTGAGCCAGCAAAGCGGTCTTGATCATGGTAGTCAAGCTATTTCATAGGGTCATGGATCAGGCCAGTTTCATGGACTACAACTGATACTGAGGATCAAGATATAGTAACATCTATTGTATGAGGTACTATTATAGTATCCTTCACTATAGTATATGATTTATTTGATACAATTTCTTCACAGTCCTTCATTTTCTTATCTATCATTGAATGTCTCAGGCTATAAATATAGTACTATTGTGGTGTTATGAACCTATATATGATTTCGGGTGTACGGTTAGAGGGAATATCACAATGTAGGGATTTTTTCGTTGAGGTAGGAAATTACCCTTTCTTGTGAGACCTCTTCATACTCAGGATGGTGGGATTCGATGTCATTTTTTGAATGGATTTTTTGGTTCCATATAATATATTTGTAGGCTTTTATCAATGTAGGCTACAATTTGAATCACCATAGGGTAGAATCTATCTATACTAGTCTATGTGGGATATCTAGGATTGTAGAGCTAAGCCATTAAATCATGAGCTAGGTGGAGTGATCGCCTAGATTTACAATATCTTCATGGAGGATTAGGGTTTATATGAGGATGAATTCCATCTAGTATTAGATAATTTCATGTAAATCATTCCCAATAATTTTTATGGATTACCTCCTGATAAATAGGTAGAATTTACAATTTAGATTATTCTAGGAGTAACTCCAGTGTCCATTCCTCTGTACATGATGGCACCTACTAATATCTAAAAGATCAAGTGGCAGTTAGAGGATCTATAGGTTAAGGTTTTCATGTGGCCTTGAACGTCCTCTTGGGGTTCACTGAAGCTTTTCACCAAAAATGTGGATGATACCCTTCATCTATTTGTGGATTAGATATAGTTGAAGTAGCTTATAGTCAAGAACTAATATCCACTACCTCAAATAGATGGTTTCTTTGACTATCTCCAAAGAGATAGGGTCTTCTATAAGATCGATATGAGACTGGGATATCATCAAGTGCATGTCAGGACTTTATAAATACTTCATATAACTTTTCATAGTAGGTATGGTGTGTATGAGTACCTTGTTATTTCCTTCAGTCTCAAAAATATGCTCATTGTTTTCATGGATCAGATGAATAATGTGTTCCACCCCTATCTGACTTCTTTTTTCATGGTATTTTTTGGTGAAATATTAGTGTATTCTAACACTCATAGAAACCACGATAAGCACCTTGAGATCATTTTGAGTATATTAACACATCATCAGCATTTTCCCAATCTTGTTAAGTTTAACTTCTAGATCAAAAAAGAATACATATTGAGTAATATAATCTCGGAATTAGGAGTCTCTATTGATCAAGATAAGTTCAGTGTTGTGGTTTCCTGGGAGAAAACCAAGAACATGTTTGATATACAGAGTTTCTTGGGGATTAATGAATATTTCATGAGTTTTATTCAATATTTATCATGACTTTTTGAACCTATTACTAGTCTTAAGAATAAGGGTGTCATGTTCCTGTGGTCAGAAGAGTGTGAGAAACCCTTTTATGATCTAAAAGTCAGGCTTGTCTTGGCACCTATTCAAATTTTTCTAGATCCAAGAAGAGGCTATATAGTGTTTTTGGTGATGCATCATGAATTGGACTGGGAGTAGTGATGATGTAGGAGGATAGAGTCATTGCATACATATCTTGGTAGTTGATGCCCCATGAGAGAAATTAATTGATGAACATCCTTAAGCTAGTATTAGTTACCTGATACCAACGTTTTTGGAGACACTGTCTAGTGGGTGAGTGCTTTGTGGTGTATACAGAACAAAATAACATTAAATATATCTTTACACAGCCTAAAATTAATATCAGGTAGTGTAGATGGGTCGAATATATGTAGTCCTTTGATTTTGAACCTGCCTATATGGATGGAAAAGACAATGTAGTAGCTGATGTAGTGAGATAGAAAACTCAGGCACAATAAGTACAAGAAGCGAGTGATGAATGGAAATTGATGGCCCTTTTCTCTAAGATGAATTTGTAGTTTCATGAAAGCCATGATTAGTCTTATCTCAGCCTTGAAAATTACCTCTTCTCTCCAAGAGAAGGTGAAGAGTAGGAAATTTTTAGATACACGGGTCTTGGTTCCCTTTGAGGGTAATTTAGGAGATAACCCACCTCTAAATTGTTTTGTGGATAGAGACGACATCCTTCATATACATGGACATGTCTGGGTTACTATAATTTTGAGATAGGATTTTATGCATGAGTCCCATGCTTCTCAGTGAGCATTTCATCCATTAATCTAAAAAATGCATTGATATTTGTGACACTAGTATTGGTGGCCTGGGATGAAATGTTAGAGAGAAAGCTTTAACACTAGGTGTTCCACCTATCAGCAGGCGAAGGTGGATCACTAGATACATCCAGGATTGTTAAAACTACTTACAATCCTGAAATATAAATGGGAAGATGTTTCCATGGACTTTTTAGTTGGCTTATCAAGATCGCCTCATGGTAGGAATGTTGTATAGGTTTTCATTGACAGGATGAAAACAAGTAGCCCACTACCTTATTATTTGGAATATATTATCAGTCGATGAGTAAGGAAGATATTCTATTTGTGATATCACTCAACTACATGGGGTCCATCATAATATCATTTTTTATAGGTATTCTTGCTTCATGTCATAGTTTAGTTTGGGGTTTTAGAAAGCTATGGGTATATGGGTGCTTATGAGAAAACATTTTCACCCTGAGACCGATGGTCAGTCAAAATAGATTATACATGTTCTAGAGTATATGATCTGGGTATGCATCCTAAATTTCAAATTTGTTTGGAGAATTATATACCTATCATTGAGTTCACCTATAATAATAACTTTCAGTAGATGATTTAGAAGGATCATTTTAAGGCCTTGTATGCTAGATTGTGTTGTTCACCCATGTACTGTCTAGAGGAAGGAGAGACAACCCTACTAGGTTCTCATCTCATGAAGGAGGCTTTGAATTAGATTCATCTGATCAGGAAGTGTATGTATAATGCTCAGTCTAGAATGAAATTGTATGCCAATCACTACTGTTGAACTCTATAGCTTAAAGTTGGATATCATGTTTTCATGTGGGTATCACCCAGGCTAGGAAATATATGGATACAGAGGTAAGGGGAGATATCATAGTGCTTTTTCAGGATATTTTATATTCTAGAGAGAACCGGTCCAATATCCTATTAGTTTCTAATACCTTAGAGGTATTGTTCTCTGCACGACATCTTCCAAATTGCAAAGATTCGTCATTATCATTCTGAAATCTACCACACTATTTATCCTGAGAAAGTTGATCTTAATGAAAATGATTCGGAGTATCCTATAGTATCATATACTGGAGAATGAATGCTCTCTGAGGTCAGTCTTTCCCTAAAGTATGGGTGTTATGGAAGTAAAACCATGTATAGAATGAGACTTGGAATTGGTAGGCCAATGTAGATGCCTAGTATCCATAGTTGTTCTTAGACAGTGTTTCATCACCCTTGGATTGTGAACTAGGGTATAAGTTCCTTTATGGTGGGAAGACTACAAGAACCGGATTTTTGACTCAGGTATGGATCATTTTAATTTTGGCCCAATTCTATATTTTGAACCTGATATGGATGCCTTATGGGTTATTGAATGTCTCAGGGGTGTCCGAGACTTTTTCAGAGCCTCAAACTAGATTTTTGGGAGATAAATTCTTGTCTCACAGTTAGAAAAAACTACATGGGGTAGGTCACATAGTTTAAACCATGTGAGGATGGAAAATGGTCTAGAGTAGGGTGAACAGTTTTCCCTAACTGTGCTCTTGGGGCCACATGACTGTGTTAAAAATTGTAGAAAAATTACACAGGTGATTCACACAGTTTTCACAATGATTCCCTAATTATGAGGACTAACTATGTGTGACCCCCCTTACTATAAGAGTTCATCCATGGTTTGTGCATGATTTAGAATATAGTGTGGCCAAACTACATGAATTAATTTTTTTGGAAACATTACCAAAATTCCCTTAAGTGGTCTAATTAAACTCATCCCTCCTTTCTATTTTCTCTCCAATGGACAACCACTCCTTCTCTCTAATTTTTCCCCTCCTAAATCCAAATTTATGAATTAATATAAAGCATTCTTTTAGAGTTAGATTTGATCGAATGTCATCTAATTGGATCAGTACCATTAAGATCTTAATTATTTCGAGTCATTCATCTTCATTATTCCTATCTATGATGATATTTAGATGTAAGCTCATATTCCCTATTTTGTAGGGAGTTGGTATGTTCTTCATATATCTTCCAACTGAGTCCAAACTAGATGTTGATACTAGATGAGGTGAGTCATACGATTACAGTGTAGGTGGTCTACAACTCACCCATCAAGTTTTTTTGTTTTATAAATTTTCATGTGAACATGATGATTTCATCAGGCGTCATCTTTTTAGTTTATATTGCATGCTTGTCATCATCATAACATTGTTCTAAGACCCATTCCATATATGTGATTCATTTTTGGTGGTTACTACCACAAAGTCGACCACCCTAAGTAGGATGTTTTCTATATTTATGCTTTAGTGTACATTTATGCATTAATGGTTTGTTATAACATTGTTGTACCATCGTTCAGGTGTGTGTCTTAACCCTGATAATGGTAAGGCCCTATAATTAAATTAATTGTTAATTGATAGAAGGATAGTACCATATTTTCTCCCACTTGAACCGCCTATGTTAAGTGATTAACTTGGGTAAATCATTCTAAATTTAAATGAAAATTATATTATATATATGACTTTCCCTGATGAATTAAAAATGAATAGCTTGGTTCCATGTTCATATCACCCCTTTCCATGTATAATGGAAGGTATCATAGATATCCTTATTAAATGATTATTACTTATATGAAATGTTTTAAATGGTAGCACTCCCCTGGGCCTTGTGAAACTAATGAAAGGCAAGGCTTGAACCTCTTAAACTTATTAAATGGTATGAAAAATACATGGATTAAATAAATAAAAGAATAAAATGTAAGGTTCCTAATTATAAAATGGACCATGAAACTATTATAGGAGTGGTTATACTTGAGTTAGCTTTTACATTCCCAAGGTAATTCCTTGAGCACTCTTGGACTCCATTCCAGGTCAAGGATGATGGTTTCCATTGTTGAGACCCAACATAGAACCCGATAATCGTCAATATGTGGATGCTTGACATGACATAGTAGGATCCATTATTTATGTATATATGATGACTTGTATACACTCACTATATCCTGCATGGATTCTACAAGCATGAGGTGCCTTGGTTATATTCTCAAGCCTACCCATTTCATACCCTATTTTTACCTTGGATGTAATCCTTGGACTAAGTTAGATTCATTATTTTGGAATTCCTTGGGTGAAACTCCTTGGATTACATTCTTGCCCCTATCCTGGATGAAGTTACTAATGATTTAGTGTCCCTTTAGGTCTAGGTTGACTTGGTTATTACAATGGAACTTCTTTATTTTAAATAACATAAATATTCAATGTATACCTTGGATCCTTTCTAATATTATCAAGATAGTGCTAGTATCACCTCACGTGACATAATTATATAACTGGAACTTAATATGTAATGAATTGGTTACATGTTCAGACACTAGCTGAGGTCTGAAGAAGGTACATTGGTATTTACATTAATATAACACTTTAATTTTATATATGCATGTGTGCAAACTATTTTAGTTTACATTACATAGAAATAATATTATAGAAACCATTGATGGTGTCCTATGGATATTTATATCACACAATATTTAGGCCGCCGTTGTCACCTGGGAAGAATATATGTATATTGAAGTTAACAAAGGGACATTTCTGGATTTAGACACTTTATTTCTAGATTTCTTTGGATAAAGAGGTTAGAATATTACCGAGCTAGAGTTAGGGATTCTAGGGATAGTTTTTTAATTCCTTTTTACTACTATTATATAACATGTTTTACCTTTTATCTTGTATCCTTGTTTTCCAAGTGTATTAGATACATGACATACTATCATAATATTTTCTATATCATTATCAGTTGTTCTATTATTTCTTACTTAAGTATTCTTCTTTGGTGTCTTTTTTATTACCACTTATAATATTTAATTTCTGTTATAATATTTATCCACTATACTACACTCTGGTAATGAGGCCATAGTCTCCCCATGAACACACCCTAGGCCCTCACAACTAATTAGAAGACTCTGGCATCCATGGAGAAGTGCTTCAGGCTATGTGGGGATATAGTCTCAGGGGACCATTAGTGGAATAAGGGTACAGAACATCACATATAGTGCTTCTATATCCTCTCTCCATCTTCCTTGAGAGTGAGGCTCTAGTTATAGGGAATTGATCGATGAAAAACATCATGATCGATGGAACAAAGCATTAGTGATCATCAGGATGTCGATGGCATAACTGGAACTCCGCACTAGCACCCGAATTCTGATGATCGATGCTCTTTTTGGATTTCAAAGCATGTGTGGATTACCTAGAGGGATTTGATTTTGGATCCTTATGGAATGAATCACTGGGGACAAGTAGATGTCGAGAAAAAATTCAGATCTAAATATTTATATCTTATGTTTAATTTTTTTAATTATTAATTATAAGATCCCCGGGATGTAATTAGGTAGTGATTTCCTGGAAATAATGTAGTTACATTGATCGTCAGTGAAAAATTTTATAATACCATTTCTTGGGGAATATTATGTGTATCTGGTACCAAAATATTGGTATCATAGGGATGATTGAAAATTATAGGAAAAGGAAAATTAAAAAATGTATTAAATTTTTAATACGGGATCATTATGGTCCGAACACCACAAGAAACGTTTCAATATGATATTAATGGCCACATTGCGGCCATTAAATGTTTTTTAATATACATTCAAATCATGAGTGGGGGTATTATTTAAACACACACAACACACACACACACACATATGTGTGTGTGTATACATTTTTTTGGTTACTAGAACTACATCTGGAAATTATTTTCGTTGAACCCAATCAATGGTTGAACTGTCACTGGAATAGTATTTTCTTTAATTGGAACAATATTAACTATGTGCCTAAAAAATTCCACCAATATCTAGAATTAGTTTTAAAAAATTAATTTTCAAAAAGGATACATAATGTATCTATAAAAAACTATTAAAAATTAAAAAGGGATATATCCAAGGTGATGGATGGACACACATCTCCCATCAGGAAAACCATATTAAATATCCTAATATAATGGTTGATGATGAGATGAAAGAAATTGGATGACAAAGAAAATTTTTGAGAAGGGGCTGACCTCTCTTCTTTCTCCCCAAGAAACCTCACGGTTTCAATCCAGAAGTTCCATCCAACACTGTACCACACTGTCATGGCCTCCTACAGATTCCATCTCCTTTCGTCCCTCCCAGAGTGCCACCTATCACGCGTCATTACTACTTGTCCCAACCCCTTTGAAAACACACTGTGGCACTATCCTACCGATACTGATGACCCAGTCACTACCACACTGATTGGCCACCATTATTCCTTTAACCTAGCCATTTTTGAGCCCCATCCTCTCTCTTGTACTTCATAATCCCCAAGCCTCCATGACTGAAGACGATTCCATTCTCCTGACCTTATCATTTCATCCAATGTCACATCCCCAACTGTTGATTCATCATTGGTAAATCTCCCTCGATCTGGAATGCACTCCTATTAGAACCGCCATCAATTTCCCCTTCGACACCAAGTATCTAGCCTCTATTACCGTGCATGATCTTCTTAGTGGATATTGACCCAAGTGAGTGGCCATCAAGATCTTCAGGTGAGTGCGGTCACCGATCACCACTGCATGACCCCTATGACAATGTACCCATTTCATGTTAGATAGATCCAAGCAGACCAACCCAAACTGACATGGGTGAGTCCTACTTGATCAAGAAGAGGTCTAGGTGGGTCCTGCCCAACCCAAGATTGATCGGGGTGTAACCTTCCTGACCCACCCAATCATTTTATGGGCTACATAGGCTATTTGAATAGTTTTATATAGATTAATATATGTATATATAGAGTCTTAAACACACACACACACACACACATTAAGTAAAATATTGGAAATATTTTTTAAAAATTAATTAACTTAATAAATATTGTTTCAAAATTCTGTTAAAATTGTGAAATATAATGAAATTAATTAATGGGACCAAATGAAATAATTATTTAATTAAAATAAGAGTTAATTATTTTAATTCATTAAATTATATATCAAAAATAATTTATTTCATGTTTAATTTTTGATTATGTAATTAAATAATATATGAAATTTTAATGTGTATCACCAGATCATGACCTATAGACCGACCAATGCATGTATCATGTTTATTTATGTGTTTATTTATTGATTCAATTTTTGAAATTCATGTATGTAATGAATATTTAATAAATGATGAACTATGAATCATCCTATATGTCATTATTTGTATTAGTGTTTCCACTCCCATATAATTGTTTTATCTATATTTCGCATTCCTATTACCCCCTCGCCTACGTGAGAGTAATTTTGTTAAAAGATGAGTACAAGAAGTGATGTACTTTGTAATGATATTTTATGAAACAATAGAAATGAGTTTGATGCATTGGATGGCTGATTTCTAAAACTCAATTTGCATGCATAGAGAATCAGAGTGTTACCCCTAGGGTATATGTTCATCCATTTTCACTCAATGGATCAACATTAGTATTATATCATGATCAAATCAAATCATTTAATTTTATTTATTAATGGTTAATTATTTTATGTATGTATAGTTTTTTATACACGATCGCATAACAAAATAAGAAAGCATGCACTAATAAAATGAACATGTGAAGTGATGAGTGTTTTCTATTTATTTCATGACTAGTTATTAGGGTGATAAAATAGTACATGCTTTTGATATAGAAGATGATTTTTTTTTCATGTAATAATAAAACCATTAAAAAATTTAAAGTCTCAAATGCCTTCGGTTGTTTGAATTTGAAAAAAAACACATGTACAGGGTGCCTGATCCGCCAAAGTTGAGGGTGGATCCTACTACCAGTGTGTTTTTATGAGAGTTATGGTTTTACATAACTGATGTTTGATGAAAATTACTCTCCAAATCTAGAATATTTTTACTCTAGAGGAAATAATTGAGTAAATCGTGTTTATGACTTTAGAAGTTGAGACTTTACTCAACAAATCAAGGAACCACAAGTTAATGTGGTTGGCTAGTCAAACATATACCATGAAACTCTCTAAGTAGTGGTGTTGTAATGACCCCAACATTTTGAATGAAAATTGTTTCATTAAAATGTGATTTATATGTGACGTCCCGGTTTCAGGTACTGCCCAGAGGTGCCCCGTACCCGGTTGTTCACATAGCCTCAAGCGCATTTACCCGAACTCCAGAGGATGACGAATAACAGTGAGGGCCTTGGTGTGATATGGGGAAACTATTCCACCATTTGTAGATTAACACAATAGAATGAAACAGATAATAATAGAGAAAGCAGTAATAACATTCAATAAGTAAATAGTGGAAGACTGAATGTAATAAATAGCTGGGAACATATATAAATGATGCATGATACATATTTCTAGGAAAACATCCAAACAAGTCACAATGTTGGAATATAGTACTAATCCAAAGTACAAAGGAAACAAATAAACTCCAACAGCATTGCAAGCCTTAGATTGGTCCCATGCTATCCATCTCCACAACAATCAAGTACCTGAAGTAGAAGTGTGCTTGCCCTTATCTATACCTGCAACAATATAATATTTTTGGGCCCAAAAACATGACCTAAACCTGGTGTGAGACGAATACTAGTAGGGAACCACCCAATGATTTGTGCCCAATAGTCAGTGAAAATATATGGTAGACAATATGATCAAGAAGTAATAAAAAAGGGAGTACTCAAAACTAAACAGTCCTACAGTTTCAATTATAATAATTCACATTTAACAATTTAAACAACCAATTACAAAAAAACAAGCAACCCTATGGTAAAGTTCTCACAACCTATCCCCTCTGATTCATCCAATAATCTCAAGTAACCCTCTGGGTAGTTCTCACAGCCTAACCCCTCTAGTTCTAATTATAAAAAGGGATATATTGAAGACTCTCTTAGGAAGCACTCACCGTCAATTACCCCTATATTCTCGTATACTCAAAGTCTATCTGAGGAATTATTCACCTTCAATCCCCCCTATAGTATTTTAACAGTAACTACAGACACTCTGAGGAAGCACTCAACGTCAATTCCTTATGTGGTTTCATAACGTATCTATAGACACTCTGAGGAAGAACTCAATGTCAATATCCCCTATGGTATCGTAGTGTGATAATTATAATAGACACTCTGAGAAATCCCTTAACATCAATTTCTCATATGGTCCCACTATACCAAGTTCCCACAAACCTGTGTAAAGGAATTGTGAACAAGCGATAATTAGCAGCCAAAGTAAACCTCAAAGTGCTACCTGGATAATTAGCTATAAGGAATGGCACAACATATCAGATAAATAATCACTCCATAATACAACACAAGGAATGGGAAACAAATATCCCAACAGGAAAAGATAGACCAAATGACCAAAATCAAACAAGCATGTGAAAACTCATCCATAGCATGGAAATGAACCCCATTTACAATCAAACATCCACTATTCAAACATACAAGGCATTGCAGGCAAAAATATGGTCAATAACCAAAACCCACAATACCTTGAACAAGGGTATTGGGTGATTTTGCATATATAAATCAAAGATTATCTATAAAAAGGCACAAAATACCTACCTCAGCATGGTATTGATGATATACGTGAACATCAGGCCTTGAATCTCCCTAGAACACTGTAGATCTACAAAAATGCTAAAAACGCTCAACCAAGGATATCTTGTGAAAGAGGAGAAATCCATATATGGGTTTCTATAAGAAATAAGAGCTCACCGTGGAGATTCCAACGTAACCGACGACGGTCGAATCTGAGAATGGATGGCGAGTCAGGGGCTCGGTGTAGAATCGGCGGTCTAGTTCGCTCTTGGACGAGACAAGTCGAGAAGAAGATGAATTTGTGAATGAGACGCAACCCCCATTAGATTAATGAAATAAAAAGAAAGTACACAGTGTGTTCTTTTAAAAGTACAGAGTGTGTACTTTCCTTTACCAGGCCCCACTTTAGGCGGTCTCCAGGTCACCCCACATGGCCATGTGATCAATCATTACACGACCAACACACGGTCACCCATGACAACCGGGTACATGGCGTGTACTTGTAAGTACATAGCATGTACTCCTGAAATTTTCAAAAATTCGTGTTTTCCTCAAAAACAATAAAAAAGAAGATTCATACCTGAAAAGAAGATACAGGTTCTTACAAACTTCCCCCTTTAAAGAAATTCATCCCCGAATTTCCATTTCAAGGTTGTGTTGAAGATGAAACCCCGAACAACTTCGGCCACTGTGATCGTACATCGACCTCCCTCTCCCAAGACTCATCTTGTACTCACTCGTGCTTCCATAACACTCATACTAGAGGAATAAACTGACCATAAAGAACCTTTATACTATGATCAACAATCTGGACCGGATTCTCCTCGAATGATGTGTCCTCCTCCAACTCAACCACCTCAGGTTGAAAAACATGAGATGGCTATGAGATGTAATGCTGAAGCTGAGAAAAGTGGAAGATGTTGTGCATTTCCCGATACCTTTGAGGTAACTGAAACTGATAGGATACCGACCCAATCCTCTCCAAAATCTGAAAAGGCCCAACATACCTCGATGAAAGTTTAACCTATCTCCTAATCCTCCTATGTCCCATACTCTGTGTGACATACATGAAAACCTGATCTCTGACCTCATACTCCATAGGTCATCTCTGTCGATTAGAATAAGAATTCTACCATGATTGTGCTGTATCCATCCTCTTTTGAATCAACTCTATCTGCTCTGTGGTCTCCTGGACAAGATGAGTTCCCAACATAGCTGGCTCTCCTGCCTCTAGCCAACATAAGGGTGATCAGTATAGCCTGTCGTACAAAGCCTCATAAGGTTCCATATGAATAGTTTCTTGAAAACTATTCTTGTAGGGAAACTCCACAAGAGGCATGTGTTTCTCCCAATAACCTCCAAAATCTAGGAATCATTCTTGAAGCATGTCCTCAATCACCTGAATCATACGCTCGTATTGGCCATCTGTCTAGGGATGGAATGTGTTACTCAGAAGTACCTGTGTACCCAATGCCCTCTGTAGTCCCTTCCAAACCCGAGAAGTAAAATGTGTGTCACTATTTGAAACAATAGAGTGTGGAAACCCATGTAGATGTACAATCTCTCAGATGTACATCCTTCCTAGCTCATCAACAATGAAGGTCTCCTTGATCAGTAAGATGTGAGAAACCTTCGTGAGTCTATCAATGACAACCAAAACTGCATCATTCCCCTGAGGTGACCTTGGTAAACCTATCACGAAATACATCCCGAAATCATTACACTTATTCTCAAAAATGGGTAACTACTAAAAAAGACCCTCTGGTCACTAATTCTCTGCATTAACCTTCTGATAGGTGGAACACCTCCTGAGGAAACCATCAACATCTCTCTTCATACTTGGCCACCAATACTGACAGTGTAGTTCACGATACATTTTGGTGACACTAGGATGAACTGCCCAAACTGAGGAATGAAAATCTCACATCATCTCCTCGTGTATGTCTACTGACACCCATACACACCCATGAAAATGAAAGATCTCATCCTCACCAATTATCAATCTAGGAATAGGGTCCTCTCCTGATACACTCTCGCATAGGACTAGGCCTTCTGAATCTGATAGCTGCCTCATCCACACTCGATCAAGTAGAGAAGAGGTAACATCTAAAGAAGAAAGAAATATATGCCCCTGTCTATCATGCACCTCCAAATGCATCTCAGAGAATAGAGACATAAGCTACCACTCACTGATGGCCTCCTGAACTACCTGTATCTGGGTTCTCCTTCTCAGTTCATCATCCATTTCATTTCCTTTCCCAAGCATGTAGGCAATCTCAAAGTCAAAAGACTGAAGGTACTCAACCCACCTTCGCTGTATCAAATTAAGATAACATTGAGTAAAGATATACTTGAGAATTTTTTGGTCACTGAAAACCACAAAATGATCTCCCAGAAGATAATGTCTTCAACAGCGTAAAGCATAAACAACTATAGGCAACTCAAGATTGTGTGTTGGGTAATTCCTCTCATGTGGCCTCAACTATCGAGACTCGTACACAATGACTCCTTCCCCCTGCATAAGCAATACTCCCAGCCCAATACCTAATGCATCACAGTAAACTGTATAACTCTTTCTCGGCTCTGGAAAAACTAGTATCGATGTTGAATTCAACCTCCCTTTCATCTCATGAAAGGATGACTCACAATAATATGACCACAATTACTTTTCACCCTTCTTAGTTAGGCCCGTCAGTGGCACTGCTAAGAATGAAAATTCATGTATGAAATTTCTGTAATAACCAGCTAGCCCAAGAAAACTCCGTACCTCAAAGACATTATTCAGATGCTCCCAGGAATCTACTGCACTCACTTTCTTTGGGTCTACTGATACTCCTATCTCTGAGATAACATGACCCAAGAAGTGGATTTGGTCCATCAAAAAGTGGAATTTTGAGATCATAACATATACCTGATTTTCTCTCAGAGTACTCAAAATGATCTCAAGATGTGTGGCATGGTCGTGTAGAGTGTGAGAGTACATGATGATATCATCCACAAAGACTACCATGAAAGAATCCGGGTATGTATGGAACACTCAATTCATCAGTTCCATGAAATATATTGGCACATTTGTGAGACCAAACGTCATAACCACATACTCATATAGACCATACCTTCTAGGGATGGTTGTAAGATGTATGTCTGATGGTCTAACGTGCAAATTATGGTAACCGGATCTCAAGTAAATCTTCTACAACACCTGGGCTCCTCGAATCTATTCAAATAGATCATCAATCATAGGAAAGGGATATCGGTTTGTGACTGTCAAATTCTTCAACTTACGATAATATACACAAAGTCTGAGGGTGTTGTCCGCCTTCTTCGCAAAAATGATAGACGAACCCCAAGGAGAAGTACAGCGTCAGATGAAACCCTTTGCATGTAACTCCTCCAACTACCTCTTGAGCTCCTATAACTCTAGTGTAGCCATCCTATAAGGAGGAATGGACATGGGTGCCACTCCTGGAATAAGCTCAATAGAAAATTCCACCTCTCACTCTGAAGGCAAACCTGAAAAGTTCTTTCGAAAGACATCCCTGAAACGATTGACCACTAGAGGAAATTCCAACAGTGAAGTCCCCAGGTCATCCAGATATATACTAGGAATTTGGGTTGTAACTCCTCCCAACCCATGATGCTCGGGTCCCGCTCTACTCACCTGGGAATCCCAATTGACCTTATAAAGAAACATACCGCCCTCGAGTGACATAAAACTCACTTTATAGTGATAGAAATTGAAAATTTCCTAGAAGGGAAATAACCAGTCCATTCTGAGAAAGCCGTCATAACCTGTCATATCTATGACATATCAGTACCATAAGAAGTAAAATAAACCAACCTCAAGAGGGAACTCCTTGAACTGACGTACACTAGCTGTTATAGTCCCCAATGGAGTGTCTAGCATCATGACATTGGTAGAATAAAATATATAGAGCCCAAGTCTCTACACAACTGTAATAGATATAAAGCTATGGGAAGCCCCTGTATCAAAAAGAGCAGAAGCTAAAACTGAGGAAACTAGAATAGCACCTCTAATTATTGAGGGTCTGGGATCTTGATCTTGTTGGGTCTGCTCCACCGCAAAAGTCTAACCTGCATCGCGGCCCTATGACCTTTCCTGACCACCCTGAGCTGATCCACCCTACTGTAATTGAAAACTTGCCGACAGGCTACCATGACCGTGACCTCCACCTCAGCCTAAACGGCAGGAAGAACTCTAATTCCTAGACTGATCAGAAACTGGTGGTACTTCTCTTGAATTAGGAGTCATAGAAGAACTCTTGTCACCAGCTATTGGTGAGAAGAACTAACAGAAGGGTTGAAGATGATCCATCTTGCTGCAAGATCGGCACTCCACTGGGTCTCTCGGGAAAAGTGGCCTCATATGCCCAACCTTCCCACACTAGAAGCATACCACCTAGCTACCTGAAGGTGCATCCCACCTACTCCTATGTCCACGTGTAGACTTTTAGTGGTTGTTCCTTCTATCGGTTGGATAAGCACTAACTCTGGATGCTAAAACACCCTGGCCCACAGCTCCAGAATCTCTCAGGTTGTGTTCTATGATCAGTTCCTGGTTGACTATAAAGGATTTGGTCTTCAACCTGAAGATTTTCACTTGAGCCTGAATTTCTTGCCTGAGACCATCCTCAAACTTCCTCGCTAGGAATAAATCATCTCCCCCCTAGAAAGGGTGTAAAGCACTACAGCTCTATGAAGCGAGAAGAATACTCCATCACTGAAAGAGTACCCTGCTCCAAACTCATGAACTATCAGGATCGATCATCCCTCAAAGTCTTTGGGTAGAAGTAATCGTAGAAGGTAGGCATAAAATCCTCCCAAGCCATACCTTGCTATCCTCCCACCTGTGAGATCACATCCCACCATCTCTTGGCAGAATTCCGAAGCATATACGTAGCGAGCTTGACCCTACTCTCCAGAGACATCTCTAGATTCTCAAAGATCATCAGCATGGATTCTAGCCATGACTCTTTTGCTTGGGGTCCTCCATCCCCTGAGAAATTTGGAGGATGCTGCTGTTGAAAGACCCACGTCAATTATTTCATCGACGGGGCAGGAGGCGGTACTCCCTATAAGGTCTCCATCATCCTCATAAATCCCTCTCTGAACTGTGCATCGACACTTGTATCTGGTTTAATGGCTAGTTCCAAAATGTGAATGACTGAAGGATCTGCTGGTGGTCCCTGATTAGCCATGTCTGGTGTCTGATCACTGCCTTGAAACTGGTGTACAACCGAAGGATGTATCAGTGTCATGAATTTGCAAGGTCAAACGCACACCTTAGATCAAGATTATCAAGGAATGAAACTTAGAACTATAGGAAGGGAACAGAAGAAGGAAAAAATTCAAGTTTTTCAAAACATGGATACACGGCGTGTATAACCACAACACGATCTGTTCTCTTAAGCCTTCACGTGGGAGTGTACTTCTGCCAAAAACCGGTCATCTAACATCCCATACAAAAGGTGTGTACTCCAACCCATGGCGTGTACTTGGATTGTATTCCCCTTCCCGAGTTCTTCTACAGAACTAACTCACACAGTTATCCTAGGATGAGACTAGATGGCGTGTTTGTTCCATACACAACGTGTACTAGAAAGAACTTCACCGACCCATGTCTGTTAGTCACACGGCTGGTTACATGGAAGACTCTACAAGGAGTGTTTTTTCGAGACACGGCATGTAATTGCTACCCATAATCCACCTGTGTCGTTAGTCACACAGTCAGATACATGGTCTCTAAAACATGGCGTGTACATTCGGTAAACATCGTGTTCCACCAAGGATTTCCCAACCCCGTGTCTCTACCCACAATGTCAGTGACACGGTTAGAGACTACACGACATGTACATAAGTACACAACGTGTACTTACGAAATTTTTTTCCTTCCCAAACAGAAGGACACATGGTGTGTATTTATCATTACACGTCATTTATTCTGGGTTTTTCTAGATATTAAGCCCCATAAACTAATCTGGAACCCAGAAAAACACTATAAAAAAAATTAATGTGCCATGTTTTGATTTGTGAGGGCCCATTCTCTCTGCAAATCAAAGCATGGAATCTTATAAATGTTATATAAAAGGAATAACAAGGAAATGATCCACCAAATTCTGATCCATGAGGTCCCATAACACCTCAAAAACCAAAGTTTAGTGTTTATTCAAAGAAATACTTACACAATCCAATACCATATCAAAGCAGGTATTCTATCAAGGCGTCTATCACAACAACATGCATATCTAGCACAACATCAACCAAAACAACATGAAACTAGTAATGCACCCTAAATGGCATGGTAAGAATGCATGACATGTGATTTCTAGCAAGTACCTATATGATGCATGAGATGGCATAACCTCATCTCATCAGGTTGAAACATAAACAGAACCTCACTAATATCAATGTTAACAGTAAATAACATGTGAATTACACAATGGTGAAATCAAATCAACTGTAATAATTTCAAAACTAGAAAAATTGAAATAATCAAGGTAAATTAGCTTTTACCTATACACGGATTAGATACTCCCAGGCACAACTTATTACCAACTACTTATTCCTTCCCATCACTGGCTATAGGCTCTAAATAGTAAGTTAAGAAGAAAATAATTCCTCTGATACCACTTTGTAATGTCCTGGTTCTAGGTGCCACCCAGAGGTGCCCTGTACCTGATTGGTCACATGGCGTCAAGCACATTTCCCTGAACTCCAAAGGTTTCCGACTAGCAGCGAGGGCCTTGGGTGTGATAGTGGGCAAACTGTGCCTTCATTGGTAGAGTGACACAGCAGAAAAAATAGATAACAATAGAGGAAGTAGAAACAACATGAAATAAGTAAACAACAGAAGACTAAATTTAATAAATAGCTAGACACATATATAAATGATGCATGATACATATGTCTAGGAAAATATCCAAACAAGTCACAATTTGGGAATACAGTACTAAACCAAAGTACAACGGAAACAAATAAACTTCAGTAGCATCGCAAGCCTCATCTTGGTCCCATGCTCTCCAGCTCTATAGAAATCAAGTACATGATGTATAAGGGATCTTTCCCTCATCTAGACCTGCAACAATATAATTTTTTTGGGCCTAAAAACATGACCCAAATAGGGTGTGGGGCGAATCCTAGTATGCAACCACCCAAAGATTTGTGCCTAATATCCAGTGAATATATATGGTAGAAAATATGAAAAAGAAGTAATAAACAAGGGAGTACTCAAAAGTAAATAATCCTATAGTTTCAATTACAATCATTCACATTTAACAATTTAACCAACCAATTAAAAAACAAGAAACCCTCTAAGAATGTTCTCACAACCTATCCCCTGTGGTTTAGCCAAAAATATCAATTAACCCTCTGGGTAGTTCTCATAGCCTAACCCCTCTGGTTCAAATTACAAAAATGTATATAACGAAGACTCTCTAAGGAATAACTCATCGTCAATTCCCCCCTATAGCCTCAATTACTCAAAGACTCTCTAAGGAAGCACTCACCATCAATTCCCCTATAGTCTTTTAACAGTAACTACAAACACTCTGAGGAAGCACTCAATGTCAATTCATCATGTGGTCTCGTAACGTATCTATAGACACTCTGAGGGAGCACTCAACATTAATTTCCTCATGTGGCCTCATAGTGTGATAATTATAATACACACTCTAGGAAATCCCTCAATGTCAATTTATCCTATGGACCCACTACACCATGTTCCCACAGCCCCGTGTAAAGTAATTGTGCACAAGTGATAATCAACAGAAAAAGTAAACCTCAAAGTAATACTTGGACAATTAGCTACAAGGCATGGCATGTCATATCAGATAAATAAATAATCACTCCATCCTACAACACAAGGAATGGGAAACAAATAGCCTAACATGCAAAGCTAGACCAAATAGACAAAATCAAACAAGCGTGGGAAAACACATCCATAGCATAGAAATGAACACTATTCATAATCAAACATCCACTATTTAAACATACAAGGAATAGCAGGAAAAAACAGGTTCAGTAACCATAAACATGAAATACCCCGAACAAGGGTATTGGGTGCTTTTGCACATATAACTCAAAGACTATCTACAAGAAGGCACAAACCACCTACCTCAGAGTTATACAGACGATATACGTGAATCCCAGGCCTCAAATTTCTCTAGAATGATGTAGATCTAAAAAAATGCTAAAAACTCTCAACTTTGGATATCTCGTGAAAGAGGCAAAATCAAGAGATGAGGTTCAAGAAGAAGGAAGAGCTCACTATGGCTATTCCAACGCAATAGACGAAGGTCAAATCGGAGAACGGATGGCAAGTCGGGGGATCAGTGAAGAATCATCAGTCTCATTCACTCTTGGATGAGACAGGTGGAGAAGAAGATGAATCTTTGAATGCGATGTGTCCCTGGTTTGATTAATGAAATAAAAAGAAAGTACACGGCGTGTTCTTTTAAATGTACATGGTGTGTACTTTCCTTTACTAGGCCCCGCTTTAGGCAGTCTCCAGGTCACCCCACACAACTATGTGCTCGACCGTTACACAGCTAGCAGACGGTCACCTGTGGCAGCAGGGTACACGACATGTACTCTTGAAATTTTCAGAAATTCTTGTTTTACTCAAAAAAAACACAAAAGAAGATTCATACCTGAAAAGAATATCCGAGTTCTTACATTATATTATTTTACACACAAAAAAATCATGTCTCTTTAATAATGAAGTGAATATAAAGGTAAATGTGACCGTCTTGTTTTGAGCATTACTTGACTGTTGATCAGTATATCTATTGGGAACTATACTCTTGATAATAAATTTAACATTATAATTTGTATTTATAAGTAAAATTTCACAAACAATAATTGATACATAAAGAAGAGTCAATGTACTCAAGTAATATAGTCATGTAATTTAAAGATTATATGTCAAAACATGGGAGGGAGGCATCATCCCTGAGGTTTTCCATTGACCAATCCCAATATGAGCTTCAACAAGTGAATATTTAATGAGATCTCCTATGAGAGAAGTTCAATTTAGTGGAGATTACCACTCGAATGCTGATAGCTGAGGTACCCCCCAAAACTGCCACCATCACACACCTTACTCCTATGGGTTACATGGGTGTAATAAGGGGTTATGTTTCCTGGACATATTGTGTAATTCCTTCGTTTAAATAAAATTTTCATTTCATCAATTCTATTTTAGGAATAGTTTTTCTTAATAAAATTGAGATGAAATTCGATAAATTGATTTTTTTATAAAAAATCATTCTAGAATAGATATAAATACTTATAATGAACTAATATAATATGAATAATACTTATTTTAATGAAATAGTATGATAAAAATACTATTATTTAAATATAAATGATAAAATAAAATTAATTTTTTTTCAGGTATCATAAATTTTACTGTGCATTTTCAATCTGGTATTGTTTTTAATAAATAAAGATTTTTATATTTAAATGATTAAATTTACGTATTTAGAGAATTATTATGATAAAATAAACATCATTTTTCAAATTAGAACATTGAAATTAGGTTATGGTGCATTTATGAAAATTTTCTAAAATATTTTGTTATTTAGTGAATACTAAATATACAGTTTTGGGTTGTCAGTATGTTTAATGAATTCATAATTATGTCATAGTGAATTAATAGTTATTTAAACACAATAAAAGGCTCATAATAATTTATTTTATTAATAACTTGTATTTTAATATATTTTAATCAAATTTAAAACCTATAAATTACTTTTTAAATTCTAAAATGGAAACTTTTACATTAAAAACATTATTTTTGTGGAAAATATAACTTTCTATGCCAAAATAATAATATAAAATTATGGTAGAATATTTTGGATTAAAATATAATATAATATGACCGAAGTTCCAAATCCCTTTGGAAAATACCATGCCCAAGCCTGTGGTTTTTAATTTTCCAAAACCCTGGTTTCCAGGGCCTATATTTAGAAATTAATAAACCATCCCCCACTTTTTCTATAAATACACACCCATTTATCCATTTACTTTCCCTCCAAATTCTTCCTATATAAATATATGATAGTTTTACCTCCCAAGGAGTCCTCCCAATGTTTACTCAAATCCCCAATGACCCATTCCTCATGTTTTAGGGGTTTTTTTCAAGGTAAGGGAAATATCCTTCTTTTCTTGTCGTTTCAAGAATCTATTTCTTTATATGTATTCTTAATTTTATGGTTACTCTCTATTATTTTCTTTTTAATCATTAAATTACATCCAAATTATGTTATATTAATGGGATACCCCTATCAAATATCTTTTTACCCATTTATAAAACCACATTTTAAACACTTTATGCTGCCAATTTTACATCAAAAATTTCTCTCTTATCCTCAAGAAATTCCCTTTTATTTAATTTTTGTGAATACCAAAACCAATTTATTCTCTTGGGGTATTCAGAAAGTTTTTATAATTTTTTATTTAATTATATTATTGACATACATAAAACCTTTCTTCCCTTTCTGTTTGTTAAAAATGACATAATGTTCATGTTTAATTTTTTTTTAAAATGACATGATTTTGATATGAAAGTCATTTCTTTTATTATCCATGGTTTATTTATGAAATATTTTTTTTATTATCTATATGGATAAAATTAATTAATATATATGAATGGTGAAACCTGATATCTCTCAAATTCAATGGTTAAAGAATTCAATCTCTAGAGATTACATGTTTTATGAACCTTGGTGAATAACCTTAGTAAATCTTTTGACACCTCGGTGAAAAACCTTGGTTATATACTTATGAATGTATCATTTAAATTTTTTATCCACATTTCTATGTTACAATTCGTGTTCTTATTATTATGATATTCCTCTTTCTCAATCCTTATCATTATGACTCATGTTCTCCTAGATATTCATCAAGATCACAAGTAAACTGTTTACCTTGCTTTCCCTTACTAGGCTTTATGGTCACCCTTTCCTTTGATGTATGTCCCTAGGTTATGATATGCTATAAATTTAATTAGTATGACCATTGAATAAGCATTTCATGTGGATTAGAATAATTTTTTATGTTTTCATGTATTATGTTCCTTTTATCCAAGAAACTAAAAATTAAAAGATCGTATGTTTATACAATCTAATGAAAAGTAATATAATATAAAGGTGGGATTCCATAGTTTGTATAAAAGTATGGTTTAGTTATTTATGGAAATTAGGATTTGAAAAAATTATAAAGAAACCCATTTAAATGTTTAAATATATGAAAACATCCTGGTATTTTGGGGAAATATTAGGTAAGTGGTTTATGAGAAAAGAAATCCCTATCTAGATACGAACAAGTGGGTGTGTATCTAGAAAAGATGTATCTATGGGTAACACTCAGAAAAATTCATTTGAGCTAGACTCAAATAGGAATTTGTGCAAGATACTGGGTCCTATTATAGTCCTTCTTTGACACTCCTGGGTTATATTTTTGGTTAATCACAATATTTTTATGAACCATTATGAAGGATTTATTGAAAATGTAATTGTTGTTAAAGAATAACATATTTATGCATCATGTTTTAAGATATAAAATTTCTTTAGAAATACTAATATTATTAAAAGAAACATGTTTATCACTATGTTTTTCTTATTTTATAAAATGGTGAGATATAGGAGGAATCGTGAAAATGGTGAGAGAAATGGACCATGTACGGACGACCCTTTGATGGAAGTAAGAATGAAAAACATCAAGAGAATAATGAATCAACTGATATGAGTTATAAACAATAACTCGAATAAATTTGAGAGAAAAGATTTACCTCATAGGGAATAATATTCCACTTATTCCTTTATCTATCAATGACCACCATATTGTAGAGTATCTACTAGACCATTGATTATTGGAAAATGGATAATCTCTATAGAAAAGAAATTTTATGTACTCTGTTGCTCAGAACAAAAGAAAGTCACCCTGGCTATGTATCTATTATATGGACAAGTTGAACAGTGGTGGGAACTTATTAAAAATATAAATCCAAGAATAGTGATTGAAACTATAGAATGGAAAGAGTTTAGGGGAAAACTTTTCAATAAATATTTTCCGTGTTCGATGTGAAGAAAAATGGAGTATGAATTACTAGATATGATGGAGAAGGAAAATAAATTTGTGGGAAGCTATGAGATGAAATTTACAAGGCTTTCCCATTAAACCTATAGAATTTTCATGGATCCTAATGGAGTGTTTCAAAGATTATTTGGTTTACTAAGACCACATATATGGAAGAATATATCCGATGGAGACTATGACAGCTATGAAGAGATAGTGTGAAGTTCTATAAAGGTTGAACTGATGATCAATGAGATGTAATGGTCTCACAAGTCTAATGAAAATAAGTGGTCTTTGGAGCCAAACACGGGGAGAAACTTTGATCACAAAAGATGAGGAAATGAAGTGAAACTCCACACACACATCAAATTTTGGAATAAGAATTTGTGGAACTACTTTATCAAGAGTGGAAAATGCTACAACTATTTAAGAGATGACCATATAGCTCAGAACTGACATAATGAGGTGAAGCCTCATCTTCTCAACACTAATGAAAAAGGGATGATGGTGTCGGCCAGCATGAAATCCAATTCTATAAATGTGGAAAACTTGGGAACTTTTCCAATCACTATCCAAATCCAAATAAAGTGGAGGGGAATTACCATCAACCTCAACTGAGGCCAAGGGATAAAGGTCGTTCTTTTTCTATCACAACGACTGAATTAGATGCTACAAATGATGTGGTGGAAAGTACTCTCATTGATATCTCAAATCTGGAAAGTTGTTTGTTTGGTTCTGGTTCTACAAATTTCTTTATATCCTCCAAGTTTCCAAATAAAATAGAATAAATTCTGGAACTTATAGAAGTATAGTTATCAGTCAATTCTCTTGTGGGATTATCCAATCAAAAACAGTATACCAAAAATCTAGTATTTACTTTGGTGTCGAAAATCTAATCGAAAATCTAGTATTCATTGCACTAATTAAATTTGATACAATAATAGGGGTGGAATAGATCTCAATGTATAATATTGAGATCAACTACATAATCAAGGAAATCTCAATAGTCTTGAATGGAAGCCCTATATTTTCAATCAACGAAGAGATATATCAACCTATTATTTGTCTAGAATCAACTCCCATAGACTTCATTATGGAATTGATATGTGAGGAGGAAGAAGAGAATGAAAATATAAGATTTGAAAATTCCACCATTTTCCAGGAATACATTGACGTATTTCTTGAGGATTTACCTAAACCTCCCTCGGAAGGAGAGGTATAGTTCTTCATTGAAGTCATGCCTAGATTCAAGATGATATCAAAGACCTTGTTTAGAATGGTAATTTTTGAGCTAGAGGAATAAATAAATATATTCAAGATCTTTTAGAGAAAGGATTTATCTGACCATGTGTCTCTCCTTGAGGAGAAAATGTTATCTTTGTGAAGAAGAAGGATGGATCAATGTGGCTATGTGTAATGACCCAAACATTCATTAATGAAAATTCCTATTAGCCTATTTAAATGTCTTATTATGTAAGATGGTTATTTAAAACATAGGCAATTCCTTGGTTTTATGTTTCTATATTTTAAAATACCATTATGAATTGTGGTTGTTGTTAATATAGTCGTTGAACAGTGACCACATGATTAGTATAAATATAGGGCTTTAAAAAATCCAATTTACTCAGACAAAGGAAGTAATGACCTCATCCAGTATAATTTCTCCATACAAAACCCATTTTTTGGAGCTTAGAAAGGAGGTGACATCATTGGGTTTCACTCTTGACCAATCCCTATCCGAGATTGAATACGTTAATCTTGAGCGGAACTGCCTATGGGAGAATTGGAAGTTGATAGAGATAACCACTCGAGCGATGTTATATGAGCCACCCCAAGAATATTTCACCATTATTCACCTTCCCCTAAGGTATTATGCAGGTGTTTTAAGGGGTTATGTAACAAGACCCTAGCACTATGTCTATGTACATTATTTTTGTTTAAAAAATATAAATTCTTTTTATTATTGTTATATTGTAAATATTTTTTAAAGCACAAATAGTATTTTTAGTTAATATTCAACTAAGAGATCTATTTTTATAAATAAATGTACTTTTGAATTAAATAATATTTTAAAAAAATATTATTATTAAATTAATTTTTATTAAATATAAATGATATTATAATTTTTATGAATAGAATTTTAATTTTTATTATGGTTTGGAAGCTCTTTTTGTCAGAACCCATGAATTTTCGATAAATGTCGGTTTTTTTAGTAAAAAGTTAAATATATAGAAAATTATTTAGATAAAATTAATATTATTTTTGGAATCAGGAGGGAAAAATTATCCAACGGTGAAATTTTCAAAATTTTCTGAGACAGTCGAATTTTTGGGTAAAAAATAAATATCGTTTAATTATATAACATGTTTTATGACATCATAATGACCCAATAGTGATGTAATAAAATAATATAAACATTATTTACTGAAAATATATGTTTTTAATGTGATTTTAGGTTTATTTTATTTATTTAACAAAGCCTTAGTAGACCCTCCAAGACTTATAAAACATTTTAGTTTTTTAAATTGATTTCCTTGAGAGTGTGACTCACCTCCACATAAGAAACCCTATTATTTAAATAATTTAGGCCACTGGACTTATAAAATATTTTTTTCTACTGCCCTTTGGAAAAACCCATGGGAAAAAACCATGGGTTGGTTTGTGGTTTTGATTAGTTTAATGAGTGGTGTCCCAAACCTAAATAATAAAGAATTCCCTCTCCTTTCCTATCTAAACCCACCCAAGCTCCCACTTCCCCTTCACTCAATGCCTTTGGAGATCATCCAACCTATTCCCTCTTCTCTCTATAATCCTCCCAAGGCTCCCCAATCTACCAAAAATACTCTCTCAAGCCTCTCCCAAGCCTTTGTGATCACAATTCCAAGTAAGGGATTCCTTTCTTCTTATTTATGTCCAAGTTTCTTAATATTGTTATCACCTTCTATTTTCAATTATAAATATTGGGGTATGATTTATAACCTCCCACCATAATTCCCTCCTTATGTTTTAATGATGAGTGACCTATTTCTATATCATTAATTCCTCCCATGTACACCCGTTACCGTGTTGAAATTCTGTAAGGAATTTCTCTCTCCTCATTTACATTCAAGCTATTCTTTTGTGTTATGAATCCAAATTACATTATATATATTGGGACATGTATATATATGACCCCCTTAATTTCAATTTCATATAAATATGATGAGACACCCATTTATCTCTCATCAACCATTTTTATGAATTCTTATGTCATGTTGTTATACTGTCAAAATTGCACCGCGATTTTCCAAGCCAAAGTCATTGTGTTGTGAATACCAGACCCATTTCTCTATTAAGGGTTTTCACCTTTATGCACATTTACTTATTGATTATGTAGTTTCATATACGAATTCCACATTACTTTATCTTGTAATAAATGATGATGTTTAATTAATCCATGTTATATGATCCATGTGGCACACCTATGCATGAAATGAAATGTTTAAGAAGGGTGTGCCCTGATAGTGCTCCCATTCATAGGGTAAAGATTAGTATCATGATACGTCAAGTGCAATGAGGTTTTACTCATTATAATTCATTTTCAATGATGGTTTACTCATTCTCCATGTTCAATGAGCCTAGGCTCATTCTAATACCATGTTAAGTGTTGTTTCCACATTTCCATGTTATTTTAATCACATTATATCAGGCCTTTATGTTCATGTTTTCTCTTATGCTCTATTGATATTCCTATTGCCTAACATGTATTGTATTATTAATGTTATTCCTTATTTACTCCATTACTGTTCTTTATAGCACGCCCTTTTCCTATGCATGTCTGTAATGCCCCGACCCCAGTTAACTAGAGCCAACGAATTATTACATAACATTGGCATGATACAAGGAATCATTTCCCGAAAGACCAATCAGTTTAGTAGTCTTAGAAATACTAGATACATTCATAAGTTTTACATTTCATTATAAAATGAAAAACAACAAAAATATTGTCTCCATTGGCTATATTCATATCCCTTATGCTATCCCTATAGGTCAATTGTAAAATACTTATTCACATCCTAGGAAAAATAAAACATAGAAAGGAGTGAGCTCAGATGCTCAGTAAGGATAAAAATATAGCGGAAACTTTCATAAATAAGCATAAACATTTATGGCAATGTATTAGAATAAAACAAAATACTTTCAAACTTAAACTTCATCATTATATGGAAAATATAAATCAAAATAATTCCATTTACTTATTCACATGTATATTCTACTAGTTTAATAATCACTTGCAATATCAATATCCAATTTCATAATGATGGAATACATAATTCCAGACTTTCATAACTGCATATTCAAGGCCTCATGCCAAGACTAAAAATAAGATTTTGTCAAGTCCTTGTGCCAAGACACTAGATTTCCTCATTAGACCTACCGATGCATCGATGAGCTATAGTGGGCTCCACTTGTCACTTACTAAGTCCAATGCATTCCTCATATGAAAGTTTTAAACATTACATAAACATTCATATTAAAACTAGCATACCAAATGTCAATAATTTATCCATAAACCATGGATGGTATAAAAATAACACATCCACAGTAAAAAAAACTCATTTAATATAATATGGAAGAATTTATTATAATAAATTAACATTAATGAATAATAATGAAGGATATTGACATAGATGAAAATAATCATCAAAACTATTTGAGAGAATATCCCCTATTTCTTGAAAACATTTAAAAGTATAACTATTTATCCAGAAGCCATTTAAAATATATTTTTGAATCAAAGTGTCCCATACCACTTTGAAAATTTTAAAAGGAATTTTAATTTTAAAACATAATGTATATATAAATAAATCGTTAAAACCATTTTTAAAAGATGGAAATAAATGAGAAATATTTCGAAGAATAAATCTTTAAAACATTTAAAATGATATTTTAGTTAGAGTTACTAACCAAAGGATTGATACTTGAATAAAAATAATTGAGGTAATAAAAACATTGTAATATCATGAGAATAAATGGATTCATGATATACATTGTCAATGTACAGTATATACACCATATAAAAGTGAATTGGTACATAACAATGAATAAGTCTCAATAGATTGTAAATTAAGATGAAAACCCTTATAAAGACAGTGTCCTTAGGTTAAGGATAAATAAATGACATAATTATGTTTCAAAAATATAAATACACTCAATATGATAGGATATTCGGTGTAAATAAATAAGAGTACATTCACACATATTCTTGTAAAAACAACTCTAATGAATTGTATGTTTAACTCACTGATTAGAAATTGAGTTAAAATTACTCATATGAAGTTCATATCGATGAATTGAGAATTTATCAGTGGATTTATTATGTGATTCAAAATTATATCCACACAAAGGGGAGTTTAAATTACTAAATAAATAAATAAATAGTGATTCCACACATAATCTTGGAGTAAAATAATCAATGAAGTATAAGTGAAACCCATTGAGTGGAAATTGAAATTTGGGATTCCCTTACCGTTTTGGTAACTTAAGAAACCTAAAATCCATGAAAGGAGGATCATACAATGAAGATTTAAATACCTATAAATTAAATTATATTACACAAAGAATACAATCATGGGTAGTACATACACCACACAAAAGGAAATAGTGGCAATTATATCATATATCTCACGGGAATAAAAAGTGAGATGAAAACACCTTACCTTGAACTTTTCCTTGGTCGAGGGTAGAATAAACTAATTTATAATAGTTAAATAATTGTTTTTAAATTATACAAGAACCACATAAATTAATATGATATCATATGCGATCTTCTAATATTGCTTTGTTAAGGATATTTTAGTAGTATCATCGTTTCGGGTGTTAACTGATTTGTTTTCCTTTATATGCTTTGTCACATAAGTCATGTTTTTTATGGATAGGATGTATCTTATTCATATCCAGAATGATATCATGTCTTTAAACATTATTTTTAATCATCAAATGTAAATTAGTCTTTAATGGTTACGATGGGGAATGACATCTCATCGTGTCGTGGAGACGGTAAGCCGTACATACGCACGAGCGACAATATCGTTCTTTTGATGGTGAAATATTATATAATTAGACAATATATCATATATAAAGAGTCATTAACATGTTATATTTATTATTTACATTAGTAATACTCATTATTATACCCATCCTATAATGCCCCGAGCCCGCTCTACCAGACCCAATGCTTAAAAATACTGTGTAAATGTTTTTTTTATAAAATTCACTAAATGATTACACAACACATTAAACAAGAGAACCTTTTACTGGTCTAGGTTATGGAGTACTAGAAAAAACTTTACATTTATCAGAGTGGAGACAATAATAATAAAATTTTCCACTATGCTTTCGCGCGCACTAACTCCATAAGCGACGACATCTACGATAATCTCTTAAGATACCTAAAAAATCATTTTAAAATAAAAGGGTGAGAATTAAATTGCCTAGTAAGGGTTTCTGAAAACCTTCGATAAATACCTTTTAAAAATATCACTTTGATAATATATTTGAAATATTATATTAGAAATACATTTGTAATATAATTCATTGAAAAATAATTATACATTGAAAAATAATTTAAATTAATCCAGTGATTTGATTGAAAATATTAAGCGAGCTCTTAAAAACAAAACGAATAAGGCCACATGAATATTTGAAGGCTATCGTGGGCCTACCCACTTGAGGGATGGATTCATTATCCAACTACCTATCATATTTACAAATTTCAAGCACCATTTTCTTTATAAAACATTTTTTTAGCTTGCCTTACTTACATATAATTTTCACTGGTGTTTTAAATTTTGGAAACATGTTACTACATTAAAATAAAAATTACACTTATATTTATATATATATATATGATAATGTATGTATGTATATATATACATGAACTTCCTTTGGATTACACTTTCATGTTTGGTTCTGACCAAACTTTTGTCACGCATAACTTGCATAAACATCCATATATCTAAACATTTTATGAAATACATGATTTTCATATTTATAATTTCAACCATTTTTATATTGTAATCTTGAATAAAAATTTCCAACAACATACTTGTTTAATTAATTTTATACATAAAATAATGTAATGAATATATATAATGTATTAATAATCACATGAAAATATTTATGTCACACATGAAATTATCAATAGCATTTCATATGCATTCACTCTTTCATGAATATATATATATATATATATATATATGTTTTGAAGAACCTAATTTCATAGACATATATAAATTTATATATACGAAAGATAATCATGGATTTTATGCCAACATCAAACCAGCAAGTAATAACATATACTAGAAATTAATCAATTTCATAAATGACATATGTAATTTTCGAATATGGTCATTCCAAAAAAAAGACTAAATTTTAAATAAATTATGTTTTAATAAAACATAATGTTCAAAATTTAACAATAACAATTTATAAATTATATTATCATGATGTAACCACCTTTAACAGATATATATATTGAAACTAAAATACGTTTTAATACAAATAACCCTTATGCATAATCTGAAAACTAAAATCATAAATTCGAAATAAATGAACAATTTTTTTTTCTTCTAATTTTCTTGAAATAGATAAATATGAAAATAAAATAAAACTATCCCTTGCTAATATAATAATGGAATTAAAATTAAAGTATGAATGAATCTCTTACATAAAACTAAATTTGAACATAATTTTGATAAAAGAAACACAATATTTGAAATATTTAATTGAAGAATTCACTTAATAAAATAATCATGGAATTGTGAAAAATTATAAAATAAAAATTATAACATGAGATAAATAGACAGAGTTCCCTTAAGAAAAAAAAAATAAATCAAAAAAACTGTAATATTTTCTCATAATAAAATTTAGAGTAAAATAAATATTCCCTTACTAAATTTTCTCACAGATGTGTTCTTACAACTTATTCTCCTTACCAAAGATGCTTACCACTCAAAATCTCAAAACCATAAAAGAGAGAAAAACCAGGAACTCCAAATTTTCTTCCCGCAAAATTTCCACTCTCCCTGTTTTTTTATACTCATATTAGGATAATATATGTGATTTATTTATTCCATTTTGTGAGGATAGTTTATATATATCAGATTGGTTTGCAGTGCAAGCTAATCGACATAAACTGCAAGTGGGAAAACAGATAGCAGCGGGACAACTGATAAATACATATAGCTTGGTAGTTTAATGAGTGAAAACAAAATATTTAATTGTATGAAAAGGACTGATAACCAGATTAAACAAAAAATATTTTTAGACCAAATGGATTCCGATTATTATGAAACTTGGAAAATCCATAATTTAATATTGAAAACCAATATAGAACATTAAATCAGCAGAATCCAAACTCGTTCAAACATTGACATTTGATGAAAAATCCAAATGGAGTTAAAGAAATCTCTACACCAAAGGGACCACATATTGAATAAAAACACAAGTGGATGAATAAAATACTGAAATCAAATCCATAAATCAGATAAAATATACACCTAATGGATTAGAAAAAAACGATACTCTATCATTGACGCGCGACCTTACCTCATCCACAGTCAATATTTACTTTCCATGATCAAAATCCTTCAACGATTTTGAACCACTGAAAAAAACTCGGCACCTCTTCATTCAAACCTCAGATAGAGCTCAGACATTGAAGCATGGTCGAAGAAGCCTAATCTGATGATGAACTTAGGGTCTGCGACTCTTCCCTCGGTCTCACCCTCGATTCTTGAAGAAGAAGGCAAACCCTATGGCTTGGCCTTGACCTAGACCACCGCTCGAACTCGACGAAAACAAGGCCCGCAACTCCACTTTGTCTCACGCAGGGACTCCCCCACATAAATATATTACGGCCTCCCGAATAATTAAAACCCGGTTATTGATTTTGTTTTTTTAAATTTCATTTCACCATTTGTTTTTTTATATCATAAATTATATCATTATATATATATGAATTAAAATACATATCATATATATATATATATACATTAATATCATATTATGAATTTAAAATTGTCATAATTAGTTTTTATCTTATTATTACTTATTTAATAAAATTTCATAAATTTTTATTAGTTAAACTACATGGCATTTATTATTATAAAAATTTTATTTATAGAGATATTATATTTAATGTTATGAAATATGATCATTAATATTTCATTAATACCAAATATATATATATATATACCTTAATAAAACATTTAAACAAATTTAATTTATAATCTTTAAAGTTAACATATCAATTAATTCGATATAATTATTTGTAAGAATATTAATGTCAATTTATATATATATCATTTAAAAATCATTTCATAAGTTATTTTATTTAAAAATATAATTGTATAATTATTCATAATAATTTCACATTTTAGAAAAGTGGTATTTAATAAAAATTAATTTAGTAAATTTTCATTATATGAATTTAATATTTATTAAAAAAATATTAAACATACTATTGAATTAATAAAATAATAAATAAATCATTTATTTACAACTCGGGGTGTTACATTCTCCCCCTCTTTAATGAATTTCACCCACGCAATTGTTTCATCGGACTTACGACAATTTTGAATGTCCATCTTCAGAATTAAAGAATATCTAAAGAGACATAAATATCTAAAGAAAACTCTATTGCGTAGATTTTTTTTTCTTCAAAATATAACATCTAATCTCCAAATTTTTCTAGACCGTTCCTCTGATACCAATTATAATTCCCTGAGCCCGCTCTACCAGACTCAGTGCTTAAAAATACTGTGTAATTTTTTTTTATAAAATTCACTAAATGATTACACAACACATTAAACAAGAGAACCTTTTACCGGTCTAGGTTCTGGAGTATTAGACAAAAATTTACATTCATCAGATTTGAGACAATAATAATAAAATTTTCCACTATGCTTCTACGCCTGATAACTCCATAAGTGATGACATCTATGATAATATCCTAAGATACCTGAGAAAACATTTTAAAATAAAAGGGTGAGCGTTCAATTGCTTAGTAAGGGGTTTTGAAAACTTCTGATAAATCCCTTTTAAAAATATCACTTTGATAATACATTTGAAATATTCTATTAGAAATAAATTTGTAAAATAATTCATTGAAAAATAATTATACATTGAAAACAATTTTAAATTAATCCAGTGATTCGATTGAAAATATTAAGCAAGATCTTAAAAACAAAACAACTAAGGCCACTTGAATATTTGAAGGCTATCTTGGGCCTACCCACTTGAGGGTTGGAATCATTATCCAACTCCCTATCATATGTACAATGTTCAAGAAACATTTTCTTGATAAAACATTTTTTTAGCTTTCCTTACTTACATATAACTTTCACTGCAGTTTTAAATTTTGGAAACATGTTACTACATTAAAATACACATTACACTTATATATATATGATTATGTATGTATGTATATATATATATATGAACTTCCTTTTCATTACACTTTCATGTTTGGTTCTGACCAAAAAATTTTCACGCATACCTTACATAAACATCCATATATCTAAACATTTTATGAAATACATGATTTTCATATTTATAATTTGAACCTTTTTTATAATGCAATCATGAAGAAAAATTTCCAACGACATACTTTTATAATTAATTTTATGCATAAAATAATGTAATGAATATATATAATGTATTAATAATCACATGAAAATCTTTATTTCACACATGAAATTATCAATAGCATTTCATATGCATTCACTCTTTCATTAACACACACACATATATATATATATGTTTTGAAGAACCTAATTTCATAGACATATATAAATTTATATATACGAAAGATGATCATGGATTTTATGCCAACATCAAACTAGCTAGAATAAACATATACTTGAAATTAATCAATTTCATAACCGACATATCTAATTTTCGAATATGGTCATTCCAAAAAAATGACTGAATTTTAAATAAATTATGTTTTAATAAAATGTCATATTAAAAATTAAACAATAACAATTTATAAATTCGTTTAGTATGATATAACCACCTTTAACATATATATATATATATATAACCTAAAATACATATTAATACAAATACCCCTTACGCATAATCTGAAAAGTAAAATCATAAATTTGAAATAAATGAACTAATTTTTTTTCTTATAATTATCTTGAAATAGATAAATAAGAAAATAAAATAAATCTATCCCTTGCTAAGATAATAATGGAATTGCAATTAAAGTATGAATAAATATCTTACATAAAACTAAATTTGAACATAATTTTGATAAAACAAACACAATATTTGAAAGATTTAATTGAAGAAATCACTTACTAAAATAATCATGGAATTGTGAAAAATTATAAAATTAAAATTATAACATGAGATAAATAGACAGAGTTCCCTTAAGAAAAAAAAGAAATCATAAAAACTGTAATATTTTCTCATAATAAAATTTAGAGTAAAATAAATATTCCCTTACTAAATTTTCACGCAAAAGTGTTTTTACAACTTCTCCTTCCCAACGATGCTTGCCACTCAAAATCTCAAAACCAAAAAAGAGAGAAAACCCGGGAACTCCAAATTTTCTTCCCACGAACTTTCCAAACTCCCAATTTTTTATACTCATATTAGGACAATATATTTGATTTATTTATTCCATATTTTGAGGATGGTTTATATAGATCGGATTGGTTTACAGTGTAAGCTAATTGACATAAACAAAAAGTGGGAAAACAGATAGCAGCAGGACAATTGATAAAGACATATAGCTTGGCAGTTTAATGAGGGAAAAAAATATTTAATTGTATGAAAAGGACTGATAACCATAGTAAAAAAATAGATTGATAGACCAAATGGAATTAGATTATTATGAAACTTGGATAGATCCAACATTTAATATTGAAAACCAATATAGAACATTAAATCGGTAGAATCCAAACTATTTCAATCATTGACATTTGATGAAAAATCCAAATGGAGTTAAAGAAATCTCCACACCAAAGAGACCATATATTTAATAAAAAGCCATGTGGATGAATAAAATACTGAAATCGAATCCAGAAATCGGATAAAATAGACACCTAACAGATTAGAACAAAACAATACTCTATCTTTAACGTGCGACCTTAACTCATCCGCGATCAATATTTTATTTCCATGATCGAAATCAATCAACAATTTTGAACCACTGAAAAACACTCGGCACCTCTTCGTTCGAACCCTAGATAGAGCTCAGACATCGAAGCATGGTTGAAGAAGCCTAATACGATGGCGAACTTAGGGTCTGCGACTCCTCCCTCGGTCTCACTCTCAGTTTGTGAAGAAGAAGGCAAACCCTATGGGTTTTCCTCAACCCAGACCATCACTCGAACTCGAAAAAAACAAGGCCCACATCTCCACTTTGTCTCGCACAGGGACTCCCCCACATAACCCTATTACGGCCTCCCGAAAAATTAAAACTCAATTATTGATTTTGTTTTTTTTTCATTTTACCATTTTTTTATATCATAAATTATATCATTATATATATATATATATGAATTAAAATACATATCATATATATATATATATTAATATCATATTATGAATTTAAAATTATCATAATAAGTTTTTATCTTATTATTACTTATTTAATAAAATTTCATAAATTTTTATTAGTTAAACTACATTTCATTTATTATTATAAAAATTTTATTTATAGAGATATTATATTTAATGTTATGAAATATGATCCTTAATATTTCATTTATACAATATATATATACCTTAATAAATCATTTAAACAAATTCAATTTATAATCTTTAAAGTTAACATATCAATTAATTAAATATAATTATATTTAAGAATATTAATGTCAATTTGTAAATATCATTTAAAAATCATTTCCTAAGTGATTTTATTAAAACACATCTTTATATATTTATTCATAATAATTTCACATTTTAGAAAAGTGGTATTTAATCAAAATTCATTTTGTAAATTGTCATTATATGAATTTAATATTTATTAACAAATTTATTAAAAAATACTATTGAATTAATAAAATACTAAATAAGTCATTTATTTAAAACTCGGGTTGTTACACATCCAAATAATGAATTGTTTGAATAACAAACTACACTACGACGTGGAGACGGTAAGCCGTACGTACCCACGTCTGGTGACTTTGTCATTTATAGGATGGATAGAATAACGAATATGGTTGTAACATATTTATAATAACATCACAGTATGTATAAGTTACTGGATTTATTATTTTTGTATGGAAATAACAATGAAAGAGGAAGTGGAGGAAGAAAAGAACTTGATATAGGGTGGTGTAATTATTACCACTGCTTCGGGTGTTTCCTCTTGAGTTGATCATAAGGGATCCTTATGTTGGATTTTTTATAAAATTAAGGACTATAGGTTGATGTGAGGGAAGTTGTGAGGATATTTGGGAAGGGTTTGTTCAAGCCAAATGTATTTGGATGTGTGAAAATAAGTCAAGGGGAAGTGCCCTTTTATAAGGGAGGTGAGGGGCACCTTAAGAAAAGATTGAAATATTATTTTATAATAAAATAATTTTTGATTTATAATGGCTCAAAATTTATTTATTTAGAATTTAAGGTGGGTATGGGTCGAAATAATTTTATCCAATAGGTTTTAGACAAGTTTAGGTTACCATTTAAACCTTATCATTTAGATTTAACTCTTAGTTGAATAATTTAACTTTTACCGTGTCTTCTTGTATTTTTACACTATATGGTTAATAAACTTACTCTAAACTTCCAAGAGAACCTCAAGTGGTTCATTAATTACATATATAATATTATTTAAGCTCATTTTCCAAACTTTAGATTTTTAGGAATTTTATAACAACCAATAATATAGTATTTGTTTTAAAAATTAATTTATGTCAATTTTGACAATATTTGGTATTTTGTTTTTGTGAAAGTTATAACAACCTTATCACTTAGAAAAAAATTTATCTAATCAACCCTAGAATGTCATATTAACCTATAAGATTATTGGAATTCATAAAAAGTCTCAATTTACATTTACTTGGATATTTATAATATCAATTATTTGAATCTTTAATTAATAAGGTAATTATTGTATCATCATTGTGTCAAAAATAAATTTAATTATTTAATGTATAAAAATTAAAAATAAAATACAATTATGTAGGAAATATTTTTAGATTTATAATAAATATTTACAGTCAAATTTATCTTATATATAACCCTATATTAAAAATGTTTTAGTTATGAAAACTAGATTTTAACACTTTTAACCCTTCATTAAATTAAATAATAATAAATGTCCTAATCTAATCCAAGTGGACATAAAGAATCATATTTTATTTCTAAGGTTGTTTTTGGTCTAATTAAATTTATCCAATAGAATTAGGACATGTGTTAGGGTAACTATAATATTATTTTTACCTTAAATTACTCTATTTACTTTTAACCGTGGTAAATAAAAGTCAAAAGTTACTATTCAAAAAAAATTATTTCATCTTATTGAACCATGTTTTACTTAATGATATCAACTGTGTCTCTCAGATTTTTGAAATTTAACTCACAGAAGTAGTAAAATTATGTTTTATGCAAATTTGCAAATGCTCCTAGAATGTTGCTAAAAGACGGTAAAAGTTTAATAAAATTTTATATATCTAAAATTATTATAAAATGACTCCAATGAATTATATTAAACTTATATAGGTATTATATATCAATTTTGACTTAAAATAAATTTAAATAAAATATATAATTATTTAAATAAAAAGTCGGTTTTAAACAATAACGCAGTATTTTTCACTATTCATCAAAAATTAAAAGATTTCAGAAAAATACAAATATTTCACCATAAGATAATTTTGATATTCCTAATTCAAAAATAAAGTCTAATTTTCCAAATTCAAAACATAGATATTTCATTAATTAATTTAAAATTAATTTTCGTTGTCAAAACCAAAAAGTGGGTTTTTAAGAAATAATAACTATCAAAAGATTGACACTTGTTTATGTCGAGTTTAAATTTGAAATTAAATTAAATGAACTATATTATATCAAATGATAAAAATATAATCTAATTATACTTAAAAACCATTCAAATGTATAATTTAGTACTATAAATTATTTCGATTAAAAAGGTTGTTTTTAATTAAAATTTAGTATTTTTTACTATTCATCAAAATATCAAAGTTATCAGAAAAGTACCAAAAATCTATCCAAAATTAATTTGTATGTTGCACTTATAAAGAATAATTTAATTTCACTCAATTTAATATATAAATGTTTCAAATATTGGATTTAAAAAGGGTTCCCCATTAAAAGGCAGTAAAATGGGATTTTTGAAAAATACTTCTTTTAGCTGAAAAAATGAATTTGTTCTTATATTATGTCTAATAAACACATAATATGGATTCTAAAATTATAAGGAGTAAATAAAATTCAAAATTTAGTTAATACTATTCGTAAAATCTTTTTCAATGGCTAGTTTAGTAAATTTTGGTGTGCTCAAACTCGGTGTTGCGTGTAGCGCAAGCTATTAAATTACATTAAAGAAAATAACTTACTATGAAATCTTGGGGTGTTACATTCTTCCCCCATTTTGTAAATTGCATACTCACAATTTAAAAATTGGTCTTGGTAACTTGATTGAAAGTCCCACATCAAAAAATGGATTAATGGGGCCTCTATTGTAAAATAAAGAAAGGTAAGTATGTGGGTTATCATAAATAACACATACTAGGGTTCCATGTAAGAAAACATGGTTATGGAAGAGAAAACTAACCATCAAGTTCAGATGGAGAGTGATAGAAAATATTTTTAGGAGAAATTAAACGATTTGAAAATGATAAAATTGTGATGGGTTAAACAGTATTTGATTCCCCAATAGGAAAAGTAAATAGACAACATTTTTGTTTTATGTTTCTTTTCATAAAATTGAGAACTATATTTATGAGATTTACTAAGAATATAAATATATATACTTACTTTTTAATTATAGATTCATCCTTTAATAAATTTTTACCACTAACTCATCTTTTCTCCAAACGATGTGTATTCAATATGACTTGGTCACACCTGAAGTGCTAGAATCGACTTCTAGAGAATCACGTAATCCATAATGGATGAACTATATATTCCTATTGTCTTTATAGATTTAACCAAAACTAAATGGTTAGTACAAGTTCAGATGATCCCCAAAATGGATAATCCTTTATAGAATGAAATACTAATCTTAATTTCTAAAATTAAACAAACAATACCCAAAGTTCAATAAAGACAATTAAATAAACAATTGTCCTTAAAATCCTACAATGTAATCCAAACTAAGATTGAAACCCAAAAATCAGTAGAATTTGATTACATGGTATTCCACGTTAAATTGTATCTCCAAATAACATCGACTACTCTTAAATTCACATACTTAAAAGTAAATGACCTAATCACATATTCTCTATGATAGGTTAATCATTTCCATAAATAACCGAAATAACTATAAATCCACAATAAAAACATAGGTATAAATCCATCATTACTACTTAAATTAAATCCTATAGTATTCTATTTTATTTAGGCATATAGTGTTCCCAATAGAGAAAACGTCTTCCAAAATAACATTTATCACTTAATCACCAAATCATTTTCCTACACTAAGGATATCCATTTGATAAAAAATAAGATCCTAAATACAATTATTATTGATCAATAAAATCATTTAACTAAAAATAATTAGTCACACTAACCAGGGACTTCACGTAGTCTAGTGGTAGGCGGTAAATCCCAGTCGCCCTTTGGTTATTGGTTCGATTCCCTCAGCTTTGTCTGATGTGACGGGTTGTCACATGGTCTGCGTGTTGTCCTTTTTCAAAAACTAAATTTTATAACATTCCCAAAATGGGATAAATTCCTCAAAATAACCATAAAATAATTTATCCACAAATGTTATCTCATACCTCGCATTTTCATCCCAAAAATTAATAACTTCTAATTGCCTTAAATTCAAAGATCATATAAACCCAAATGGTTTTTTATAACTATATCCACAAAAGAAAAGATAATTCTTCCTCGAATAGTATTCTCACATAACAAACTACATGGTTACACATATAAGAGAAAAGTCTTCCAATGTAATCCCATAAACAAAGATCACTAATACTTTTAAACATTTCACCATCTGTTTATTTCACATAGGTTCTTCCTTGACCAAGATGTTATCCTATAGAATAGGGCAATGACTCGAGTAATTCCATGGTCCCCTACATTTAAGGAAAATGAATGTAAAAGGATTATTTGGATCATTTTTTATTTTCTTCCATAGTACTCTTCATTTTTCCCTGGAAATTATTTACTTTATGTTCTTCTTTCCCACACATAAAGCATTTCTTTGTTCCATTGAGACACTTTCCAGGGTGTCTCCTTCCACATTTCCTGCATGATGGAAATTGAGATTTATTTTCTCCATGGTCTCCACTGTTGGAGCTCTTATCATTCGCCACCTTTCTCTTCTTTGTTGAGTTTGGGAGTTGGTTAATATATATGTTGTTGATCATATTTTTGGAAAACTTATTTGGCATGAAAACAATATCTTTTACTCCTATCAATATTCCATTTTGTTGATCATTTCCACCACTATTCCCACCTTGTACATCATGTTCAATGTTACTACGACTTCCTTGGAATCCAGCAATTGACTAAAACCAGAAATCATTGTGTGAGTAACAATAGTAAAAAAATCATTTACATAATATCATGACACCTTATATTCAATATAAAAAAACTTAGGATTAACCAAGGTTATTTATTCTCTTATTATATTAAAATTATTCAAATTGGTTTGTAAAGAAAATGTGAATTGTCCTAAGCATATCCCCTGGGAGTGTTGTAACCAAGAGTATAGTAAGGCCCATTGTCATGCACCAGTTCTCGTTCGAGTCTAGCTCAAAGCGGTGTTTTCGGGATTTACCCCTAGGTACATATGTGCTAGAGCCACCTATACGTGCTCATATCTAGACAGGGATGTATTTCTTGGAAAACAAACATAATATTTTCATTACCAAAAAAATTGGATGTTCTTCTATACTAGTCTCTAATGTCTATCTTAGGGTAATTTTCTCTTATCAGAGTTTTTGTAAATCTAGTTTCCAAGGTTTGTAATAAACTTCCTCTGATACCAACTATAACTTCCCAACCCTAGTTACCTAGATCCAATGCATTATTACATAACATTGTCATGATATAAGGAATCATGTCCCGAAAGACTGGTCAGTTTAGTTGTCTTGGAAATACTAGATATATTCATAAATTTTACATTACATTATAAATTGAAAAACAACAACAACATTATCTCCATTGGATACATTCATATCCCTTCAGCTATCCCTACAGTTGAAACATAAAATACTTCTTCACATACTGGGAAAAATAAAACATAGAAAGTAGTCATCTCATATGTTCAGTAAGGATAACAATATAGCGGAAACTTTCATAAATAAGCATAAACATTTAAGGCAATCTATAAGAATAATACAAAATCATTATAAAATTAAACTTCATCATAATATAGAAAATATAAATCAAAATAATCCCATTTACTTATTCACATGGATATTCTACTAGTCAAATAATCACATGCAATATCAATAGACAATTTATTAATGATGGAATACATAATTACAGACTTTCATAACCACATAGTCAAGGCCTCATGCCAAGACTACACATAAGATTTTGTCAAGGCCTTGTGCCAAGACACTATTTTGTCTCATGAGACCTACCGATGCATCGAGGAGAAATAGATTGCTCCACTAGTAACTTACTAAGTCCAATTCATTCCTCATATGAAATGTTTTAAACAAAACATAAACATTCGTATTAAAACTAGCATACGAAATGTCAATACTTTATCCATAAACCATGGATGGTATAAAAATAACACATCCACAGTCAAACATAACTCATTAAATACAATATATAATATTTTATTATAATAAATTAACCTCAGTCGAGAATAATGAAGGATATTGACATTGATGAAAATAACCATCAAAACTATTTGAGACAAATATCCCCCTTTTTCTTTAAAACATTTAAAAGTCTCACTAGTTATCAAGAAGACGTTTAAAATAGATTTTTGAATCAAAGTTTCCCATACCACTTTGAAACTTTTAAAAGTAATTTTAATTTTAAAACATTAATGTCCATATAAATAAATCCTTAAAACCAATTTTAAAACATGGACATTAATGAGAAAGATTTAGAAGAATAAATATTTAAAACATTTAAAATGATATTTTAGTTAGAGTTACTAACCAAATGAGATATGCTTGAATAAAAATAATTGAGTTAATAAAAACATTATAATATTATGAAAATAAAGGGATTAATGATATACTATGTCAATGTACAGTATATACACCATATAAAAGTGAATTGGTGCATAACAACGAATAAGTCTCAATGGATTGTAAATTGAGATGAAATCCCTTATAAAGTCTGTATACTTAGGTCATGGATAAATCAATGACATAATTATGTGTGAAAATTATAAATACACTCAATATGATTGGATATTTAGTGTAAATCAATCAGAGTACATTCACACATATTTCTGTAAAAACAACACCAATGACTTGGATGTTTAACTCAATGAATAGAAATTGAGTTAAAATTACTCTTATCATGTTTATATCGATGACTTGAAAGTTTATCAGTGGAAATATTATGTGTATAAAAAGTATATCCACACAAATGGGAGTGTAAATTACTACATAAATAAATAAATAGTGATTCCAGAAATAATCTTGGAGTAAAATAATCAATAAAGTATAAGTGAAACCTAATGAGTGGAAATTGAAATTTGGAATTCCCTTACCGATTTGGTAACCTAAAAAACATAAAACCCATGAAAGGAGGATCATAAAATTGATATTTAAATACCCATATGTTAAATTATATTACATGAAGAATACAATCATGGGCAGTACATACACCACACAAAAGGAAATAGTGGCAATTATAGCACAAATCTCACAGGAATAAAAAGTGAGATGAAAACCCCTTACCTTGTAATTTTACTTAGTCGAGGGTAGGATAACCTCAGGTATAATAGTTAAATCATTGTTTTTAAATTACACAATAACCATATACATTAATATGATATCATATATGATCTTCTAATATTTCTTTGTTAAAGATATTTCTGTAGTATCATTTTTTCGGGTGTTAACTGATTCGTTTTCCTTTATATGATTTGTTACATAAGTAATGTTTTTTATGGATAGGATGTATCTTATTCATATCCAGAATGATATCATGTCTTTAAACATTATTTTTAATCATCAAATGAAAATTAGTCTTGAATGGTTACGATGGAGAATGACATCTCATCGCGTCGTGGAGACGGTAAGTCGTACGTACGCACGAGTGACAATATCATTCTTTTGATGGTGAAATAGTATATAATTGTATAGTATATCATATATAAATAATAATTAAAATTTTATATTAATTATTTACATAATTTAAACTCATTATTATACCCATCCAAATAATGAGGTGTTTGAATAACAAACTACACCATGACATGGAGACGGTAATCCGTACGTACACACGTATGGTGACTGTCATTTATAGGATGGATAGAATAACGAATATGGTTTATACCATATTTATGACAACATCATAGTATGTATAAGGTACTGGAGTTATTATTTTGGTATGGAAATAAAAATCAAAGTGGAAGTGGGGGAAAAAAGAACTTGAAATATGGTGGTGAAATTATTACCTCTTCTTCGGGTGTTTCCTTTTGAGTTGATCAAAAGGGCTCATTAGGTTGGATTTATGATCAATATAAGTACTATAGGTTGAATTTAGGGATGTTGGGAGGATATTTGGGTAGGGGTTTTCTGATCCAAAGGGTTTTGGAGGTGTGAAAATAAGAGAAGGGGATGTTCCCTTTTATAAGAGAAGTGAGAGGCACCTTAGGAAAAGATTGAAATATTATTTTATAATAAAATCATTTTCGGTTTATAATGGATCCAAATTGATTTATTTCGAATATAAGGTGGGTATGGGTCGAAATACTCTCAACAAATATGTTTTAGACAAGTTTAGGTTATCATTTTAGCCTTATATTTTAGATTTATCTCTCAGTTAAATAATTTAACTTTTACCGTGTCTTCTTGTATTCTTACACTATATGGTTAATAAACTTACTCTAAACTTCCAAGAGAACCTCAAGTGGTTCATTAAGGACATATATAATATTATTTAATCCCTTTGGATGAAAATTAGTTTTTTAGTAATATTATAACAACCAATAATATAGTATTTGTTTTAAAAATTAATTAATGTCAATTTTGACACTATTTGATATTTTGTTTTTGTGAAAGTCATAACAAACTTATCACTTCGAAAACAATTTATATAATCAACCCTAACATATCATATTAATCTACAAGATTAGTGGAATTCCTCAAAAGACTCAATTTACATTTACATGGATATTTATCATACCAATTATTTGAATCTTTAATTAATAAGGTAATTACTACATCATCAACTGTGTCTCTCATAGTTTCGAAATTTAACTCAAAGAAGAGATAAAATTATGTTCTATGCAAATTTGAAAATGCTCTTAGAAGGTGGGTAAAAGACGGTAAAAGTTCAATAAAATTTTATATATCTAATATTATTATAAAATGACTCCAATGAATTATATTGAACTTATATAGGTATTATATATCGATTTTTACTTAAAATAAATTTTGTTAAAATAAATAATTTTTTTAAATATAAAGTCGGTTTTAAACAATAATGCAGTGTTTTTCATTATTCATCAAAAATTAAAAGATTTCAGAAAAATAAAAAAAATCACCCTAAGATAATTTTTATATTCCTAATTCAAAAATGAAGTCTATCTTTCCAAATTCAAAACATATATATTGAATTAATTAATTTAAAATTAATTCCCATTGTCAAAACCAAAAAAGCAGGTTTTTAAGAAATAATAACTATCAAAAGATTGACACTTGTTTATGTCCATTTTAAATGTGAAATTACATCCAATGACCTATATTATATTAAATGATAAAAATATAATCTAATGATACTTAAAAACCATTCAAATGTATAATTTAACTCTATAAATTATTTCGATTAAAAAGGTTGTTTTTAATTAAAATTTAGTATTTTTCATTATTCATCAAAATATGAAAGTTATCATAAAAGTACCAAAAATCTATCCAAAATTAATTTGTATGTCTCTATTATAAAGAATAATTTAATTTCACTCAATTGAATATATAAAAGTGCCAAATATTGGATTTAAAAACGGTTCACCATTGAAAGGTGGTAAAATTGCATTTTTGGAAAATACTTATTTTAGCTGAAAAAAATGAATTTGTTATTATATTTTGCCTAAGAAACACATAATATGGATTCTAAAATTATAAGGAGTAAATAAAATTAAAAATTTAGTTAATACTATTCATAACTTCTTTTTGAACGGGTAGTTTGGTAAGTTGTGGTGTGCTCGAACTCGGTGTTGCATGTAGCTCAAGCTATTGAATTACATTAAAGAAAATAACATACTATGAAATCATAAGGTGTTACAATGTCCTTAGGTTATCCCATTCAATGCTAATTACGAAGGAATGTAGTGTTCATGTAAAGGAATTTTTCAATAAAGATGTTATGATTTGTGTTCTAAGTTCCTGTGTAATGTTCCTAAGCCCTAAAGACACTAAACCTCCCGATATTCTATGTTGTTCCAAGTGAATGTTTTTATGTAATAAATAATGATTAAGTGTGTAATAAGGAGAAGGGTTATTATAGTTGGTATTAGAAGATAGGTTTAGTTATATTTTGGATTAGGATTAGAAAATCCTAGTGAAATCCTTAGGGATAAGACTTAGTATAATAAAAACATCCCTAAATTTTTGTGAGTATTGAGTAAGTGGTTTATCAAGAAAATAAATCATTATCTGTATACGAGGAGGTAGAGGCAGCTCTGGAACATATGTATCCTAGGGGTAAAACCTGAAAACACCACTTTGAGCTAGAATCGAACGAGAACTGGTTCATGAAAATTGGCCTTGCAGCACTCTTGGTTATGACACTCCCGGGGGATATGCTTTGGAAAAGTCATAAGCTTAGTATGAACCATTATTCGGGGAATAAAAAAAATCCCCTAACAATATATGTTTGGAAGTAGATCAAGGATAACATATATTAAAGACTTGAAATTAATAAGTTGAGGAAATAAAAGTAATTTATAATTCATCCGTTTTTTTTGGATTACCTTTTTATGTGTTACCCCTAACATTCATTTTATTCCAGCCAATGACTGGTAATAGGAGGACTTGGGATAAAAACCGATGTGAAGATCAATGTGATGATCATTCTAATGAGATTCCCAATCCGATGGGAAAAGGAATCATGAACTTTGTCATGATACACTATTAGTTAACTCATGCTTTGAATAGAAACATGGGCCAAGAGGAACGTTCATACCCCCTATGAAAGAACAAGTCGCTATCAAGAGATTCATGAGACAAAGGCCTCCTACTTTTAATGGATCATCTGATCCCTCAATCACTGATGAATGGATCAACTCCATTGAAAATATCTTCTCAATCCTTCAATGTTCCAAACAAGAGAAGGTTCTCTTGGATTCTTATCATATGAAGGGTGAAGCTGATCAATGGTGGACATTGATAAAAAATATGATTCCTGATGATGATAATGAGGTGTTTGAATGTAAGGATTTCCAGAATATGTTTTTCGATAAATATTTTCCATGCACCCTCCAACTTAAGATGGAAAGGTACTTCCTTGACCTCAAGAAAAAAGATGATGAATTCATCAGAGCGTATGAGGAAAACATCACAAGGATTTCACGATATGCCTCCGGCTTTATTGTTACCCCTGAATTCAAGGTTGACAGCTTCTTTGGTGGGATGAAAACTAGCCTACGGAAAGCCTTGGCAATTCGTGACTTTGATTTCTATGAGGAAATTGTCTGATGTTCCCTCAAGGTCAAAATGGAGATCAGAGAATATCATGGGTATAATGTGGATAAGAAGCATAAGGTGGACTTTAATTCTATCAGTCTGATGGATAAATCCAACAGTGATAAGAAAATCCAACACCCCACTTGCCAATGGTGTAGAAAGAAGCACCATAGAAATTGCCTGAAGGGGACGAGGAAATTATTTAGGTGTGGACGAGAAGGGCACCTAGCTATTAAATGTCGGTAAGAAAAACCTGCAGCTGCGACAAAGGAGAGGAACACTCCGTTTGACTCTTAACACATTGTTTATTTCTTCAACTGCAAAGAACTAAGGAACCTTGCAAATCAGTTCACTAGGAAAAGGGTTTTTGGAGCAACCAACAACCTCCAAGGCAGCAAGTGTGATTTTTTCCATCACTACCACTGAAGTGAACCTCGACAACGAAGTGGTGACAGGTACGCTAGTTATTCATTCAATAATAGAGAATGTACTTTTTGATTCTAGTTCTACACATTATTTTATATCCCAATGTTTAGTAGAACAATCCCAACACCACCACCAATCATGGATGTAAATATGTTGGTGAGAACGAAAAATGGGGAAATCATTGCATCCCATGAATGTAAATCCTCCCATGTCATAATTCGTGGATTGAACTTCCCGGTGAACCTCATCATACTCCCTATGGGGGAATTTGATACAGTTATTATCATGGATTTGGTTTCCTTATATAGAGCCAATATAAATTTCCGTGAGAGGTAAAACACTCTCTATGTTGAGAATCAAACCCTAATTCTGTACAAGTGCAAGGAGGAGGATGAATCATCTTTAGCTCCATTATATGAGGTGTGAATATTACTGCCCTATGAGAACGCGTATCTGGATTAGATGGTTGAGTCAAAGGAAGCAACCATCCTTGAAGACAAACCTATTGTGAGGGAATTCTCTGAAGTGTTTCCCGAGGAATTTTCTGGTCTTCCTCCTAGAAGAGATGTTGAATTCTCAATTGATCTTATACCTAAGGCACTACCAATATAGTAGAATCTGTATAAATGGATGTTGTGGAGCTTGAGGAGATGAATAAATAACTATAGGAGAATCTGGATAAATGGTTTATATGCTCAAGGGCCTCACCATGGGGTGCACCAGTTCTCTTCTTCAAGAAGAAGGTTTGGTCAATGTGTGTTTTCATTGATTATTATGAGATCAAAAAAATCATGATAAATAACAATTATCCTTTTCCAAAAATTGATGACTTGTTCGATAAGCTACGTGGAGCACAATACTTATCCAAGGCGGATTTGCGGTCGGGATATTACCAAGTAAGGGTGAAGAAGGAAGATATCCCCAAGTCTGCTTTCTGTACAAGATACGGGCACTATGAATTCATAGTAATGCATTTTGGACAAACTAATGCTTCAGAAGTGTTCATGGACTTAATTAATAGAGTCTTTAGAGATTACCTTGACAAATTTGCGTTAGTCTTTATAGAAGATATTCTAATATACTCCAAAACCAATGAGGAGCATGAGGAGCATCTAATAACTGTACTAGAGACCTTGCGAAAGGAGAAGCTCTATGAAAAGTATAGCAAGTGTGAGTTTTGGTTGAAGGAGGTATCATTCTTGGGTCATATCATCACAAGAAATGGTATATATGCGGATCCCTTGAAGATAGCTACAATAGAGGGATGGCTGAGACCAACATTGGTAACAGATATCCATAGAATCTTAGGGTTAGCTGGATATTATCACCGATTTGTGAGAAATTTCTCACGATGGTCAAACCCTCTTACCCAGATAACTCATAAGGGGGTCAAGTTTTCTAGGAGTGATGAATGCGAAGAGATCTTCAAGGGGTTGAAATGGAGGATTATCAATCCGCTTGTGCTCACATTACCCACAAGTGGGGAGATTTTTGTGGTATTTAGTGCTGCTTCGAAGAAAGTCATGGGGTGTGTGTTGATGCAAAATGAAAAAGTCATTGCCTATGCTTCAAGGCAATTGAAAGTTCCATAGTAGAACTATCCAACACATGATCTAGAGTTGGATGTGGTGATCTGAACTTTAAAAATTTGGTGACATTATCTCTTTGGGGATAAGTGTGAAATATATACAGACCACAAAAGCCTCAAGTATATATTCACACAGAAATATTTGAATATGCGCCACCGAAGATTGTTAGAGCTGATCAAAGACTATGACTAATCAATCCATTACCACCTTGTGAAAGTGAACAAGGTGGCGTATGATTTATGTAGAAAGGTCCTAGTAATTCTATCATTAATGAAAATTGAAAAGGATCCAATATTATTAGATTTTATGAAGATGGTCATGGGAATCATAAAGAATTTAACATCATCAATCCTTTCACAAATGATTTCTCAACATTCTCTTTTAGAAAGGTTAAAGGATGCTCCAAGAAAGGATGTGGAAATTATGAAATTGGTGGAAGCTCTCAGAAATGGGAAATCCTCAGAGTTCATGGTTGAAAAGGATGGAATGGTGAGGATTGGTTCACAATTATATTTACCATTTGATCCAGATATAATGAAGGATCTTCTGAATGATGCACATAGATCAACCTTCTTTATTCACCCAGGGAGAACAAAGATGTATCGAGATCTCCAGGAAAACTTTTGGTGGGACAATATAAAAAGGGATATTTCTGATTATATATCAAAGTGCCTGGTATGTCAGCAAGTGAAGGATGGGAGGAAAAATTCTATGGGTATGATGCAACCACTACCCATACTAACATGAATGTGGGAGAACGTTTCCATGGACTTCGTCACTGAACTTCTAAGGACATCCAGAGGAAACAATGATATATGGGTCATTGTGGATCTTCTTACGATGACAAATCACATTATCATGATTCGAGAGGACTTCTCATTAGATCAACTTGCACGGATTTACATCAAAGAAGTAGTAAAGCTAATTGGAGTGGCACTATCTATTGTATCCCATCGTGATCCAAGATTCACCTCAATGTTCTGGAAAAGACTCCAACATGCTCTAGTCACTGAATTGAACATCAGGATGACCTATCATCCTCAAAATGATGTCCAATCAAAATAGAACTAATCAGACATGGGAATATATATTAAGATCATGTTCTATGGACTTCAAAGGAGGATGGGACCAACATCTTACACTGGTTGAATTCTTCTATAATAATAGTTTATACTAGAGCATATGAATGAAACCATATGAAGCCCTCTATGGGAAAAGGTGTAGAACACTGTCATGTTGGGATTAAGTCAGTGAGTGTAAGCTGCTAGGACCTGAAATTATCGAAGAAATGGTAGTGAAGGTGAAAACCATTCAGCAGAATATCAAGGCAGCCTAAATTCAACAGAAGAGTTATGAAGATAACTGTCGATGAGACCTTGAGTTCAAAGTTAGAGACATGGAATTTCTATGCATATCTCCATGGAAGAAGGTTGTGATATTTTGAAATAAATGGATGTTAATCCCTAGGTACATCGTCCCCTTCGATATTCTTGATCGTGTCGAGGATGTGGCCTATTGACTAGAACTTCCACCTACCTTGGAAAAAGTACATGATGTCGTTCATGTATCCCTCTTAAGGAAGTACATACCAGAACCTTCACATGTACTCTCTTCAAAGGTGGTACAGTTAGAGGATGATCTTTCTTACGAGGAGCATCCAGTGAAGATCTTAGATCGTAGAGATAAGGTTCCACGTAACAAGACTACCCACCTGGTCAAGGTATTATAGAGAAACCATAATTACAAAGAGGCAAAATGGGAACTAGAGGAGGCAATGAAGGAAAAGTAACCACACCTGTTTGCATATTATAATTTAAAATGAAATTTTGAGGGTGAAATTTATTAATGGGGGAAGATTGTAATGACCCAAACATTCATTAATGAAAATTCATCTTGATCTATTTAAGTGTCTTATTATGTATAATGGTTATGTAAAACATATGCACTTCCTTGGTTTTATGTTTCTAGATTTTAAAATACCATTAATAATTGTGACCATTGCTAATATAGTTGTTGAATAGTGATTACATGATTAGTATTAATATAGGGCTTTAACAAATCCAATTTACTCAGACAATGGAAGCGATGGCCTCATCCAGTAGAATTTCTCTGTATGAAGCCCATTTTTCAGAGCTCAGAAAGGAGGTCAAATCATTGGGCTTCGCTATTGACCAAGCCCATGTCGAGCTTGAATACATTAAACTTGAGCAGAACCACCTACGAGATAAGTGGAAGTTGATAGGGATTACCACTCGAGCGATGTTATCCGAGCCACCTCAAGATTATGTCACCATCATGCACCTTACCCTAAGATATTATGCGGGTGTTTTAAGGGGTTATATAATAATACCCTAGAACTATTACTATGCACATTATTTTTGTATAAATAATGTACATTCATTTTTATTATTGTTACATTGAAAATATTTTTTAAAGCACAAATATTATTTTAAGTTAATATTCAACTAAGAAATCTATTCTGATAAATTAATGTATTTTTGAATTAAATAATATTTTAATAAAATATTGTTATTAAATTAATTTTTATTAAATATAAATGATCATATAATTTCTATGAATACAATTGTAATTTTTATTATGGTTTGAAAGTTGTTTATGTCAAAACCCATGAATTATTTATAAATGTTGGTTTTTATTTTAAAAGTAAAAATTCACATATTTATGAAATTATTTAGATAAAATTAATATTACTTTTTGAATCAGGATGTCGAAATGATCCAATAGTTAATTTTTCATAATTTTCTGAGACAGTCAAATGTTTGGGTAAAAAATAAATATCGTTTAATTATATAATGTGTTCTATGACATCATAATGACCCAATAGTTATGTAATAAAATAATATAAACATTATTTTCAGACAATATATGTTTTAAAATTAAAATAATTTGAATTTAGGTTTATTTGATTTATTTTACAAAGCCTTAGTGGACCCTCTAAGACTTATAAAACATTTTAATTTTTTAAATTGATTTCCTTGAGAGTGTGACTCAGCTCCACAAAAGCAACCATATTATTTTAAGTAGTTAGGCCATTTTCCTTATAAAATATTTTTTTCTACTCCCATTTGGAAGAAAACTTGGGAAAAAACATGGGTTGGTTTGTGGTTTTGATTAGTTTAATGTGTGGTGTCCCAAACCTAAATAATAATAAATTCCCTCTCCTTTCCTATATAAACCCATCCAAGATCTCACTTCCTCTTCACTAAAATCCTTTTTAGTTCTTCCATCCTATTCCATCCTCTCTCTAGAATCCTACCAAGGTGCCCAATCTCCCATGAAGCCTCTCCCAAGCCTTTGGGATCACACTTCAAAGTAATGGATTACTTTCATCCTTATTTATGTCCAAGTATCTTAATGTTGTTATGCCTTTTTATTTTCAATTATAAATGTTGGGGTATGATTTCTCACTTCACCCATACTTCCCTTATTATGTTTTAATGATGAGATACATCTTTCTCTCTAATTAATTCCCCCCATGTATGCCCGTTACCATGCCTAAATTCCGTAAGGAATTTCTCTCTCCTCATTTACATTCAAGCTATTCTTTTGTTTTAAGAATACAAATTCCATTTAATATGTTGGGATATGTATCTATATGACCCCATTAATTTCCATTTCATGTACATATTATGATACATGCTTTCTCTCTCATCAAACGTTTATTTGAATTCCTATTTCATGTCGTTATCTTGCCGAAATTTCACCGCGATTTTCCATGACAATGTCATTGTGTAGTGAATAAGATGCCCATTTCTCTATCAAGGGTATTCAAATTCATGAACATTTACTTATTTATTATTTAGTTTCATGAATGAATTCCACATTCATTTATCATGGAATAAATGATGATTTTTAATGAATACATTTTATATGATCCATGTGGAACACTTATGCATGAAATGAAATGTTTAAGAAGGGTGTGCCCTGATAGCACCCTAATGCATTGGGTAAAGATTAGTATCATGATGCGTCAAGTGAAATTATGGTTTAATCATGCTAATTCAAGTGAAATGAGGGTTTACTCATTATCTATGTCCAATGAGACTTGGATCATGATAATATCATGTTAAGTGTTGTTTCCACATTTCCATGTTATGTTAATCATGTTATATCATGCCTTTATGTTCATGTTTTCTCTTATGATCTATTGATATTCCTATTTCCTAACATGTATTGTATTCTTCGTCGTATTCCATGGTTAATACCTTACTGGGATTTATAGATCACCCTTTTCTTATTCATTTCCTCATGTTATCCTATGCAATGCTAAGTATGAAGGAATGTAGTGGTCATGTAAGGGATGTTTTCAATAAATATGTTATGTTTTTTGTTCTAAGTTGTTATGTAATGTTACTAAGCCCCAAAGACACTATACCTCTCGACCTTATATATTGTATTAAGTTAATGTTTTTATGTAATAAATCATGTTTATGTGTGTAATAAAGATCAGGGCTGTTATACTCTACATTGATTAAAGATAACATAATGAGATAACAGTGAAGAAAAAGTACCCTCTCCCAAGGATTGATGATTTATTTGACTAGCTTAAAGGGGATCTATTATTCTCAAAGATTGATTATAGATATAGTTAAAATAAATTGAGTATAATGAAATAATATATTCCAGAGACAGACTTCCAATCAAGATATTTTCATTATGATTTTGTTGTTAATCCCTTCAGATTGACTAATGCTCTTATTTTTAAAAAAAATTGATGAAGATTCTTTAAGGACTAACTTGATGAATTTTTGGTAGATTTTATTGATTCTATTTTTATATATTCCAAAATTCGCAGGGAGAAAGAAGAACATATAATTGTTATATTAAAAAATATGAGGAAGGGGAGGCTATTTTGAATGTTCGGTAAATCTGAATTTTGGTTACAACAAGTTTCTTTATTGGGGAAAATTGTAAGCAGTGGAGGAATCTCAGTTGACCCTAGAAAGTCAAAGGTTGTGGAGGAGATTAATTATCCTACAATAGTAAATTAGATCCATAGTTTCCTTGGGATAGAAATATATTATAGGAGGTTTGTAAAAAAACTTTTCATGACTTTGTAGTCCATTGAAAAAGTTAACTTGTAAAGGGGCGAAGTTCATCTGAACAAAAGAGTGTAAATAAACATTCCAAGAGTTAAAAAGTGATTAGTTATTGCACCTATGTTATATTTATGCTCTATTATATAATTATTCATTATTTTTAGTGATGAATTTCTAAATTTTCTTGGTTGTTTCCTCATTCATAATTACTAGGTGATTGCTTATGCATCTCGACAGTTGAAGCACTATAAGAAGTATTTCCCTATGCATTATATGGAGATGGTTGTAGTTATTTTTTTCTCTAAAAATATAGAGTAACTACATTTATGTGGATAAATTTTATATATACAGAAACCACCAATGTTTGAGGTATATTTTCAGGAAAAATTAATTAAACATGAGATAGAGGAGATTGTTGGAACTTCTTAATGACTATTATTGTTCAACTCATTATCACCTCATAAGATCAATCAAATTAGCAGATTCATTATATAGGAAAGACCCTCTTGTGCTGTAAATTATGTAGATTCAAGGAGATCCTTTAATAAAAGACCTAGTAGTATTGGATATGGGGGTCATAAGGTAATGAACATCATAAACCATATACCAAATTATTTCTTAAAAATCATTACAAAAGAAGATAATGAAATCTCAATGATAAGATCCTTTGTTTTAGAAAAAACACAGAGGTTTTGTAGAATGGTATGTTTAATGAGTAAAATATTGACCAAAAAGGTGTAATGAAATTTCACACAGGACTATGTGTTCCTTATTTTCTAGAAATAAATAATGAGTTGATGGATGAATCACATAGCTCTAATTTATTTATAAATACTATAATCACCAAATATTATAGGGACCTTCATGATCATTATTGGTGCGATAAAATAAAATGGTAGATTTTCAATTTCATTATAAGGTGCTTGGTATGTCAGCGGGTGAAGGCAGAGTGAAAATTTCCAAAATGTGTATTACAACCAATACCCATACTAACGTGTGATTTGGAAAATATCTCTATGGATTTTTTTCACTCTTCTTCTGAGAACATCCAATGGAATCAATGTGATATAGATTATAGTGGATCTCCTCACCAAGATTTCCCATTTCCTCTAAATTTTGGAAGATTTATCTCTTAAACAATTTTATAATATTTACGAAATGGATGTGGTGAGGTTGGATGGAGTTCCAATTTTTATCATTTATGATCATGATCCATGGTTCAGATCAAAATTCTAGAGAAGTATTCAACATGATTTTAATATTGAATTGAATTTTTGTTCGGACTATAACTACCAAACTAATGTCCAATCTGAAAGGAATATTCATACACTCGAGGACACGATGAGAACATGCTCAATAGAATTTAAAGGTTGATGGTATCAACATCTCCCATTATATGAGTTATCATACAATAAAAACTTCCATTCAATTATACAAATGGAACCCTGTGAAGATATATATTGGATGTGATGTAGAAATCCAACTTGTTGGGGTAAAGTCGGTGAGATATGGTTTCTTGGTCCTGATCTTATGCAAGATATGGCAGAAAAGGTTAATGGAATCCAAAAACACATAAAAGTTTCATAGTGTCAGTAGAATAGATATAATGACAAAAATTGAAGGGACTTAGAGCTTGATGTTGGTGAAAAGTTTTTCCTTTGAATATCACCATTTATGAAATTCATGTGGTTTGTTAAGAAATTGAAACTTTACCCTGGGTACATTAGAACCTATGAAATCATTGATCGTATAAGAGTAGTGTCCTATCTGCTTGCACTTACACCAAATCTATCTCAAGTTCAGGATGTATTCCATGTTTATCTCTTGAGGAAGTACATACCTAATCCATCACACATAATTAATATTGAGGTTGAACAACTAGAACAAGACCTCTATTACATAGAGAAGCCAGTGGATATATTAGACCATAGAGAAAAATTTCTATGCAACAAGACTACCCACCTCATCAAAGTGTTTAAGAGAAACCATAAATGTGGAGAAGAAACTTGTGAACCATAGGATACTAAGAGGTATAAGTAACCACCACTTTCTCAATAGAGATAATGATTTGAAATTTTAGGGACAAATTTTTTTAATGGGGGAAGAATGTAGTGACCAAGAACTTTTGAATGATATTTTTTTCCTTAAAATGTGTGCTATATTATTTTATATGAAACAAAACCATATATCATTATCAATGAAGTGAATATAATGGGAAATATGACCCTCTTGTTTTGACCATTAGATGTATGTTAGTCAATTTTGACCATTGATCATAATGAACATTGGGAACTATACTCTTGATAATAATTTTAACATTTTAATTAGTGTTTATAAGTAAAATTTAAAAAATGATAATTAATATAGAAAGAAGAGTCGATTGCCTCAACCAATAGAGTCGTTCCATTTGAAACCCATCGGTGAGAACTTGGGAGGGATGTATCACCACTGTGGATTTCCCTTGACCAAGCCCAAATCAAACTTCAATAAGTGAATATTGAATGAAATTGCATATGGTAGAAGTTCAAGTTAGTATAGATTACCGCTCGATCGATGTTAGCCGAGGAACCCCAAAAAACTACCACCATCGCACACCTTATATTTTGGTGTACATTGGTGTAATAAGGGGTTACTTGTACCAACTTTAGTGTGTAATTAATATTTTTATATAAAATTTTTATTCCATCAATTCCATTTTAAGCATAGTTTTACTTAATAAAATTGAGACAAAATTTGGAAAATTCATTTTTAAGGCATAAATTTTACTTTTCAGAAAAGATATAAATATTTATAAGAAAATAATATAATATGAATAATTATTATTTTAATGATATATTATTATGAGGAAAACTCTTATTTATATATAAATAATACAATATTTTTTTAAGTGTTAGAAATTTTACTATGCATTTTCAATTTGATATTGTTTTTAATAAATTTGTATTTTTTCATTTAAAAGTTAAAACTATAATATTTAGAGAATTATTATGGTAAAATAATAATCATTTTCGAAATCATAATTTTGAAACTAGGTTAGGGTGAATTTATGAGAATTTTCTAAAATATTTTATTTTTTGGTGAATAGCGAAAATATAGAATAGGGTTTTCAGTATGTTTAATGACTTCATAATTATGTCACAATGATGAAATAATTCTTTAACCACAATAAACGACTCAAATTATGTTATTTTATTAATATAAAGTATTTTAATATTTTTTGATCAATTTCTAAACATATAATTTACTTTTCAAAGTCTAAAATGGAAACTTTGATATTAAAAACATTATTATTGTGGAAACTTTACCTTTTAAGGCCAAAATAAAAATATGAAATTATGTTAGACTCATGTAAATTAAAATAACATATAATATGATCTAAGTGTCCAATACCATGGGAGATCCCATGGCTTTTTAATTTCAACAACCTAGGTTTCCAAGGCCTTTATTTGGAAATTATTAAGCAACCCCCCCTTGTAATAAATACCCTACCATTTATCAATTTCCATTCACTCCCAATTATTCCTTCCAAAATATATGATATTTTTACATAACAAGGAGTCCTCTCAGGGTTTCCTAAATCCCCCAAGGTCCCAATCCTCATGTTTTAGGAGATACTTTTCAAGATAAGGGAATATCCTTATTTTCTCTTTATTTCAAGAACCGCTTTTTTTATTTTTATTCTGAATGTTATGGTAGATCTCTCTTATTTACTTTTAATTTAATAAATTACTTCAAAATTATGTTTTATCAATTGGATATCCATTTCCACTCTTTTTTTATCTTTTCTAAAACCACATTTTATACCCATTATGTTTATTATTTTACTTCTCAAAATTTCTCAATTTTCCTTAAGAAATTTCCTTTTATTTTATTTGAATCCCAAACCTATTTATTTTATAGGTCTATTCACCATGTTTAAAAAATTATTTATTTTATTCAAGTATTGATATACCTAAAACCCGCATTCCTTTTATGTGGGTTAAAAATTACATAATGATCATGTTTTTTGAACACTTTTTAAAACGCCATGGTTTTGATATGAAACACGTTTCTTTTATTCTTCATAGGTTATTTATAGAGTTTTTTATTTTGATATATGTGGATAACATTAATTAATATATATTAAGTTTTCTCCCTCATAGTTATCTAATTCATTGGGTAATGAATTTAATCTCTAGAGATGACAAGTTTTATGATACCTTGGTGAATAACCTTGTTGATTTTTATGACTCATCAATGAAAAACCATGGCTATATTCTTGTAAATGTCTCATTTAATTATTTTTTCCCAATTTAAATGTTCTAATTTGTGTTATTATTATTATTACTATATACTTATTGATCATTATTTATCATTATGACTCATGTTCTTATTGATATTCCTCAAGATCACAACTAAATTATTTCATATGTTTTTTATTACTGGGTCTTATGCTCACCATTTCCTTTAATGTATGTCCACAGGTTATTAGATGCAGTAAATGTAGTTAGGATGAACTTTTTAGGAATCCTTTCCGGTATATTAGAATAATTTTTTTAGGTTTCCCTATATTATTTTCCATTTTTTCAAGAAACCAAACTTTAAAAGATCCTCTGTTTGTATAATGGAATGAAAAGTAATCTAATAAGAAGGTGGGACTCCATCAATTTATTCATATCTTTTAGAATATGATTATAGGTTTCAGGGATCCTTTCAACTAGAATACTCATGTGACATGGTATTCCAATTCTATTATACATGGTTGATAGTGTTTAATAAAATATTGGGAGAAATTTTATCATTAAATTAATCAGTAATGTCTAATTTGTAATCAAGATAAAATTACTAATATTATTGATTTTATTTTTTAGATAATGGAACGAAATACTATAAACACACTATGTTTAATTATGGAAAATGTCAATGTCCTACTAGAATAATTTTCCAAATGTACTATAGGTGCGTTCACATAATACTATGATATAAGAAATTCAAGGTTTTGGAGTACCTGATTCTTATTAAGTCACATGAGGAAGTCATGGGGAGAGAAATGTTCACAAGATACTCATGCCTGATTCATATTTGGGTTATGTAATAATTCTATCACTGAAATCTAATGTGAGTTTTAGATAAAACATAAAGACATGGATGATTTCAAATATTTTCTCATCCACGAAAATCTTTCGAGGAGAAAGTAAACCGATATATGAATGGATGATAATTAAATTGGAAGCATGTAAATATAAAATAAATATAATGATCCTCAAATAAATCTCATTCATATATCTTCATTTCTATTTTAATCTAGTTTCATTTTAGATTTAAAAAAATGAGAAGTTTGGAGAAAAGGCGTTATTAAATTTTAGGTAATTGTAACGACCCTAAATTTTGAATAAATTTTGTTTCCTAATTTTGTGTATTATTTTATTTTATACTCAACAAAACTATTTCATTTAATAAAATGAGTATAATTGAAATGAGACTGTTGGGTTTCGACTGTTATATGACCATTGGACAATATGACAGTTGGAAACTAAATGTTGCGATTATTGTCTATAAGTACAAGTGATATTGGTTAATTAATATAGAAAGAAGATTAGATGGCCTCATCTAGTAGTCTCGGGCCGATTGAATCCCATATGATAGAACTTGGGAAGGAGGTAGCACCACTGGGCTTTGCTCTGGACTACACCCAAGCCGAACTTCATCGTGTGAAACTGGAACGGAATCGCCTTCGTGAGTAGTTCAAGCTGATAGAAATCACCACTCGGGCAATGTTGGATGAGTCGCCCCAAGATTCTATCACCTTAGGACACATTACACTTAGATCATATGCTGGTGTTATAAGGGGCTATGTATTGAGACCTTAGCTGCCTTAGGTAATCCTTTGATAAATAAAAATTGTGATTTCCTCTTATGGTGATGTTTGTGAATTTTCAAATGTCCGGATTAATTTAGGATGTATATTATTGATGAATTTTGGAAAAAGGATATTTTAAAATATTTATGTAAACCTTAAATAATTAATGATGTGTAAAGATTTTCAAAAAATGGTCTTCTACAAATGTTTTCATTAAGAAATTTAGAGTCTAATAAGATCAACTTAATTTTTGGTGAATAGTAATTTATGAATAGTGATTTTATGCTTAGGATTAGTAATATGACCAAATGGATTAGTAATTTCACTTAAAGAAAGTATTAATATAATATAGGCACCTTGATTAAGTAATGTGATTTAATAAAATAGGTAAATAACTGTTTCAGAAATTATTAGTCAACTATTAGTTTTTTTGGGTGAATAATGTTTTTTAATTAAAAATTAAATTAAAAATATTTAGAAAATTATTTTAATAAAATGGAGTTCATTTTTGAATTCAGAGCATCGATATTATGTTAAGGTAATTTTTGGGTATTTTTCTGAAAAAATGAATTTTCGGTGAATAGTGTTTTTTATTTAAAAATTAAATTAAAAATATTAAGAAAATTATTTTTATAAAATGAAGTTCATTTTTGAATTCAGAGCATCGATATTATTTTAAGGTAATTTTTTGGAATTTTTCTGAAAAAGTTGGATTTTTGGTGAATAGTGAATTTTCAGTTTAGAGTTTCGAGTGTTTAATGACATCATTAAGGATGTAATAATTATGTAATCATTATGGTCGACTTATTAATAGTAATATAAGGTATGAGGTGTCCCAAGTGGCCAATACCATGAGGAAATACCATTGAATATTACATAGTTTTTCCAATACCACCGATGAGGTGTCCCTTGGCCATTAATGCCTTGTCCCCTCACTTCCCCTATAAATACCAAGCCATTCTCTCGTCCTTTTCATTCCAAAATCCTCATCAAGGAAGTTCTGGTCTCCTTACCACCCAAGGATCCATCCCAAGGTTCCCTAAAGCCTCCCAAGGTCCCAAACTTCAAGCTTTCAAAGTTACTCTTCAAGGTAAGGGATCCTACCTCTCTCTTTCTTTTCATGTATTCTCCATTATGTCATTTATTTTAAGCTCCATGTTTTTATGTTGGGGATGTTCTTTTATATTAATCATACTGTCCTTTTTATTTTCATATGATGAGATACCCCCTATTTCTCTCATCAAGTCATTTTAATAATGTTTAAATGGCGTCATTAGGCTACTGAATTTTTATAAGGGATTCTTTCACCCTTCTCATTTTCAAGTTCTATTTTTCATGTCAAGTCTTTCAAGTTCCTTTTTATTATGTTAGGGTATGATATCTATATCCATAATACTGTTATTTTATGTTCATATTATGAGATACCCTATTTGATATCATCAATTCATATTTTGAAGTTTTAAGTGACGTTGTCAGGCTGCCGATTTTTCATAAGAGAAATCTCATTTTTTTGTCTTCCTTCCTTGTTTTTCATTTCATATGGCATGTACTTAAAATTTCATTACCATGTTATTATATCCTTTATATTCTATCCCTATACTGTTTTATGGATAATTTATGAGTTGGTGACCCATGTCCCCTCTCTTTTCAATATTTTCTAGAACCCTGTAACATAGCCATTATGGTGCAGAATTTTTATCTCAAAATGTCTCTCTTTTTTCTCAAATTCTATTATTTTATTAAGTGAATACTAGAAGATCTTTCTTCTACAGGGTTATTCACATATATATCAAAATTTTCTATTTTAGTTCTGGGATTTACATACACGAAACCCTCTTTCCTTTTCTGTGGGTTTAAAGTGACATAAAGAACATGTCTTTAAAGCGGTTTTTAAAACGTTATGATTATGAAATGAAACCCATTTCTTTTATGCTATATGGGTTATTTAAGAGATGTTTGATGATGATATATATGGATCACATGATAATAAAGACAAATTAAGGCAGGGCCCTGATAGTGCTCTAATGCATTGGGTAAAGACTTAATCTCTAGAGATAACCATTTTAACGATACCTTGGTGAATAACCTTGGTAATTTTTAATGAAACCTTGGGGATGGACCTTGGTGATACGGAAATGATTGTCTAAGTTAAATGTTTTAGCCACATATTCAAGTTATGAATCCTGTTCTTTTCATTATAATATGCATCATGATCTCTTTCTCATGCCTTAAATCTATTTATCATGACTTTATTGATGTATCTCAAGTTCACATGTAAACTGTTTCCCTTACCGGGACTTATTCTCACCCTTTCCTTTGATGTATGTTACCAGGTTATGAGATACAGTAATGGAATTAGGATGAACAAATGAAGAATCCTGTCAAGTGTTTAAGAAGAATTTTTTTTATGTTGTCATGTATTAAGTTCCTGGTTTCTAAGACACTAAACCTTAAAGTTCCTCGGTTTTGTATAATGTAATAAAAGTTTATGTGATAAAAAGGCAGGATGTTATAGTTGGTATCAAAGGATGGTTTAGTTATTTTCGGAAATTAGGATTTGAAAACTTTACAAGGTTTTCTAATGAAAATATTAAATATAGGAAAACATCCTGGTATTTTGGTGAAGTATTGAGTAAGTGGTTTCCAAACAAATAAATCCCTATCAGGATACGAACAAGTAGAGGTGGCTCTGGCACAGATGTACCTAGGAGTGAAAACTCTGACAAGGTGTTTCGGGCTTGACCCGGGGTAACATGGTGCATGACAACGGGCCTTGCTGCACTCTTGGTTTGACCCCCCCAAAGGATATTCTTTGGTAAATTCATAAGCTTAGTATGAACCATTATTAAAGGAACAAAGATGAAATAAAATAAAGATTCACATAAGAATATATGATCATGGATAACCTAGATTGGAACCTATGAGATAACAAGTTAGGATATACTTTTCTTCTACAATGTTATCCTTCTATGCTTAAAGTTTCATTTTCATGATTATAGGCTAAGTTTTTAAGCCCCCTAATTATAATTTCTTTTCTTAGTTAATGGCGGGAAATAGAAGAACATGTCCCAACATCCAATGTGATAGGAAATGTGACGATTTCCCTATGAATATGACAGAGACGACGAGATATCAAGTTGAACATATTGTGATTATGCTAACCAGCTATCAAAAATCACAATTAATAATTGATACCTAGTTGAGTGCCTAAATTCATCAAGGAAGAGGAAGATGAAGTCTCAAGGATGTTCATCTGATAAAGGTGATAAGAGAAAGAAGACCCAATTTCCTTTTGTGCAAAAAGTGTGGAAAGAGGCACCAAGGAAAATGTCACAAAGGAACCGGGAGATGTTTCAACTGTGGGATGATAGGGCATAAAGTATCCAATTTCTTTAAAATAAATAGATAATGTGATGAATGGAGATAATGTTCAATCTAATATACCTTATACGATTCAATGTCATAAATGGGGAGAAGTTGGACATTATCCAAGGAAATTCTCTCTTGGAAGGGATGAGAAGCATGATGAGCATCAACAATTTTCAAGGACAAGGTAACAATGCAAGTCCTATGTTGATATGGATCATGATGACTGAAGTACATGTAACTTCTTCGCAATAATTGTCTATGTCATGTTGTATTTTAGTTCATGCCCTATGAGAACATCTTTAATGTTTTCTATGAACATTGAGTCACTGCCTAAGATGGTTTTATATCATTAAAGAAAACATCTATCGTTATGTACCACATGTTGATGTTGTGAAGTTGTTCTTCTTAAAAAATGATTAGGGGATTAAAAGATTAATAATATTTTGGAAGACGTTCACTAATTTTGGAACCCTATATGATCAAGGTAAATATATCACTACGGTATTTTCTTTGAGAAGTAAAGGTTGACTTATATTTTGAATAATCGATGAATTTAAGGTGAACTTATGGTAATTTAGGTCACTTATGGAAATGATTAACCTATCTTGGGGAAAATGTGATTAGGTTAGCTACTTTTGTTGTAAGATGTTAAGAGTGGTTGATGTTGTTTGGAGATGAATGATAAAGTTTATCTTGGAAGACTATGTTATAAAATCCTTCTTATATTTTGGTTTCATTCTTAGTTTGGTTTATTTTGAGGAATTTAAAGGACATTTATTTATGGAATGGTCTATGATGAACTTTGGGTAGTATCGTGTAATTTTGAAGATTAAAAGTATTTTCCCTTCTTATGGGGTTCTTTATTTTTGAAGAGTTGTTTTATCATACCTTTTTTGTTTTTTGGATAATGTTTAAAGATAGAAGAAATAGATAGTTAATATTTTGTGGATTATGTGATTCTCTAGAAGATGATTCTTGTGTTTTTGATGAGACCAAGTGTTTTTGAATGCTCATTTTTTCGAGAAAAGATTAGTCTTGGTAGAAACTTATTAAAGGATGAAACTCTACTTGAAGGTAAGTATATTTCCTTATGTTTTTATTCTTTGTATTAAATGAATTCCTCAAAATTATTAAAAGGAACGTAAAACAAAAACGTTGTTGGTTTACGTTTCCTACTGGGTAATCAAAGACCGTTTAACCCATCACAAGTCTGTGATTTCCTGGTGGTTAAATTTCTCTTAGACATGTTTTCTATCACTCTCCATCAAAAATTGATGGTTTGTTTTCTCCTCCATATCCAAGTTTTCCAACATAGAACCCCAGTATGGGTTAACTCGGGTGACCTTTGTAATTCTCTGTCTTTCTTTTAAAGTAATAGTTTTACTGACTCTTTCTCCGATGTTGGACTTTCAATGAAATTCCCAAGGCCAATTTTAAAAATTGCGAGGATGCAATTTCTTAAGGGGGTAATAATGTAACGACCCAAAATCTTGAATAAATTTTTTTTCCTAATTTTGTGTGTTATTTTATTTTATACTCAACAAAACTATTTCATTTAATAAAATGATTATAATTAAAATGAGACCGCAGGGTTTAGAAAGTTATATGAACATTGGTCAATATGATAGTTGGAAACTAAATGTTGCAATTATTGTCTATAAGTACAAGTGATCTTGGTTAATTGATTTAGAAAGAAGATTTGATGGCCTCATCCAGTAGTCTCGGGCCGATCGAAGCCCATCTGACAGAACTTGGGAAGGAGGTAGCATCACTGGGCTTTGCTCTGGACCAAACCCAAGCCAAACTTCATCATGTGAAACTGGAATGGAATCACCTTCAAGAGAAGTTCAAGCTGATAGAAATCACCACTCGGGCAATGTTGGCCGAGCCGCCCCAAGATTCTATCACCTTATCACACCTTACACTTAGATCCTATGCTGGTGTTAAAGGGGCTATGTAATGAGACCTTAGATACCACAGGTAATCCTTTGATAAATAAATATTGTGATTTCTTCTTATGGTGAAGTTTGTGAATTTTTAAATGTTTGGATTAATTTTGGATGTATATTATTGATGAATTTTGGAAAAAGGATATTTTAAAATATTTATGTAAACCTTAAATAATTAATGATGGGTAATGATTTTCAAAAAATGGTCTTATAAAAATGTGTTCAGTAAGAAATTTAGAGTCTAATAAGATCAACTTAATTTTTGGTGAATAGTAATTTATGAATAGTGATTTTATGCCTAGGATTAGTAATATGACCAAATGGATTAGTAATTTCACTTAAAGAAAGTACTAATATAATATAGGAACCTTGATTAAGTAATGTGATTCAATAAAATAGGTAAATAGATGTTTCAGAAATTATTATTCAACTATTAGTTTTTTTAGGTGAATAGTGTATTTTAATTAAAAATAAAGTTAAAAATATTTAGGAAATTGTTTTTCTAAAATGGAGTTAATTTTTGAATTTAGAGCATTGATATTATGTTAAGGTAATTTTTGTGGATTTTTCTGAAAAAAAATAAATTTTCAATGAATGGTGTTTGTATTTAAGAATTAAATTAAAAAAATTTAGAAAATTATTTTTATAAAATGGAGTTCATTTTTGAATTCAGAGCATCGATATTATGTTAAGTTCATTTTTTGGGATTTTTCTGAAAAAGTTGTATTTTCAGTGAATAATGAATTTTCAGTTTAGAGTTTCGGGTGTTTAATGACATCATTAAGGATGTAATAATTATGTAATCATTATGGTCGAGTTAAGAATAGTAATATAAGGTATTAGGTGTCCCAAGTGGCCAATACCAAGAGGATATACCATTGAATAGTACATAGTTTTGGCAATACCACCGATGAGGTGTCCCTATTCCATTAATGTCTTGTCTCCTCACTTCCCCTATAAATACCAATCCATTATCTCATCCTTTTCATTCCAAAATCCTCCTCAACTATGTTTTTGTCTCCTTACCACCCAAGGAGTCCTCCCAAGGTTCCCTCAAGCCTCCCAATGTCCCAAAATTCAAGCTTTCAATGTTACACTTCAAGGTAAGGGATCATACCTCTCTCTTTCTTTTCATGTATTATCCTTTATGTCATTTATTTTAAGCTCCATGTTCTTATGTTGGGGATGTTATTTTATATTCATCCTAAATTCCTTTTTATTTTAATATGATGAGATACCCCCTCTTGCTCTCATAAATTCATTTTAAGAATGTTTAAGTGGTGTCGTTAGGCTGCTGAATTTTTGTAAGGGATTCTTTCACCCTTCTCATTTTCAAGTTCTATTTTTCATGTCAAGTCTTTCAAGTTCCTTTTTATTATGTTGGGGTATGATCTATATATCCATCATACTGTTCTTTTATGTTCATATCATGAGAGACCCTATTTTCTCTAATCAATTCGTTTTTTTTATGTTTTAAGTGACGTTGTTAGGCTGCCGAATTTTCATAAGAGAAATCTCATTTTTTTGTCTTCCTTCCATGTTTTTTATTTCATATGGTATGTATTTAAAATTTAATTACCATGTTCTTATATCCTTTATATTCGGTCCCTCTACCATTTTATTGATCCTTTATGGGTGGGTGACCCATGTCCCCTCCCTTTTCAATATTTTCTAAAACCCTGTAACATAGCTGTTATGCTGCAGAATTTTTGTCTCAAAATGTATCTCTCTTTTTCTCAAATTATTTTATTTTATTAAGTGAATACTAAAATCTCTTTCTTATACATGAGTATTCACATATATATCAAAATTTTCTATTTTAATTAGGGATTTACATACACGAAACCCAATTTCCTTTCTTGAGGGATTAAACTGACAAAAAAATCATGTCTGTAAAGCAGTTTTTAAAACATTATTATTATGAAATGAAACCCATTTCTTTTTTGTTATATGGGTTATTTATGAAATATTTGATGATGATATATGTGGATCACATGATAATAAAGACAAATTAAGGGTGCGCCCTGATAGCGCTCCAATGCATTGGGTAAAGACTTAATCTCTAGAGAAGACCATTTTAACGATACCTTAGTGAATAACCTTGGTAATTTTTAATGACACATTGGGGATGGACCTTGGTGATAAGAAAATGATTGTCTAAGTTAAATTTTGTAGCCACATATTCATGTTATGAATCATGTTCTTTTCATTATAATATGCCTCATGATATCTTTCTCATGCCTTAAAACTATTTATCATGACTTTATTGATGTATCTCAAGTTCACATGTAAAATGTTTCCCTTGTTTCCCTTACTGGGCCTTCTGCTCACCCTTTCCTTTGATGTATGTTCCTAGGTTATGAGATGTAGTAATGAACTTAGGATGAACAAATGAAGAGGCCTTTCAAGTGTTTAAGAGGAATTTTTTTATGTTCAGTATTAAGTTCATATTTTCCAAGACACTAAACCTTAATGATCCTTTGTTTTGTATAATGTAATAAAAGTTTATGTGATAAAAAGGCGGGATGTTATAGTAATGGTTCACAACGAAGATAAGAACATAATAATGATTAATCTTTATTTCTTATGGAGAACAATTTGATATACAAGGATAAAAGGATAATGTAATGTTTAAACCCAAAGTAATATTCATAATATCTTTCAAAAATACTTATGTAATAATCATGGGTTGGTTTCTGCACATGTCACAAGATATTTATAAGGAGGATAAATGTACTGAATTGAATTAAATAAGAAATTAATCACTTACTCTTTAGGAATATTAATCAATTATAAATAATTTTTTTCTGTACTTCTCGAGTATTGAATACAATATTCATGTTATATATGTGTATTTAAATACAATAACAAAGTAAGTATATATGTTTTACTAGATGTAGGGTTTTTTCTCTAAGTAGCTGGCAAAGGTTGGTTTCTATGTTAGTGGTGAGAAGTAAACAGCTTCCAATTTCACTAATTAATGATTCTAGTTGAACATTTAATGATTATGACCAAAAATAATAATCTAATTTGTCATTGGACACAAGGATAAATTATTCTAATTTTAGAATGAATATTGATTATTACCCAACTAGGGGTTCAGTAATGCATAAATCATTGAGAATTACGGATGAATCTAAAATTTAATACTCCAATACCCATTTGTGGTAAGAATATTATTTGTTAGGTAAATATAAAATTGGATGTCAAGGATATTCCTAGTATTGTGTTTAGACTTTTTGTAGTTAAATACCACAGGTATTATTGACAAATTAGCATACATTGTTTTGGACAATGAATCCTTTAGATAGAAAGGTAATTCACAAAGCTTACTAAATTAGTTCATCTAGAGAGTGTGGAAAACTCAAAGGTTCATATAGTGGTTAATGTACTTCATAAAATTCCTTTATGAGTTTTAAGTAATATAGAAGTTATGTATTGTATATTCATGAGAACAAGATATGAGTTTCCTCAGGCTAGTGTTTCGAAGAATATCTTGACCAAGAATCCATCAGTCATAATGATGTAGCATGGAGTAATTATTAAATTCACATTAACTTATCCACATCAAATCTATGTTTCTTGTAAAGAGGATAAATAATGAGTCTTACATGTTAACATTGATCAATATAACGTAGTGTGGAGTAATTCCAAAATTCACATTACCTGATCCACATCAACGATATAATGCCAGTAAGGATGATTGATGATGAGTCTTAAATGTTTACATTGATCAATAAAATTTATCATTGAGTAATTCACAAACACACATTTACTTACACACATCGAAGTCATGATATATGTAAAATGAGTATCAATGTTAAGACTAATATACATTGCATAAAATTCCATAATTTTCAAGAAAATCTTAGTAAATAGCAGCTAAGTCCCCTAACCATATGTCAACTATAATGAAAAATGGATATCATATGAGTTATAGTATGATAATAATACATTATGTCATAATAATATGTTTTTAGATTCAAAGATTATGTTATAATATTAATGAACATGCATCAAGTGAAACACAATGTCCATCTCACATATTTATCCTAATGTTTTCTAAGGATATTATAGAAATACCTATGATAAAAATGTTATAGTCAAGTGATAGAATATATTTCAATAAAAGGGTGAAAATATCTATTTGAGATAATTTAAGAATGATTGACTTGGGTTAAGTCAATGTTGTAGATGTAGAAGTAGTTGGAATATGAATAAGTTCCACAAGAGCATGTGGAAGAGGAATGTTCCAATAACACATACTGTGTAGGAAGGATGAAACCATTATCATGGTTTTTTATTCACCATTATTGGTGATACGTTATTCATTGGGGATAATGAATCTTAAAACTAAGAAGTATATGAAATTTAGCTAAAATTGAAAAGGTCAATTAAAATTAAATATCAAATTCCATGTATCAACTTACATGGGATTATTATTTTGAATACCATGGTGGGTATTCAAGTGATATTATACATTGATGGTACAGGTTTGGTACCCATAAGGATTGAATAAAAATTAAATTTTTATTTCAAAAGAACTTTTGAGGAAAAAGTGGGAAACCTGATACAAGAAATTATCCAGATCAAGACTACAAGGAACTGCCCCTCCCTAACAACTACAATGTTATGTTAAGCCTCCACCTCACAGGACCACTCAGAAAGTTGTATCGTGCAGGGTTGCACGAGCCTGGTACCGATGGAAAATCCATACCCTCTTATTCATCCAAATCTGACTGACCATGCACAGATGGAAACTTCCTACTCTGTAACTTCATCTTGGAATGATCCTTGTGGAGTGCTGGTTGCAAATTCAAAAATACCAAAAATCCACCAAACCGATCATCACCATTGATTTACCGGAACTGATCACTTGAACACAGATCCTAAAGGACCATGAAAACCACCACGCTGCTCCACCTCGAAGAGAAAGGAGGAATCATGGAACCAGAGATGAGAACTAAGAAAACTGAGGCAGGAAAAAATGACGGTGATGAGATGGCCCTAATGTCAATCAACGAAGCAAATCACACGCATCCCGCGGACACGAACTTTACCAGTCGATTTAGGAGGATCAAAAAACAAAACCAAAACCAGATTTGTGAACCGAAGGAGGCTGTGAAGACCAGAAAACAACAATCTGAACGGAACCCCACTGATGATTGAATCTGAGGTCGGATATCATCATAGAATAGTAACCCTCAGAGTAGAAAAATCCATGACCATATCCATAGAAAAACAAACTAGAACCAAATTAAAGAAAACCAGATCTGAACCAATAGTGAGGATGAAGAATATACGAGATCAGAACCAACCGTGAAGATGAAGAGGAGATGTACCCTCCAGCTTGGGCCTGAAAATGGTAGGCCTATCATGTGCAGCATCATCCATTAGACCCTATCCTTTGCATCACAAATTCGTAAAAACTTCCCCAATAGGAATGAAATTCAAAAAGACAGCATCCTACAACATGGACTCTAGAACAACCAGATTCTCCCCCATCTTCGGACAAGCTCATCCCACGCCGCGGCTAAAGTCCGGAAGCCAAGAACCCATCGCCGCCTTCGCTGAAAACCAAAAGTCGAGCCAAGAAACCCCCATGGCCGCTGAGTGCCGATGTCGCCTAAAGTCCCTAGCTGAGTCGAGAAACGAAGCCTCTCTGTGGAAAAGAGAACCATATCCAAAGACTGAAACCACCGAAGCCAGAACCTGAAGAAGCCGCCGCCTTGGACGTGTATCTCCATCGAAGTGGGGTGCTCTCAGTCAAACGCGACACACGAGATTCGGGAAGGGTGAAGGGCGGCGCTCGATCCGTCGACGACAATAGCCTTGCAGTAGTGAGAAAAGTGTAGGGTCGTCAGATCTGGAAGGTTCCACGGATAGTGGCACTCAGGGGAGTCGCGGAGCCGCCGGACAGTGCACCAGGAGGGGTTGGCAGTAGCGTCCCGCGAGGGGGAGCCGAACGAGAAGCTGAAAATGAAACTGTCATCGTCGCCGCCTCGCTGAAGCCACGTGAAACCCTAGACCAGGAAGGGAGCACTTCTCCCTGGAGAGAACGAAGCCATAGCCACACCAATAAGGCTTGATTGGTCATAAATAGTCATTATGACTAAATCTATTACAATGTTACTTGTCAAAGATACTCCCTATGATCAGGAAATCGGGGATTGAATGTCAAGAACAACTTTCACAGAAGGTGTTTGTAAGACATAACCCCAAAGGGGTGGTGACACCATGAAATGAAAATAACCGGTAAAAGTTACTGAAATCCAGTTTCAGATTGAAGTAGGAAATAAGATAATAGAATATTCATTCAGAATGAATTTCTTCCATGTTTCTACATTAGGTTAGTAGGGCAACCATGGTTTTTTAAGTATAATATGTTTGGTAATTTATGGAAAATATCTATTGGTATTATAGTTAGTCAATACCAGAATGAAAGTAATTATCCAAAGATTGACTTAATGTTGCAACCTATGTTCTAGGGAACATGATCTACTAAGGTAAATCAAATGATTTCTTCAACCTAGTCAATTGTAAATATATTGAAAAGGTATTGAAAAACTAAAAGTTTGAATAATTCGAGATAGAATTGTTACCAATGTCATATGGTATAAATCTCTCCAAGAAGACATGTATGAGATATAAGAGGATATTCATGTGTTAAGTCAAAATCCATATGTTCTATGATGGATAAATCACATATGTCATGATATGTATATGAAATTATATTGAAATAAAATATTATATGGTAGTAAAACTTTTGTATAATATAGGATAACTATGTGGGAAATAGTGATAACAATCCGAGTTTACATAAGGATGTATAAGGGATAAGTTCCTGGTATGTAGAGTGAAAGGAAAACCAGTTATAAAGGGACAAAAAATAGTATTTATATAGGTCAACAAGGTCTAATTTAACAGTTAGGAAAAGGTAATGAGAATTAAAATCTCACTCAAGCCACTATTATCCATATATTCAAATACTGGGAATGTGGTGACTTTTGATGAAACTAAAGAAACAATTTATAATACACAACGTCTTATTCCAGTTCTTGGAATTGAACATAGTATGTATAGTTTTATCATAAAAAAAATTATGATAATTATACCAATAGTGTTATTCCATGATTTTAATTTTAGATAGTGGATAAAAGGAAATTAACTTGGGTTTTACATCTCCTGAGGAGTTTCACTCAAGCAAGTGAAGTCACATATAACAGAATTTACTTGCATTTGAAACGTGGAAGGCCCATTACTATAGATATAACATAGTAGTAGCATGATCTTATTATGTGAGATCTAACAAGGATAGTTATGAAGTTGGATCTAGTGAAATTGGGAGTGTTTTAAAAGTAGGTTCCCATTACCCAACTTTATCAGTACTTTTCAATTACCACACCATGTATACATTGAGTTATAAATGTTGTACACTTACCATGATAGTGTTGATATTTATGATTCCACTATTTACAATGAAATTTCCATAGATTATTTTTCATATTAAAAGGTTATAATAGTTCCCATGATATAATTAGAACCTCGAGGTACTATGAAATTAATCTTAAACATAAGTCATATGATCTATATACATCATATTGATTAGAAACAGTTTATGTTTGACTATGAGGTGATGGGGGTTCAAACTCATTGAGACTTCTTCTCTTGATGTTCTCACTTCACTACGAGAAAACCGCCGTTTAGCGGCGGTTTTTAAAACCGCCGCGAAATGCATTTCGGGCCGGCATTTTGCGGCGGTTTTTAAAACCGCCGTGAAAAAACCGCCCCTAAAAGGCAAAAAAAATATTTTTTTTAAAATATTTTTTTTATTTTTTTTTAATTTTATTCGAGGATTAGCGGCGGTTTTTTAAAAACCGCCACGAAATAGCGGCGGTTTCGGTAAAACCACCGCGAAATGAAATGAAAAAAATAAAAAAAACGTGAGAAACCCCGAAATCACTAAAACGACCATAACTTTTGATCTGGGCGTCCGTTGAAGCGTCACGACCAGTCAAATCGAATCTCATGAAGAGATCTAGAGGCACATATAATCAAAACTGTGAGACGATCTAAGATGTGGAAGATATTAGAGTTATAAAAAAGTTGAAAAAAGTTCTCCAACTTCAAACAGCCATAACTTTTGCTCCGGGTGTCCATTTGGGCTCTACCACATATCAAATCGAAGCCAGCAAAGAGAGCTACACACCAATTCGACACAAGCAAGCTTCAATCGTGTTTTTCGACCCCAAAAACCCCTCTGAAGGCCTCCAAAACCCTGTTTCCGTCACCGGTGTCCCGTCGAACTTGTCTTCAAACGGACCTGACTTTCGATCTGCGTGTCAGTTCGACCTCCTCCACCTGCCAGATCATAGCTCGTTCCATGAGCTTCAGTTTGACTGGTCGCGGCGCCCACATGCACTCCTAGATCATATGTTATGACCTTTTTAGTGGGTATCGGGTTTGTTATGTTTTTCAATGCCTCGTTTCTAGCACCCGTTCCCCGTCAGCTTTTTTTTAAATGGTCGTAACTTCCGATCCGCCTGTCCATTCGGACTCTTTCACCTTTCAGGTTGAAGATCGTTTCAGGATCTTTGATTTGACAGGTTGCAGATCTAAAATGGACTCTCGGATCTTAAGTTATCTCTGTTAATGTGAGTCTAATGTTTTTGTCTCTTTATGACCATTTTGACGGGTTTTAATGGTAGCTCCATTTATTGCTGTTTATTTAGGTTTCCATGACTTGTTATCTTTATCAATGGTTTTTTGTGGGTTATTATGATGATTATGTTGAATTATTAAGGAGTTTTCCAGAGTTGTCACGAGTTTTCATGCATTCTCATTCTTTCTAATACCTCATTCTTCATATGCTTCTCCATCCTTTTTCATGCATTTTCATGATTTTTCATCCCTTATAACATCTTTTCATACTTTTTCATGTGTTTCCTTTATTATTTATTATTTATTATTTATAATATACTTTAATTTATTTATTATATAGTATTTGTAACTGGTTATTTATTATTTATTATTTATTCTTTATTCTTTATTCTTTATTCTTTATTATTTATTATTTATTAGTTAGTAGTTATTAGTAATTTTTATTTTTTATTTTTTATTATTTATATTTATATTTATTTATTATTTATTATTTATTATTTATAATTTATAATTTATTATTTATATTTATTTATCATTTATATTTATTTATTATTTATTCTTTATTATTTATATTTATTTATTATTTATTATATATATTTATTTATTATTTATTATTTATATTTATTTATTATTTGTTATTTATATTTATTTATTATTTATTATTTATTATTTATTATTTATTATTTATTATTTATTATTTATTATTTATTATTTATTATTTATTATTTATTATTTATTATTTATTATTTATTAGTTATCTTTATTTATTATTTATTATTTATCTTTATTTATTATTTATTATTTATATTTATTTATTATTTATATTTATTTATTATTTATATTTATTTATTATTTATTATTTATATTTATTTATTATTTATTATTTATTATTTATTTATTATTTATTATTTATTATTTATTATTTATTGTTTATTGTTTATTATTTATTATTTATTATTTATATTTATTTATTATTTTTTATTTTTTATTTTTTATTTTTTATTTTTTATTTTTTATTTTTTATTTTTTATTTATTAATTATTAATTATTATTTCTTATTTCTTATTTCTTATTTCTTATTTATTATTTATTATTTATTATTTTTTATTTTTTATTTTTTATTTTTTAATTATTATTTATTATTTATCTTTATTTATTATTTATTATTTATTATATATTATTTATATTTATTTATAATTTATATTTATTTATTATTTATTATTTATATTTATTATTTATTTATTATTTATTTATTATTTATTTATTATTTATTATTTATATTAATTTATCATTTATATTTATTTATTATTTATTATTTATATTTATTTATTATTTATTATTTATATTTATTTATTTTTTATTATTTATATTTATTTATTATTTATTATTTATTATTTATTATTTATTCTTTATCATTTATTATTTATTATTTATTATTTATTGTTTATTGTTTATTGTTTATTAATTATTATTTATTATTTATTATTTATTATTTATTATTTATTATTTATCTTTATTTATTATTTATTATTTATATTTATTTATTATTTATTATTTATATTTATTTATTATTTATTATTTATTATTTATTATTTATTATTTTTTATTTATTATTTTTTATTTATTATTTATTATTTATATTTATTTATTATTTATTATTTATTATTTATTTATTATTTATTACTTATTTTTTATTTTTTATTTTTTATTTTTTATCTTTATTTATTATTTATTATTTATTATTTATTATTTATTATTTATTATTTATTATTTATATTTATTTATTATTTATTATTTATATTTATTTATTATTTATTATTTATTATTTATTTATTATTTATTATTTATTATTTATATTTATTTATTTATTTATTTATTTATTTATTATTTATTTATTTATTATTTATTATTTAAATTTATTTATTATTTATATTTATTTATTATTTATATTTATTTATTATTTATATTTATTTATTATTTATTATTTATATTTATTTATTATCTATTATTTATTATTTATTATTTATTAATTATTATTTATTATTTATTATTTATTATTTATTATTTATTATTTATTGTTTATTATTTATTATTTATATTTATTTATTATTTTTTATTTTTTATTTTTTATTTTTTATTTTTTATTTATTAATTATTAATTATTAATTATGATTTATTATTTATTATTTATTATTTTTTTTATTTTTTTTATTTTTTATTTATTATTTATTATTTATCTTTATTTATTATTTATTATTTATTATTTATTATTTATATTTATTTATAATTTATATTTATTTATTATTTATATTTATTATTTATTTATTATTTATTTATTATTTATTTATTATTTATTATTTATATTATTTTATTATTTATATTTATTTATTTTTTATTATTTATATTTATATATTATTTATTATTTATTATTTATTATTTATTATTTATTATTTATTATTTATCTTTATTTATTATTTATTATTTATATTTATTTATTATTTATTATTTATATTTATTTATTATTTATTATTTATTATCTATTATTTATTATTTATTATTTATTATTTATTGTTTATTATTTATTATTCGTTATTTATTATTTATTATTTATTATTTAATATTTATTTATTATTTATTATTTATTATTTATTATTTATTATTTATTATTTATTTATTATTTATTATTAATTATTAATTATTAATTATTTATTATTTATTATTTATTATTTATTATTCGTTATTTATTATTTATTATTTATTATTTATTATTTATTATTTATTATTATCGAGTTTATATCTATTATTTATGTATTATTTGTTTTTTCAATTAATATATATAAGTATATTAATTTCTGTTTGTTAACCACATGGCGAGCTTGCTGGAGTGGTAAAGTCTTTGGAAAATATGCAAGAGGTTAGGGGTTCAAATCTCACCAGACGCAGAATTTATTTATATTGCATGGGCATGCATGTGCATGTGCATGGGATGTGCTTGCATGGATAAATAAAGTAAATAAAATAATATGAAATAAATAAATAAATAAATAAATACGAAATAAAATAAATAAAAAATAAATACGAAATAAAAAAAATAATAAATACGAAATTAAATAAATAAAATATATAAAATAAATAAATATATAAAATAAATAAATAAAATAAATAAATAAAATAAATAAATAAAATAAATAAATCAAATAAATATGAAATAAAATAAATAAAATAAATAAAATAAATACGAAATAAAATAAATAAAATAAAGATATACGAAAAATAAATAAATAAATAAATAAATAAAATAAATAAATAAAATAAATAAAATAAATACGAAATAAATAAATAAATAAAATTAAAAAAATTAAAAAAATTAAAAAAATTAAAAAAAATAAAAAAAACCGCCGCGAAACGTTCTGCGACGGTTTTGAAAACCGCCGCAAATAGTTTCCCGACGCACGATTTAGCGGCGGTTTTTGAAAACTGCCGCCAATCGATTTAGCGGCGGTTTAAACCGCCGCGAAACGAAAGAAAAACCGCCGCTAAATGCCTTTTTTGCCGTAGTGCTTGGTGATCTCTAGTATGTGAGATCATGAGGAAAATTCCCCTAATAGGAACACCACATGTATCCGGTTTCCCTAGTAGTTCTTATCTATGAACACATGTAATGGTATCTGGAAATGAGATTATTATTGATGTGTACCATTTCATCTCATACTTTGATGCAATGAAAAAACCATGAAATTGAATTCATGGTGATTATCTTGTGTTGCGTGCGTTACTGGTGGAATGATATTGATTTAATAATCATAAATCATTTATCACTTCCGATAGGAAGATATTTCTCTGAACCAATTTATTAGGATGGTAATACATTCACTAAATCAGTGACCATGTTAGAAGAAGGTAAGTCCATGTAGTATGGTTAAAAAATAATAAATCAAGAAAGGGTGATGACACAAAATGTGCCTCTTTCTTTATGAGATATCGTGAGAAAAATAGATGATATTACATAGTGAGTATTTGTAGGATGGTTGTAATTTTTACTACTATTCTGTTTCTCTTTAGGGGCCATGATGTGTTGCTAGAATCTACTATTGGTATGTGAATAGTATTCATTGCTATCGAGATAGGGCCTAGAGGGTCACAGACAACAGCGTATTCAAAAGTCTACCATATAATGATGAATAGTAGTCTAGAACATTGTGGGCACCACCATAGGGTCTGAGATATTGTTGAAAATACATGATCACCAAGGGATAAATAAATTCAAACTATTCAAGTTCAAAATAATTGATATTGAATTTATTTATTAAATGTACTTACAAGAGTTAAACAAAATACAAAGAAATTTTATATGAAAAAAATATTATTTTAATATTCAAGGTTTGTTTAATATTTGTGGGAATTTCTATTTGAGTTAATGAATAATATTTATCGTGTAATATATTTAATATAATACAAGTATGTTATAGATATATAAATTATATTTATGAATTAGTAAATCATTAATAATATTTCTTTTATGGTTGGTAATAAATATATAGGGGTCGAGAACCTTTTTTGAAACCCCACTATAAATAGGAGGAGATGCACCCATGAAACGTAATATTAAATTCATGATATCTAGGGATTCTCTCTCTTATCTCTCACTTCCTAGAGGGAAAATTTATTTTCCAATTAATAGATTGAAGAACTCCTTTATGGATCAATGGAATGGAGCATTGGTGATAATTGGAACGTCGAAGTCATCGTCATAACTTTTTCTAAGCAGCCGAAAATTTGATGATCGACACTTCAGTAGGATTTTTAATTGTGTGTTGATGATCTAGATGGATTAGAATTAATATCCTTCAAAAAAGGGTCACCAACTATGTTCAAATGTCATGTGCGGCTTCAGATCAAAAGAGGTATTTATTCAGTTTAATTTTTTACATGAATTATTCATGTGAAGATCCATTGGTTGTAACCAGGAAGTGCTTCACCAGTGACGATGTAGTTATATCAATCGTTAGTGAATTTTTTTATTTTCCTATTTTTGGGGTATTGAGCTGCATGCTAGATACCAACAAATCCTACTAAAGACTTATCTAGAACGTAGAATTAAACCTTAGATCTTGATTAGATACAATAGAATTCAGTACTCCATGAAACCTTACAACATTTTTAATCTATATTATAGAAATATGATAAAGAGATGAATTTTATCTAATAGAAATGAAGTCTGTTGCATTTTTAAGGTGATAAACTAAAATCCAAATAGAATTATAGACTTTAGATGTTTTGGGGAGTCTGATTATAAAATCCATGGTGATGCTTTCCCATTTCAATTCTGGTATAGGTAATGGTTGTAATATTCTTTTAGAATTTTATCTTTCAACTATAACTTGTTGACATACCATGAATTGACATACATAATCTTCAATGTATATTGTCATGTTTTCCTATAATAAATACTCTTTCATATCTCTATACTTCTTCATAATTTTAGGATGATTAGAGAATATTCAACTATGAGCTTCATCCAATAGATATTTCAAATATTGTATGGATGGAACACATACACAGTTCTTAAACTGTATCTTTCCTTTACAATCATGGTTGAACTTAGGAAAATTTCTACACTTATTTTACTGTTGTTTATCTTCCTTTTTCTCCTATTTATTCTTCACTTGGATAGATGGTGGAACACTCATTTGGGAAAGATATTATTTATCCAAATACTTTAATATTTATATATCCATCATTTCAAAATCTATAAATATAGGAACTTATATGATCCTCCTCATAGATAAGCTAGCATGATCCTTTTGAATCATAGCATCTTCGACCTTGTTCGCTTTTCCAAGGTTGTAATGAATTGAGTTTTCATAATATATAATAAACTCTAACCATCTAATCAATCATACATTAATCTATTTCTGAGTGAATATATAGTTTAATATTTTACGATTACTATATATATCACACCATTATCCATAATTATAGGTGTAGGAATTTCACTGCCCTAAATGATGAACTAGATGATTTTCCTCTCATTTTTAAATCTCAATAATTCTAGCTTTGAAAATACATTGCACCTCGTTTCATCACTTTGTTAGTACCTTTTCATTTAATAAATTTTCAAGGTATGATTTGGGTAACCAACTCACTCTCCAATTTTTTTGGTATTAAATACATGAATATTGTAGGTGAATTAGTAATACCGAATGGAGTCATTATAAATTCAGTATCCAAACATCATAGAAAAGTATTTATGTCATATATCATCAATTTTGACCCTCAACTGATAGTATCCAGATCGAAGATCAACCTTGGAAAAATATTGATCTCCTCATAAGTAATTGAACAAAACATCAATACCTGATAGGGGATACTTATTCTTCATTTTTATCTTATTAAGTTTCTAATAATCAATGCATAGTTTCATAAATCCATGTTTTTTCTTAATCAAAATAATAGGTGCACCCTAAGGTGACATAGTTGTCTAAATGAATCCCTTATCAAGATTATCCTGAGTTTCTTCTTTAATTACTATAACTGAACTTGGTCTATTCTATAGGGAGTTTTTTAAATTATTTTAGTACCAGGTATGAGTTCTATCAAAAACTCATCTTCATGATTTAGAGGATGTCTATGAAATTCTTATATAAATACATCAATGAACCCTTGTACAATTGGGATATTTTTTATGTTGGGTTTCTCCCCAACCATTTGAGATAAAAAAACCTTTTTAATAGGAATAAAGACATGTATAATGGATTCAGTTCCCAAAAAATATCATATTTATCATCACACAGATATTCGATCATATGTTGGTTCAGAATTTAAAAATTGACTTGACTTCCTCAACAATGTATATGAGATTTATATAATTAATGGAAATCCATGTTGAAGACAAAATAAAATTCAACAATATGGAGAAGAAAATGATTTACAGTAAGAATATTCCAAAAATAATAATTTAAGAAGAATAAGATAATTGAGATGTGATCATCTTACCATTCTATACTTTTATTTCTAATCCAACATCTAATCGTTTAGGTGGTATTGTGATACTATTAGTGATTTATTTAGATATAAAAGTTTTTTTGATATATAATTAAATAAAATACAAGCATTTCTAGAGTGGATGGTAAGTGTACCTTTCACCACTTCATTATCCAAATCATCCATATTGACAAAAGATATTTTCCTTTATCTTTGGGATTAAGTGGTTGATGATGATGATCATTTTCATTAACCTTTGGATTTAATAATTGGTTAATATAATTCCAATACTCCTTACATTTGAAACAATGGAGTGTGGTTGGTGCATTATATGGTTCCTTTTCTCTATCATGAGCTAACTTATTATTCCCATCCCTTAAATATATGATTTATTGATGACCATAAAATCCGTACGTAAAATAGTTACCAACCCCCTAAATACAATTTCCTCCATTTTTACTCCCATAATATTATCATAATGGAAATCTCATCTTCTACGATCCATGGTATTTATAATTTAATTTTAATTCTATCTTTATTTTCTAATCAAAACCATGAGATTTATGTGTAGATCCAAAATCCATTTCCACCTTGATATAACATCACATAATTTATTCATAGATTATAAATTACCTTATCAATAACACTATTAAGATACTTGGTTTTAAGATATTAATTAATTGATCAACCTTACTTTTAGGTTGGATGATAATACCAGAAGTGTACTTCACAAGATTTGTAAAATTTTCCTCATAGGTAAGAAAATATTCATCATCATTCTACTTTATTTTAAGGAATTAATTATATATTTTAATTTGAAGAATACATGGGAAATACATATTTAAATATAACATCTTAAACTCATCCCACTCCCTAGAATCAATTTCTACCTGTTCCTATATGTTCTTGATGAGATTCCACCATTGATCTGCTTCTCCTTCCCAATGATACACAACTGAAATAATTTTTTCTTCTTTGGAAGATTGGAGAATGGAAGATATCTTTTTAGTTGTACTGATCCATTTCTCAGTAACTATTAGATCAAATGAGTCACTAAAATATGGTTCTTCTAACTTATAATAGAAATAACAGAATGTAGTTCCCTCATTTTCTCATTTTAAATATAAGTATGATTCATTGTTTGAGAAAGTTTCATAAATGTAGCAATAATATTTTTCAATTATTCCCCCATAACATTTAGTTTCTTACAAATAAAATCATCTCATTTTCCATCAAATTCAACATTAACACAGTTTATTCGGCTTCCATACATTAACTGAAACCAAAAAAGTATAGTGTGATCAATAATATTCATTGTGAGAAATAATATAGTCATGAAAAATAATTTATAGGATGTCTAAATCAGGAAATATTCTTTTCATCCAATGAAAAATTAAGTTTAACCTAGTTCATTCATGGTCACCATCCATTCAAGCCATTCATAATGGTTCAAAAATAAAATGTGATTTAATATAATCACATCCCTTGGGCGTGTCAAACTAGGTGCTTAATAATATCACACTCACCATGTACCAAAATTATGGATAAGATATAATTGGAGAACTATTTTTATGGTTATTAACCCTAGACGCATCTATGCCAAAACCACATCCACTTGTAGTATCCATACATGGATATTTTCTAGGAAAACCATAATCTCTTATTTACTATAACATAGAATGTTATTTGATACATAGGATTATCCTAAGGGTTCTCATTAAAACATCATCATCCTAGTTTCCAAAGGTAACTAAACCTTTCTATGATACCAATTATAGTGGACCATGCATTTCATACATATATATTAAATCATAATAGATGAATATTCATTATATAAAATTACAATCCATGCCAAAATTTCATAGGTTTAGTGTCTTTGAAATCTTGGATACATAAACAATTATTACATAAAATAACTACACCATATCCAACTACATTCTTCGTAACTAGAAATATTCTTAGACATATCATACTTAAAACCATTATTCATAACCTAGGGAATGGAAACCTAAGAAAGGGTGTGCTCAGATGCTCAATAAGTGTAAAAAAAGGGATATATGAATTATCACATAAGCAAAACATGAGCATATATGTATGAGGAAATGAGTTTAAAATTTGGAAATGATACCCTTCATATCATATATAAAAATCCAGAGCCATGTCATAAATTTTGGCAATTCATAAGACATAAATCTCAACGAAATCAAATAACATGATTCATGGGAGCATAACATTTTCATAATACATTAGTTTGTGGAATACAAAAAAGAATAGAAAATAATTTATTTTTTTAATGATCTCTGAAATACTATCATAGTGGATAAAGTTAACTCTCCATTCCATGATATAATTAGTCAAGGTTAACTCCCATGACTATAGTAATGAACAATGTCTCAAAAAAATTGGGTTCACACCCCATTCGAGTCCTTATTCTCTCATAAGATGTCCACAATTTCCAAATTCATTAGAGGGATATATAGTTCTAGTCCCACCGATGACATAATGAAAATCATACATATATATTCCATAAGATCATAAAACATTAATCACATCATAGTTCATCGAACCAAAATGTGTTTTATAAACATTTCATGATTTAATTGTAACATATCCCATGGAAAATAAACAAGTTTCATAATGGTTTCCTCATAAATTAATTAACCTGTGGAATGAAATGAACTTGAAATATTTATCCTTAAATCATCATAATTATCATAATCCATAAAAACAATGACATTGGATGGTTTCATTGGATCATATCCCATGAAAAGAATAAGTAACATCAAGGATGTTATCATAGATAAAAAATTCCTTTAAAAGATCACTGGAACATTTCATGATGAAAAATAAAATTTTCACATTGAAATCACTTATTTAAAATCTGAAAACTACCAAAATATTAAGGAAAAAATTTCATTTTAAAATAAACTTACAATTTTATCAGGTAATCATTAATATTTTGTGTGGTCATGATAATGGGAAATTTCATTCATATCACGTATGTTATAACAATGATTCCATTCACATTTTTGGTAAAAAATCAAAAGAACATCATTCCAAAAATGACAAAAAGATTACATTATATTTTTATTAAATTAAATAATGGTTTAAAATTACTTTAAATAGTCATATAATGATATTAATAGTATTATTTTAAACATTCTTGGAAAACATGTACGCGGAAGAAAATGATTTACGATCGAGGAGAGAAATAAATTCAGTTTTATTTACAAATTTTATTTTAGTATCTTGTGTACATAATGAGAAAAAATTAATATAAAAACATGTAATATTATTAAATAACCATAAGATAATAAAATTCATTAGATTCATAATAGATAAGTCATAAAACTTTATCAGTGAAAACATATTCATGAAAAATATCGATAAATAATGCGATTGTAACATAAGTCCCTTTCCACAGGTTACAATTTTTTCAAAAGTTATATAAAATCAAATAGAATAAGTTTAAATTTATTATAATTCTAAAAATAATCAATTATATACTTATAATATCTTTCATTATCCACTTATAACATTTTAATACTAATTTAATGCTAGTTATTTATTAAGATATTTGTTTCTAGGTTTAAAATGTCTCATTTTTCATGAAATTTTTAGTTGTGATGTTTTGATCCATGTAAATTGATCATGGTTCAATAATTTATAGAATTATAACCATGATATTAATATCATATATATTCATTATATATATATATAGATTAATCCATAAATGTTAGATATTGAAAATGTGAATTACATCATTCATGGAGATGGTAGGCTATACGTACACATGAACGATGTTTTCTATTTTCGTCATATGAAACGAAAAAAATACAAAAACAATTCACCTTTATAGAATAATTATTATATCATATATACTATATTTATTCCTTAAATATATCTTTATTTTTATCCATGTAATGTGAAATTGAAAAACAATTCACATCGCTTCGTGGAGGTGGTAGCACATACATACACATGAGGGAAAATCATTTTCTACATGATGGAAAGTAAGATGGTAGATATGATAGTATAATTATAGAAGAATAATTATATTTTAAATCTCATATATAAATATTAAAACAAACCATAATAAACATCCATAAAATATGGTGATATAAAATGAAATGTATAACTATGTGGAGGCAGTAGTCCACACATTCGCAGGCAAGATACTTTTACATCCAATTCAAAGGAATAAAGGGTGGATAATGGTGGTTACATAATAATGATAAAATTTTAGTTAATTTATGACACTAAATTTACTATTTTATTTTGAATACCAAAAATTTATCAGAGGTAGAAGAAGAAATAAATTGAAAGTCTCCAGGTAGGAAGATTGCCTCTTCTTCGATAAGCCTGCTTTATATCCCTTAGTAAAGACCCTTGGAATGGAATTTTAAGAAACCTGGAACTTATAATTCATGGATAATAAATTTTAAAAAATAATTATTCAGGGTTTATTTACTCTATATGTCTCAATGTGGTGTAATTAAAAGAGATATGGGGTGTCCTTTTATAAGGAAGGGAAATGACACACTTGGAATTATATAAACAATTAATATATAATTATTTCATTTCTCAAGTATAATGAATAAAAATAGACATAATTTATAAAAAAATAATTACTGGTTCTAAAAATCAACATAAATTTAAATTTATATAAGTCTTGGTATCATTGTAAAACTTATCTTTTTGTTTAAACCCTTTGTTAACCAATTTTAACCTTATCTATAGTAAAAGAATTAATCTTAAAGGGTTATAATCATACTTATAAGGTAAAATTGGCTCATAAATTGAAAATTAATTAAATTTTAAACCATTTATCATAATACTTGTCTTCTTTTAAGATTTTTATGATTTTTAATTTATTTAATAAAATATAATGTTTCATAAACAAATCATTAATGTCATTTTTGATGTTATTCATTTATTTGATTTTAAAGACATAAATATAGTAATGGAATTAAAATTTTGACATTTCACGAATCCATAATATTTTATATTCTTATTATTTTTTTGGAACACCATAATTTTCCAAAATTGTATAACTTTTAATATTTTTAAAATCATTTATTTTATTTTTATTTCAACTGAATAAATATTGTGTTGTTGTTGCATTAGAATTTATGGTAATTATTCAATCACTAAAAATTATAAATAAATAACCATCATTAAAAAAATAAATTATTATTAAAAATATACATTTTTAAATAAAATTATCCTCATTTTATAATTATGAAAGAATATTTGAGATATTAAAGTCATGAAAGTGACATTTTGTATTTATCTTTTTCTTATGTTAATATAAAGGTCATAATCGATCAGAAATGGAACCCAATTTTCATATTTTAAAAACAAGGATAGAAATGATCATAATCAACTCTTAAAATTGTAAAAGTATTGTTTTAGAGAAATTTTGAAGCCTTATCTCGATGTTTTAACGATTCTTTACCCATTTTACCACTACTGATGTGACGAATATTTACAAAGGTTACTATTTATAATGACGATAAATAAAAGGTACTATTTACCAAATTTGATCCTCTTGATTCCCAATATAGAAACATTTTTATTGATTCTATTTATATATATGGCAAGAATTCATTTTAAATTTAGCAAAGAAAATTCAATAAAAATCTTTTTTAGAAAAAATAAAGTTTTAAGCATAAAAATTGATTTATTATTATTCCATGAAAAATGAAAACCATTAGTTTTATATTAAAACGGTTAATTAAAAACATATTTTTTAAATTTCATTAAAAAAAATCAATAATAGTGATTAATTTAATTTATTTTTATAAAAACACTTTGCACGAATAAAATTTGTTTTCCAGAAAAACATCTTTTCTTAAATTCAAATGATTTTATTTTAATTTCTAATAAATTAATAACCAATGAATTATTATTATACATGTTAAAACAATAAATATTTCATAATTTAGTTCTTCCTATTCATACCCTCCACTCCAACAGCTAAACTGTAAATGTCACATTAAATAATAATATTTCAATAGTATAATGTTGTTCATTTAAAATAGTTGTTGTTTGTAAAGTAAGATATCAAATAAATCATATTTATTTTATAGAGAAATGTACAATAAAATCTTATTATTTTACAGATAGGATAAAAATTAATAGGAATAATTTCCTACTACACTATACACACAACCTAACATTATTGAGGTCTCATATAACTTCGAGTACTCTCTCTAGCTCCGGCTACCCACACTCCATGTCTTAGAATCAAATAAAAATAATATTAAGATTATCAACTACTAACTACCAATAACATTATAAAATAAAAAAACATAGATAATTAGAATTAAACTATAATTTTATATTGGAAAACACTATATATTTTTCTTCTTATTCTTTAAATAATTGACCTCCATTATAATCTGGGTGACCAATCCAAAGCTTGAACATAAATTTCATAAAAATAATTAATGTGAAGAATTATTCATGAGTTATTTCCTCTTTCCACTCTGATACAAGAGTAAAACTATAAATAATACATCAGTAATCCAATTCATTATATTCAAAAAAAATTAAACCAATTGTAATTCTAAAAACCTAGAACATCAATATCATCTCGGTAACATAGACATCCCCACTATGTGGGTTAGTTACACCCATTCTTAAGGTATATCTCTGATTCCCACCACATCTTATCTTATTTATATCCTAAATAAAAATACAAAGGAAAAAAAGTGCTATAATGTTACTTTGTATTTTCTCTAGCCTCATTCACCTCTATTATGACTGAACTATGTACCATGTACATCAATCATTCCTTTCTATATGACAAATACTATCAACCAGTAGTGATGGAATATGTATAATTTAGAGATACTAAACCCTCTTTGGTATAGATAACCATAAATCATAGTGAAAGCAATAATAATCAACTATCATCACAATATAAAGTAGATAAAAGTAGAAATTACCATCGATAAATAAATAGTAACTCCTATGATATAAAAAAATGTTTTTTTTAAATGAATCTAAAAATATATCAAAAGTATGGTCACACATATGTAGACCATGTACAAGCTATCCAAAATAAAAAAATAATATAAAACACATCAAAACCATGTACCAGGTCCCTAACTAGTCCCATATTATAACTTTATCTAGGATCTACATGCTCTTCTATTCAATGAAGGTCCATTTCCCTTATTTGTGCCTAAAATCATGAAGTATTCTTGGATACCTAGGGTTTTCAAGTAGGGTGTGAGTAAAACATATTCAATCACTATAAAATTTTTATCTGAAAATTTATAGAATAGTCATGTTCATGTATAGTGTGATATACTCATAAGTAGATAATAGATAATGGAAGAAATAATAATTATTTATCAACATAGGTAAAACATATCCACCCATCTATTACAATACATGTTTTAACCATTTTTAGGATTTCTATGAATATATCACGAGAATACCAACCATGAATCACTTGATAAGTCATAAATTTTTTTATAACATCCCATCATAACAAAATGTATAACTCTTGGGAAATATTTCCTAATAATAAAGACAATATAGTGGCTAAAAAATCATTTGATATCGTATTATTATGTAGATAATATGAATTTTATATTTACTTCCATGGTATAAAATAGTGTTTTGTAGTAGGGGTATTTTTTATTGAGGTTATTTACTTAGTAAGTTCTTATTTTGAGTTGTTCCATGATGTTTCAGGAGTATAGATTGGTTTTAGATTCAATCAGATTCAAAATTGATAATTAAATGTTAAAACATGTTTAATATATTTAAATAGGTCTATTAGAACCTCTTTTGATTAGTTTTTAATGTAAATTTAAAACATAGAATGTTTAGTTGTTTGATAGCATTTGAGTTTATTAGATTTTTTAAACATTGAATATAAATGAGTGATTCAATGATAATAACTCATTATTTTTTTATTAAAGCTAAAAATTATCATAATAGGTTTTTTTTATTTCTTAATATGTATTAAGAAATTTATCGTTCAAGATTATAAAAATGGTTTTTAAATGGGGATAATTTTTGAAGTTTGCGGTTTTCTACAAAAAATTGCATGATAGTACATTCTTTTTAGGTAAAACATGCATCCTAAGATAGAATAAAATGCATGGTTTGTGAAACTTTTGTCACACCATGCAATATAATTATTCATATACAAACATTTTTTAGAGCCTCTTGTATTGTTAATGCACAGTTTTTTAAATAGTTCTTGCAAACTGTGCATGCTGAAACAATTTCTAGAACCACAAACATGGTTAATGCACATTTAGGGAACCATGAAATATGACCATGTATTTTTGGAAGTGAATAAAAACCATGATTCAACTATAAATTGAATATAAAATCACTTTTATGTTTTCTTATGGATTTTATACATACTAAATTAACTCATTAATATTGAGAATGGGTTACCATCTTTAAATGACCTTAACTTTTGATCTAGTGTTCTTAGACTTCATGTATTGTCAAACCAATTATTGTGAGGGTATATAAACATTCTATTATGGGGGTACATTGTAGCCAAATTTTTCTTACTCTAAAACGAGTTTGAAGTTAGGGGACTCAATATTCTAGGTTTGATTAAAATTTTGGAGATTGAAAAAGGACCTTTGGATTTAACATTTTAGCTTATATTCCATAAAACATAATTTTATATAGATTAAGTAGGATTTATAAATATAAGGGAGGTTTTGAAAGAGTTTAATGTTATAAATAATGTAATTTTTTTAAAGTACATGTGTATTCTCTAAATGATATGTTGTTTCGAAAAAATGGGCGATTAAAAAATTCTTTTTAGTTTTTATGGGTCTGATATATGAATTAGATATTTTATGAATAATATTAGTTGGATGTGGTATATAGTTATACTTTATAGTGGGGAGTACCCATATTGAAGTGGAAGTGATAATTGGAAATATGGAATTTTTTACAAAAGAGATAATAAATTTGTTATATAGGGATTTTATTGAAATTTATATCTCTTTCTTTATTCAAAATGAATTATGACTTCAATTGGTAACCCTAAGAGGGATTTTGGAGGATGGGAATTATTATGTCGTGTAGAATTGTAACACACTACTTTTTTCCTTTTGAATTAATATTAATATTCTGATAAAATTTCAACGAAAATAATAAAAAACTGATTATTATTAATGAATCAAAATTTGTGATTGATTTAGGAAAACATGGAATAATAACTATGTATCATTGTAGAATTGATATAATTGTAAATTCATGATTAGTGCAAGGTTTTGGGTATCATGAATCCCATTATGTTGACTCGAATCATTGTTTTCATAATAATTATATTGAATGTTATAATTAGGTTTTATAAATATTTATTATTGATATATATATATATATATATATATATATTAGAGAGTGTTTTTTCATTATTCAAGTTAATTTGTTAAAAATGGAATGAAATATGTTATTTTCTTTTCCATTAAATATCATTATTTGTATTACTATGAGATATTTAATATTTTTATAATGTGGAATATGATATTTAATTATTGGGTGAGTATTATGTGGATATTGTGGATGTGAATTATTTATATTAGGGTTTTTTTAAAATCAATTTAGTTTTTATATTATTATTATTACTATTACTATCATTATTAGATATTAGTTTATTAATAGGGGAGAATATACTCTTCCTCCCCAATTAATATGAACACACAAACTAGTGATAAGGGGCTCTCCAACCTTCTATCTTCTTCACCTTCTTTAAATGGGCGATCTTCCAGGGATGTTAGGAATATAATATCCCTCGTTATTTATTACTATTTATATTCCCTATTTTGTTTACATCTTACTCTCATCCCATGTTAAGGATTAATGAAAAAGGGGTTTTCCACGTTAAGGTAAAACCTAATAATTTCATGGTTATTTTTGTTTCAGGAGGATAGAAACGTCTTTTTTAACCATGAATAATTTTATATTCATGAAGGCATTAAGGTTTTATCATCATTCAGATAGGTGTTTATAGATAATTATTTTTATTTTACATGATCTTGGTGTTTTGGATTTCAAAATGTATTCATTTTTCTTATAAAATACATCTATAATTTATTTAGAATGCTCTCCCGAATAATTTTCATTATGTTTTGTTAAATATTGATTATGTCAAAAGAGACCATATAGAAATCTTATGTAAAATTTTTCATGTATAATTTTATGCATGCAAGTTGTTTGATAAGTTCTTTTGGAGGTTATTTATGCATTAAATTAATTCATAAAGGATCTTCTAGATCAGGTTTGTTTTATATAAAGGTGATATTACTTTGTAATCAAGTATTATTTTATGAAAGTTATATTTTTTGCATAAAAGAGTTTTGATAAAGAATTAAAAAATATATTTTTTATTTTAAAAAATATTAGTGATCTATGAGAAATTATTGGTTCTTATAAATTGGGTTTGAAGGTTTAATATTATGTCACGAATAATAAAGTCGTGTTTGGAATTGATGATATTTTTTTTACACTCACTTTTATATGATCCCTTGATTATATTGGTATATTTATTATATTATGTTATATTTATGTTTTTGATGTGGAATTTGTTTAAGGGTCATTACTTTTATTGTTTACTATATTTATATTTGATTATATTCCCACAGGAGCCTTGGCTAGCAACGTGAGAGATAGAGGATGTTTGCTACACTAGGTACATTTTTTCTCTAGATATTGTCCCCTAGTTATCTTGTATATCTTGAAAGGGGGTTTTCATTCGATGATGTAATTGGGGTAATTAAATATTTTTTTAATTGGTTTTCACAATAAGAGGGCAGATTATTCGGTGAAAAGGGTCTTATATTGTATCTATAGGACTAAATTTATTATTCCCTATTGCAAATTTTTTATTAATTTGATATATTTTATTCCATGATCTATAATATGCCTTATATAATGTAACTTAGTTATTTATTAATAATTTATTCTAGGGTTATATTTCCTTTTTTAATTTGAATGGGTTTTGAAATAGAAATTTGTTGTGATTTGGTATTCCACACTATATAGAAGAAAAAAATAATTTTATTACTGTATTTCAAACTATCATGTTGAGTCTATATTATAAAATAGTTTTTATAGATTATTCTTATTGTCCTATTTGGTGTTATACCTTACCCCAAATATACAAATCAGTGTGTATATATCCCAATATTCTCTTGGTTTTCTTGTAAGTATAATATTTGTTTTCATTCTTATAGATTTATCCATAGTCTTGGTAGTGACACTTTAGAGGATTTTACATTAAAATATATATGGTTCCAGATGTGGGACAGTGTTTAATTTTTTTCTTCTAGTTATGTGTTAATTTTGTTGAAATTACTTAACATTCTCATTTATTTATTGTATCATGTGTGGATGAATTATATTTGTATTAGTTATTGATTAATATTTGGTATCATTTACTCTTTAATACTAATGAAGGGTAAAACAATCCCATTACATGTGTGGTAACATTTTCATTTGTTCCAACCATGGGTTATTTGGAAGGTGATCTAGGTTTGTGGAATGTCTTCTCATGTATAATGGATAAATATTTATGCCAGTATATTAAATAGAGGAGGAAATTTCATTAGAGATAATATAAGAAATAAGAAACATAATATATATTAATATTCATTTATATAAAGTTGTGTTACATATAATTTAAATGAATAATAAACTAGATGTATAATTTTTTGATATAAGATACCCATTCATTGTAATTTTTTTGAAAATAGAAAGAGAAAACTAAATATTTATGTTATATCTGTTGGTACTAGAATTATAGGGGGATTATATTGATCAAAATTAAAATCCTTAAGAAAATAAATCATGTCTAATTTAAAATTGATATCACAAATTTTAATTTTTGGTATTATATTTTTTCATAAGATGTATCAAAAAATGATTAGTAATCGAAGGTTGATTTTTTTGATTCTATCTTATATTATAAAGGCAGTTGAGGTAAGGTTTATAATAGACTTAATATCCATTTCAATGATTCAGTTATTTCTTATGGTGTAGAATGATTTTCTATTTTGTAATTCAATGGTTTCTTACTTTTTCTATGAAATATATTTTTATAATAAAGATGCAATTTTTTAGTAAGTAGAGTTGATAATTTTTAGTATAATTTCTTATTTATCAAAAGAAATTGTAAGAATGAAGAGGTATATATAGTCTTAGTTCATGAAGTGAAAATTAATATCTGCTATGATATTTTGAATTTTAAATTATTTTTTGAAGGGAGAGTTATTATCCCATTTATAGTAACATATATGGATAGGGGTATTGAGAAATTAGCGGATAAAATATTTGGAAATTTTATTATCAAATAGAGAAGAAAGAATAATCTATAAATCCAAATTGGTGTAAGAGTTTCAAATTATATTTGAATATTTCATTAAAAAAATTATAGTGTAATTGATAAAAAATAATCGAGGGAGAATTGTGTAACCAATGGTTTCATGATAGATATATTTTTAAATTTAATGTTTGATATGTTTTCAAATTAGAGGGTCTATGTTTTTATATTATGGATACATAAATATGGAACGAACGAAATATAGCTCCGAGAATATTTCATTCAAGGACTATTATAGTTAAATAATTGTAAAAGTGTTTATATGATTAGAGAAATTTTGAGGAAGTTATACAACTATATGAAAAACATAAATATTTACTCTCTAGTGTGTTTAAGTATTAATTATGTGTAGAAATTATTTGAAATGTTTTTTGAATAATTTTAGTGGACTTTAATGTTTATTCAGATGAATTATTCTATAGTTTTGTAACTGAGAATCAATTTTTTTTAAGCCATGTATGTGATAAATTCCTGAAAGTGTTTTTGAATATGTGATTTCCTGAATTTTAATTGGTTGAGTAATTATTAAGTGAAAGTTATTCTGATTTCATAAGATTTGATGTTATAGGAGTATGGATGTGCATTTGAGTTTTATTTTTCTATCTGGCATGTAATTATTGTGGATGAAGACGTCAAGTCTCATAAGATTAAATTGTGTTTTAAAGGATTTAATTTACCTGTAATATAACATTCAGTAGAATAAAATCATAGGAATTAATTTTAATTTTTCAAATTGATTATTGTTGAATAATTTAATGGATAAAATGAAAAAAATCAAATAAATATTTGATTAATGTCATTTATATTTTTGAATATGATGATTTTTTCCAAAATTTATATTTTGAAGTTATAAGATCCATGAAAGATTTTAAACAAATAACCTAGTCTACATTTGATATAGATCTTAATTCTGTATCTTTGAAAATATTTAAATAGGATATAATAAACTCTATCCTTTAATTTTTTTCCCATTTAAATCTATTATTTCAACTTCCAAATGAAGAAAACATAGGAGTTTGAAGGTTTTATTTTATATAAAGAAGTATGTCAATATGATTTGGGTAATGATGGAGGGACCAATGAAATAGAAAATGAAGAACCCCATAACTGATCATGATTATCATGGAAAGGGGGATCTTGAAGATCAAGAAGTAGCTCTTAGTTACACTAGTTGAAATATTATAGAGTTTCCTTCCATTGTATATTAGAGGTTCGTTAATATAGTTGTAAAAAAAATATGAATTAATACCCTTGACAGTGGGAAAATGATATCTTTATTTCATTGAATTTTTATATAAATAGATTCAAGATAACAACATTTACAAGTGATGATTTGATAGCTAATATTATAATAAATCAATTATATGTGTTATTCTATTTTTTAAAAACATTAAACTAATTTTTTATGTTTGAGTGTATCAAGATAAGATGGCTACTGGAGGACTACTAGAGGAGTTTATAAAGATAGATGTATTGGAAAACATGGAGATATAATTTCAAGTTAAAATTATATAATTAGTAAAGGGTTATTAAAATACAAAAAAAATTGAGTATTTAAATATTTTCAGGATTATGAAATGATGATGAAGATGTTTGTAAATATTATGATATTTTCAAAATTCATTTAAAGTGTTTTGAGTTTGTTTTTAAGTGGATGAAATTGATTCAAAAATAATTTTAAGTAGTTCCAAAAGTTACATATTTTAATAAAAATCACTAAAGGAATAGAATATGTAATATATTTCTTTCTGGAATAGATCAAAAAATTAGATAAGGCATAAGTGCATCTCCATGTATATATAACATATATTATATATTACACAAAAAGTAGATAAGTGTTGAACACAATGTGTATATAAGATAATTGAGGCATATGTAATATATTTTGTGAAGTGAGTACTAAAATAAAAAAAATTATTAACTGATCTTACATGATATATAAGATATTTAATATAGTTCATTTATAAATTAGGTTAAGGGAGAAACTTCCCTATGATTTTAAATATATTCTCAGGGTGAAGAATTTGAAAAATTACATGATTATAATGGGATAAATAATATTTTGATATTGAATACATTTATTTTATTGGAAGATCATATAGAAATATTAAAAATTGAAACATCTTATAAGAACACATATGATTTTATTGACATGGTAATAAGATATTTTTCTAAGATGCGTAAATAAAATTGATTAGTTAAGGAATCCTAAAAAACTTATAAGATACTTCTGAGAATGTGTAATATATTTATAAGTCATATAACTATTGTGTAAGATATTATATTTCATATATAATTTTTCTTATGTTAAAAAATTTATATTTCTATTAGTCAAATTTCATAAAGGTAGGTTTTAAAAATCAATTTAGTCTATGCTGGTATTATTCTATAGTGTATTTCACATCACAATGTAGATGTTTTTTATTTTATAAGAGTTATGAGAAGTTGAACTGAACTTTTATACATAAATACTAAGATGAATATGTCATGATGTATTTTGAGGATGAAATATTATTCTAATATAATTTCTTAAATTATGAGATAGTTGTGTTGCTAAAAATGATTCCACACTATGGTAATATTTAAGAATCCTAGCATGGAGAGAATAATTTTTCATGTAATTTATAGCGGAGAAGAGGGTGTGATATTTATAGATAACATGTATGGTTAAAACCAAGTATTTAAGGGATTTTATATGATGAAATATTAGTTATTTTAAATTAATTTAAAGACTAAAAATGAAAGAGAGTTAAAGTAAAAAATATTATAGAGATAATATTTAAAAAATGAATATATACGAAGAAAAGAAGTATAAGTTAGAAAGTTATTTTTTCTGTTATTATTAAGAATATTTTATGAGTTGAATTATAATCGAAGAAAAAACAATGTATAATTACTTGATAGAACTCATTGTAACATGAGGAAGGCAATATTCTAAGTAGAATAATTTTTTTGAAGAGGAAGAAGAATAAGGAGAAGAAGGTAATGAAACTAGACCCATGATATCCATACATTATATAAGACAATTGAGAATGAAATAAATTGTTTTTTATATTAAATATTTGTGTGCCGAATTACTTGATGAATATTTATGAGTAAATGAACACCCAAAGCTTCCATGGTCTGCTTTTTTTTAAAATAATTAAATAGCTAGCACTCCATGCAACACCTAGTTCGAGCACACCACGACCAATCAAACTAGTTGTTTTAGAAGCTGTTATGAATAGTATTATCCAATATTTGAATTTTATATATTCCATATAATTTTAACACTCATATTATGTGTTTCTTATACATAATATAAGAAAAAATTGAATTTTTCAAATAAAAGAAGTATTTTTCACAAATGTAGTTTTACCCACTTTTAATGGAGAACCCTTTTTAAATCCAATATTTTACACTTTTATATATTCAATTTAACAAAATAAACTTCTTATTTATAAGAGGGATATAAAAATGTAGTCTTGATATATTTATGGTATTTTTTGTTAACTTTCATATTTTAATGAATAGTGAAAAATATAGGCTTTTAATTCAAAACTAAATTTTCATCTAAATTATTTATATAGTAAAATTATATTTTTAATTGGTTTGATAGTGTAATTGTTTTATGTTTTTATCATTTAATCCAATTTTGATCATTGAAATAAAATTTTCATTTAAATTGGACATAAACACATGTCAATCTTCTGATAGTTTTAACTTCTTTAAACCCCGCTTTCTTTTTTTGAGAACGAAATTAATTTTAAATTAATTAATAAAACTTCTTTATTAGTAATTTAGAAAAATCAATTCTATATTTTTAATAAAAATTTACATATTATGTAAAAAGGTATCTTTTATTTTTGGGCATTATGAATAGTAACTTTAGTAATTATTTTAATTTACCACAGTTAAAGGGTAATTTTTTTTAATTAGGGTAAAAATAATATTATAATAATATAAAAATACCCTAAAACGTGTACTAATATTATTGGATGAGTCATGAGAGACCAAAAAAATCATTAGCCAGAACTTTTGGCTTTTGGGAGCCACTTGGGTGTGATAATGACATGTTATAATAATTAATTTAAAGTAAAGAGAAATATAACATAAACAAGTATATTTTTACTAAAACACTTTTAATATGGGGATATATGACTTATATCTTTGAATATAAATATTCATTAGAAATATAAAATGATTTCTATCATCATCATATTTTATTTTTTGTTTTTAGATATTAAATAAATAAATTTATTTATGACACCATAATGATGTAGTGGTTACCTTTTTAATGAATGATTGAAGTGAATGATATTATAAATATTAAAATAAATGTAATTTGAGATTTTTGATGTCATCCATGATTTTTTTGATAAAATTGAAATTTTATGGATGATTTAATTCCTTTTTTTGTAATTAATAATGTTTCTATGACTTTAAAAAAAATAATTACTGAATAGTGTCAAAATTGACATAAATGAGTTTTTAAAAGAAACACTAGTTTGTTAAATGATATAATAGTCATAAAAATATAATATTAGGAAAACTGACACATATGGTGTTAAAAATTTCATTAATGATCCACTTTAGGTTCTCTTGGATTTTTATAGAAACTATATTAACCATATATTATAATAATACAAGAAGGAATGGTAAGAGTTAACTTATTTAACCAATGGTTAAAGCCAAATGATAAGGTTAAATTTGTGACCTAAAATTGTCTAAAACCTATTTAATGAGAGGATTTAGAACCATACTCATCTTATCCTATAAATAAATCACTTTGGAGACATTATAAACCGAAAATAAATTTATAATAAATTAATATTTCAAGACATTCCTAAAGTTCCCCTAACCTCTCCTATAAAAGGGCACTTCTCCTTCTATTTTATTCACACATCCAAAGCCCTTTTTCTCAGAAAAACCCTTTACATATTCTATCCCAACACCCCTCATATCATCTTAAAGGATACACATTGGTAATAAATCCATCTTAATGGGTTTTTTGTTAAAATCAACATGAGACACCCGAAAAGAGGTAATTGTTTTATCACATCTTTCAAAGTTATTTTCTTCTTGTACATCCTCTTTATATATTGTTTCCATACTAAAATAATAACTCTAGTACCTTATACATGATAATAAATTATTATAATTATTGGACAACCATATTTATCCTCTTACCCATTCTACGAAAAATGATATCATCATGTGTGTGTACGTACGACTTACCGTCTCCACACCATGGTGTAAATAGTTTTTCATGTAAAATTTATTTATATGGGTATAAAGATGAATATAAATGACTTAAATAATAAATATATAATGATATTTTTTATGTAAAATTAATATTCTATCCATTTCCATACCATTTAACCATTAAGGAAATGGTACTGTCACTCGTGTGTATGTACGACTTATTATCTCCACAACGCAATGAGACTCATCTTCCACGTTCACCATCAAAGAATGATTATAAAAATAAATATATTATGAATAATTATTAAATATATTACATAATATGGCTAATTTAATAATATATATATGTCATTCACTTACATCCATTCAATATGATAAGAAAATAGAAACAAAGTTCATGCGTACGTACGACCTACCGTCTCCATGAACGGTGTATTCCATTTCATATATATATCTTTTATATATATGAATATATATGAAATAAAAATCATATTATACATTATGGAAGTAGGTAAATCAGATTCTAATTAATATGATTAGTAATAAAAAGTAAAAACACGTACGATAAACAAAGCGATTATTACCTGAAATGTTGCATTAACTTGGAATTATTAATAAACGAGTAATATAATGTCATAATAGAATTATATATGATATCATATATATTATTATGATTCTGATATAAGTTAATAATATGTTTAAAAACATTATACATGAGATTAAAACACATACTGAGAGTATCATACCTATGTTAAGGTTTGATTTTGAAATCTAATTATTATCTGAGATTGTTTACGAATAAGTGTTTACATGGACATATTTATCATTCATATCCATGTTTCTTAAGTTTTTTTCAAAAAGTAATATTTTTAAGGTTTTATTTAAGGTATTATTTAACTAAAACTTCATTATAACTATTTTAATGATTTATACTTCTAAACCTTTGTCATTAATTTCCATGTTTTCAAAATGGTTTTAACAATTTATTTATATGGACATAAATGTTTTAAAATATTAATTCATTTCAAAAGTTTCAAAGTGGTATGGGAAAATTTGATTCAAAAATGTTTTTTAAATGTATTCTTTTATAAATAGTGTGACCTTTAATGTTTTCAATATAAAAAGGGATATTTCTCTAAAATAGTTTTAATGATTTTATTAGATTATTTTCATTTATGTCAAGATCCTTTGTTGGATTTTATGCTTAATTGAGATTGATTTATTATGATAAAATATTTCATATTTTATTGAAGGATTTATGATATGTTTGACTAGATGTGATTTTTTATTTCCATTCATGATTTATGGTTAATGTATTGACATTTAGTATGCTAGTTTTAAAATGAGTTTTTATGCTACGTTTCACCATTTTCATATGAGGAATGTATTTGACTTAGTAATTGACGGGTGGGGCCCGATATGTCCCCTCTATGCATCTGTAGGTCTCATGAGACAAACTAGTGTCTTAGTACAAGTCTTTGATATAATATTTTTGTATGTTCTTTTCATGAGGCCTTGAAGTATTGGTTATGATGTCCATCATTATGAATTTCCTCATTATGAGATTAGCTATTGATTTTACATGTGATTATTCAACTAGTAGAATATCCATGTGAATGTTTAAATGGAATTATTTGATTTATTATTTCCATATTATACTAAATATAATGTTTTAAAAGACCTGTGCTTTAGTTTTGTACCTTTCCTTAAAAGTGTATGCTTATTTGTGATAGCTTCCGCTATATTGTTTATTCGTACTCAACATCTGAACTCACCCATTTCATATGTTTTATTTTACTAGGATTCCAAGAAGTGTTTTTTGATTGATATGTACTGTTAATATAGGGGAATAATGGAATTCTCAATGGATTATCTATATTGTATTTTATGTTATACATTTAAATGTAAAGTTCATGTTTGCAATCCATTTTCCAAGATTTCTAAACTGATCAGGACTTTGGGACTTGGTTACGTTTAATAATTCCAGTGTATTATAATAATGCAACTGCTATGGGTGGCTGGTGTCGGGGAATTATAGTTGGTATCCCTGGAGGTTTATCAACATCCTTGGAAATAGATTTATAAAACATAGATTACGGGTCATAACCCTAAGATAGAAATTGAGGATAAGTATAGAAGAACCCCCTATAATTTTGGTAAAGAAGAGATTACATGGATATTCCAAGAAATACATCCATGTCTGGATACATTAAGTAGATGTGGTTCTAGCATAGATGTACCTATGGGTGAAAACTCTGACAAGGTGTTTCGGGCATGACTCGGAGTAACCTGGTATACGACAATGGGCCATACTATGCACCTAGTATGACACTATCGTGGTATATTCTTAGGATAATTGATATTTTCTTTATAAACCATTATTATGTATTTATGAGCAAATATTTCTTCAAAGGAACCATGTTTATGGTTATGGATTAGATATTCCTAAATATTTGAATTTATATTAAGTATTTTACTTGTTTGGAATTATGCATTATGATTCATAACCTAATCTAGTGTATGTCATTGTTTAGAAATGATGCCTAGTGGAAGAAATTGAAACCATATCAACGTATGTAATCCATGTAGGGATTTACCTCATATACAAGACAGTTATAATGAAGATGGAGATACAACTGGTGCTGAACAGCTTATAACCGTACTGGGACAACTTACTCTAGTTATAAATAACAACCTTACCCATATGTAGCATCCTGATCCACAACGTTGAGGATTAATGTTATTCCGATTCATGAGACAACAACCTCCAACATTAAATCGGACTACAAATCCATTTGTGGCTGAGTAATGGATAAGTTACTTAGAGAAAATGTTTCTTGCTTTTGGAAGTAACAAAAGGGAGAAAGTATTCATAGAAGTTTACCATCCCTCAGGAGATGCAAATAAATAGTGTTAATTAATTCAAAACACAAAGAAGGATGAAGAAGTAGAAAATATTTAATGTATAGAGTTTAAAAAACTTTTCCTAGAGAAATAATTTCCTCATGAATAGCGAGTTGATATAGAAAGGAAATTTCTAAGTCTGAAGAAAAAAGAAGGATCAGAATGTTGAAAATTATTCGGATAACTTCACAAGGTTAGAGAGACATACTATAGAATACATACTTAAACCATTAAGTATGATTGATAGATTATTTTATTGTCCAAAACCATTCCTTAAACAGACACTAGTCTCACAATTTTTCTCATCGTACGATGAAATAGTTTCATATGCTATCAAGATGGAAAAGGAATTATCTATATCTTATGACATTAAAGTAAACCAATAGAAGAAGAGAATAGTGTATCAAGAGATATATAAAAGGAAAAAGGGAAAGAAGTATTTTACCTTATGTGATAATTGTGGGATGAAACACCCTGGTAATTTCCTGAAAGGAATGGGAGTTTATTACAAATGTGAAAAAAAGGTCATCAGGCTTGTGATTGTAAGGGAAAGAAAGAAGTTATGCATTGATATGATTGTAAAGGTATGGGACATTATGTAAATGACTGTCCAAAGCATCAAGGAAATATGGATCAGAAGAAGAAAATGGATCAAGGTCAAGTTTACATTATTACTATGGTGAAATAGAAATAATTAATGTATTTTTGTTTTTGTATTCAAGAATTATATTCTCGTAATAAAAAGAATTTGATATATATAAGTTTTTTACTACATTACATTTTGTTTTCATTAAGGTTTTAATATTATGAAGATAATCATATATTCAATATGTGAAAATAAGAGCAACATTATGTTGTTTGGGGAATCTGATGTTACAATATATTTTAAAAATTTAGAAACCTTTTAGACATAGTTTGGACAGAAGTATTCTGGACTCCTCAAAAGGTTGGAATGGATTAAGATTAATTTTAGATAGTGTTGTTTAAGGTTTATAAAGATTAATTTTTAAATGTTATAATAATATATTTTTAGAAAAATGATAACTCGCAGGTCGGGCGATAACCAGTCATGTCAGACAAGGCTGTGGGAATCGAATCCCCAACCGAAGTGTGATAAGGATTTATCTCCAACCACTAGCCTACAAGAACTCCCTGGTTATTATAACATAGTTTTATTTATTTAAAAGTAATATTTTTATATTTGGAACCTTATATGATTAAGATAAATAGAATATTTTTGAGTTTTATTATCTTATGAAGAGAAAGATGAGTTTTCGGTTTAAATTAGTTATAGGATAAAACTATATATTTCAATTAAGTATTCTTACTTTTTTTCTTATTCTATGAAATAAATTAATTATTTAACACTGGGGAAAGGATCCTAAAACCAAAAAAAATCCTAATACTTTATTTTGTGATGAATCAAATGGTCCCTTGGATCATCGCTGATTTATATATTTCTAATTGTTAACATTATCCTAATAATGTTCTCTATCGATCTTAATTAGAACTTGATGGTTACATTTTCTTTCATTTCCATGTTTTCTTACAAGGAACTATTGTATTTGTTTTCTCTGGTAACCTTCTTACTTCCTTTTCCTTATTTTAAAGTTGGTGTTTTATCGACCTTTTTTCCAAGGTGGGATTGCAATAAAGTGATTTTGAATAATCAAACCTTAGATACCAAACCCAAATTAAAAAATTGAGAGTCTGAAATTTATTGAAGGAAGAGATAATGTAACACCTCAAGATTCCATGGTATGTTTCTTTATTAATAATTTAATAGCTTGCGCTACACACAACACTGAGTTCGAGCATACCACGACCTATCAAACTAACCGTTTAAGAAGCTATTATGAATAATATTAAACATATTTTTAATTTTATATATTCCATATAATTTTAACATTCATGTTATGTGTTTATTATACATAATATAAGAAAAAAAATTCAATTTTCAGATAAAAGAAGTAATTTTCAAAAATACAGCTTTATCTCATTTGAATGGAGAACCCTTTTTAAATACAATATTTGAAACTTATATATATTAAATTTAATAAAATAAAGTTATTATTTTGAAATAATCCATAAAAATATAGTTTGGATAAATTTTTGGTGTCTTTCTGAGAACTTTCATATCTTAATGAATAGTGAAAAATACTGCATTTTAATTCAAAAATTATTTTTCATCTAAATTATTTATATAGTTATATTATCCTTTTAATTGGTTTTAAAGTGTAATTGTATTATTTTATTATCATTTAATACAATTTTGATCATTGTAATAAACTTCACATGTCAATGGGAAATAAACAAATGTCACTCTTTTGATAGTTGTTACTTCTTAAAAACCCGCTTTCTGGTTTTGACAATGGAAATTAATTTTAAATTAATTAATAAAATTATGTATTTTTAATTTTAAAAAATTGATTCAATATTTGGAATGATAAGGTCCATATTATTTAAATATATATCTTTTATTTTTTTCATTATTAATAGTAACTTCAGTATTTATTTTTATTTACCACCGTTAAAGGGTAAATTGTGTAAATAAGGGTAAAACTAATATTATAAAAATATAAAACTACTCTAACACATCTCCTAATATTATTGGATGAGTCATGGGTGACCAAAAAATTACTTAGGCCGAACCTTTGGCATTTGGGAGCCACTTGGGTGTGATAATGACATGTTGTAATAATTAATTTAAAGTAAAGAGAAATATAACATAAACATGTATCTTTTACAAAAAAAATTAATATGTTGTTATATAATTGATTATTTGTGCATATCTATATCTTACCATATCCACGACAGGATGAGGCTCATCTTCACCTATATTTTTTATCCTTACTGAGCATATAAGCTCACCCCTTTTGTATGTTTTTTTTTCAGGAATCCAAGATGTGTTTTATGATTGATATGCAGGGTTAAACTAGGGGAATAATGGCATTATCAATGGATTATCTATGCTATATTTTATGTTAGAAATTGTAATGTAATTTTCATGTATGTGATATATTTTCCAATACTTCTAAATTGATCGGTCATTTTGGAATTGATTCCTTGTCATCATGCCAATGTATTAAAATAATGCACCAGTTTCGGGCTTCTGGGGTCGGGGAATTACAGTAAGACATCATGGATTATTTGGTAATCTATATGTTCTAATCATTTTGATATCTATTTTAAGGATAAATATGATATATATGCATTGTTTTGGTTTATGTATTGATAGTTTAAGAACGATTGATGAGGAATAAGATGTCACTAGTTAATATAGTGGCATAATAAATAGATTGGAGACTTTATTTTTGATTATAGAATGAGGAACTTTAAATAATTGAGTTATCCAGAATAATAATATCCATACCATTTCAGAGATAAAATGAATTTAATGAGTTAACCAACACCATGAGGTAACATTGGGAAAAGGTAAAAGATGATTCCACAAACCTCTTGTTGGTATTGAAATTATGATGATACATGATCAATATTTTATAATTACTATAATTGATTAGTGATAAACTATGTATCATAATTATCTCAAATAAGAAATGATTAAGTAACCACATTGGGACCGAACCATATGAAAATAACGTGTTTTATGCTCTCTTTAGTTTTTATCATGCATGAGTTGTGAATATGTTAAGATCATATAATTATATCTATAAATATTACACAAGATAGAGGTTTTAATATTGATAAGGAAATTATAAATTGAAATAAATTTAGTAAAATGGGTCACCTATTTCACCCCCTATACAGTGACTACATGATCCACTAAGACTCACAAGTGGTATTAGAGAATATCTATATTTACTTTTATTGAGTCTATATTTTCTTTCCTATTTGTTTTTGATTTATATGTATGATGTGTATATTTAATTGAGGTTTATAATTTCCTCTATTGGAAAACAAAATTTTCATCCCTACAAAAGATTAAATGGAGGCTTCAACCAAAAAATTCAATAAAAAGAAGAATATAGAGTCTATGAAATTGAATAAGGATTCAAAGGACTAGACGAATTCATCAATATTTGAAGGTAATCACCATAGTTTTTGATATGTTAAATCTATTTAAAATGATCCTTATGACGAATCAAGTTCAATTTGTGATGACTGTGTGTTTAGTTATCACTTAGATATTTTTATTCTTAAATTAAGAATTATTAGAAAAAGTTCCATGTTGAGTTTTTCACATATATATTGAAGTATGTTAAGGATCTATAGGATTAGAAATCATATCTATAAATGGAAGAAGTTTCTATGGATAAGTAAATGATTAAAAAGTTATAGATGTGTGAAAATCCCATCAATGATATGGAATCAAAGGAACATCTATTGTTGTTATAATAATCTAAATGAACCTTGGCTGAAGAATATTTTCAAATAACTATTAAAGATAAAGATGAGATAATAAAAACTTATAAAGATAATATCCATGCATTAGAATATACTACAAGAGCTTCTATGGATGCCAAGAATGCTCAATTGGATTTCAAATCTAAAAGGGTTAAATAGCTTGGAAATTCCTTTTTATAGTGTATCAAGATGCATGATGATTAGATTGAAAATTTAAAGAAATAATGTGAATAAAAAATAAAAATGGATGAGGATGGTAATTACATTCTCAAATTAAAATACTTTAGGAAGTTAAATTGGAAATTATGGAGGTGTTCCAAGTTGTGTCTTCACAATAAGCTGAACGAATAATTACTTCCAAAAAAAATTAGGAGGAGAATTCTTGTGAAATAATCCCTTTATTTTTTGGAATGAAGAAACTAAAATCAACCAAGAATATCTACACTATAATCTTAATACAAAAGTAACCCTTTTTCCAAAAAAATATTACATTCACTAAGTTTGTTTACATGTATAGTGCGTATTATAATTCAAAATCGAGACAAATCTTTGTTGAAAAAATATAATAAAGACATAAATACATCTAGGGTACATATAAGAATGTATAAAAAACGTCTATAACCAAAATAATCTCACAATAATAGTTATTTTTTCTTAAAATAAGAATAGAAAAAATCTTGACACATTACAACTAATAGAAGAAGAACTTGTCCAATTTGACACTATTGGTTTTTCAGGAGATGTTCATACAAGGATATTAAATTTTGGCATAATATGTCATCTTACAGAACTCAAAATAAGGACTTTACATTTGGGAGAATATCTAAGGACAATAATACTTCTATGAAAATGAATATTTTATGGAAATGAAGAAATATAGGAACTTGAAAATTATCTGAATCACTTTATGATTTATTTGAAAACTAAAATAAATGTTGTCATAATAGTGATGAATGTTAGTATAAAATGATTAAGAAATTTTTTTTACTGATGATAAAATAATCTCACAATAGAAGATAAATCTAACAAATAGATTGTGAGTCTACGTTGGGTTCCAATAAAAAGAAAACTGTTTTAAAAACTACACCAAAGAATAATGTTAAAATAAATGTCACATTAAGAAATAAAATATTTTTTTACTATGGTAGGAAATTTCACTTCAAGGATCAATGAAATAAAACCATGATGATTTATAAAATAATAAAACTAGAGACTATAAACAAATCAATCCATGAATGTAATAAGAGGGTTGTTTTGGTGGAAGACAACTATAAGGAATAATCTAAATTTCATAAGAGGATTACTAATAAGTGTGACCTAAGGTTTTATTAAAAACTATTTGGAATAGGAAAAAATATGGATACACTCCTAATAAATATATGATATTTTTCCAAGATAAAATTATTTAATGATAGGAAAAGTTAAAGAAACGCATAATTCTTGTACAGAGAATGATGTTACGAAGAAGGATTTTTCACAAATGAAGAACAATGATTGTTACCCAAATAATTCTGAAAATATGGATAACATAGATATAAATTTACATGATAATGAATCAAACATATGGCAATTCAAGTGTTATTCAATATAGAGTTAAAAATCCTATTACATTTAAGAAGAATGTTGAAAATAAAAGAAAACTATACATCTGATGGTGGTAAAAATATGGAAAATAAACTCAGGGGAAGTAAATAAGAGTTTTAATCATGATAATGTTGAAAATAGCGGTGTTTATAGGTTGAAACATAAACCCCAACACTGTCTCTTTCATTAAAGAGGTTATAAAATTCCACCTTATTTCCATATCTATAATTTTTTTGGTTCTTATATATAGGTATTTTAAGGTGATACATTGAAATATAAAATTAGATTTATTTGGTACCTATAATACATAAAGAAATAGTCATCATGGAATGTTTTAACTACTTATATATTTCAACATTTCAGGTGATATCAACTGGATATTCTTTTATTTTTATTTAAAGATACCCAAACATGACGAAGGTTGATGGATTTCATCCCTTAAGTGGAATCTAGAAAGATTAATATCTTCCATAATACAATTAATTCATTAATATGGATTTATGTACAATCCTTTGAAAGATATTATGTTTTGGGTATAATGATTTTTTAACCATACTTTCTTTAATTGCATCAATTTTTATTATTAATGAACAATTTATATTAATATTTAAGGATGAAATATATTCATTCCATTGAATGTTTTTAATGCACTTTCACAATATGAATGCATGTTTCTATGTGAAAAACATCTTGAACATAACATTGAAAGAAAAAATCATAGTTTTTAACACATGATGGAAATTTTATGGATAGGTTTGATGTATCCGTTAATCACTCTTGTTTTCTACACCGAGTCAGCTCATATAAACATAGATTTTATTAATTGATGTCTTATTTCTTAGTCAATTATGATACCATCTTTTTATCAAGTGGTAAATTAGGATGAAACTATTTAATGTTGAATGAAAGAGAGAAAATTTTGTTTCATATCATGGATGAAGAATCGTATGATTAACCTTTTCCATTTTATTTATACCTTTTTAATTATTTTCAATAAGGTATATAAAAAAGGATAATTTTTGTTTGCATATTGGAATCTATCAATGTGAAGAAATTAAATGTGCTGTCATCAAATCCAAAGGGAGAGTTTTAAGAACCCAAAGTATTATAATTGTTGTATTTATTTTCAATAAATATGTCAATATATGTTTGGTGAAGACGAATATCACAATTAATGTGACAATGAAGAACCCTATAACTTATAAAGAGTATTAGTGAATGGGGTATTGATGATTGAGATGTATCTTTGAGTTCCACTAAATAAAATGTTCTATACTTTCCTATCATTATATATTAGAAGTTTGTTAATATGATTGCATATGAATCTAAGGTACTACCCATGATATCGAGAAAGATATATTGTTGTGTCTGGGAAATCCCATATTAACAATTTCCAGTCTATATAATTTACATGTGATGATTTGAGATCTGATCTTATAATGAATCCTAATAGGTGTTTTTGTAGTTTTAAATAAATTTCTACCACATATTTATGATGGTTGATTAAATAATGATAATATAGATACAAGATTAATACTATAATAGTTGAGAAATATGGTATATTTGATATCTTTAATAGTTTAAATGAAGATATAATTAAATACCCAGTGAATGGTTATTGAAATTCTCATATTTGACTATTTAAATTCCAAAAGTCAATGAAAATGATGCCGAAGAGGTTTCATAAATATTATTATATGATTAAAGTCATTTAATGTTTTCTGAGTTGATTTAGAAGTGTATGAAAGTGATTTTTAAGTGATTTTAGGTAGTTTTAGAAGTAACATATTAGTGTAGGAATTAGTAAATGAATGAAATACATGATATATTTGTTTATAACATAGATCAAAAAATTAGAAAATGTATGAGTGCAATACCCTGTATACATATTTTATTCTCAAAAGATCACAAAAAAAATTATTTGTTGAACTTACTGTGTACATAAGATACTTGATTCATACACAACATATTTTGTGAAGTGGGTATTGAATTAAAACAATGTAAGGGATCTTACTTCATATGTAACCTATTTTCTTTAGTTCATTCAAAAATAGGTAAAAGGGGGGAACCACCCTTTGATACATTATATATTAATAGGGAATTTGGAAAATTCCTAGAGTACATGGGGATACATAACATCTGGATGTTGTCTATGTATTTTTATTGAAGTATTTGTCCTAAATATTATGAAGGTAATAACCTTACAGAAGTGAGTAAGATTTTACTAAGGTCCGTAAAAGATATCATAGTGAGACTCATACATAAAGAAGTTAAATCAAGAAAATTACATAATGAATAAGATACTTGTGATCATACATAATATATTTGTAACTTATAAAAGTAGTACATAAGATATATTTTTTCATACATAAGGTTTTTGAGTTAAAAAAAGTAAGACTTAAAAAATTTATTTCCTAGAAGATTGGTTCCAAAAATTAAATCTTTTGATGATGGTGATATTATTTAGTGTATTATACATCAAGATGAATAAGTTTGTGATTCTAGTAGAGTTTTGAGAAGATGAACTAATCTTTGTGTCAGGAAGAAGAATAACAAGCCGTGAATTAGTTTAAAGAAGAAATAAAAGATGAAATTTTTTTATTTAATTGTGAGATTTTTTCACTATAATAGTTGATTCCACACCACAATAATATTCATTCTTGGTAGAATTGAAAGAATAAGTGAAAATGAAATTTTTTTAGGAGAAGATGATGCAATATTTTTCGATACCACATGAGTTTAAAACCAAGTATTTATGAGATATCATATGAATATATAATAGTGGATTTAAATGAGTTTCAAATAGTAAATGTAGGATATTTTATATTAACAAAAATTAAAAATATAATATTCACATTGTACTCTGAATATATATGAATAAAGGAAGAAGAAGAAGAAGATGTGGTATGTGATGTTGTTATTATCTTGAATATTATGTGGGTTGAAGTAGAAAGAGAATAAAAACACTGAATTCCTTGAGAAAAATTTATGTATCTAAGATAATAAAGGAAAAAATTCTTCTGATGAACAAAATTTATTCATTGAAGAGATAGAAGAAGAAGGAAGAAGAATAAGAAGAAGGGGAAGCAGGTGCTGAGGTCTGACCTATGATATTATAATATCATAGAAGATAATTAAGAAAGGATAGAACTATTAATGAGGTTTATGATCTATTTTTTGAACCACATGATGAATATTATGAGGAGGATATCATGAATTATCTATTAATTTGAATGCATTGATCATTCTGATATTGAGATGAAGAATAAGGTTGACATGCATGCAGTGTTTCTATTTATGTAAAGGATGTTGGCGACTTGTCCCTGAGGATGAATGTCTCACAACATTATGTAGTAGAATTTGACATGGATTGGGGATCTTTTTTGGGTTCTCTCATATAGAACCTTTGAATACTGGTGTGATTGGGTATAATAATATACATACCATTTGAGATATTTAATCACATTAGAGAGATAGACACTACTATGAGGTGGCATTGGGAGAGGTTGACATCAAACCAAGGGTTAAATGATGATTCTACTGACCCCTTATGGATATTGATATTAGTATGATATCTTCTCATTATTTTAAAATAACTAATATTAATTAGTGATAATATGTTTCTCAGACTCAACCCATACAAAAAATGATTATGCACCCAAATTGGTACCAAACTTTTTAAAAATAGTGTGTCTTCTGCTCTCTTTAGTTTTTCCATGCATACTGTGTGAATGTGTTGAGAGCGAACAATTAGATACATATATCTTAACCCAGAAAGTGGTTCAAATATTAATAGAGGAATTATAAATAGAAAATAATTTTGTAAAATGGATCACTTGATTCAACCCCGTCTCTTGTCATTTCACAATATTCTGGGCCTCAAACTTAATTAATTTAATTTTGAGTTTAATGGTGTTTTTGAGAAAAATGGTAGGGATTTGGGGATGAATTTAATATGGGAAGAGGTGAAAGATAAGCACTGAATACCTGATTCAGGTCCTTCTGGTGAAGCTGCAAGATAGCCAGTGGCCTTATATGGGGTACCTGATAGTCCTATAGCTTATTAATTTAAATAAAGGGAAAAATCAGGGTATCAACATTACAATTTTAATCATTAAACTTTTTTTATTAGTATTCAATTCTCATTATAGGTCATATAAAACCCATGAAAATCCTTCATCATCCTCTCTTCTTCCCATGGCATCCAATATTTAATCATTATCTAGAGTGCTTGCATAACTCCACAAAAAAACTCACTATGAATAGTAACCAGAACTGTTCTTCGCATTACCTCAAGAACACCAACACATATTCCAGAGGCTACCAAATAGAAGTGGGGGTCTATGGAAATTACATGGGGAGAATATAATCCCATATCTAAGTGCACAATCACTATAAAATATCTAATATTCATACATAAAAGATTATAAAAATTGACAAATAATATGAAAAATACTATAATAAAGTGAAATATTGACACGAAATCATAAAACACTGATCACCCACAAGAGAAACTCTATAAAAAATAAATAAATAAAATATAGAATATTTCCTACTACATCACCAATCCATACTGAACTCTAATCCCAATTTCCAACTCGAGATGCTCAAGATCAGACATGAAAATCCATACCTCTACTCATCATATACCAGTAACCACGTGAGATATTCTTGGGCACCCAAGTGTCACGCCCACCCAAGAAGGATGTGAGAACATAAGTCATTAAGGTACCACAAATTTATTATCTTACCATGCCAATAATATAGTGATATGTCCACAATAAATAAATAAACAACTAAAAAAGATACATAAAACCATCCCCAATACCTACTTCATCTTAATTCTAGAATGCTTCTGATCACGTCATATGGACCATGAAAATCACTATATAACCATCACACCAAGGGTGTATTCATATATCATATGCCATGCCTAGTAACCATAATTAATCTTTAGATATATTACCTCAATTGAAAATACCTTCTTCAACTAGTGTTTGTGTGTCTCTAAGAAAGAGCATCACATCAGGGGACCTCTCTCTACACTCATAGGATCCTAGACTCATTAATCAACCATGGTAATTAGAATACCTTGATATGTCACATGGAATACCTCATCCTCAATTCCTAAGGTAGAACCCCATTATAATACTATGTTTTTTGATGTTAGGTTTACTTATGATTCCTAGAAGGGGGAGGCCCTCAAAAATCCCGCACATCTAGAAATTAGTGATTTCAAGGAATCCCAAGAAATAAAATGGTATACCCTTCCTAGATCCCACAACCAGTCTCCAGGGAATCCAATATCACAGAAATCCTCAACCAAATGATATCTAGTGCATCCAACTTATCCAAGGGGGTATCCTAGGAATCTATTGAGGGGATTGAATAGTCACCCTTAGGATGTACAACATCCATGATTGGGGATATATTCCCACCCATCACCTCGTAAAACTATTCAAATCCCATGAGTCCTAGGAATTCATGATGGTTTAATAGTACCACCATTCAAATTCCATGCCTCCCAATCATTCTCAATGGTATCACTGTATAAAATGAATACTTACTATATTGGGAATTCCAACATGCACACTATCATATACTTTGATACTAGATCCTAGGAACCATCCCAAGAATCCATAACTAAATCAACCATAATGTATTGTACTCACATTGGTCATTCATACCAAAAATATTATGAGTTCAGATCCCATACATGTCATCCATCATATATTTTTGTCCACCACAAAACATTATTCGTGGGAATCCCAGACAATCACAATAGACCCAATCCCAACACCTGATTCCCAGAAATCCTAAGAAATCACATAACATATAAAAAATAAACTACTTAATAATATAGAACATTTTATTTCACATTCCTATCTTCATTATCACATCCCCTTTTGGTTTACATGTTGGTTCGAGTTCTGGGTGAAATCTAAAATAATCACTACTAATGGTCATACACTCTCCCAATATGGTTTCTTAATGGGTCACCCATCAGGGTCTCCTTGGCCACAATATAAATGAGGCACCCTACATCGGGTCCTCGAAGTCGGGATCAAATTTCAGGTCAATGTCTAACGCTCAGAGGTTATTGTGTCCCCCAAAATCATTATAATGATCTTACATCCTCACATTCCTTAGGGGTACACCAAACTGGTGACAACAGGTTACTCTAGACTGGTTGCCTCACCCAAATGATATCTAATATACCTATGTTATATCCACCTAGGCCTAACATATCTCAAGTGTCCTCACCCATCATAGTAGGGGAATCAAACTCAAGTCTCATCACACCCCCTCTAAAATGTGTCCACACTATTGGATATCCTCTTGGTTTAAGACTCACCCCTTAGTAGTCGAGGCATCAATCTAGTTAATAAGGTCCTAATAGGTCTTGGAACGTTACTTATTTCATCTTAGTCATTTAATGATTGATAATCAATTTAAATTATTCAAATACATATCAAGTTAATAGGTCCATGCACTCATTATTGTGATCGCACAACACACACATCATAATAAAAATGAAATAATTCCATAAGGAAAGCACTGAGGACCCCTAACTTTATAAAAAAATCATTTAACTATAATTATCATCTCGGAAACTCACTAACCAAGCTCATTCAAGCCCATCCATGCCTTGTCTGAGTCCATATAGTCACCTGACCTCTATCCTGTCACGACCCATCCCCCGGGGCCCATGTCGTGACTACCCCAAGCCCACCTTCCATAGGTCAGGGGCTGGCGACTAGCACCGAAGGTGTATTCCTTAAACTGGGAAGGCATTGCCTTTATAACCCGTAACACACACAGCCAGGAACACTGAAAGATACAAACTCAAGTAAACTAAATAGTAAACAAAGTGAGTACAGTAAGTAAAAGGGGCCAGAATACAAGTCCAACTAGAAAGTACAAGGAAAACTAGAAAGTACAAGATAGCTGATAGGTGAAAAGAAGCTCCTGGATCGTCCACCATGAATCCTACCTGAAGGGTAGGTACAGCTTACGAACGACCGTCTCTATGGTTCGCCTCATCTAATGTCCACCTTTAATCTACCTCCAGTCCTGATACTCTCGTCCTCAGTCAGTGTTGTCCATCGTCTTCACCAAACAGAATAGGGTACAGGCATAGCCCATACAAGGGTGAGTATAACAATACCCAGTAGGGACCCCGAGACCCTCAAGGTCTCAAAAAATCCACCAAGTATAAATCACACATCATGGAATCAACTGAAAACCCTACTTAGGTATATTACCATACATATACCTAAGTTATAAAGTAAACCCATCTCAATCATGAGGAAAACACAGAGTCCAAATCCAAAGCCCCAAGCTCAACTATTCCACAAAGGAAGAAATACCACGAAGGAAAGTACCACATAAGTACGCCACACAGAAGAATACCACCAAAGTATTACCATGAAGGAAAGTACCACACAGTTACACCACACTAAAGAATACCACCAAGGTATAACCATGAAGGTCAGGACCACACATGTACGCCACACTGAAGTATACTGCCAAGGTATAACCATGAAGGTAAGTACCACACAGGAAAGTCACACTGAAGAATACCACCAAGGTATAGCCATGAAGGTCAGTACCACACAGGTATGCCACACTAAAGTATACCACCAAGGTATATCCACAAAGGAAAGTACCACACAGTTACGGACTCAGCTCACACCAGGTATAACTTAGGTACATTAGTAGAGATGATTAGATGTAACTATTGAATCATCTTACTCTGTTAAGAGGCAGACCCAAGAAGGATCACAAATCATCATCAGACCCACATAAGATCTCTAGGTGCTGACCCACAAATGATCTCTTAGTTCTGACCCAAAATGGGTCGCTTGGTGCTGACCCACACACGATCACTCGGTGCTGACACACATAGGATCGCTAGGTGTTGACCCGCACAGGATCGCTCGGTGCTGACCCACACAGGATCGCTAGTACATCGTCAGTACGTCATCATTACGTCGTCAAACCCACATAGAATCCTAGTACAACATTAGACCCACACAAGATCCTAGAGTGGTCCCTCATGGAATCTGAGAGCGGTTCCACGTGGGACCCTCAATTACAGACCCCTGAAGGATCCTTTTCTCAAGTCACACCCAACTACAAGGTTCCCGCACTAAGCTTGCTTGTCTCTAGGAGGGTTCTCTCCAAAAGCCACTGGTCGATACTCCAACTGACATGAAGTCCCAAAAAGAAGTATCTCAAAGGAAATCCACGTCATAGGGGTCTCAACACAACAGACAGTGCGTCAATCGGGCGCCCGGACTGTGAGTTATTATCCTTTTAGTCCCGGGGGCCCGGTTGGATTCGTGATCAATCCATCCTGACCATACCCTATCTTAATCCAAATCTCTAGGGGGTATACTCAAATGTAACGTCTCTATCCAAGGTTTCTAGTGCCGCTGACAGTCCGTCAAACAGACGCCCGGTGCCAAAGTTATTACTAAAAGAGCATAAATGGGTCGAAGTGGGTATGAGTCTGGTTTGACCCGGTCGGACCGACCCGGCCTGGGATGACCCTGTCTGGATCGACCCAGCCCAACCCGCTAGACACTCTGACCAGTTAGGTTTGGCCCGGCCCGCTGGGTCCGGCCCCGCCCGTGGGGGGTCCGGCCCTGCACGTGCTTGGCGGCCCGGCCCGCTGGGCGGTCTGGCAGGCCGCGAAGGCCGAGAGGGGCCATAGAGAGGTTTGTTCGCGGATGGTGCATGGTCGCGGGGGAAGCTCGGTCATGGGGGGGTTCTGTGAGGGCGTGGGGCGGCTCTTCCATAGGGAAACTAGGCTACAGATGGCGCGAAGCCGAGGGGCGGCTCTGCCGCGGGGGTGCCGCGAGGCCTCGGGGCGGCTCGACCGCAGAGGGTTCCGTGAGGTCATGGGACGTCTCGGTTGTGGGGGTGTCACGAGGGCAGGGGACGGCTCAACCATGGATGGAATGAGGCTACGGGGCGGCTCGGCTGCGGGGGGGTGCCGAGAGGCCGCGGGGCAGCTCGGCCACAGAGGGTGCTGCATGGGCGTGGGACGGCTCGGTCGTGGGGGTTCTGTGAAGGCGCGGGATGGCTCGTCCGCGGGGCGGCTCATCCGCAGATGACGCGAGGCCAAGGGGAGGCTCAGCCGTGGGTGTGTCATGAGACCATGGGGCGACTCTGCCTCGGAGGGTGCTAGGAGGGCACGGGACGGCTCGGCCGCAGGGGTTCCGCGAGGGTGCAGGACGGCTCGGCTATAGGGCGGCTCGGCCGTAGACGGCATGAGGCCGCAGGGGCCACGGGTGCCGTGGAGCGGTGGAGGCCACTGGTGGCGGAGTGTCGCCAGGCGGTAGAGATTCGTGCCTTCGTCAGCGTTCGTCTTTACCGAATTCCCTTCGCCGCCTTCGTCATAGCCAGCGGTGGTGCCGACAGCCTTTCTCATGCCCCACCGGTGTTAGTAGTCATTCCTCTATCATGATCAAAAATTAATCACAAGTTTCACGGAGAGGATGTGCCATGTTTGTTTGGTCCGAACCCTCTGCGTTAGAGCAGCTATAATTCCTTCTTGAATTACGACGAATTATCAAGAATGGAAAAGGAGAAGAATTTCAAACAACCACCCTACCTAGAATGTTCGTTGATGTTGGAACGAGAATGAATTCAAACATGTCGTCATACGTCGTGCCCGTCAAACGCCACTGATACCGGGCTCGAGCATCGTCCACGTTCTTCGTTGGAGATGGTGCATTATTCATTGGAGAGTATTTCTTCATGCTCTCCCTTTCTCCTTATCCAACCCAAATCCTCCCAAAAAGAAAAGTATCCAAATTTTTGTGTTTCAACAATTTAACTGTTGGATTGGCATAATTAATTGACAAAATTAATTTTTGGGAGGTGGCATCATTTAAGTTGGAGTAGTTGAAGAGGCTCCCCCACATTTAAGATGAAGTTTAAGGGTTTCTCCCAATAAAGGGGGGGTTCAAGGGGGTTTTAGTATTGGGTGGTCCCCACCACCATAACCTATCATGGGAGGTTTAGTTCAGGTGGTCCACACCTATGAAACATCCACATGGGAGTTTCAAAATTAAATAAAAATAAAATATTACGCCTTTTTATTTTATTTTTATTCTTTCATGAATTAGTGAAAAAATAACTTCCACCCTCGACCTACTACGGTCGAGGTTAAGGTCTCCATAAGAGAATACTGGTGTTGTGAGTTCAACAGTGCCCTCAAATTTCAATTCCGAGCACCAGTTCAAAAGATAAAAAAACTCGCTCTCACGTTTACTGAATGTACATGAAAAAAAAATAAAAAATTCATTCCGACCACTCCGAGCCTCAGAATCATGGGTCGTCAATTTTTTCAGACTCGTAAAATTACCATTTAATTAAAAAATATTACATGGAATTTTTGGGTCTTTACATTCTCCTTACCTCGGGGCTTTACATCCCCATAAGCCACAACTCAAAAACTAGGAAAACAAGTGGGGGTACTGAGCACGAATCTGAGCCTCTCGCTCCCATGTGCTCTCTTGGAGGTTCCCGTGCTGCCAAAAAATGTGCACCAGAGGTATCGACCACCCACGAAGGACCCTCTCCTGTCGATCCTCAATCTCAAATGGAAACTCCGTAAAAGTCTCCCCATCATCGATGTCCAGCTCTCCGTGGTCGATGATGTGAGAAGGGTCGTGCACGTATCTCCTCAGCTGGGATACGTGGAAGATGTCGTGCACTAGGTGCAACTGAGGTGGAAGATCTAAGTGGTAAACAACCTCGCCAACTCTACTGAGGACCTGAAAGGGTCTGAGGAACCTTGGATATAACTTGCTACTTCAGCCAAATCTCTGTAAACCTCATCGAGGTGAGACCCGTGGGAAGACGTGGTCGCCATCCTTGAAATCCAGAGGTCTCCTTCTCTTATCTACATATGACTTATGTCTGCTCTCTGCAGTCTTCATTTGCACCTAGATGATATGCACCTTCTCTAGGGTAGCCCGTACCATCTATTGTCCCACGAGTGCTGACTCCCCTGTATAAGTCCAGCACAAAGGTGATCTGTAAGGTTTCTCGTATAACTCCTCAAAAGGTGACATCCCAATGGTGGAGTGATAACTGTTGCTGTATGAAAACTCCACCAAAGGAAAGTGATCCTCCCAACTGAGATCGAAGTCGAGGACACAAGCACGCAACATGTCCTAGAGGGTCTGAATGGTCCGCTTAGTCTGGCCATCCATATGAGGATGGAAGGCAGTGCTCAAATGAAGCCGCATCCCCAATGCCTCCTACAACCCATTCCATAGTCGGGAAATAAAAAATTTATCACAATAGAATACAATCATCGAGGGTACTCCATGTAGCCACACAATCTCTTGGACATAGAGGCGTCCCAAGTTATCTACTGAACCATTCTCTCTGATCGGTAGGAAGTGGGCCTACTTGGTGAGTCGGTCGATGATCACCCAAATTGAGTCATGTCCCCAGGATGAGCGTGGAATACCCATCACGAAGTCCATGGATATCCCATTCCACTTACACTCTTGGACCTCTAAAGGTTGAACGAAGTCTGCTGGTACCTGATGCTCTACCTTCACTTGATGAAAAGTGAGGCATCGAGAGACAAACTATGCCACTGCTTTCTTTATCCCCAACCACCAGTGCTGTCGTCGGAGATCCTGGTACATTTTCACCACTCCCGGGTGTACCTCTAGAGGGTATGTGTGGAAACCCCTAAACACTTCCTCCTAAAGTGACACTGGTACCATGGTACGCCCTCTGAAGAGGATGGTGTGCTCCCCACCTTCAGAAAATCCATCAGGTTCCTGTCCTATGGTTATCTGAGAACGTAGGGCCTCACAGTCAATGTCTTAAGTTGGTCCTCCCAAATTCGCAGAATAATTGGGGGAGTTATAGTCATAGAATAGAGTTAAGCTGCTCCATCTTTATCCATGAAGGATATCTGCAACATGGCTAGTCGGTCTGTCGCCTCACTCTGCAACTACAGACGAGACCTCCTACTGAGTGTGTCTGCTACCACGTTCCCCTTCCCAGGAGTATAGACTATCCCGAAGTCATAGTCCTGGAGGAACTTAAATTCAAACTCCTACTTCCATGAGTGTAAGGCTGGACAACTCAAGAGTTATCGGTTGCACCCTCCTATGCGTGAGTTCAACCTGCTTCCTCGGTTTCCTTTTTCCCCGACCAAGGAAAACCCCATTCTAACTTTGTAGATAAACCACAACTTCTTTTTTCCTAATACATTCAATATGTGTATGAATTGTGGATGTCAATTCCATACCCAATTTAATATTGTAAGGCCTCGACGCTGCCACTAAGAGGTCCCAACCGAAACTCTCGCCTCAAGGGTCAGATCACACTGTCAGCGTAAGTATGGTTATCGAGTATCCTCCCAAGGTATCTCCAGACGTGAGGGTCAAGTCGATAGTTTAATCATAATCTATAGGTCTTGGACAAGATTCGTGGAAATAAGGAATGATTGGTACCTATGTCTATCACTACGATAGCTAGTAGTAGACACAGACCATGCCTCAAATCATTCCTGGAGTCCCTGAGTCACACTCCTTGACCGCATGCATCCACTCCCTTTCTTTATCCTCCAGCTCCCTGAGCCTGGTGGGGAATACATTATGGTGGAGGTTGTAACATGTTGAAATGTACACCACCTCGTGCTGCTCTCCTAGCTCTGCTTCCACATCTGCTGCCCTGCAGATTCATATGTCCCTAACACTTCTTCTTCCTGAAACATTTTACATGGCCAAGTCTCTGAGACTGGCACCAGTTTCCTACTTTCCTACTGCTAACATTCACTGGTTGTATCCTCTCAGCTAAAGAACATCCAACCAAAAATTTTCTCTCTAGCACCCTAACATAAGTTGGAATTCATAGAGGAATAGTGTTGGCTCTGATGTCCTTAAACACACCTAGCTCAAAAATATGATCCCTGAATCACTGATCGTATCATATTCATCGAGTACAAGGAATGGTTGGTATGCCTCGATGAATACTGAGCTACTAACATATCGTCCTTCCGAAACATTATAAGCTCTAGAGAACTCTCAACCACCTCCTCAAGCCAGTCATCAGCTGCCTGTGAGTCGGGTTCTCCTCAGAACCCGAGGGGTATCTGATGCTGAATCACGCCTAAGAAACTAATCCCATATGTGTCCTCTACCAGTACAACCGGTTGTTACTAATGACCAACAGGCAGTGATATAGATAACACACTACCCGATGGTAATATCTCGGGAAACAATCCATGTACTGAAGCCTCATCACTATGCAGACCATCCTCATGGTCACTCATTGGAAATGAATAGTAGATAAGATCACTATCTACTCTGCTGGTGTCTCAACTAAGCGGAAAACTCTAGTCATCGCCTCCAGCCAACCCTCAGCTGCATGAGAATCTGTCTCACCTCGAAAACTCAGAGGTCTCTACTGATGGAACTCATGCAAAGCGCTCATTCGGTGTGCACCATCCGCCAGTGTGGCTGGTGGTATCTGCTACCCAACATGTGGTGGTGCTATTGGTACACCACCCGAAGGTGCCAACATAGTATGAGGGCCCTAAGCCAGAGCCTCTTCGCTCGGTGGGCCTTCATCGTGTACTATCTCAGGAACCCTAGATGATTGTCTATGCAGGGGCATCCTGATAAGGAACATGTGCGCCACAGTCAATAAGTCATACCTGGTGAGCTGACTCAAATAGATCACAAAGAAAACTCTTGAAAACACAAACACAATTAGTGTTTTTGTGCACTGAGTCGGAAATCAGAAGTCAGGGTCCTGGTGTATGGATACTTTGGCCGCCATACCAACACTGGATTCCCTAAGCTGATAACCACACTCACTAAACTTAACACTATTTCCATTAAAAATATCAGATTCATATGTTCTATGGTAGAACTGATTCCTTTGATACCAGTTTATCATGACCCATCCCCCAGGGACCGTGTCGTGACTACCCCAATCCCTCCTTCCATAGGCCAGGGGCTGGAGACTAGCACCAAAGGCATATTCCCTAAACTGGGAAGGCATTTCCTTTATAACCTGTAACACACATAGCCAACAACACAGCAAGATACGAACTCAAGTAAACTGAATATTAAACAAAGTGAGTAAAGTAAGTAAAAGGGGCCAGAATAAAAGCCCAACTAGAAAGTACAAGGAAAAATGGAAAGTACAAGACAACTGATAGGTGAAAAGTAGCTCCTATATCGTCCACCATGAATCCTACTAGAAGGGTAGGTACAACTCACAAACCACCATCTTTGCGGTTCGCGTCATCTAAAGTCCACCTCTAAGAAACCTCCAATCCTGGTACTCTTGTCCTTAGTCAGCGTTGTCCATCGTCTGCACCAAACACAACAAGGTGCAGGCATAGCCCGTGCAGGGTTGAGTATAACGATACTCAGTAGGGACCCCGAGACCCTCAAGGTCTCAAAAAATCCACCAAGGATAAACCACACAACATGGAATCAACTAAAAACCCTACTTTGGTATATGGACATACATATAGCTAAGTTATAAAGTAAACCCATATCAATCACGAGGAAAACACAGAGTCCAACTCCAAAGCCTCATGCTAAACTGTTTCACAAAGGAAGAAATGCCACGAAGGCAAGTACCACACAGGTACGCCACACAGAAGAATACCACCAAGGTATTACCATGAAGGAAAGTACCACATAGGTACTCCACACTGAAGAATACCACCAAGGTATAACCACGAAGGTCAGTACCACACAAGTAGGAAACATTGAAATATACCGCCAAGGTATAACCATGAAGGTAAGTACCACACAAGTACGCCACACTAAAGAATACCACCAAAGTATTTCCAAGAAGTTCAGTACCACACAGGTACGCCACACTGAAGTATACCACCAAGGTATATCCATAATGAAAAGTACCACACAGGTACGGACTTAGCTCACATGAGGTATAACTTGGGTGTAGTGGTAGAGATGATTAGATGTAACTACTGAATAATTTTACTCTATTAAGGGGTACACCCATGAAGGATCATAAATCATCATCAGACCAACATAGGATCTCTAGGTGCTGACCCACACAGGATCGCTCGGTGCTGACCCACACAGGATTACTCAGTGCTGACCCACACAGGATCGCTCGGTGCTAACCCACACATGATCGCTAGGTGCTGACCCACATAGGATCGCTCGGTGCTGACCCACACAGGATTGCTAGTACATCGTCAGTACATCGTCAGTACTTCGTCAGACCCACACAGGATCCTAGTACAACATTAGACCCACACAGGATCCTAGAGTGGTCCCCCATGGAATCCTAGAGCAGTTCCATGTGGGATACTCAATTACAAACCCACAAAGGATCCCTTTCTCAAGTCACAGCTAGCTACAGGGTTTCCACACTAAACTCGCTTGTCTGTGGGAGGGTCCGCTCCACAAGCAACTGGTCGATACTCCAACTGCCACGAATTCCCACGAATAAGTATCTCAAAGGACCACCACGTCATAGGGGTCTCAACGCAATAGACAGTGCTTCAATCGGACGCTCGGTCTGTGAGTTATTAGCCTTTTAGTCCTAGGGGCTCGGTTGGATTCATGCTTGATCCAACATGACCATACCCCAACTTAATCTAAATATCTAGTGGGGTATACTCAAAGGGACCATCATGCTCCAAGGTTTCCAGCACCGCTGACAGTTCGTCAAACGGATGCTCGGTACCAATGTTATTGCTAAAAGAGCGTAAATGGGTCGAAGATGGTCTGGGTCCGGTCCGACCCGGTCGGACCGACCCAGCCCGACCCAGACCAACTTCTTGGGTCCATCCTAGCCTGCTAGGCGGCCTGGCCCATTAGGTTCAGCCCGACCCACTGGGTCCGGCCCGCTGGGTCTGGCCCGGCCCGTTCTGGGTCCGGCCCGACCTGTGCTGGGCGTCCCGGCCCACTAGGCAGCCCGGCAGGCCGTGAGGGTCGCGAGGTGCCGCAAAGTGGTTCAACCACATATGGTGCGAGGCAGCGAGGCACCTCGGCCATGGGGGGTGTCGCGAGGGCGTGGGACGGCTTGGCCATGGGGCAGCTCGGTTGTGGACGATATGAGGCTGAGGGGCGGCTCAACCACGGGGGTGTCGCGAGGCCGTGGGGCGGCTCGGTCGTGGAGGGTGCCATGAGGGTGCAGAAAGGCTCGGCTGCGGGGGTGCTACGGGGGACTGGGACGGCTCGACCGTGAGGCTTATCGGTTGCGGCGGCGGTCGGCAGTGGGTTGGCTCGACCGTAGGGGGTACCGTGAGGCGGGGGGATAGCTCGGTCGCGGAGGGTGTTGCGAGGGCATGGGACGGATCGACCATGGGGGTGCCACCAGGGCATGGGACGACTCGGTTGTGGGGCGGCTGGGCCGCGGATGGTGCGCGGCCGAGGGGCGGCTCGGCCGTGGGGGTGCCATGAGTCCGCGAGGCAGCTCGGCCACAGAGGGTGCCATGAGGGCGTGGGATGACTCGACTGCGGGGGTGTCGTGAGGGTGCGGGACGGTTCGACCATGAGGGTGCCGCGAGGGCGCTGGACAGTTTTTTGCGGAGCGCCGCAGAGCGGTGGAGTGCCATGCCTTCACCGACGGCCGTCTTGACCATCCTCCCTTCATCGCCTTCATCGCGGCCGACGGTGGTGCTGGCAGCCATTCTCATGCCCCACCAGTGTTGGTAGTCGTTCCTCCATTGTGATCAACAATTAATCACATGATTTGTGGAGAGGACGGTCCATGTTTTTTTGGTCCGCACTCTCCGCGTTAGAGCAATAGCAAGAAGCTATAATTCCTCCTTGAATTACGAAGAATTATCAAGAACGGAAAAGGAGAATAATTTCAAACAACCACCCTACCTTGAAGGTTCGTTGATGTTGGAACGAGAAAGAATTTGAAGATGTCATCGTACGTCGCGCCCGTCACATGCCACCGATCCCGGGCTCGAGTGTCATTCACATTCTTCGTTGGAGATGGTGCATTCTTTGTTGGAGAGTATTTCTCCAAGCTCTCCATTTCTCCTCCACAAACCCAAATCCTCCCAAAAAAGAAAAGTAGCCAAATTTTTGTGTTTCCCCAATTTAATCGTTGGCTTGGCATAATTAATTAATAAAATTAATTATTGGGAGGTGGAACCATTAAAGTTGGAGGAGTTGAAGAGGCTCCCCCACATTTAAGAGGATGTTTAAGGGTTTCTCCCATTAAAGGGGGGGGGGGGGGGTTCAAGGGGGTTTTAGTCTCGGGTGGTCCCCACCACCATAACCTCCAATGGGATGTTTGGTTCAGGTGGTCCCCACCTATAAAACATCCACATGGGAGTTTCAAAATAAAATAAAAATAAAATGTTACATCATTTTATTTTATTTTTATTCTTTCATGAATAAGTGATAAACTAACTTCCACCCTCGACCTACTGCAGTCTAGGTGAAGGTCTCCTTATGCGAATATCGACGCTACGTGTTCAACGGTGCCCTCAGATTTCAATCCCAAGCACCAGTTCAAAAGTTAGAAAATCCCACTCGCACATTTACTAAACGTACCCGAAAAAAAGTTCGGAAATTCATTTCAGGCACTCCGGGCCTCAGAATCACGCACCGTCAATTTTCACGAACTCGTAAAATTCCCATTTAATTTAAAATAATTACATGGAATTTTTGGGTCTTTACACAGCCTCACATAACCAGACATAAATAATTAATTATAGAAATTATATTAAATTATTAAATTAATAAAATAAGGAATAATTGATGTAAAAGTCACATTTCACTACCGCGTCACTAAAACCTCAACCAATATCACTTGGATGGCCCAAAAGACACTACCACAACCAACCCAACTAGAATACTTGACCACCGTCACTCGATAATTCCCCAAATTAATTAGTTTTTTCTAAAAAGACTAAATAAATTTTGGTAATAGATTACCTCTATTTAAATAATTCTACATCTAAAGATCTTCTTTATGGATTCTTGGAAAAATCCCCATCAATCGGGGAGATTTACACCAAGCTCTGGATGAAATATTAAAAGTACCTATATCAAAATTAGGTGAAATCAATAGAAATAGAGGGAGAACAACATAAAATGAATGGGGTTGAATATATTACCTAGAAACACAATCCAATTAGACACAATAACACCAATAGTAGAGAACGAATAGGGGGAGGAACTGACCAATTAACCTATTGTGCATTACTTCCTAAGCCGAAGGAGAAAGGGGTGGGGAAAGGGAGGCCCCTATTTAATAAAAGAAACACTTCCGGACATGTGTCACATGTGTGAGACATATGGTCACACTATTATTTTTATTATATGCTTTCTAAGAGGTCATCCAATACTTTTTCACGTCCTAAGACACCCCATGTATGTCCTTCATTTCATGAATCACTACTCATGTTGTAAGTGGTCCACTATAATTGTTTTTATTATCCAGGGTCACCTGTACCTCCTATAGTGGTCACTCAAACACCCATGTCATCGCCTCTTCATTGAACCTCATCTAAAAAACACATTTATTGATGTTAAAATTCTTGTAATACCATTCTAATTCTTGGTTTTTAAAACAAACCATCCCCCAAAAATGAAATATTATAATTCCCATTAAATTTTGTAACCCATTTGAACATGGGTATTAAAATTACCCCACATTAAAAAATATCATCCATGAGAATTCTATCTAACTATTAAACTAACAATACCAACCTACATTGGTCACCAACTCAATAAAAACCCATCACATTTGATTTATGTACACTGGAAGATCTTCCATTACACTAATCCAAGTGCACGAAACCCAACTCATCAAAACTAGAGTTACCTCCAACCACCATTAGAAAAATACCAAGAGGGTTCCTAATGACACCAAAGAATCCTAGGACACCGCTATGTCAAAAAAATCATCAATAGTTTCATGGTCATCCCCACCACATAAGTCAACTCATCATGGACGATTTTGACCCATAACGTTCAATAGAGTCATAATCAATTATCCAAACACATTCTCAGTGGTCTAATGACCTTCTTGATGTGACTCTATTCTCATAGCTTCTTAATATTAATAGAAACACCAGTCATAATTGGTGATGAAATACATATTTTTTTATAAACTTAAACTAGAGGAGTGTCCACTGCCTATACATGTGGCCTGAATATACCAACTCTACCTCAAACATTCTCAGCCAAATCATGAAATTCACATGTCCTAACAAATACAATGTACCAAAACAGCATTAAAATCTTACTTATATTTAAAAAGATTTTTCATCCCAAAAAATACCTTTAATGCGATTCATTATAAGATTCACCCCTTGAATCATATAAAAAATGGGTTCATTTCCTGAACTATGTCAAAAAAATGGGGTTCACCCCCCAAAACATGTCAAAAAAACATGTTTCTCCACATGAATCACTTTTAGATCACACCAAAATCATCCAAATACCAATACCAACACATAGAATCCATCTATTACCTCATTTTAACCTCAAATCCAATATTTACCAATAAACTAGATAAAATTAGATTTAACAGCTCTACAAAATCCAAGAACCATGTCAACCATCCAATGAATCATTATTACTCGTCCATGACCCTAAAAAAATGAGGTCATTCCATCATGGCTTGCACTCCATCCACTACTGCACACATTAGCTAGACATTAAAGTTTCTCTGATACCTGACCACCAACATAAAACATCAATTAAAAACCATTTTCCACTCATATAAATTTTATCCCTGGAAATCTCTAAAATTTTAATCTAAAAAGGGTCACAACATTAAATTTACCATGGTGAACTCCCCACCATATGTCTTAATTTATACTGGTTCTCAGGAACTAACTCAAAATATTTCATTATTGCATGAGTGTAGATCCTATAGATCCATATTCATTTCATGGTAGTCATAAATTACCAATAATAAACTTCCAGATCGACCGTGGCATTGCACCCACTCATTTTTTTGTGTATCCTCTACCATAGAGGGACATTTATCATTTTTTTAGAACCCTTGGGAAACTAGGATCACACATTTCTACCACTAACTCTAACCCAAATAAGAATAAAACATAAATAAAGTGAACCACCTCAACACCAACTAGACATAACAGGCCCACACTCCCGTTCCAACCAATACACATGCCAACTAGCCCCACAAACCTCTTGCACAATTTCTACATCAATCATCTCGAAAGACCAATAGTTTTACACTCCCTTGTAATCTAATCATGATGCTCAAAGCTCACTCTTATGGGTCTGACATCATCAAGACTAGAATACCATGTTTCATGGAATTTCAGCCACATCTAACAAGGAAAATCGATGATGCTCCTTTACAATATCAAAATTCCACATATGCCAAGTCCATAATGATATTTCCTACCTTGTCAAGATCCATTTTAATCCCAAACATATACCCACACTCTCACCACACTACTAGAATCACATCCATAAATAATACGGTAATTTATCCTAACAATACTTCCCATTGAAACTGTCCTCGTTTCGAATTCACTCAAGGTGATTTTTCATGAACTAGATGCATCATCATGACATTTACAAAAAACCGCCGAGCATCTCTTATGGATCGTTATTGAAAAAAAGAACCAACACATAATTCTCATCTCCCTTAAGAACCTTATAACAATATTTAACCACCCTAATTGTTACCATGACATAAAATAATAGGATCCATACCACTAATATGTTTATTTTCATCACACTAACATACCTAGCCATGTCACATGGTATCTTGGTCTCCCAACTAGACCAAAAGTTAAGACTCATATAATTGGACACCTCACAGGTCCTCATCCATGATCACAACCCAAAAAACCATGAAATATAACATGAACTACTACACACTATAGGGTATCAAATTTAAATAGAAATCACATTCGAAAATCACCATCCCATAAGGCATTGATTCTCACTGATCATCCACCTATAGAACAGGTCCCTCAAGAATCCTGATATCATCCGTCAACACTGCCACAACCAATGGCATCGTCCAAGAAAATACATGTTGAGGAACTATACACAAGAGGTTTGATTATATATAATTTCATTCCAAGCTATACGGGAAAATAGAATATATATTTTCATTGACACGCTAAATAACCAAACCCTAAAAACAACCCCATCAATGGTTCAAGGATAAGGCATCATGTTCGAGTACCAACCCACTAGGTTCTTTAAAACTCTTTTGTAAATAGATCCACACCATTATAACCATTAATTATAATCTCACTATAGATCAACATGACCTATCATGAGAAGAAAATAGATACATATGCCAGCCTAGATTATTAGAATTCTATCATGTACATAAATTGGAAAATGTCATATGAGTGGTTGCTGAAACATTAAATAACTAAGAATCTTGTCAGTGAAATTATCACACACTATCAATCCCATAAATTTTATGTGAATCCATATGTTCTGATAACAATTCATGTGACACCACACACCTCAATGGACAAGAGACAAATCCATAACTTGACTCGTACTATTGGTAAAAGAACAATTCTAATATAAATCATAATTCCAAAAAGATGGATCAAACAAAGTGAAAACCATAAAACCGTAATACATAATATAAAGAACAAGAATCACACCCCTAAAAACTTTAACTTCCTACTTGAATATGTCTTCATAACACACCATCCCAATATCCATCAGAGGCCCCAACACATTACAATCACCTGAATACCTCCCAAATAGTAAAACAAAATAAAACACCCAGATAACATTTGGTAACATACCATCATGGTTCAATATGAATAGTAAATTGAATGGTTTGTTATATGACCATAGGTGTGAATCCCTATATAATAGAGGCTAAAAATTCAAATTAGGGGTCTAAAATGGTGTCATGAGGAGAATATACCTCTATACTAGAGTGCACAGTCATAAAAAAATATACATAAATTATATATTAAAGAGAACAGAAAAGGTAGAAAAAAACTAAATAATATTATAATTATATAAAATGCTAACATAAATTCATACAACACAAATAAATAATTTTACTGATCACATAAATAGAATGAAAAAAGAAATAAGATATAAACTGGGACCTAGTACTTCACCAAGCCATACCACACTCCAAGATTCCAATCCAAAACGAGCCTCTATAGATCATATATGAAAACCAATTCCTCTTATCACCCTGTACCTACAACCAAGGGATAGATACTTAAGTACCCATGTGTCATGGATACTCAATAAGGGTGTGAGTATATAACTCAGTAAGGTAACACCAATGTTGGATTTTATTAGATCAACAATATAGTTATATGTTCTGAATAAAGATATAAACTACATAAAAATATAAATAAAATCATCCAAGATAACTACTTCAGGTTGATTCTATAATGTCTGTAATAACATCATGGGGTGTGTTCCAACCACTATGTCACCACTACTTGAAGGGAATAAACATATATCATGTTCCAAGCCCAATATTCATCATCAATCATGAGGTTCATGATCCCAATAAGGAATACCTATTTTGTCTAGGATTAGAGTGTCTCCGAGAATGAACATCACCTTAGGGGACCTATAACCACACTTTGAGTATCCCATTCACATGTATCCACCATAATGAGAAGATGAACCTAAGGAATCACCATGAACCCATAATCCTCAATCCCTTAGACTGAATCCCATGACAATACTTGGACATTCTCTATATTAGTCGGATGTCTAATTCATAGGTTAGATAAGCCCTATGTAATCCTATATATACATATATGAATGATTCCTAGGAATACCCTGTAATAAATTAGAATACCTTCCTCATCTCCCACGACCAGTCACACATGCATCCAATATTTCAAAAATCCTCATTTGAACTATATATGTTGCATACGCCAAATCTTAGGGGGTAACCTAAGCATTGATCGAGGCGATCCAATAGTCAACCTAGGGATACCAAAAATCTACGATGAGGTATATACAACCAATTCCACTCATAAAAAAAATATAATTTCTAAATTTTCAAGAATTCATAATGGTTTAATGGTACCACCATTAGAATCCAAGGCTCCCTAGGAATTTTCAATGATATCACTGTATCAAAGGAATCCCTAAAATATCATTAATTCTTAAAAGGGTTCTATCATATCCTATAATGAATGATCATAGGAACTAGAATTAGGAACCCACCACTGCATAAATAATAATTTATGATATTCAAACTAGGAATCCACCCTCAAAAACTATGTGTTCGGATTCCATACATGTTGGGAATCCTAGATTCTCATCCATCTTAATAGGTGATTATTGTGAATATCAGGAAATAAAAATATATCCAAGACTAATAGATGATTCCCATGAATCCTAATAAATCACATAACATATTAAAAATAAACTAAAAACAAAACAGTGTTTGGCTGAATTCGCAATCCTATCCTCATTATCCCAACCCATCCAGTCTAAAAAGTTGGTGTATGTTGTAGGTGAATCCTGTAATCATCAATTCCTATGGATACCTACTCACCAGGGCCAATTTTTCAATGGTGAACCCATCAGGGTCTCCTAGGTCACAATATGAAAAATTCACCCCATGGAGGGTCCTCGAGGTTAAGATCAACTATTTGGTTAAAAATGATCACAGGTCATTCCATCCCATGGTATCAATAGAATCATCTCACAGTCTCACATGCCTCAGAGGTATTCCACACTGGTGATAATCTTGAGAGATAGCTAAAGGCCTATCTCTATGTATAGGTTCCCTCTAGGTTGGTTAGTTCTCCCAAAAAATATATAATCTATCTAAGTATCCACCTAGTCTAAACACATCTCAAGGTTCCTTACCAATCTTATTAGGTTGATCTGTATCAATTATCATCACACCCCCTCTTGGAGGTTTCCATGATTCTGGGTATCCTCTTATTGAATTCTTATAACCTCGGTGGTTAAGGTATCAAGCTAGTGTAAAGGGTTCTCTATGGCCTTGGAAATTTACATATTTCTTCTTAGGAATTTTTCATTGGTTAAACAATTTAAATTAAAATAGTGTTTATTTTGAATTATCCAAAATATTCATATTAAACAAATAACATTAAAAAACTAGTTTATTCCCTCAATGTTGTGACCACACATCACACACATTACAAAAAATTAAATAATTCTATAGGGAAAGAACCAAGCACCACTTTCCTTTATCATTATTCATTTCCCTTTAATTCTAAACCCAGTAACACACTACCCAAGCTCGTACAAGGTCGTTCATGTCTTGTATGAGCCTATAACACCACTCAATATCATTCATAATGTCATTTGACATAAATAATTAATTATTAAAATTATAGTTAATAATTTAATTTAAACCAATGAATCATAATTGATAGAAAATTCATTATGCACCATCGTGTCACCAGAACCTCGACAAACCACACTTGAAGGGTCGGCAACAGAGAATAAAAACTAACCAAAGTAGAAAACCAAACCAATGGTATCCCTTTATTCACAAAATTATTTTAATTTACCTAAAAACCCTCAATAAATTAGGGTAATTTCTTACCACCACTTAAACAATGATTAAGGGAATGAAGACCACATCTTAGGTTCATCTATATAAAATTATGGTGACATCCACATCGATCAAGGTGATTTCCACCGTGCTTAGGTGGAAATGAAAAAAAACCCTAAACTAAAATATATTGGAATAAGTATAAATAGATGGGTAGAAAAAAATAATTAAGGGGAGGGAAAATGTACCTAGAACCATTATTTAATCGCAGAAAATGTGATGCCCTAGATCCATACTCCCAGATGTGGTGCTTATAGACATATACTTTACATACTCACAAGGATACCAACTATAAAAGCCTAGATATATCCATCATTAATTAAAAAATCAAAATTATTATTGAATATATTACATTCTAAGGATTATTTTAGGTTTTTAGAGTTGGGTAAATAGGATAAGATAAAAATAATAAAACCCATTTTCTTTATATTAAGTAATTTTTTTTCCAACTATATAAAAAACTACTTAATCAATAACAAATCTTCAACATCTCCCATAAATTATTTCAAATGTGATATCCTTCTAAACAAGTCACATGAATTGATTTTCCTCATAACACAGGGAAATGGAATCATATGAAGGGGTGAGCTAAAACACTCAATAAGTGAAAATATAAAAATAAATAAATCATGACATAAACATGGCATAAATATTATGAAATAAATAGTTAAAAAACATAAATATATAATAAACATGAAATTGATTACATTAAATATACATGAAAAAAATAATTTTAAATGAAAATATAGTTATCAAAATTACTAATATCATATTTATGTAATGAATAATTCTAGACCTAAAAAACCTACTACCAAGGCCTTATACCAATACATTTACTTTTGTTTGAGACTGCAGTCCATATATATTTCAGAATTGGGAATGAATACACTAAATACACAATCATATTTGTTTCACGAGAACATTAAATTAATTAAATATATATTTAATTTCAGGCCCCATACATCAACTGATTATGTCTAATAAATGTACTATAAGAGTCATCAAGACCATTCGTAACATTCCCTATAGATCCTTCTACTCAAAAAAACATGTATAGTCAAATAATGAGGAATAAAAAAATAAAATAAATAGTCAACCTATGTTATAAGTCAATAAACATCGGGAATATCAATACTTTTACCCATGTAAATAAAAGGAATAACATGATCATAACCCATCCAGATAAATAATTTGGATGGCCAACCATTACATATTCAACATGAAAATAATCCTCTCTATTGGAATAAAAATATTTGAATCACCAAAAAAATTCCCCATGTTAATAAAATAACATCATTTCTAGGTGAACATCGTCAAATATAAAATATGTGAAATATTATTTTCACATTGTATAAAGAAAAGAGTATAAAAATAAGTAAATACTAGAATAACATGATTATAAGACACCCAGATAAAGAAGCCGAATGGAATCAAAATAACATAACCCCAGTGTAACAAAGTGAACATATATGTATATTGACATAGATGAAAAAAACCCTTTCAAAGTAATTCTTCAATGATACCATCCATAAAGGGATTTGAAATAATATTTTTTGCTACCATGAGTTCATTCCCCCAAAATTTAATTATATATTAGAGCATAAATATTGATACAAAAGACCTATTAGGGTAAAACCTTTTGAAAATGGAAATATAAATAGATTTGAAAACATAAAAGAGATTTAGAAAACATTTTTAACATTGATATACAAGAGTATGTTATGGGTCACTCCCAAAATTACTTTTAAAAAGGTAAAGTTAAAACTATTATAAATACATTACCTTTAAAAATAATATTCATTAATAGGTATTTGAAAATACCAATGGTTTTTCTTGGAGAAATGTGGTGAGAAATATTAAACATATTAAAATTAAAGGAAAACCCCCTTTTTAATATTTTCAAAAATATGTTATTTTAAAATAACTGTATAAAAAGAATAATAAAATTGTATTTTTATTAAAGCAAAATTTTCCAAAAATATTATTATAAAATAAAACAAAATATCAGGGTGGTATTATCCATGAATGGAAGAAAAATGTTCAATATAAAACATTATTACTTAATGAAGGGAAATTGAGTAACCAAAAAACCATATTACTTGCAAAAGAAACTGTATCAATATACAATTGACTAAGTGAAAAAAAAAATTATAGTAAACACCCTAAAATAAATATATTATGATAAAAATATTTCCATGGTATGTGAATATACCATAAAAAGATAAAATGGTGTATAAAATGCCTTAATGAATCAAAATTGAGACCAAGAAAATTCTTCTGGTTTGGGTAACACTTTAAAAAACCCTTCAATGAGAGGGAATGAAATTGAACTTAAAATACCATGATTAAAATATAATTCATTATATGATATCTCATGTAGGTAGAATATACACCACATAAATTTATTTAGGATCATAATACCAAAGAAGCCTCAAAAGGATAAATTTGAGATGAAAACTCTTACCTTATCCCGATCATTTATGAACTTGCACAAAACATCCTAAATAATTAAATTAATTTCATTACATACATATCCAATAAAATTGTTCATAAAAATAAAATTTTATATTTTTCATTTAAAATCATTACATATATGTTTATTCATTAGTTTTTGCCTATTTTTCGTACCAGGTGTAAGTTGTCTTTATCGCTTTGAAATAGTTTTGTAAAAATAGTATTGGTATTCATTATTGCTTCAAATTTCACCATTACAGTATAATTAAATGTACGTAAATAGATTTTAAATGATAATTATAAAGGGTATATTTCATTCCATGGTATTTTTTATTATAAACCATGATGATAGAATCAACGATAATCATGTTTAGTGATTGATAACGAATGAAAGGTGTTTTCTTATGTAATGGGTTAAATGATGATATAATCGTACCCAATAGAAAAAAATTATTACCATATTTAAATAATATTATACCAATAATTAGGTTCTCCTAGAAAATCATGATATAAATTTATATTATTATTCAAATATGTGGTTCAACCAGCGCAAACATGAACATCTCATGATTAATATATGATTATCAGGTGGTTTAGTTGTAATATAATTGTACCAGAATAATAATTATCTTATTAAGTGTTTATTACTATAATATATTATAAATATAATTGAATTATTAGATGAAGTAATCAATATGAATGTATTACAAAATGTAAATTAAATATTTTCCCCATAGAACACTTATTTTAATCAATTGAATTAACAATGATCATTTATGGAATCATATCATTAACAGTATGTCAAATTTGAAATAACAGAACTTTAATGATATAATAAACACAATATTTTCTCATTAAATCATTATAAGAACCATCCATTATGTGTGGGTATAAAAAATGAATTTCATTTCTCATGGTGGTAGTATTATGCATGTACACACGAATGACTATTTCATTTTTCTTAATGGATGTGATAAATGAATATAAAATTATAATACCATTAATATAGTAACATTAAATTATATAAATGATACTAATATTAATATATTTGTGTGTATAGAATAAATTTTAATGAATATAATTAAATGTAAAAGATAAGTAGTTGATAATACTCATGTATAGGGCTTCAATTTTCGTTTAAAGTTTCCTTGGAAATGAATACCATATGATAACTAATGGTTCCAAAAATATTTTTAACATGGGATAGGGTTATAAGGGGATCATAGTTATAATAAACCCAACCCCACTATCATAGTTCCAGTGTCTAATTTATTAAATTGGCATAAGATATAGGGAATCAATCCCTAAGAGCTGAATAGTTTAGAAGTTTATGAAAACTCAATACATACTTTATTCTTGTATTAAATTTAAAAAATAAAATTATAAAATGTTTTTTTGATAAAATAATTATTTCCTCGAGAATATCCTTTCATATAATTAATATTACACTTCCTGGATTCCTGGGAAAGGAAAATATTAATTGTGAGCTCAGATGTTTAGTAAGATTCATGTAAAGAGGAATCAGTCAATAATCAATTAACACAATAAACATGTAAAGGTAAATAAATAAATACACATTTTATTTAAATAACATTACTATCGTGAATAAATAAGGCTTAATAAATTTGACAATTCAAATATATGCACACACATTCTATTTAATAGATAACATATATATCCTAATTAGATAAGGAATAATTAGTATGGAAATGAAAATAACTAAATAAACATGTAATTTAAATAACTTGAATATCATGAATATATGAGTCTTAATCAATATGGAATGGTAAATAACAGAAAATACATTACATTTAATCAATAAACAGAGAATAAAACATATCGAGATATAATATCATTATGAGAATCCCATGGACAATAAAAAATGAATTCTTTATGAGGGAAATTCTTAATTATTGGATGTCATTATCTGAGGCATCATGGGAGCTCAACCCTAAATACCTTTCATAATATGGTTTAAAACTATATGTAGAAACCCATTTAATGTTAAATTTTTGATTATCCTCATGGGAATACTGATTCATTGAGGGTATATATAATTCCAGGCCCCACCCATCATTGCATGTCCAAATCATTTCTTATATATTGAATAATAGATTTAATTTATAAACATTGTTCCTTATCATAAAATATCAATATTGAGAAAATAATATGGATTTATCATTATTTACGCAGATAGAAAAATATAATTTAATGTAGGAAAGTATTATATAGAAATAATATACGGTTTAATAAATAAACATATCTATGATAAATAATATGGATTTTAGAGGAAATTTAATTTCTAATGATAATATGAAAGTTAATATTTCAAGGGAATGTTATAGACTAAAAAATGAATCAATAAAGTGACTATCAATACTTTCCTTGGTAAACATTATCATAAAACAACCATATAATGAATAAGGATGGTATCAATACTATATATCCCCAGTGAAGTACACGTAAAATAAAGAGTTTTTTATTGTGATCAATATAAATACTATAAAATTTTCATTAAAAACATTCCAGATAAAAATATATTTTTTTTACTTTCAAAATATTTTTTTAAGACTATAATTTCAAAAAATATTTTGAAAATACTTTTATTTGAAAATAATAATTTATGCTAATAAAGGAATATTTAAAACATTGAGTGTTCATGGTTGTGGGATGTTCTAAACATGACATACATGTTAAAAATGTATTTCATTCTCATTTCAGAGGAAGCCAAGTGGGACTTATTTGGAAAATGAAATGAAGATTCCTTTTAAACATTTATTAAAAAATTTATTCTTGGTATAAATGTATTTAATAAATCATATTTATAATTTTTTTTCAAAGTTGTGTACCGACTCTAACCCTAGTTTCTTAGAGTGGGTGTCCTCTTTATTACATTGGCGTAAGATATAAGTAATCACATCCCAAATTAATGAATAGTTTAGTTGTATTGGTAATATTTACACATAAATTAAATTTGCATTACATTTTAAAACATAAAATAGACAAAGAATTTAATTTGTTAATTCTATTATTCCATTTATTGTATCCCTACATATCAATCAAAAAAATAATTCTTGGTATCCATAAGAAAATATAACATAAGAAAGGGTTATGCTCAGATTCTTAGTAAGGGTAAGTATACAATAGATGCTATGAATAAATAAGACATAATTAATATGGAAAATTAAATAACTGAAATAAATTCCATTTAATCAATAACATTAACATAATATGATAGGAATAAATGATTATCAAATAATTTCATATAAATAATCATATGAGTTTTGAAACATAACCCTAGATATTCTAAATAATCAAATAATCACATCAAATATCAATAACTGAATTCATAATGATGGAACACATAAGGATGGAAATCTAAAACATACATTCAGGTCTTGTTCTAAGATATCTAACACCATCATGGATTTATCCAAGACATCTATATAAATGGGTAAGGCTTCATCCAAAACAATATCTAGTTTGTCTCATTTGACCATCTGATGCATCGAGGGGCTATATTGTCCCATTCACATCACTTACAAAGTCTAGTGTATTATTCATATGAAAGGGGTGAAACATAATTAACATACAAATTCATATTTAAACCAGAATATGAAATTTAAATACTTTCCCCAATCAATAAACATAATCATAAACTATCCATAGTAAAATTAATAGTATCAACCTAGTACATCCCCAATCAAATTGATCACAAACCATCTAGAGAAAAAATAATGATGGTTTCATTGAAGTATATCCCCATTTAAGAATAAGTAAAATCATGTATAATTATATAGAATATTATTTTAATATATCCCTTATAAAATTCGTTAGGGAAATAACCTTTTGTTGAAAATAAACCTTTTCATTTTGAAACTAGAGAAATCAAAAAAATATTTTCAAAATCCTTTTCATTGAAAATCACTTTTAAATACTGAAAATTTATAGAATATTAGGGAAATTTTTTATTTAAAAGTAAACCTATAAACTTTCAAAGGAATATTAAAATAAATAAATGTCATGATGGTGGGTAATTTCATACATTTTGTATAAGTTAAAAAGAACATTCCCTTTTCACTGTAAATAGGTTAGAAAAGTGCATCATTATGAAAACAAAAATAATATTTCTTTAAACCCGTTTATTAAAAATAAAAATGGGTAAAACGTTATTTGATAAATAATTTATAGTAATCTAAACCATTTTTTAAAACATTTTTGGAAAACATGGTTTTAGAAGAATTTTTTTTTTGACTAAAGAGTGAAATAAAGTCATATTATCTTGAAATCATTTTCATAATCATTTTAAGTACCACATATATGAAAAATGGTAAGATTTATGGAAAAAGATCATGAATAAACAATTTAGAAGAAAATTAAAATGGTTTTATTAGTCATTGATAAAATAATTTACTTCGATGGAAATTCAAGCATAAATAATCCTGATTAAAATGAGATTTTAAAATAAACCCTCAGAAAACTCATAAGGTTAAAGTTATAATTAATAAATGAATATTTTATGTGTATAAAAATTAAATTAACATAAAATAATTAGAAAAAATCATAAGATTATCCAAATTAATTAAACACATAATCATATAATATCAAATACAACGAATAAGTAACATTACCCAGTGAAAGGAAATTAAGTTGTAAAATTATTTAACACTTTGTAATTTTGAATTAAAATCCCCTTGGATGAAGTAATTCAAATTGAAAATAAAAATACAATGAATTAATATGGTTTTATTCTATTACATAAAAAGGGGAAGTATATACACCACATAAATTTAATTTGGTGCACATTAACAATTAACTCTCAATAGAAGGTAAATAGAGACAAAATCCATTACCTCATGCTTAATTTTGGTTGAACATTATTTAAACTCATGTATATTAATTATAAATTTTTTTTAATTATAATATTACCATATTAACATTTATAATTACATTTATGATACTTTTATAACATCTTATCTCATGTTCATTAATTATTTATTCAATATTTTTATTTTTTCGGGCGTTAATTGCCTTGTTTTATTATGCATGACTTATCATAAAAAGTATGGTTCCTATACATATTATATAGTTTCATAATCTCCAGAATAATAATCATGAATTTTTTTTTTCATATTTTCACTTCAAATTTACTTTTAAAATTAACCATTAAAGTTTTTTATGAAAAATGATGTACGTTATGTTCATAGAGACAGTAGGTTGTATGTATGCATGAGTAGCATATCTATTTTCCAATGATAATTTAGGAAATAAGTTAAGTAATATTATATATTTATAGAGTTATATTTATATATTATATACCATATTATTTCTTTTAGTATACTTATATATATCATCCTTGTGGTGTGGTGATGAAAACCGAGTCACATTTCTTTGTGAAGGTAGTGGTCCACAGATTCACAAACGATGTTATCATTTATCAATGTAAGAAATAAAATGACATATCATCCATACAGAATTATTAGTATGTCATGAATATCATAATTATGTAATTTATATCACATATCATCATTAAATTTATCCTTATCACCTTCTATGTAAATCATTAGGGAATGAAAAATCACATTGCTTCATGAGGCGGTAGTCTGCCGGACAATTGTGTGATATTATCGTATCTACTATGGAATGGAAAGTAAAAAAGTTATATATGATATAATTAATCTCAAGGTATAATTATATTACAAATACCATATAAAAAATATATATCCATAATCATACCCAAACATTATTGATGGTAATGGAAAAAACAAATGACATCAATTCACGAGGCGGTAGTCCGCCGTACACATGAATGAAGATTTTGTTACAAATTTTATGGAATTAGGGATGGTTTTAGGTAATTAACTTAAAATAAGGAACATATAAGTATATGGAGGAAATTTTTTTATTATATCATCATGGTTAAATAATACTCAATGTAGGTTGTGTAAGAAATAAAATAAAAATCCATATTGAAGAACATTGACACTTCTTTGGGTAACCTTCTTAGGTTTTCACCAAAGTCTTCAAGGTTTGTATTTATGCCCAAAATAAGGATTCTAGGATTATGGGATATATTATTGGAAGTTATTTTTTTAGGTATTTTCCAAAAAAAAAATTGAATGTGTTACAAAGAGTGGAGAGGGTGTGGCCTTCTATAAGTGAGGTGAGTGGTCCACTTTTAAGTGAAAATTTTAATTTAAAATTAATTCTATGGATGTGACATGAAAGCGTGGTTTCAAAGAGAAGATGTTCAAAATTTTAAAATGTTTTTTTTACCTAAATTAAATATAAATATTACTCCAATTAAATAAATTGGATTAATATATATATATATATATATATATAATTTATCTATGTTTTCATTAAAATAATTCAAAGTATATTTTATATTTGTTAATAATTTACCTGAAAAGGACTTTTTCAATTAAAATTTGTTATTTTCACTATTCATTTAAATATGAAACCTTTGAGAAAAATACCAACAAATTTCCTTGAGGTAATTTTTATATTTTGATTTAATAAATGATTTTTCTTTTTTCAAATAGAATTTATAAATGTGGTCAAAAATAAGTTTTTTAAAATCATGATTAAACCATATTTATGAAAAATAATGTGCTTTAGAATGAATTTATTTTTCATTTAAATGATTCTTATTTTATTTCTAATCAATAGATAACCATAATTTTAAAATTTTAGTGAGCACTATTAATACCTTAAAACTTAACTACTATGTTATAATGTTATACAATATTATTTTCCATTTTAACTCATGGTTTAATGTTCTGTAATATGTTGAAGAGGTTTAATTTATTTAAAAATAAATATTTTGTAAAGCCACAGGTGTTATCTTTTCTTTTAAGAATGGTCTTACATGTCAAAAACACTATAAATTTTTTTTTTATTTTAAAATACTAGGGTGTTACATTCTCCCAACCATAAATAAATTGTATCCTCACAATTTTAACTTGATGTCAGTAATCAAGGGTTTGAAATTTGGAAATAAAACTGTTGAAAAAAACCACGTTGTAAAAGAGATAATAAAACGTCCTCTTAGTAAGAGAGATAATGAAGTCTAGAGGTCATATAGAATAACACATAACTTGGTTTCCTAGTTGGATATCATAGGTGGTAAATGAAAACATAGAATGGAAGAAAAGCATAAATAATTATAGAGAGGTATGAAGGTCATAGATCATATGAATTTGAATTATTAATAGAAATTGAAGGACCACCAAACCATAAATATGTGATGATTTAATAAGACACATGATTCATTATATATGAAGGGAATTGGAAAAAAATTCAAGATATTTTTATGAAATTTTAGAAATTATTTTAATTTCTATGATTATAAGAAAATATAGTTACTTGATATGATTCAATTTAATTAAAAAAATTCATCATTTGGTTATCCTTCTATCAATTTTTAATTCATTTCTTACTCTATAAAATGAATATAGAAATTTATTTTTTATTCTAGATCCACTAAAATTCAATTTTACTAGATCATAGTATACATAATAGAATAAGGAGTCATTACTTTTATCTCTAGTTATTATTATGAAAAAATTGTTTTCATAAACACGAATCTCCATAAAGTGAAGTAATACAGAAATCTATAAAACATCATACAATGTTCAACATAAATCATTTCATTAATGGTTAAACTTATGAGAATTCAAATAATTATGATCAATAAATTTTAAAATAAGCTCCCTAAATTCCAGAAATTAACTTATCATAAATCCCTTAAAAATGAAGTAGTTCTTAATCATCACATACCAAGCATGCGAATACCTTCATCATGTATTTTATTTAAACATGGTAATAACCTAAATTACTCTAAAACCTGATTGAAAACATGGATTATTCTTTATTTCTTATGTAAAACATATATTATTGGATATATTCCTTAAATACAATGATTCTATTAACTCCATCAAGGAATTTATAAAACACTTTATCAAAAAATCATTAATTATCCCCGAGGTTGTTAGTACTATCTATTTTACATTATCCATATCAATAATAACTAAATCCAAATATTGTTAACCTAACACTAGGAACATATTAAGGTTTATCTTTCCCACAATCATGTGTTTTCTAAGATGTTAAAATTTCTACTGAATCATTTCTCTTGTTTATCAGTACTGATCAATATACACTTTCAAATCCTTAGTGAAAAAGTACTACAGAAAAATCCTTATACATTTAATTATTCTTATAACTAGGATATCATTGATAAAATACTCAAATTACATAAATCTTGAATCTAAATAGTATAAAATCAATCATAACACTTTTTCTATGGTAATTGATTAAGCTTGACCATGATCAATTGGCTTCTTTGGATGTGTATTCCTTTAACGTTTGAGACATTGATTTGTATAGTGCCAAATCTCCTTATAGTTAAAGAATTGTACATTGGAATTTTTTTCCTTTCCCTCATAATAATAATCATGATGGACTTTATGTCCACACTTGTATAAAACTCCCATTAATTTTATGCAAGTACCAATGCGTTTCTTTCCACAATTATCACAAGTGGGAAAATCCTTCTCTCCATTATTCACTTTATCAATATTCTCCCTCTCATCCTCTTAATTTTTTCTTCCCTTAGAATCGATAATACATAGAGAATTATTTTTCTACATTTTTTGAACATGATAATATTTTCTAATATGTTGAGAATGCTTGGGAGACTAGTTCCCTACCAATGATTGGATTATTCCCATTAAAGAAATTATTATTCTCACTCCTTGGATTATGTGAATTGATGTGGTTCCCATTCCTTATGATAAGTTCCATTTCAAAATTATAGAATACACTCGATTAAATCATATCACTATGAAACATAATTTATAATCCCAAAATTAGTGAAATATATAATATAAAATGAAAGATTTATGTATTGCTAATATCATAATGATGAACCATACTTATTTGGAGATATATATTTTTCAAATCCATAAAAAAATTTCATAAAGAAAATGTGAATTATCCTAAGAATATCCCCCAGGAGTTTCTAACTGGGTGCACTATAAGACCCATTTTCATCAACCATGTGATGATTGGGTCAATCCCAATGCACCTTTTTTAGATTTATTACCCATAGATACATCTATTCTAGAACCACACCCACTTGTATAATTGAGAGATGAGTGTAATGTTATGAGAAACCAAATAATATCTACCATAGAAAATTTAGGATGGTCTTATATAATTATCCTCAATGTCTATCATTGTGTTATGATCCCTAATCTATGATTTCCTAAATCCAATTCCCATGGTTTCAACTAATCTTCCTCTGATACCAAATGTAGTTACCCCAAACCCAGTTTCCTAGATCTGGTGTCTACTTTATTAACTTTAGCATAAGATACAATGAATAGGATTGTGAATGACGGAATAGTTTATTATTCCTGGTAAAATAGATACATACTTAAAATTCACTTTAAATTTCAAAACATTAAATACACAAATAATTTTATTTGATGATTCTATTATTACCCTTAGAATATCCCTGTATATCAGTCACAAAATACTTCATGGTATCCTAGGTAAAATAAAACATTAAGAAGGTGTGACCCCGGATTCCCAGTATGGTTAAGCGTACAACAGAAGATATGAATAAATAAGGTATAGTCAATATAGGAAGGTAAAAAACTAAAAGTCGTGTCATTTAATCAATAACATGAGAATAATGTGGAATGAATATATAATGATCAATTAATTCCTTTTAAATAATCACATGATCTTGAAAACTTAACAAAAATTATTCTAACTAATTGAATAATCACATGGAATATCAATAAATGTATTCATAATGATAGAATACATAATTATGGACATCTAAAACACACCATTGATGCATGTACCAAGACCGATGATACTATTGAGGATTTTTGAAAGACATATAATAAAATTGAGGCATGTTCCAACACATCTATACAAATGGGTAATACCTCACACAAAAACATTTCTATTTTGTCTCCTAATACCTACCGATGCGTCATGGGGCTATAGTAGGCCCCATCCATCACTTACAAATTCCAAATCATTCCTCATATAAAATGGTTGAACCATATTTTACCAAGAAATTTGTATTCAAACTATCATATGAAATGTAAATGATATCACCATTCAAAAAGCATAATCATAAACATTGATAGTAAAATGATTGGTTTCAATATAGTACATCAACTACTACAAAATAGATTCTTCATAATTCTAGGTTTAATCAATGTAAGTTAAAATCACTAATAAAGGAACCCTTTATAATTTCAAGAAAATTAACTGATAAAGGTCCCCTTTATCAGCACTATAAAAATCACTAATAAGGTCCCCCTTTATCAGTGCTAAAAATGCACTGATAAATGGGGTCGTTATAAGTGCTAAAAAAATATCTCATAAATGGGAACCATTGTTAGTGATTATAAAAAATGCACTAATAGAGGGGGACCTTTATCAGTTATAGTAAAAAAACATTAATAAAGGGATTCCCTTTATCAGTGATACTAAAAAAGTGTTGATAAAGGGGGGTCCTTTAGCAGTGCTAGAAAAAAAAGGCATCGATAAATTGAGTCCTTTATAAGTGCTAGTAAAAAAGAAATGATAAAGGGGGGAAATTTATCAATTCTTTTTTAATAGCACTAATAAAGGGTATATTTGATTAAAAAATTATATTTTACTAAAAATAATATATTTATATGTAAATATATTTATATAGATATCAATATAATATATTTTTTGAAAAATGATTTAGATAATTCTAAATATGCATTTACACTGAATATATATTATATTTAAGAAAAAATAGCATATAAAATAATTAAAAAACAATATTAATTAATAGTTTTCCAATTTTTTTAGAGTAATAGTTATTTAATAACAATTGGATGACATAAAAATTAAATGAATTAATGAATAGTATATGATAAGTTGAAAACATAACATGAACTTCAAACGACCATAAATTTTATTCTAGTGTCTGTTTGGGCTCTAAAAAATATAAAATTGATGCATGTGAATTGATATACACCCTGGTGACCCATGAAATTCCAATCATGCTTCTCCAAACTATAAAATTCACATAAGGCATGTAAAACTGAGTTTTTAGTTAGTGTATCCCAATTTTTTTAACATTTAATGGAATTTCAAGCATCGTTTAATGGGGTGTTATTATCTTTTTTTTTGGTATTGACTAAATTTTTTCCCATGGATTACATTCATATTTATATTATGGTTTTGAAGTTTTATCATTTTTCATAATTTATTTTTATTTATAATTAAATTTACGAATATTTTTTGATATTTATTTATAATAAATCAATTTTATAAATAAATATTTATATAAAAATGTATTTTTAAAAATATAAACCATAAAGAAATAATTTTTTATCATTTATTTCATTTAAAATAAATAATTAACCATTTTATTGAAATATTAAAATGCATTAATATATATATATATAACTATATAAGTAAAAGTAATTATATATAAACATGTGTTAATAAAACATATATATGTGTGTGTGTGTATTCCAATATATGTAAATAAATAAATAAATATGTAATTATATGTGTGTGTATGTGAGAAATATAAATGTGTATGTGTTTGTAAATATGTGTGTATGTGTGTATGTGTGTGTGTATCAATATTGTTTGTATACATCCTATATAAATGTATTTTTATATAAATATATCATTATAATAAATATTGTATATAAATGAATTTAAAATAAAACTATAATAATATATATAATTTATATATATATTTGTGTGTATTGATAAACAAATATTTAATTATTTTTTATTATAAACATGTTCATGAATATTAATATATAATGTATTTAAATAAATTCAAGTATATATATATATATATATCATACACATATACACATGCACACATGCATATATTTTATAAATGTATTTAAAAAAATTATATATATATATATATATAAATAATAAATATTCATGTAAGTGTATATAAATAAATAGAAATTATATCATAATACATAATAAAGAAAGGTATGTAGTGGTAAAGTGCTTTGATTTTCACATGGAGAAACTGGGATTAAATCTTGGTGCACATGTGTGTTGGGTAAGTCACATTCTTTCACTAAGGGGTACAAGATACTTGGAGAAGGAGATGGGTGCAGGGAGGTTGGTGGAGTACTGAGATAGGGGGTCTCAAGTGATGATAGAGGGTACAAAAAAATATTTTTTTCAATTTTTATCCGTGCATTCAAAAAATCATGGATAAAGACACCCATTATCAATGCTACAAAATCACTGATAAAGGATGACTTTATCAGTGATTTTTTAGTACTGATAGGGACCCCATTTATCAATGCTAAAAAGAACTGATAATGGGGACCATTTCCAGTTTTAAGAAAAAAATCCCTGAAATGGGTGGATTTTAACCTTGAGTTGTTAGTTAGTTCTTTATAAGTGCTGCTAAAGGCCCTTTACTAACACTATTAAAATCCAATTTTGGAATAATGATCCCCAGTCAAGCAGATCATAAACTATCCAGAGAAATAATAAGGATGGTATCATTGGATTATATACCCATTAAATCATATGAAACATCATGTAATGTATTCTTATATGGAATATGATTTTGAAATATCACATGGAATATTTCTTGGGAAAAAAAGATTTCGTTGAGAATCACCCTTTTTATTTTAAAACTCGATATTTCATAAAATATTGAAAAAATCTTTTTTATTGAAAATTACTTTTAAAAAACTGAATATTTGGGAAAAAATGTCTCTAAAAAAATATTGTAAACTTGAAAAATAATCTTCAAAGAAATTATGGTCATGATAGCAGGTAATTCTATACATGTGATATAAGTTAAAAAGAAAATTGAATTTTCACTATAAAAATGATTGAAAATATCCACGTATAGAAAAATAAAAGAAGATTATACTCAAACCATTTTTTAAATTCAAAAATGGTTAAAACTTTACTTAAAAATTCATTTTTATAATGAAAAATCAGTTTTGAAAACATTTTTATAAAACATGGTTTTGGAAGAAAAAAGGATCTTTCACAAAAAATGGAAAAAAGCTGGATTATCTTAAAAAAAATTAAATAATTTTTATTAAAAAAGAGGATAAAAATGGAACTATTACTTGAAGAATTTCATGAATAACTATGGTATAATAAAATTAAATGGTTTTATTATAAAACGATCAAATAAATTCATTCAATGGAAATTTAATCATAAACAATCTTGATTAAAATGGGATAATAAAATAAACCCTCATAAAGACTCTATGGTTAAAGTGAGATTTAATGAATGAATAGATTATGTGTGTTAAATGTAAATTCACATAATATAATTGGATGTATAAAATAATGTAATAAAAATTCATTATACACATAATCTTAGAATATCAAATACAACGAAGAAGTAATATATAACCCAGTGAAAGGAAATGGAGTTATGAAATTATTGACCACTTGGTAGTTTTTCAATTCAAATACCCTTGGATGAAATAATTAAAATTGGAACTTAAAATATCATTATTTATTAAGTAATAATGATATCATATGCTATGATTTTAATATATACACCACAAAAAAGAGAATAGGTGCATAAAAACAAATAAGTATCAATGGAATGTAAATTGAGACGAAATAACTTATCTCAAACTTCCATTTGGTTGAACGTACCATAAACTCATTTATAGTGGATTTAAATATGTTATTAAACTAAAATATAACCATATGAATATTTATAATATCACATATGATCCTTTTATAAAATCTTATAACCTGTTCATTAATAAACTTTCACTTTTTTATTGTTTTGGGTGTTAATTGTCTAGTTTTGACATGCATGGTTCATAATGAATGGTATCATTCTTGAAAATATTAAAATAGTTATATCATAATAATAATTATAACTATAAAATAATTATAATATTTTTACATCAATTTTACTTTTAAATCCAATAATGATATATGGTTATGAAAAATGATGTACATTATGATCATTGAGTTGGTTGGTCGTACGTACGTATGAGTAACATCATAATTTTACAATGATCATTAAGGAAAGAAGGTAAGAAGTATTTTATCTTTAAAGAGTGATAATAATATAATATATAATATATTATTTCCTTAAATATTCTAATATATACCATCTTGGTGGTGTGGTTATGAAAATAGATTCACATTGCTTCATGAAGGTGTTAGTCCACACATACATGAATGATGTTATAATTTTTTAGTGTAAGAAATAAAATGATATAATATCATTATGAAATGATAAATATGTAATTAATAAAATAATTATTTAATTTTGATCATATATCATTATTAAATTTATCCTTATCACATTCCATGAAAGCGTTAGCGAAAGAAAAATCACATCGCTTTGTGAGGCGGTAGTCTATCGTACACGTGAGCGACATTATCATATCCCCTACAGAATGGAAATTTAAAAAGTTGTAAATGATATAACGAGTCCATCGGTATAATTATATTATAAATATAATATCTATATTTTAGATCCATCATCATACCCAACCATGAGAGGTGGTAATAGAAAAAATGAATGTCATCAGTTCATGAGGCCATAATTCGTCGTACACACGAATGATTATTTCATAACCCATTTGATAGAAGTGGGTATTTCTTCAGGTGATTCATTTAAAATAAAAACATAATCGTATATTTAATTTACTTAGGTGAATATATCATTATGTTTTAATATGTATTTAAGGAGGTGTACTAAGAAATAAAATAAAAATGCTCATTGAAGAACGCTACCTCTTCTTCGGGTAACCTCCTTAGGTTTTCACCAAAGCATTCCAAGTATGGATTTCAAAACAGAATAATTATTATAGTATCAAGGGAGGGAATTTAGGACTATATATGGGAAGTTTATTTCTGATCCAAATGGCGTGAATGTGTGAATAAAAGTGTAGAGTGGGTGACCATTTATAAGTGAGGTGAGTGACACACCTGTAATAATTTTTAAAAGAAAAAGGTGTTCCCACATTTTTCACATTAAAAAGGGTTCAAAATGGATTTATATTAATAATTATACATTATATTGTCTAAATATGTATATATAATTGAATTTAGAAATTTTTTTGGGTCAATTTTACCCTTATCTTTTTATTTAACCCATGGTAAATCTAGTTTTACCTTAACCGTCGTAATTAATTTTTACTGTTTTCACCATTCACTTTTTCCAAAAATTAAGTTGACCATTTTAGAATATATAATTTAAGATGAATACAAATTTGGAATCCATTTTCCCAAATTCCATCCACATAAATGAAAAATTTTAATTTAAAATTTAGCCTATAGACGTGACGTGACATCAAGATTTCAAAGAGAAGATATTCAAATGATTAAAAAGTATTTATATCATAATTCAATATGAAAATGATTGTATTTACATAATTTGGATAAATATATATATATATAATTTAAAAAATTATACAATAAAAATAATTCAAAATACAATTTATCTTCTTAAATAATTTTAAAAAAAGAAGTTTTCAATTAAAATTTAGTATTTTCACTATTCATCATAAAATGACACAATTTAGAAACATAAAAAAAATAAAAATATTATTTTTATATTATTATTGAAAAAATTAAATTAAATTTTTAAAATATTTATTGTAAATTTTTTAAATATATATTTTACATTTTCCCAAAGTGTAACTAAACCACCTTTTAGAAAAAAACATAATGTTTTTTATAAAAACAATTATTTATTATAAATGATTATTATTTTACTTATAATAATTATATAATGATAATTTTCATAATTTAGTTTTTGCTTTTTAGAACCCGAGTTTTTAGAATGGGTCAAAATCCCAACCCTGTTTGAATTTTTGACTTGTTTTTGAGAAAATAGGGAAAATATGGAATGTTCTGGAAATATCCAGAATACGCGCCGTGTACTCTAAAAGTACACACCGTGTATGGGTTAGGCAAGTACAGACCATGTGCTCACCGATTATATGTTGTGTGATGACCGTGTAGAAATTTCCTACTACATGACGTGTAGTGTTGTTCGACACGTCGTTTATCCCCTTTCCGTGTACCGGCTGAGTTCAAGCCATGTGTCGACCCGTGTGGTGCGTCCAAGCCGTGTGGCTATCCACACTTTAGTTGGAGTACGAAAAAGGCCACTACACAGCGTGTAGTCCTGAAATACACTCTATGTACTTTTATTTTTATTCACTTAAATGAAATAGCGTCACACCTTATTTCGTAAAAGGTCTTCTTCTTCCCCAACTTCTAAGTAGTTCCACCCCGAAAACCAGAACAACAATATTTTCCCTAGAATCTTCATCAATTTTTTGTTATTCAATCCATCGGTGGCTGTGGGATCGCAATAGTGAGGCTAAACCCACTCACCCTATTCTGTTCTTGATATTTTTCCTCATGCGTCGTAGTTTCCATCCGAGTGGAATTGCTGAGATTTGACAAAAACATAGATCTATGAAGATAAACTTTGAATTAGAGCTCGATATCGGACGTGCCTACGTCTATGAGTCTCAGGTATTTGGTGAATACCTCTTTTTTTTCACATACTTTTGGGTGGCGTGACCTATGGCGCATTTTCTCACTCAATGCTTCAATTCCTAGTTTATTTCTCTTATCCCCAAGGTTAAGAATGCTAGTGATATTCCTCAATTCAAACTTATTTCTCTTTTCAACACAGTTTATAAAATCATCACAAATTTTTTTTCTAATCGTCTCTCCCACATTTCTGGAAATATCATTTCATGGAATCAATTCGGGTATATCAAAGGGAGAAAAATTCAGGATTGCCTTCTCACTACCTCTAAATGTGTGAATCTACTTCAGAAGCCTACAAGAGGTGGAAATATTTCTCTTAAATTGGACATCAGAAAATCTTTTGATACTGTTGACTGGAATTTCATTGGTCATATTCTCCATGAGTTTGGTTTTCACATGAAATTTATAAAATGGTTCAAGACTCTTATCAGATCTTCCCACATCTTTATTCTCATTAATGGATCCCTGTAGGGTTACTTTAAGTGTTCTAGAGGTGTTAGGCAAGGCGATCCACTCTCGGACATTATTTTTGCGATCACTGAAGACTACCTTAGTAGACTTCTCCTGCATATGAAATTCACGGGTGAACTCAAAAAAATCAGAGCTGCAAGAGGTATCGCTGCACCCTCTTACCTTCTCTTTCCTGATGACATTATTATTTTCATTCAGGGTGACAGGAAAAGTATTCAAAATCTCAAAAAGTCCATTATTCACTATGAACATGTATCAGGACAAGTGATTATTTGGAGAAAGTCCTTTATTTATTTTGGGAAAAATATTACTGCCTCAAGGAAATCTTGCATGTTGAGTGACCTGGGAATTCGAGAAGGGACTCTCCCCTTCACGTACCTTGGAGTCCCTCTGTTTTTTGGTAGACCTCGTGATTCTCATTTTGTTGAAGTGGTTAGTCAAGTAAGAAGAACTCTATCCTCCTGGAAAGGAAAGGCTCTATCCATGGTAGAAAGGATTTGTCTTTTTAAGCATGTGGCCATCTCAAAATTGGATTATTCTTTTATGGTGTACTCATGTCCTGCCTCAGTGATCAAGACTCTAAATTCCATCATGAGAAACTTTTTGTGAAGTGGTAGTATCCTCGAACAGAAAGTTATTACTGCCTCATGGAAAATATTTTGTATGCCATGTGCCAAAGGAGGTCTTGGGGTCAAGAACCTGGAGATATTTAACCACTCCTTGCTGGAACAATTCATTTAGAGGCTTATTAATAATAATTAATAGTCTCTAGACTTCCTCAGATCTAAACTCATTAAAATTATCATTGAAAGGAATATATCCTATCTTCACTCTTCTATTTGGCCTGGTCTGAAAAAAATCTTCCAGAATATTAATTTCTACTCTCGCTGGATGGTTAGTGCTCACTCCTCTCTCAAATTTTGGAAACATAACTGGACTGTAGATCCCCTTATAGATAGCCTTGGCACTTCTGATCAGAACACTGATTTTGATTCCTCCATTAAGAGTCAAATTGAGAATCGTAATGACCTTCCATTGTCTATTGCTCACATCATTGATAACTATGATTTTCTAGATAGCCATGATCTCCTCTTGTGGGAGCCTATCTCCAATAGAATTCTGGACTCCAAGGGCTACTATAATCATCTTATCCATGGTGAAAGTATAGGGCTGAAGGCCTTTAACAAAAAATGGCTGGTACCATCCAGAGTTACTCTGCTTTGGCGCCTTCATCTCAACAAAATCCCAGTTGATATGAATGTGCAGCGAGTGGGAATTTCACTTTGCTCCAGGTGCGTTCTCTACCAGCAACACCGAGAGGACATCGACCATATCTTTCTCTCCTGTAATGCATCAACATCCCTCTAGAATGCAGTGTTTGATATATTTGATCTCCACTGCCCGCAAGCTAGATATGTCCCTCAATTTCTTCTTGCACTGCTTGTTGTCCAGCTTTCCAAGAAAGTTCATATCCTCTTTCTGGTGGCCTGCGTTGAGGTTTTTCATAATATATAGGACAGAAGAAATCAATGTTGGTATGGTGTTCCTATGACCAATCACAAAAATTCCCTCTCCATTGTCTTGTTTGCGGCTCAACAAGACAATTCTCTGCATCAAGATTGCTTCCATAATTCAATCAGGGATTTTTTGGTTCTACGGAAGCTTCATCTTCTAGGTAATTACCCTAAAACTCTTAGAAACATTGAATATTTTTGGTTTCCTCCATTTTTAGGATGGATTAAATGCAACACGGATGGTGCCTCGAGGTGAAATCCTCGACCAACTGGCTATGGTTTTACTTTCAGATATCACAATGGTGATTTTTTGGAGGGGGAACACGGCTCATGTGCTAATTCTACGACACTTGAAGCAGAAATGCAGGGCCTGATTAGATCAGTTGAGTTTACTCGGCAAAGAGGCTGGAATCATGTTTGGTTTGAAAGTGAGTCAACCACAATTGTTCAAGCGGTGAGGCTTGGACAACTACATCTTGCCTGGAAGCTCACTATCAAATGGAATAGATGCATGACTTCTCTAGCTTCAATGATCTATATTATTACGCATATCTATCCTGAGGAAAATCAACTTGCTGATTCTCTTGCTAATAAAGGAGCTTTGCAAGGGACCTCCAAAAACTACATCAATATTCTAGGTGATCTGATGAACATTTTCCAACATGATAAATGTAAATTTCCTTCTTACCGACTTTTGTAGCTTTGTCTTTTTTAATAATGTTAAGTCATTTGGTTTGTTTTAAAAAAACTACTTAGTTTTTCTTTCCTGTTTAAGTGTTATTTGATTATATATTTAATATGTGTCATTTCATATGTTGGAACCCTTTCGTTTGTGTTGGGCATGGGCCATATATTTGTTGAGTGATTCTGATCACAGGTTGGGTTTGACCCGGGTTACTTTGGGTGGTTCTGACCATAGGATTGGGCGTCATGGGTGTCGGCTTGAGGCAGGGGGACTGTCAGGTTGGGCATGGCCCAGGTTACTTTGATGGCAAGGCCATCAGACTTGAGCGGCATAATCGCAGGGGAACAAGGTGTCAGAGAGGTTGTGGTTTGGGTACTATTTTGGTGATAATCACTCACCTGGAACAATGAGTAGTGTGCACATAGAGATACTCCATGATAAGGTGGTTTTGAGCACTCGTGTGGGTAGAGGCCCCCGTTAGTTGCGTATTAGGTACAATTGGTTTGGGGGTGCTTGTCGTAGGAAGCCACGTGGAAGATGAGGAGCCTTCAGGGGATAACATTGAGGCTATCTGGTTGGGGGAAGAGGCTCATCGTTATTTGAGTGCATACATCATTTTCCCTCTGGTTACCTTATTTGAGGGCAGACATCGATGTCCCTCTATCTACTTTATTTTAGGGCAGACATCGTTATCCCTCCGGTTACTTATTTGAGGATATACATCGGTGTTCCTCTGAGTTACTATTCTTGTGCGTGCCTTTGGGACGTCGGTACTTGAGATACGCGGTGTCAGGGGGCACTTGGTGCCGGGTTACATGACAGAGATTTCGGTGTTGGCCGAAGTAGGTGACACCTCATGGTGGATGCTAAGCACCAGTGGGGTTATGATTATTTGTGCATCGTACTATTTACTATCTTCCTTAGAACTATATGCATGTTTAAACACATATATTAGGTATGCACCATTGGGTGGTATCCTACTGAGATTCGTCTCACACCCTACATGGGTCCTTCGGGATGTGTGTAGACTTTATGGATTTTATTTCTAGAAAAAGGTCAGCTTTAGGAGCTAGGATGCATTAGTTATTTCATGGAGATGGTATGGACCTCAAGGTCTTGCCTAGCTAGATTTTAATTTTTTTTATTTGTTTCCGGTATTATCATGATTTCTTGTTATGTCACTACAGTTGGTTAGCCATTGGCATGCTATATATATATATGGACATGTATGACCTTCTTGGGATGCATGTTTTGTTTTTCAGTAGTAGTTACAAGTGATCAGCATGTTGTTTTGTTTACTTTCTACTGCTGTTGTTTATATTTTTTGCTTCCGCTGTTTATCGATATTGAATGTGCTTCTGCTCTGCGTGTATGGTTTGAGTCTGCTGAGTCTTTTATTCCACTTAATATTTATTATATACTCAAACTAGTATGATTATTATCCTCTGAGAGGGTATAGCCTCCCCACTATACCTATAAGACCCTCACTGTTAGTCGGCAGCCTTTGGCGTTCGGGGAGGTGCGCCTAAGGTAGTAACATCTGACCCGTTTAGCACTATTTGGGTGGCTATTCGGGTCCTGGTCATTACAAAGTGGTATCAGAGGAGTTCTTGATAGGGTTTTAGTAGCAGTATCTTGCTGGATACTAATTAGATTGAGACTTCTATTTTTATTTATGCTGGATTTACTATTTGGGATATGGTAGACTAGAGATAGATTATTAATAGAACTGGGTTTCTAGCTTGTTCTTGGGTGCCTACAGCCCCATGTATGAGGGATGGACCAAGTTTCCATGGGTTAGAATTATTTTTTTATTTTTGTTCAGATTACAGTTTGTATGATTTCCACCACGGTGGCTTACATGGAGTGTGATGTTATTGATTGTGATTTGTAAACCTTGAACTGATGTGGTAAGGAAGAATTGGACCTTGGAACGGTATGGAAAGGCTTGTTTTATTGGATTTTGATAGGCACATTTTTAGGGTATTTCAATTTCATAACTGCACGTATTCTTTGTGAAGTGATAATGCCATGTGAGTATATCAACTTCCATGCCTTGTATGCCTTGAAATGTGAGTTGGTGAAATTACAAATAGAATTTATTTTTTATTGCAACGTATTATTCGATGATTTATATTTTTGTAGAATTTCATGTGGTAGGGTATTTGGGTTTGGATCTTGTATGAGAAGGAAGGTACCATGGTTGAGGTGATTTTGATAACCAGGATTGGGCGACTCGTTCATCGGTTTGAGGCAATGTTAGTTGTTAGGACGAGCATGGCCTGAGGTACTTTTCATACTTGGATCTGTTGAGGGGAGGGTAAGGAGTCCATGAGTTCAGGATGTTGTCGGCAAGGGTTGCGATAGGGGAGAGTAAGGGTAGTTGTCTTATGATGCCTCTTTACTGCTTTCCTTATCTGCGTTGAATATACATTGTTATATATATATATGGGTTGTCTGACCATTTATGGTATTCAGCATGTTCCTTTTGGCCGAATCAGATGGAGCACTAGGTAGAAGATGGTTGATTAGACACTAAATGAGGCTAATATTCATTGTTAATATACATAATATTCATGTTCTTTTTTATTCATAAACACCATTTTAGTTCATTTTACACTTTGAACATAATTTCACATTATGATTGTAATACCTTCTTAAAATGCACTATTATGTGGTACATTTTTGAACATCGTTTGAAGTACCCAATGATTCATCTAATTTTAAAGAATATAATTATACATATTTTAATTTTATATTCTTTTTAACTGGATATTCACTTCAATATGAACATTTTTCATTAAAGGATCAATGAAAGATTCATAAAGGATGATGGAGATATTTGGCAATGAAAGGAAGCAATTCTGGAGAAGGCATATTGGACACCAGCCAACTAATGAGAATTTGGGGATCAACAAACAGGCCCAATGAATCCCAAATTTCGTGGTATTCTAGAAGACATGTATAGAAACAAATAACTCTTCATGATCCAATGCTAATTCGGCCTCCATGGTGTCCATTTAGGTGGCCCAAGTTAGAGATAAAATTCAAGGTCAGATTCTGCGGCCCAGAACAACATCCCACTAATATGATCATATCTCGGAATCCACAACTCCAAATGGGCCAAAAATTTTCAGGAGATTAGAAGACGTCCGGGGATCCAATTTCTTCTTCTATTTCCCACTCTGATTCGACCATCGAGAAGGTCTTCCAAGCACGTCTGTTCGGTGAAGGAAAGCTGGATGCCACCTCGGGTCAAGGGTGGAAAAATCAACTCTCCCTTACTTTCCACCCACCTATGGCCTACCAAAATTAATTAAGGAGACTTGGAATATTGGAGGTTTGACCCAATGGCTCAAAAATGCCTATTTAAGGTAGTGTTTTTGGAGTATTTAAGGATCTTTGGTGCTTGGTTTCATTGTAGTGTTATGCTGCCGCTTTGTGTTTGTAATCGCATTTCTTTCTCATGTAAGTTGTTTAATTCATCTTAGTTTCTTAAAAAAAGTTCTTCCTTTACTCTTATTCTGTTCTCCTACTTATCACGTTGATACCGTTGGTTCATGGTGTGAATTTATTCACCCCATAACTTGTGATATTTATCACACAACGGAGGAGTGATCGATTTCTGTTGTTGTTTTTACTTCTTCAATTGCTCCCTCGTAAGTCTACTTCCCGTTTCCTTTGAAGACATGTCATCAATGGAGGGCTAACTCTTTTATGGGTTGATCCAAGGGAGTAGCAAGGGGAAGGATTGTATTTTATTTATCACTCCATTAATGGCTAATCACTTATTTTAAATGAGATTTTTATTTGATGATTTTAAAACCTCTTCATCCTTATTGAATTTAAGGTCACACATTTCAAGTGCTAATACGAACCTCTACATTGGAGTGCTCAAAACATTGATTCTTCAAGTGTATAGGTGATTAGTATTAGGGTGTGTAGGCATTAAACCAGTAAGTGATGATTTCGTTTGATATTATTAAATGAATCCATCTCAATTATAAGAAATTGAAATCATTAAAAAAGGAATTCATCCAATCCACCCCGAGCGATAACCTAGGATCAACTCATTACCTTAATTTGAATTAAATTAAATATGTTAGTGATCATTTAAAAACATCTTAAATCAACCTAAGTTGGACACTTCATATCCAAAAACAATCCATAGAATACATGTGTCTGTAGGTACTTCTTAGGTCTCTGAGGATTCGACAACCCAAACTAGACTACAAGGACCGTCCTACCTTCTTCTTTTGGGTAAATTTGAGCGTGAATAAAATTTTGGCGCTGTTTCCGGGGACCCAACTAAGTCATCTAAACACCCATTTTATTCTCCCTCATTTCTTCTTTTCTCATCCAAATTCTCTTATCTTGTCCCTTTCTCGTTTTTTTTCTTTTGGCGCATGTCCGCTTACACCCACGATCAATCAAACCGTCTAGTTAGGGTGGATAGTCCTGGGGTTGGGGAGTCAAGTACACCAAGGGAACTCTTTCCATTAGATCCTAATTTTCCTAATACTCTAGAGTCCAAAATTTATCCAATTTCAGTGGAAGTTCTTCAAAGAAACCAACTCATAAACCCGGGTGGAAACCAAAATGGAAACCCAAATGAGGTAGCCCCAAACTTGGGGAATGCAATTGATCAAACCATGAATGACTACCTCACACCTTCCTGGACCAATGACCCATCATGCATTAGACACAATTCCCTAGGATATTCCAACTACATATTTAAACCCCATGTCCTAAACCATCTTCCCACATTCCATGGAATGGAGTCCGAGATGCCCTACCTTCACATTAAGGAGTTCAATGACATCGTAGAAACCATGTGTCCCCCACATCAACTAGAACCAACTAAGATGAGTCTATTTCGTTTTTCTTTAAAGGATCGAGCTAAAAATTGGCTAAACAATTTTAGACCATCATCCATCAACTCTTGGGACCAACTACAAAGAGAATTCTACAAAAAATACTTTCCCCACCACAAAACAATTGCACTTAAAAAGAGTATCCAAAACTTTTTTGAAAAAGAGGGAGAGTCATTCTATAAAACATGGGAAGGGTTCAAAGACACTCTAAACATGGTTCCACACCATGGTTTTTCTATTCCTGAACAAGTGAGAATTTTCTTTGAAGGGTTGGGTCCGGGGAACAAACAATTCATTGACATGATGTGTAATGGAACCTTTAAAAACAAAGCCCCAAATGATGCTTACGAGTATCTAGAAATCCTTTCTGAACAAAACAAAACATGGGGAACATCAACTTATTCTGAAAATCCACAAAGAAATACTGGAATTTATACACTTAGAGAAGAGGAAAGCCTTAGGGATAAACTCACAGCACTCTCTAGGAAGGTTGAAGAGATAGACCTTAGGAAAGTCCATGAAGTCCAAATTGTTGACCCTGTTTGCACAATTTGTGACAAACATGACCATAAGACAGACAACTTCCCAACCATTCTATCCATCAAAGAAAGGATGACCATAAGACAAACAACTATTGACCCTGTTTTCACAATTTGTGAGCTTGCATTCACAATTTTCACAATTTGTTGCAAGGAAAGGATGACCATAAGACAGAAAACTTCCCACCCAGGCTTCAGAACTACCAAACCCATAACCAGTTCCAAACCCAACCTATCCAATACCAACAGCCATCAGTCCATTTTCAACAAACCATCCCACCTCCAAAATATCCCCCTGGGATAAACCAATCTTCTCAAGCACCAACCCAAACTGTTCCACAAAGCCTACTAGAACAACTATGCAAACAAATGGAGAGGATGAACTCATAAGTCTCTTCCCTAAAACAAGAACTTCAAACCATCAAAACTGGAAAGGCACCCATGCCTACTCAGGTGGTTCCATCCTCAACTTCAAGGGGAGAGTCAAGTTGTACTCAAACAACTCATGAAAAACTAAAAGCTGTGACTATTTTAAGAAGTGGGAAATCAATTGAGAAACCTAAACAACTAATTCAAAACCCACATGGAAATTCAAACTTGGATGAAAATTCAAATGAACCAAATGATCAAATTGAAAAACATGATAACATTGTCAAAGAAACAACTCTTCAACAAAAAACCCCACAACCTGCACCATTTCCTCAATTCATGAGGGGGAAACCCAAGCCTAAACTGAGTGAAACATTGAGGGAAATCTTCTCACAAGTCAAGTTGAACATTCCCCTTCTCGATGCAATCCAAACCATACCTGCCTACTCAAAGTACCTTAAGAACTTTTGCACTTTTAAAAGAACATTTTCACATAAAAACCAATTCTTTTTGGCTGCTAATGTGAGTACCACCATTCAAGGGACCATTCCTCCAAAGTTAAAAGACCCGGGTTTCCCTTACATAAATGTTGAACTAGGAGAGAGAAAAGTTGTCAAGGCCTTGTGTGACCTAGGTGCTAGTGTCAATCTCATCCCATATGCTGTGTACTGCCAGTTAGGCCTAGAAGAGCTCCAACCCACATCTGTTACACTTCAACTTGATGATCATAGCATTAGGGTTCCCAAGGGGATTTTAAAGGACGTTCTGGTAAAGGTTGAAAACTTCATCTACCCTGCTGATTTCATTGTCCTTGACAACCATCCAAACATAGAAAATAAGGAACAAACCCCAATCATCCTTGGTCGTCCTTTCGTACAACAATCAACTCTGTAATCCGAGTCCGAAACGGGAACATGACCATCACCTTTGGAAACATGAGTCTAGACTTGAACATCTATAATGCAATCTCACAAATAGGGGATGATGAGGAAATTCATGAAGTAAACATGATAGGAAGCATTGAAAATGAATCCATAGAACATCAAGGAATATTTGATGAATGTTTAAGTCAGGATGAGATTGATTTCCTTTGTTCACATGAAGGAAGTTTATCTCCTTGGAATGAATCATTTTCAAATTGCTCTTATGATGAAGTCTTAGGTCCAACAATCATTGAAACCTTTTAAGAAACCACTTTCATGGAGAACACTCCAACTTCCTTCCCTAAATCTGATTAGGACAGTATAGTAGATGAAACTTCTACATGTGGGGAATCAATCCTATCTAAAAATTTAGGAAATAAAATTGATCTTGATCCAATGTCCCAATCTTCTGCTGAAATTCTGAACCAACCTGATATTGAATTGAAGGAACTTCCTAATTCACTAAAGTATGCCTTCCTAGGGGACAATCAAACACATCCTATTGTCATTTATTCTTCTCTTGAATCCAATCATGAGAGCATGCTTCTAGATGTCCTTAAGAAACATAAGAAATCCATTGGTTGGACCCTGTCTGATATTCCTAGGATTATCCCACTTGTTGGGACTCATAGGATTGTTCTGGAATCTAATTCAAAGCCATGTCATCAACTTCAACGGTGACTCAATCCTAATCTCATGGAGGTAGTAAGAAAAGAACTGCTAAAATTATTAAAAGCTGGTATCATATATCCCATAGGTGAGAGTGAATGGGTGAGCCCAATCCAAGTGGTCCCAAAAAAGGCTGGAATCATAGTGATAACCAATGAGGATGGAGAGATTCTTCCAACAAGGGTGAGTAGTGGATGGAGGGTCTGTATTGACTATAGGAAGCTAAACTCATTCACTAAGAAGGACCATTTCCCTTTACCATTCATTGACCAAGTCCATGAGAGAGTGGCAGGTCATGCCTTCTACTGTTTCTTAGATGGGTACTCAGGGTATAATCAAATTGAGGTCTCCCTAGAGGATCAAGGGAAGACTACATTCACATGTCCATTCGACACCTTTGCTTTCAAACGCATGCCCTTCGGGTTATGCAATTCCCCTGGAACCTTCCAGCGGTGCATGATGGGAATCTTCTCAGACATGGTAGGGGATTTTCTAGAGGTCTTAATGGATGACTTCTCTGTGTTTGGTGATAGTTTTAAGGGATTTCTGCAGAATGTGGAGAGAGTCTTATCAAGATGTGAAGAAAAAAATCTGGTCCTAAACTGGGAAAAAATCCATTTCATGGTTAAAGAGGGACTAGTTCAAGGCCATCTGGTCTCAGGTAGGGGGATTGGAGTTGATAAAGCCAAGGCTGACATCATTCGTCACCTTCCATAACCCAAAACTGTCAAGGAAGTAAGGTATTTCTTAGGACATTCTGGTTTCTATAGAAGATTCATCAAGGACTTTAGTTCAATCTCCCATCCCCTTTGTGCTCTCCTAGTAAAGGATGCTCCATTTGTTTGGACAGAAAGCTGTGAGGGTTCATTCTCAACCCTTAAATCCTCTCTCACCTCTCCTCCCATTATGAAATCTCTAAATTGGAACCTTCCTTTCAAACTTATGTGTGATTCCAGTGACTTTTCTATAGGAGCTTTGTTAGGACAACGTTGTGATAAAACTCCTTATGTCATTGCTTATGCAAGAAATTCCTTAAATGATTCCCAAATCAACTACACCATCGCTGAAAAGGAGTTACTTGCTATTTTGTTTGCCTTAGAGAAGTTTAGGTCCTACCTATTAGGATCCCCCATCACCGTGTTCACTGACCATTCTACACTAAAATACCTCTTCCAAAAACAAGATGCTAAGGCTAGACTGATTAGGTGGGTCCTTCTCTTACAATAATTTGACCCCACAATCAAGGATAAAAAGGGCGTTGAAAATGTTGTAGCTGATCACCTCTCTAGTATTGAATTCAAAGACAACTCCAATCACCTTTCGGTGTCTGATTCATTTCCCGATGAACACCTATACTCTATGAGTGACTGCCCTTGGTATGCTGACATAGCCAATTTCTTAGTTACAAGAGTAATTCCAAAATTCTTAGGGACTCAAGCTCTAAGGAAATTCATTTCTGATGTTAGGAACTATGTGTTTGATTATCCATACCTCTATAAGTTATGCCCTGACCAAGTCATTAGAAGGTGTGTCCGAGAATCTGAACAAGATTCTATCCTTAAATTCTGTCATAGTGAGGCATGTGGAGGTCACTTTTTCTCTAAGAAAACGTCTTCTAAGATTCTCAATGTGGTCTTTTATGGCCCGCCCTCTCAAGGGACTCCTACACATTTTGTCAAAGTTGTCGTAGGTGTCAACAAGTATGGTCCATCACAAAAAAAGAATCAAATGCCACTCACTCCCATCTTAGTGGTTGAAATCTTTGACTGTTAGGGAATTGATTTCATGGGTCCCTTCCCAAACTCTAGGGGATATCTTTACGTTCTCTTAGCTATAGATTATGTCTCCAAATGGGTTGAAGCCATTCCCACTAAGTCCAATGATCATCAAACTGTGATTATATTTCTCAAAGAAAAAATCTTCTCTAGATTTGGGATTCCTAGGGCTATAATCAGTGATCAAGGGATCCATTTCTGCAACCGTCCATTCTCTTCACTCATGTCTAAGTATGGAATTTCTTATAAAGTTTCCACTACGTACCATCCTCAAACCAATGGTCAAGATGAATTAGCCAATCATGAAATCAAACAAATTCTTGAGAAAAATGTCAATCCTTCTAGGAAATATTGGTCTGAGAAACTCTTGGATTCTCTTTGGGCATATCATACAACATACAAAACCATCCTAGTAATGTCACTATATAGGTTGGTTTATGGAAAATCATGACATTTACCTGTTGAAATTGAGCATAAGGCCTTTGGGGCAATTAAAAAAATGGATTATGACCTCTCATTGGCCGGAATAAATAGGAAATTAGATCTCAATGAACTGGAGGAATTAAGGATGGAGGCTTATGAAAATTCAAGGATCAATAAAGCTAGATTTCAATCCTACCAATCTAGGAATATCAAGGTCAAACATTTTGAACCGGGAAAACTTGTGCTCTTGTATTGTTCAAAACTTCATTTACACCAGGTAAAGTTAAGTTCTAGATGGTTAGGACCTTTAATAGTGCATCATGTGTGCCCCCATGGGGTAGTAGAGATTCAATATCCCACAAGTGGTTACATTTTCAAGGTAAATGGTCAAAGGTTAAAACCATTCATTGAATCATTCAATAAACAGGAAATAGAGGTTGAGTTAATTGAGCCAATCTATGAACCGGAAAAAAATTGATAGATTTAGGATCCAAGTCGGGCTAACGACATTAAACAAAGTGCTACATGGGAGGCAACCCATGGTTTTCAAGTTTCCTATCATTTTGTTGTTTTAATCAACTTTATATTTTAAATAAGATTAATTAAACTTTTTTTATATTTAAAAAAAATAGATTATTGACCGGTTCTTCTATTATGAGTATGGATGGGTATGAAAGGGGAGCACCATATTCATCTGTGTCACGTGGTGTGATCCTTGAGTAATGCCTTACCCAGAAATTTAAAAGAAGACAATGTATCATCAGTTTGTTTTTTTAATGTGTTTGTAGGTTAAAATAAAAATAAATGAAAATAAAAAAATAAAAAAATACAATAATAATAATAATAAGGGGACACGTCGTAGGCCGTGGGACAAACCCCACCACAACCGGCGAAGCCACGGGGATTAGAACCCGGGACCGAAGGGAGACAGGGGCACGCGCTTACCACTGACCTACGACATTTTGTGATTCCTTATTCTATAATTTTTTTATATATACTTATATTTTACTTTCTTTATTATATAAATATATAAATATATATATATTGTTTTTTTTGTTTTTTTCTACTAGGGAACTCTACAAGTGACATGGATATCAAAGGATTAAAAGGGAGCAACAAAAATTTCAACTTCAACCACCAAGTGACTTCATTCCATGATACTCATTTTCAATTTCCTTTTTGAACTTTCATTCTCTACCTCTACCCCTTCTAAATTTTGTTTTCTTTAAACACTGGGTACAGTGTTGTTTTAAGTTGGGGGGGGGATAAAATAAAAAAAATGATTTTGTGTCAAAAAAAATGAATGAATTGAAAAAAAAAAGTGTAAATGGAAGGAAAAATTCCTTTAACTTTGAACATGGAAATACACATTGCACACTTTGAAACTCAATATCGAATAATTTAGCATGCCTCGATTCTGATTTTAATCCTTGTATAATTTCATGAGCATAGATTTTGGAAAGTGTGGCTATCTAATGTGATATTTCATTGTTTATATTTTCATCCAAAAAAAGATCACAATGCACGTCCTTTGGATAGTGGGGTATTAGTTTGAGTTCATGGGGTCTCCCAAATAAATAGCATAGGTTTGGTGATCATTTTAGTTTAATTTTAGTATTCAAAAAAAATTGTGCATAGAGAAATGAAATGACCTAATGTGTGGCTTTCGGCACTTGGGGATCGTGACTCCATAGTTGTCTGGCCCAGAGTTAGTAATTTTATCTCTATTTCTAGTAATTTGAATTTTTTTTGACTGAGTTAACTCAAGATGATGCCCGAGTATGTGGGCTTCACTTGGTTCCCTAAGGTCCTTGAGCCTAGGAGTCATCGGCAAAGTCTCGCTACAGGGGTTGACTCTTTTGGGTGCAATTTCAATTACCATGGAAAAATTGAAAAAAAAAATCAAAAAAAATAATACTATTAAAAAAAATTGAATACTCATCTTTATATTGAAATGTGATTCCACCTAGCGCTTCCGTCATTTCCCCCTTGAATAAAGATGAACCCTCATGTATATTGTGATGCACAACACATCCTCAGACTTAATTGATATTGGATGAAATATGGAAATGAATTTGAACAAATGAATGGGCTTGGGATTGGGATCTTCTTATGAAACTATCTTGTATTAAAAAAAATTTATGGGCTTCATGATTTTTTGGTATATGGGTTTCTGGTGATCAATGTGTATTAAAATGTTTTTGGAAATGGGAATTCGAATTTCATATTGTTGAGATATATTTTGCTCGGGACTAGCAAAACTCAAGTTGGGGGGTGTGATTAGCCACTAAATGAGGCTAATATTCATTGTTAATATACATAACATTCATGTTATTTTTTATTCATAAACACCATTTTAGTGCATTTTACACTTTGAACATCATTTCATATTATTATTGTAATACCTTCTTAAAATATACTATTATGTGATACATTTTTGAACATCATTTGAAGTACCCAATGATTCATCTAATTTTAAGGAATATAATTATAAATATTTAAATTTGATATTATTTTTTACAGGATATTCACTTAAATATGAACATTTTTCATTAAAGGATCAATGAAAGATTCATAAAGGATGATTGAGATATTTGGAAATGAAAAGAAGCAATTCTGGAGAAGGCAGACTGGACACCAGCCCACTGATGAGAATGTGGGGCCCAAAATACAGGCCTAATGAATCCCAAATTTCATGGGATTCTAGAATACATGTATAAAAACAAATCACTCTTCAGGATATAATGCTAATTTGGCCTCCATGGTGTCCATTTAGGTGGCCCAATTTAGAGATAAAATTCTGGGCCAGATTCTGCGGCCCAGACAAACAGCCCACTAATATGACCATATCTCGGAATCCACAACTCCAAATTGGCCCATATTTTACAGCGGATTAGAAGAAATCCGGTGATCCATTTTTTTCTTCTATGGACCACTCTGATTCTGCCATCTAGAAGGTCTTCCAAGCGCATCTGTTCGGTGAAGGAAAGTTGGATGCCACCTCGGGTCAAGGGTGGAAAAATCAACTCTCCCTTACTTTCCACCCACCTATGGCCTACCACAATTAATTGAGAAGACTTGGACTGTTGGAGGCTCTACCCAAGGGCTCAAAATGCCTATTTAAGGTATTGGTGTTGGAGTATTGAAGGATATTTTGTGCTTGGTTTCATTTTAGTGTTATACTGTTGCTTTGTGTTTGTAATCGCATTTCTTTCTCATGTAAGTTGTTTAATTCACCTTAGTTTATTAATAAAAGTTCTTCTTATACTCTTATTATATTCTCCAACTTATCACGTTGATACCTTTGGTTGAATGTGTGAATTTATTCACACCATACCTTGTGATATTTATCACACAACGGAGGAGTGATCGATTTTTGTTGTTGTTTTTACTTCTTCAATTCCACCCTCGTAAGTCTACTTCCCGCTTCCTTTGAAGACATGTCATCAATGGAGGGCTAACTATTTTATGGGTTGATCCAAGGGAGTATTAAGGGGCTGGATTGGATGTTATTTATCACTCCATTAATGTCTAATCACTTCTTTTAAATGAGATTTTTATTTGATGATTTTAAAACCACTTCATCCTTATTGAATTTAAGGTCCCACATTTCAAGTGCTAATACGAACCTCTACCTTGGAGTGCTCAAAACATTGATCCTTCAAGTGTATAGGTGATTAGTATTAGGGTGTGTAGGCATTAAACCAATAAGTGATGATTTCATTTGATCTTCTTAAATGAATCCATCTCAATTATAAGAAATTGAAATCATTAAAAAAGGAATTCATCCAATCCACCCCGAGCGATAACCTAGGATCAACTCATTACCTTAATTTGAATTAAATTAAATCTGTTATTGATCCTTTAAAAACATCTTAAATCAACCTAAGTTGGGAACTTAATAGCCAAAAAAATCCATAGAATACATGTGTTTGTAGGTACTTCTTAGGTCTCTGAGGATTCGACAACCCAAACTAGACTACAAGGATCGTCCTACCTTCTTCTTTTGGGTAAATTTGAGCGTGAATCAATGGTATAATGCTGCAGGAGTAGGATCAGGTTCAGGATCTGGTGAAGGCAGAGCATGAGCTGCAGGTACGGGATTAGGGACATGAACAGGTCCAGGATCTAGTGTAGGCAGGACAGCAGCCAGGTTTGGCAGCGTTCGGACCGTACCTCAACGAGCATCTCCAAGCTAGCCCGGTACGTGTCATGATGGGGTTGACAGAGGTACACAGGGTACAGATCCATCTATGGCATATCTGATGCGGGAGTTCCAGTCGCAGTACCCGCCCCTTTTTCAGGGTGAGGGTGGTCCACAGGCGGATGAGAACTGGATAGAGAGCATGAAGATGATTTTTGAGCAGCTCGAGACGCCTCCAGGGCAGAGGGTCAAGATGGCGACGTACATGCTGAGAGGACCATCAATGCGCTGGTGGGATGTGCTGGTTCAGGCTCACATGCATGATGGATTGGCATGGAAATACTTCGAGGATAGTTTCTTCATAAACTTTTACCCAGAGACACTGAGGGCGGAGAGAGATCGGGAGTTCTTGAGCCTTTAACAGGGAGACATGTCCATCATGGACTATGAAACTACTTTCACCGAGTTGTCTCACTTTTCACCTGGTATGGTAAACGATGACACGATAAGGGTGAGGCACTTCGAGGATGGCTTATGACACGCCATTCAAATCCAGGTTAACATCTTCAGGTTGGGCTCATTCTTAGAGGCGATGAACCAGGTGCTCATAGTAGAGGGTTACCAGAGGGATAGGCCCTAGGTTGGACAGGTGACAGCTTCAGGTGATGGATCAGAAAACAGGAAGCGAGGATGCGATGAGTTCCAGTAGGGAAGTCCGGCCAAGGATTCAATTAGACCACCTCAGGAATGTTCAGTAGTGGTTTGCTTTTAGTGTGGGCAGCCGGGATATATTCGGACTCAGTGTGATAGGCCTCCAAAGGAGTGTCGGGAATGTGGATATGTTGGGCATCTGGAGAGGTTCTGCATGCAGCCTTCTCAGACAGCTGGCAAACAGGGACCATGATAGACTGGGGCGTCTGGGGTTGGATCAGGTTTGGTACCATGAGAGGGTAACTGAGGTTCAGCTGCATGTAGAGGATGTGAAAGAGATAGCAGGACCCACCTGAGGGGCCAGTGTCCGGTGACTGGAGCAGCATTGCAGGGAGTTCAGGCATCAGGCAGCCATACTTCAGGCCAGGTGCACGTCGTGGAGCTGCCAGGGGATGAGAAGGCTGGTGAGCCGAAGACGGTTAGAGGTACACCGCGAGTGTGGCCGTGAATTCCTTGTTTTCTTTTGGCATGACCTATTGAGGTATGTCCATTTTGAGTGCATGAGGTGCACAGGATTTATGTGGAGTGATAGATGCTGGTCAGTGGGATTGGCGCCATATCAGGTGCGTGATATCTATATCTATATATATACTAATCCTGAATTTCCAACTGCCATGTGTCAGTCTCACATTCCTCCACATATTTTCTTCCTAACGTGTCCATCTTCCGGTATACCACGTTGACCCTGATCTCAGTTACTCAAAATATCTCTGCCACCCACCTCCCTCTATCGCTCCCGCTCTCAAAAATTCTCCCCTATCATACAGTTTCCGCTCAGCTCTCGGTCTCAACTTTTATCTCTTCTCATAGGGTTTCCTCTCAGCTCCCTCTGCCGCACCGGCTCTTCCTCCACTGCATATACCTCATCGGGCTACTCAACGTCCAGTTCTTCCTCCACCGAGTGCTTTGAATCTATATCCTCCATGTTCGGCTAATCCAACTACACCTACTCTAGGTAAGGATGATCCGCCTACTCTAACTACGGCTACGGATGCTCCGACTCCACCAAGTCCGCCTCTGGATGGACCAGTTACGGCTCTATTACCACATCCATCCGCATCTTAGTCTCCCGATTCCAATGGCCTCCCCATCCCCTTCTTCTCCCTATCTTCAATGTGATTCTTTGATGATCACAAGGGTTTCAAAGAAATTCTCTTCATAAACCTAGAAATGCAACATTGGTGTCCGATCCAAGCTCGGGTGGACCTTCAAATGCCGACGGCTCATCTTCATCGATTAGGTTTTCTGTTTCTTGAATTAGATCTGGTTAAATGAAAATTATTTTTTTTGGATCCACTTCTTAGGTTACAGTTTCAATTTAGGCTTCGACTTCAATTTCTGGCGGTGCTTCGACTCGTCTTCAAACTGCATGATCACATCCATTTTCCATTTGTGTGTGAAGCCTATTCTTTTTTTTCATAATGTAAAATCTTATTAATTTTTGTTTAATGTCATCTATATATTGAATATTCCTTTATTTTTATGTCAATATTTCTTATTTCATGCATGTTCTTCCACATGAATTTTTTTTAACTACTTGTACATTGATTCTACATTACATTATCATTATAAGGGTTCCCAATGATGTTACATTTGATCATTTATTCAGAGGGATAAACATTCTAGTATTTGGTTCATACATCCAATGGTGGGAAAGTCATTTTATCATTGTCATCAATTTTTTATAAGCATGCACCATGTTGTAAATAGTTTCTTATAGAATTGATTTGTTTTTCGTTTCGGTGTTTTTTTGGCCATGTAACTCTGTGTTCATGGAAATGTTTTGATCTCATATATCAATAGAGATTAGATTGTGTTTGGTGTCATGAATGAATGAAATTATTTGTATTTGGGTTTCAGTTATAGACTTATAGAGATGTATTCTTGCCTTCAGGTATGTTTCAATAACTATGTAGTTTTTTAATAAAATTCACATACATGTTCTATATGGTGTATTCTATTTTTTTGATGTGGATATAGACTTCATATAATTTTCACGTTCACGTTTGACCTTAATCTACTCAAATCATCTCCATAATACTTTATTAAGTTTCTATTTAGTTATCTTTATCAGCATCTCCATTTTTTTAATGCAATGTTAACAATAATTCAAGTTAATTTTTCATCGAAGAAATTATTTCATTTATAATTATATATTCATAAATTTATGAGGTTTCCTTAATCAAAAACAATTTTAATTTTTCAAAACATGATTTTCATAGGGATTAACATACCACTATTTTGGTCATAGATCCAAAGGTGAGAAAGTCATTTTATCATTGTCATCATTTTTTTAAGCATGACCATGTTGTATATTTTTTCTTACATGCCCTAATATCTTATTTTATTTATTGTAATCTGAATTTTTGTCATTTATGAAGCTTAATCGGGCATGTGACATGAAATACCACTTCTATAGTGATAATGTTTTAGTGTAAGTTGTTTTTTATGTCCCTACTACTGCACACTACTCCAAGAATGATTTACATAATGAAAAACCATATATATTATCACATACACAACATGATACAATATGATTTTTCATTTTGAAGACGAAAATAATGATAAGGTTATATACTACATTTGTAAATCCCCTTTTTACATTTTTGAAAACATTTACCTGTATAATATATTATCTATTATTCTATTATATATTCTAAAGCTGGGTACTGTTAAATGAAATATTTATGCTTCAATGATTTTATTTGTCACTATTATTGTTTTTAACCTATTCATTAAAGTAAAATCATTAGGTAAGACTGATTTTATTTCAATTCTTTTAAGACAAGAAATCCTTTGTCAAACCCGAACACATGATATATATATAGTCCCTGCCAAGGAAAACAAAACAAATTAATTTTTTCCAATTGATTTTCACTAAAGTCATTTTTTTTATTTTCAACACTATAATACTTTAAATGATTCTAGAATAATCTAATCACTGTAATTATTTACCCTCCTGAAATTAATTCTTAAACATTTATGTCATTTTACGATGAATGAATTTGTTTTTTTACTGAAATTTGATATTATGGTGACATAAAGAAACATATTTATCTTAGAAGTGCATCTTATATCAACCTCAGAACCTAATTGTCTTAAAATTTGTGACAGGGTGGCGGCATTAAGAAATATTTAGTAAACCATGCACAAATAAAACAAACAGATCGACAACAATTTAATGTTCAAGATAGTGATCTCAGATTTTGATACATTCCAAACTATGTAGGATTCTAATTTCCAAATCATGTATAGGTAAATCCATTATCGATAATAAATCATTTATTTTGAAAGATCTATTTTAACATCCGATGTGAGAGATTGAAAGGGTTTTTTTAATAAATATTTCATTATATCAATATATATTTGTACAACTCTGATAATCATATGGCCTGCCTATATACTTAGTTGTGTCAAACATCACATACCCATTTGTAATCTCATTAAAATCAATCCTCAACTGACCAAAACAAATCAATTTGATGTTTTCCAATTGATTTTCACTAAATTCATTTTTCTTGATTTTCAACACTACAATACTTTACATGACTCTAGAATAACCTAATCGTAGTAATTATTTACCCTCTCGACATTAATTCTTAAAAATTTATCTCATTTTACGATGAATGAATTTGTTTTTTTTAATGAAATTTGATATTCTAGTGACATAAAGAAACATATTTATCTTATAAGTGCATCTAATATCAACCTCAGAACCTAATTGTCTTAAAATTTTTGATAGGATGGTGGCATTAAGAAATATTTATTAAACCATGCACAGATAAAACAAACAGATCTACAATAATTTAATGTTCATGATGGTGATCTCATATTGTGATACATTCCAAAATATGTAGGATTCTAATTCCCAAATCACTTATAGGTAAATACATTATCCATACTAAATCATTTATTTTTAAAGATCTATTTTAGCTTCCGCTGTGAGAGATTACAAGTGTTTTTTAAATAAATATTTCATTTTATCGATATATATTTGTACAACTATGTTAAACATATGGCCTACCTATGTACTTAGTTGTGTCAAACATCACATACCTAGCTATAATCTCATTAAAATCAATCCTCAACTGACCATATTATCGGTTTATGATGAAGTTATTCCTCAATTGATTGTTTTTCCTAATATAAAAAAGATCTAGGTTTTACATCATGAAATGTAGGATAAAAATTTGGAGTTTAAACACATACCCCTCACAAGAAAAATTATGTAGGACCAATTGGAATGTTATGGTTTGGTGGTAAGCATCCATGACAATATGTTAGTCCATTCCATGTCTTCCATAAAATATTTAATGGAATTCTCAATTTATGCCACTGAATACTTCCCACTATTTTTCTATAAAAAGATCATGAAACCCTTTTTATGGTTCTTTAATTTCTATTGTCCCTGATTTTATATCCTTCTAATTTATATTTAGGTTTTCACCCTTTACCTCCCTATTTTTTAGACTATTTTCCCAGTTTAAAGTCAATATTGTGCTTCTTACTTCCAGTCCTATGAAACAAAAAATATCAGAATTTCAGATTACTTTTCAACTTTCATAGGTAACATCTATCGCATCTCCTGTAATTATTTTTATTTTGGTTCAAAAAGTGTCATTTTTTTAATATGTCTATCCACTATATACAAAAAAATTCACATCCCCCCCCCATACTAACTACTACAAGGATCCACAGTGTGGTCGACCCAACATCCAAAATGTAGGATTCACTACAGCAATGAATCAAATGACTAATATCAGACTTTTACTAACAAGGAAATGAAGTCTTTTACTAACCAATTTTTGTATGAAACTATGTCTCCGAAGGACATAACAAAAAATTGTTAAAAGAAAATTATGCTTGAGAAAAACTGAACATTGTTTTCTGAAATAAAGCATTTATGTACACATTTTGGTCTGTAAACTATCTTTCAAACTATCTATTTTCTAGATTTCATGTACAATTATTTCATAATTGCTCATATATATCGTTTTAAAATATTTTTTTGCATAATTATATCCATATTTCTTATGAAGAATTGTACCTAAAACAGGCATATTTTACCCAAATATCATTAATAGATTTGACCTTTTATGGTTTTTTCCATGATGATTTTTTATTTGTTCCCCAACAGTACACTAATCGGGATATGGCCCAACCATAATGATCTACACACATTGAATTCCAAAATAGGGAGAAGAGATGGATGTAAGAGCACATTAGAAGTGGTGGAGCAATTCCTTCCTGACCACAATGAGAGCATCTCCATTGTTCAAGAGGATTGAATGCATGGGCATCAATACCCCTGGAGTCGTCGCAATTCTAGGTAATATTATATCCCATAATCATCAACCTCATCAAACCATGGAAGAATTATCATTTGGAATGATCATGAATTCGCATTTGGCATGATCACTTGTGATCATGTGCTGCTGCTTTGTCCTTTTTCAATTGTTATGCATTGAATTGGGGCAGGGGATCACTGTGTGGAGAGGAATTTAATGATAGATCATGTTGGGTTTTTAGAGTTATATAATTTTTAATATTTATTTCTCCTCGCATGATCATGAACATTGTATCTTTGATTAAAAGAGTTCCTTTCAATATAGTCAACATCAATGCGTGGTTTCATTCATGCATTCAGTGTGACAGAGTCTAAACTACTGGATTTTTGTGACATACACATAATCATGAAACATAGAAGCGTATGGGGATTTCATGATAAGTGGATCATTTTATTTTCTCATAGTTATTAGTTTCTTGTACTTGTACTGTATAAAACTTGTGATACGAGTTTTTTAAAACTGGATCATGTACTATGTGGAGTTTTTTAATATGACCAGTGGATGTTTATTTACATAATTGGAACATGTATTTTATATATCCTTTCTTTTTCAAGTATTTTACTGTTTTTTATTTTTTATGCACTCCTATTCCATTTTTATGCACCAATACTTCATGATTAAAAAATCAACATTACTATTTCTTAGTGACAACATTGTTACAGGTTAGGCCTTTACTCATTTCTCATGTCATTAAATCCTTTAGGAAATAAACTCAAGACTATATTTTTGATTTAATAACACTGTTATAAATTTTCTCCCATGCATTCCATTGTAAATCAATTACTATGTATTGATTTATGATTTTTTTCACACTTTAGTTTCATAGCTGAGTGTGGGAGAATTTTTTTATTTATGAATCAGTACAGAAGAGTCTAGAAAATTTATATCTAATAATGGGAGATGAAAGTAGCAATGTTTTCTTTAGGCTATGAATCAGGACAATGCTTCCTTTATATCTGAGCATTGGAGAAAATTCTCCCATGCATTCCTTTTTTAAACTAAAAATGCTGCCTTTGTAAATCAATTTATCTGTTTCATAGCTGAGCATATGAGATAAATTACACTGTATTGATTTATAAATTTTCTCCCATACATGACTTTATGAATTACTCTGTACTGATATCATAGTCTGGGATTCATTTTATTTCATATTTTAATTACTCTATACTAAGGCCACAAAAAAAGGAACTGATGCACGCAACAAAAAAAGGAAATGATGCACAGACGGATGGCTAGAAGCCTGCCCTCATCTTGGATCTAGTGTATTGTTTTCATCCAGGTGGGTTGGGTCAGTCGTGTTGGTTTTGGTTGAGTTTCCAAATGTTTTTTTCATTTGAAATTATTTAACCATGGGATGTTAAAGGTGTTGGGTGGTATGATACATTATTGTGTAGCGTCTCTATGGTAATAAATATTAATTATTCTTCCATTATTTGTCTTTTGCCTATAATTTTTTGGCTTGATATGGAGGTCTTAGGTGTATTGTAAGGATTAATATCTCTGAGTAATTTTTGAAAATATTTCTGCCTCCCTCATTCAATATTGTTCCATATATAACATGAATAATTTCACTCCATTTTTTTCACAAACTTCCAACTTATACAATTTATTTTAAATTAAATCATTTCCACGTCTCATTTTTATTATTATAATCACTGTTTTATCTTTGATTTATCTTTCACTTTTTATTTCAGTTAACACATTACTATTATTGTGATTATTGAAGTTGAAAATGAATTCAAATTTCCATCCTAAAAATTTAGAAATTCATATACTTTTAATCTATCCTTTTTATTTGTCATCTATTTATATGGTGTCTCTATATTTTATGCACTCCTATTCCATTATCATACACCATTAAATTCTAATTAAAATTTATTTTAAATTATTGATTCATCTCAACTTTTATAAATACTAATCTCTTATTAAAACAAACACCAGTAATCGAATATGTCGTGCAATAGCACGGGCGAGTACTAGAATTTATATATATGTATGAGATGCACGGAATCAGGGCATCAAGGATGCAGGTTACTTGAGGTGTCGTGGGAATCGGGGCATCGAGGATGTGGGTTACATGAGGTGTCGTGGGCATCGGGGCATCAAAGATGCAGGTTACTTGGGGTAATAGGAACCAAGTTCGTTTTGATCATCCATGGGATGCAGGACCTCAAAGAGGCAGACACCAATGCGGTGTGGGATATGTTGGGTGTCAGGAGTGACACAGGAGCACCAATGAGGTAGAGGGGTGATGATTCATCATGAGAGGACCTTGAGTCCGGAAACAGGTTAGTGAGCCTTTTCTTGTTTGAGTTTTGTAGGGTTGAGACCTAGGCAATTCCTAAGGGGGGGAGCCCCTTGAGGTTTTTAGCCAAAACCATTGAGACCAGGAGAGTCCGAGTAACTTTGATCGGGGTGGTATATTCGGTGACATCTCTGAGTTTCATTTGATAGCACGGGGACGATCTATGTTAAGTTGGGGAGATTGTAAGAACCCAGGTTTTTAGAACGGGTCAAAATCCCAACCCTGTTTGAATTTTTGACTTGTTTCTGAGAAAACCATGAAAATCTGGGAAGTTCTGGAAATTTCTAGAATACACGTTGTGTACTCTAAAAGTACATGCCATGTATGGTTTAGGCATGTACCAGTTGTGTGCTCGCCGAGTACATGCCATGTGATGACCGTGTATAAATTTTCTTTTACACAGCATGTAGTGTTGTTCAACACGTCATGTATCCCCTCTCCGCGTGCCGACTGAGTTCAAGCCGGGTGTCAACCCGTGTGGTGCATCCAAGCCGTGTGGCTATCCCTGCTTAAGTCGGAGTACAGAAAAGGCCACTAAACAACGTGTAATCCTTAAATACACGTTGTGTATTTTTATTTTTATTTTCATAAATGAAAGAGTGTCACGTCTTATTTTGTAAAAGGTATTCTTCTTCCCCAACTTCGGAGCAGTTCCTCTCCAAAAACCAAAAGAACACCCTTTTCTCTAGAATCATAATCTATTGCCCATTCTTCAATCCATCAGTGGATATGGGATCACAACAGCGAGGCTAAACCCACACACTCTGTTCTGTTCTTGATCCTTTTCTTCATGCGTCGTAGTTTCCATTCTAGTGAAATTGTCGGGATATAATGAAAACGTAGATCTACGAAGATCAACTTCTAATTGGAGCTTGATATCGGACGTTCCTACGTCTACGAGTCTCAGGTAGGTGGTTCATACCTCTTTTTGGGTTTTCGCAAACTTTTGGGTGGAACGGCCTATGGCACATTTTTGTGTATTTTGAGCAAGACCCTAAATTATCTGCTATTACATATTGAATTAATTTTTAGACACATGGGATTCCTTTTTGAATTCCCTATTGCCTATATTTCTAGAGCAAGGTCGGGTTAGAGGCCAATGCTCATTGGGACATTTTGGACTTGGTTCCAAAATGGTTATAATTGGTCTGTTTTTTTTAGAAGTGGTATGTTTAATCTGGCGAAGAATGATTACGTTGTTTAGAGGCATCCAAAACCTCAGTGCTGCTATGTGATAATTATTGGGTTAGTACAATTAAACTTCTTAGTTTGTCTTTCCTATTTAAGTGTTCTTTTGATTATATATGTGATACGTGTCATTTCATATGTTGGACCCCTTTGGTTTGTGTTGGGCATGGGCCGAAAATTTGTTGAGTGTTGTTTATCACATGTTGGGTTTGACCCGAGTTACTTTGGGTGGTTCTGACCACGAGAATAAGTGTCATAGATGTCGGCTTGAGGTAGGGTGACTGTCAAGTTGGGCATGGCCCTGGTTACTTGGATGGAAAGGCCATCGGACTTAAGCGGAATGATCGTAGGGGCGCGAGGTGTCAGAGAGGTTGTAGCTTGGGTACTATTTTGGGGATTACCGCTAACATAGAACTATGAGTAGTGTGCACAGAGAGAGACTCCTTGATGAGGTGGTTTTGACCACTCGTGTGGGTAGAGGCCCTCGTTATTTGCGGTTTAGGTACAATTGGTTTAGGGTGCTTACTGTAGTAAGACACAAAGAAGGTGAGGAGCCTTTAGGGGATGGAACTGAGGCTATCGGGTTGGGGGCAGAGGCTCGCCGTTATTTGAGGGCAGACATCGTTGTCCCTCCGGTTACCTTATTTGAGGGAAGACATCGTTTTCCCTCTAATTACTTTATTTGAGGGAAAACATCTTTGTCCCTCTGGTTACTTATTTGAGGATAGACATTGTTGTTCCTCCAAGTTACTATTCTTGGGCGTGCCTTCGAGACATTGATACTTGAGACACGCGGTGTCAGGGGGCACATGGTGACGGGTTACATGATAGAGATTCCGACGCTGGTCGAAGAAGGTGACACTTCATGGTGGCAGCAGAGCACCAGTGGGGTTATGATTATTTGTGCATCGTAATGTTTACAATCTTCCTTAGAACCGTATGCCTACTTAAACAATTATATTAGGTACGCACCATTGGGTGGTATCCTACTGAGATTCGTCTCACACCTTGCACGGGCCCTTTGGGACACGTGTAGACTTTAGGGATTTTTGTGCTGGATAGAGGTCAGCTTCAGGAGCTGGGATGCATTAGTTATTGCATAGAGATGGTATGGACCTCAAGGTCTTGCCTAGTTGGAGCTTACTTTGATTTTATTTATTTCCTGTATTAGCATGATTTCTTGTTATTTCACTATAGTCAATTATCCATTGGCACCCTATATATATATGGACATGTATAACCTTCTTTGGATGCATGTTTTTTGTTCATTAGTAGTTACAAGTGATCATCATGTTGTTCTGTTTACTTTCTGGTTCTGTTGTTTATATTTGTTGTTTCTGCTATTTATCGATATTGAATGTGATTCCGCTCTACGGGTCTGGTTCGAGTCTTCTGAGTCTTTTATTCTACTGAATATTTATTATATACTCAGACCAATAAAATTATTATCCACCGAGAGGGTATACCCTACCCACTATACCTATAATACCCTCGTTGCTAGTCGGTAGCCTTTGGCATTCGGGGAGGTGCGCCTAAGGTAGTAACATCCGACCCGTTTAGCACTGTTCAGGTGGCTGTTCGGGTCTAGGTTGTTGTAGTGATATTCATAACCTACAACTTAATGACTAGTTTATAATGGTATAATATATTTTAGTTCATTATGACTCAGGGTTGTATGTTCCATAAGCAATCGAAGAGATTAAATTTATTTATAAAAAAATATTTTGAAACATTCAAGTGTTAAATTTTACTCTAATAATGTTTTCGAATTTCATGAATGATAAAAAAAATTTATTCTTTAAAAATATTTGGGTGTTACATTTTTTAAAAAAAATTAGAAAAGACGATTTTGGAAGAAAAATAATTTTAAACCCATGAAGGAAATGAAGATAGATTTTATTAAAAAAAACTCAATAATTTTAAGTACCAAAGATTGGGAAAATGGTAATAATACTTGAAAAACTAATATATGAACTTAGGATAAGAAAATTAAAGGGTTTTATTATACCAAAATCAAATAGTTTCATTCAATTGAAATTGAAGCATAAACAATCCTAATTAAAATGAGATTCTAAAATAAACCCTGGCAAAGATCCTAATGTTAAAGTAATAATTAATCAATGAATCAATTTTTTATATAAAATTTCAATCCACATAAACAAGTTAAAATAATAAATTATTAAATTAGAAATAATTACACACATAATCATATAATATCAAAGACAATTAAGATGTAATATAGGAAAATTCAAGGAAATTGAGTTATGAAATTCATTATCAATTGGTAATTTTCCATTAAAATACCTTAGGATGAATTAATTTAAATTGACAATTAAAATAAAATTAACTATAAAGATTTAATGTTATTACATTTAAAATGGGAATTATATAAACCATATAAAATAAACTAAGTGAAAAACATTTCAATATGCCTCAATGAAGGGAACCGAGATGAAGTCCCTTATAATGATCATAATATTGAAGTGATAATTAATCAATGAGTAAATTATGTGAATAAAATGTAAATAAAACTAATATAATTTGAAATAAAAAATAATTTATTATAAATCTAGTACACACATAATATAACAATATGAATGAAAATGAAGAATTAATATAACCCAATGAAAAGAAATTGAGTTATAAAATGCTTTAACACATGGTAATTTTCAAGTCAAATGTTGTTAGAAAAAATAATTAAAAGTGAAACATAAAATACAATTAATTATTTATGAATCATTATAATTCATTTAAAATTCATAGCATATACACCATATAATAAATTATGTGCATAACATTAAAATATGTCTCAATAAAGGGAAATTGGGATGAAGTCCCTTACCTCAAACATCCTTTCGGTTGGACATGCTTTAACCTCCTGTATAATGGTTATAATAATTTTATTAATTTACACCATAAACATATTATTATCTATAATATAATATGTGATCGTTTTATAACATCTTTTCACCCATTTTTTAATAATCCTTCGTTATTCCTATTGTTTCGAGTGATAACTGCCTTGTTTTCTCATACATGTTTTAACATGAAATTTATTCTTCTTGATAATATTATATAGTAATATAATCATCAGAATAATATTAATATTATAAATATAATTAGTTTTCATTTCATACAATTTTACAATCATTATTTATATTTTAACATGGACAATTGATCGCATCGCTTCGTGGAGACGGTATGTCATACGTACACACGAGCGACATTATAATTTACTACAATGGTTAAATGGTAAGTAATTATGTTACATACAAATTTTAAATAATAATTATAATGTAATATATATCACATATATTCATTAAATTTATCCTTATGATATTTTATTTAAACAGTATGTTTAACGGATCACATCCCTTCACGAGGTGGTAGTTCATCGTACACACAAGAGATATTATAGTATTTTAAACGGCATGGAAATTAAGAAGGTATATGTGATATTATAATTAAAAAATTATAAAAATTTCATATATATAATTTATATGTGATACATAAAAAATTATTTCAATCATTGATTTTTGGTGATGGAAAATAATTACATCAGTTCACGAGGCGGTAGTATGTTGTACACACGATTGGCGGTTTTACTTCCCATTTGATGGAAGACGAGATGGACATAGGTCACAGTCATAACATAATAACATTAAAATATAATTAATATACTGATTATATTATATTATCATATTTTAATAATATATTAATAATGTGGAAGGAGAAAAAAAATAAAAACACTCTTTTAAGAACATTACAACTTCTTCAGAAAACTTCTTTGGGTTTGCACCAAAGGCCTTCCTAGGAAAGATTTATGATAAAAAAATGGCTTATATAATGTCTTTATGAGATTAAGGAAGTGATATTTTTAGGTATTAGATGATTCAAATGGATATGGAAGTGTTAAGAGGTGATGATAATGGGTGACCTTTTATATGCGGGGGAGAGGACACACATGGAATTGTTGATAAGATTCAATTACACCCATGATTTTATCCTGAAACATGCCTTAAAAATGGGTTATTATCAACCATTATAGGTTATAAGGTATAAATATTTCCATTAAATGGGTTTTGGAGAAAGTTTTAGGTCATTTTAACCCTTATATGTTTAGTTTAACTCCCAGTAAATTAATTTTTACCTTAACTGCAATAATTAATTTTTGATAATGGTAAAAAATTAATTTTAAAATACTTGAAAATATAAATTATTATGTTTAAAAATATGAAATACATATTTTAAAATTAAATTCACATAATTTTATGAATCTAATTTAAAATTGTACCCACATGCGTGATGAGAAATCGTGTTTCTAAAGAGAAAATTATAATAAGTACAGAATATTTTATTATCAAAATTCAATATGATTTTGATTATAAAGACCTAAATTAGTAACAAATTAATATAAATTTACTAATTTTTATTTAAAAAAGTTTAATATATAAATTATCCATGTAAATTATTTAAATGTAAAAATAAATTTTGAATAATAAATAGTATTTTTACTATTCATCAAAAAATGAAACATTTTTGAAAAATCCTAAAAATTAAACCTAATATAATTTTTATATGATGATTTAAAAAATGAATTTTATTTTTTAAAATTAATGTTTCAAAATATTTTTAAATTACTTTTAAATTATGTGTGCCAATCATGACAAAACCACCTTTTAGAAGAAGAAAATAAGAATACATTTCTTTTTTATTCCAATGATTTATATTTTAATTTATAATCAATAGATTTCCAATGAATTTTTTATACATGTGTAAGTAAAATAATTTTTATAATTTAGTTATTACTATTCATACCCTCCAATATAATGGATAGGTTATAATGGTCACATTTTAAATAATAAAATTTTAATAGAGTATTGTGTCAGTTTGAACCCGGTGTTGTGTGCATCGTAAGATATAGAAGAGATTAAATTCATTTAAGATGAATTATATTGTAAAGTATTAGGGTTTTATATTCTATTATTATATATGTTTATATATCATAAATTTTATCGAACAAGATGTTCCTTATTTAAAATCTTGGGGTGTTGCATTCTAACCCCTTAAATAAATTGCATCCTCAAAATTTAATCTTGATATCAGAAATTAAGGGTTAAACATTTGAAAATATCATTGTTTTAAACCCAAAAAACTAAAATAGATAATTAAACATCATTATAATAAGTTTGTAATATAATTTGAATGGTCATATGTACTAAAACATAACTACCTTTACAAATAAGAGAACATTGGTGGAAAATGAATATATGGACATGAAAGAAAAGTATAAATAATTATTGAGATTGATAGAGATCATTTATCCCAATAAAATTAATTATGAATGTAAATTTGAGGAAATAAAAACTATAAATCTTTGATGAGTTAAATGGCCATTGATTCATTAGATATGAAGGTAGTAGGATATCATTTTTGTTTCAAGATCCTCTTCTTAATGTTGAAGAATTCTCTTACTATCTTATAATATAAAGAAATATACTTGCATGAAATATTTTAAGTAAAATTTTATTATTTTGTTATGATTATATGAATTTCAAATTCATCTCTTCCTCTAATAAAATAATATCCAATATGAGTATTTTTATACCTGAAGTATTGAAATTATCTTGTAACATATCATTAGATCCATAAAAGAAAATATGATATTCCTCTTGTCCTTAAATATTAACAGAAAATGAAATGGTTACCATAAGGTAGGATAATAAAAACAATTTACAAACCTTAATATGAATAAATAATACATTTTACTTCAAAATTTATACCAAATTATTAACTTATATTATTCCACAAATAAACCCTACATTCTAATTATCCTCCTTATTCTCAACATTAGAGAATAATTTGACTACAAATGCAATCTCATACCTTTTTAACATACATCCCCAAAAATTTAATTTCAATCCTACTAAATAATCTCTTACATTAAACCAAATTTTTATGTATACCTCAACCCAATAAAATGACTCAAAAAATAACATTAATTATCTCAAAATCAAAATGATTTGATCCTATAATATGTTTCCCAAAATCAACATATTATTTAACTATAAAAATATTTAAGTAAAAAAAAGGCATACTAAGTAATACATCATGTTGGACGGTGTAAGATATGACACCCTCATCTCCCTCAAACTGTGGGTTCAAGCCTCACAGCCTTTCCTGATGTGATGGGTTGTCACCCAGCATATAGGTTTTAATTTTTATAAAACCATATAAATATAATTCTAATAATGTTAGAGAAGTTTAATAACCCATAATTACCTCACCATAAAATATAATATAAACCCTAAATTTTACAAATACATTTTAACATAAGTCCAAAAAATTAAAGGAATTCTTCCTAAAATTACTTTTTTATATAGTAAAATAGTATGTGTATTCCCATAATTGTCTTCCAAAAATATCCCTAATCACATTACATTCCTACCACAAAAATTTTCATAAGTATAATTTAAAACATTGAACATAGGATGAAACTTAAAATCATAGACCCAAGATGTTATCAATAAATCTTAAGTTAATAAAGTAATATATCCATCTAAAATTTAACATAATACTTAGATGTTCCATGATTCTTGTAATCAAAATACCATTGGTAAAATTACTTCTAAAATATAATTCTTGAATCCTAATACATAAATACTTCCATAATTTTATTTCAACATAGGTCCATCCATGTTATTGTGTTTAATCTTTAGGAGTGGTCATTTTATCTGATAATTCTCTATTTCCCCACATTTAAAACAACGAAGTATAAATGGATCCAAAGGATAATTTTTTTTACTTTTATCATACTCTTCATATTTTCATTGAAATTCATTACATTATTCCCTTATTTTCCACAAACACAACATTTTCCCATTTTGTTGAGACACTTTCCTAGGTGTCAATTTCTGACATTAAGTTAATCGATCCTTCTTTCATATATGATTGTTACATCATTTTCAATATAAAAATACATAATATAGATACAAATAAAGGATCAAAAGGCTTAGTCTCTTGGGAAAATTAGGATCATGTATCACATATACATAATAAAACATGTAAATTTATTTAAAATATTCTTATTTATTATTATAAATATCACATTATCCTTAGAACATGTAATCACCTGAGGATATTAATCAATGAAATGGGTGAGCTGGAAGACCAGTAAGAGGATGAATAAGGAAGATGAATCAATATAACATGGGTGAAAATAATCATCATCATCGAATCATAATAATAGGACCAACATCAACATCATTAAGGTAACATGTGATAATTTTATGGAATGTGGCAATGCATAAAAATGTAATATCATGTCATAGTGGTTAAAAACCACATATAGCTATGAACAAATATGGAATCATGTTCATACATAACACATGTTAATAATAATAACATCATCTTTTGAAAAAATATAGCTTCATGTTCATGTATAATACAAATTATATCATAAGATAAATCACATTACCTAATGCATTTGTGGGATATATAACTCTGTTCCACCAATAATATCATAATATTTACATAATCATGCATACCTCATATTAAATATTACAATCATAGCCATGAATAAACCCATTGAAAGGAATGAGTTTCATAAGTATTTCATAAATAATACTATCATTATTAAACTTTGGGTTCCCAAATGAAAAATAGAAAAAAATACTTTGTCCAAGAATCATCATTCTTTAGTGAATAAAAAATAAATAAAGATGAGTAAAATATGTGCTTTAGAAAGAAGAGTTCTTTTTAATAATCATTTTATTTTTCATAAAATGAATTTTGAAACATGTACATCCCCAGAAAGAAAATAAAATATTAATTAAATAAACATTAAGGAACATTATAGGAATATTCATACCAATGATGTTGTGAAGGTGGGGTAAACAAAAGAAAATGTGTTGAGTTTTAGAATCCACTTACCTTAATTACCACTATATTTCTTTTATTTTACACCTCATAAATAATAAATTTAGTTTTATTACAACATTGATCCATAAATTAATTATAGTCATTTATAAAACTATTTATCTATTATAATCATTATATTATATTTCTTAATTTTCGTTGATTAAATTGAAGTGTTTTGATATCATGTTTTTCTTAAAACATTTCCATTTCACTTTAATTTATCTATTTTTATTCAATGTAATTTATAAAAAAGTGTGATTAACTACAAAATCTTTTAATACTTGTGATTACTTATATATATATATATATTCTATATAATTAATACTATCCATATTTGAAGGCAGATATAAGAATTGTCTTGGTAATGCCTTCGTAGATGGTTATCCTACCTTGAACATGACGTTTTTGAAAGATCGGTAAAGGGAAGCATGAAATTTATATTTTTCATAAATAAGATAATTACCATTGTTTAACTTCATTAATATAATTGTATATTAATACATAATTAATTTTATTTTATATAGTTTTGAAGGGGACTTGGAGAAATAAGAAAGAGAAGAAAAAAGGGGGAAGAGTTAACAGAGACTTACTCTCTCCACAGTGTAGCTTAACTTTTATGAAACTATAACTACATTGATGATTGAAGTTGTATTAAACCCTCAATTTCTCTAATTATTATAAGGGAATTTATAGGGTGTATTTTGGCAGATATTGGGCATTGGAATTAGTGGGACAAGTTATTTTCCAAGGGAAGGGAGTGAGGTTATTTATACTTGAGGAGAGAGGTATTTTTAGAATAACATATTCTATAAAATAATAAATCAAATGTAAAACATTAAGTAAAGAGTTTTTGAAAAAATAAATCATATAACAATGTTAAATAATGGTTTTAAGGATTTAAACCCCCTTAATAATTTGAATTCATTACTTTATTAAAAAGGAAAGTTGAATGGAAGAAAACTTTTATTTTAAGGAATCACTATTGACTTTAGGTTTTGGAGAGTTCCTTTATGTTTGGAAATTAAGTTTATCCTATTTTAATTACTTATTTATGAAATAAAATATGTAATTTCATAACCTCAACTTATATATAAGATTATGTCATGATTACATAATAGATGATGTAATTTAAGATTCACTGGTTATGTGAAAAATTGTAATTTCTATTCACCCAAAAATTGATGTATTTTAGAAAATTACCAAAAAAGTTAACTCTTAGACAATATTGACATGATAATTTCAAAAAATATATTAGTTATATCAAAATAAATTTCAAAAATAGGTAATTTTTAATTTTTAATATAAAAAGTTTGACATTTAAGAAATACTTTAAAATACAGTTTGATAAAAATGTGATTCTATGTTATTTGATTTTTTAATCTTGATATTTATTTTTTGGAATTGTAATTTTTTGATTTACTTAATGTAATAATGATAAATATTATTTATATCGTAATTCATTATTTTGATGTAAAATTACTATTCCAACGGTCTGGTTACTATTGCCAATCGTCGGGTTACTATTCGCAATAGTCTAGTTATTATTCCAATAGTCACATTATTACTCCAACGGTCACATTACCTCTTTTATATACCAATTAATTATTTCACTCAATATTAAAATGAATTCCTTTATGATTCTATAATTCTATTTTCTATGTTTTTTATTGGTTTACTAATATTTTTTATTTTCTATAATTTTTCTAGTAGGGGTGACAATTCTATTAGATTGGGTCGATCCATATTTTCATATTTTAGCCTTTTTAATTTATATTTTATTCTCCATTTTTAATGTTCAGAATTTTAATTAGGTTCATTGCTGATTAATGTACCAGTATATAGTAATATTTTTTTGTTGGTTTCTCTATATTTTTTATGTGTATGATATATAATATAATACACCTCTAATCTATTCAAAAATATATTACTAAAAAACACATGGTCATTAAATTGCACCCCCTTTAGAAATTTCATCCCTAAAATTTAAACTCATATTCTTAGATGAGAATAGATTAGAATAATTTTGTTCCATTGTTTCATTTGAATCACATTTCACCTCTTTATACTTAAGTTTTCTCCATAAAACATTAACACGGTGAGTTGTCTTTTTGAATAGAAATTTTTCGCTGAGGTCCAAGATCTTCACCAATTGGTCTTCATATGATAGGTAATTCTCTATTTGTGCCACCTATCGATTCTATACATTTTGGGGATCAGGTAATTAATTCCTTAGGATTAATATGTGGAATATGTCATGAACTTGAACCATACTTCATTGAAGTGAAATACGATAGGACATTGATCCTATAGGATCAGAGATTTCAAAGGGGCCAATGAGATGAGTTTTCCTATATTTCATAACTATATGGCTCTCTTCCATAGGGATATTCAAAGGAAAATTTTGTCTCCAATATCAAACTTCATTTCCCTTTGACAGTTGTCAACATATCTATTTTTTCAACTCTAATAATCTTTTATATGTTGTTGGATGGATTGAACCTTCTCTATCATCTCTTGAACAAGATCTAGCCTAATAATATTTATTTCTCAAACTTCATCCCAACAATTTATAGTTCTAAATAACTTCCCATAAAAAGCTTCATATAGAGTCGTTTGAATACTCAAGTGGAATCTATTATTATATGAGAACTCAAACAATAGGAGATATTGATCCCATCGTCCTTTAAATTACATTGAGCAGGATCTTAGCATGGACTCATGCGTCTAGATAGTCCTTTTAGATTGGATAATAGTTTGGATGTGATAGGTCATGATAAAATTCAATTCAGCACTCAAAGCATGTTGAATACTTCTATAGAATTTATAGGTGAACCTTGGATCATGATTAGAGATGATTGAAAGTGGAACCCCATGCAGTCTCATTACTTTTTTCGCATATATCTTGTCATGTTGTTGAAGAGAGAAATTTTCCCAAATAGAAATAAAGTGGGAATTATTGGTGAGTCAATCCACCATAACCCATTTCCTATTATTTCCATTGGATTTCTTTAGGAGACCATAGATAAAGTACATAGTGACATTCTACCATTTCCACGTGGGTATAGTTAATGGTTGGATCATCCTTTTGGAATTCGGTCACTCTGATTTAACTTGATCAAATACCAAACACCATGAGATATAATTCATAGCCTTGTTATTTGTTTTGTATCATAAGAAGTATAATTGAAGATCATTGAATGTATTGGTACTTCAATTATGGATGGAGAAAGGTGAGCTATGTAAATTATCCAATAGATACTTATTTATCCCTAGTGTTGAAGGCACACAAATCCTCATTCCCAACCAAATCAGAACATCATCATCAATGTTGAACTCATGTATCTTCCCTTCCTTTACTAATTTCATATTCTTCTGAATCTCCAAATAATTGCTTTGAGCCTATTTGATCATCTATTGGAAATATGGTTGGGATATAATTTGGGAAGGTAAGATGTATTCCCTTCCAAAATGATTTACAAATCCATCCATTGAATATCCATGAAGATAGGGTGTTTCTCAATCAACATCGTGGATAGAGTAAGATGTTACTTTCTATTAAGATTACTAACTACCTTGTTTTCCTTTCCTGTATGGTATTTAATAGAGAAATCATAGTCCTTGATTATATTAAACCATCTTATTTGAATAATGTTTATCCCCTTTTGTTTGAATATATACTTTAGACTCTTGTGATCAATATATATATCACACTTTTCACTATATTTCTAGTGCCACCAAATATTTAGAGTGAATATCACAGCTACTAACTTCAGATCATGGATCAGGAAGTTCTTCTCATGGATCTTCAATTTTCATTATGAATAGTCTATCACTTTATCATTATTCATGAGTATGAAACCCAATTGTTTCTTAAAAGCATCGCTGTATATTAAAAAACCTTCCGCACTTTTTTGTAGTGAGAGTATATACACCATGATTAGCCTCTTCCTGAGATCCATAATTTTTTCATCACATTCTTCCATCCAAACATAATTGAACCCTTTCTATGTTAAATTACTTATCGGGGTAGAAAATTGAGAGAAATTTATCAAAAAATGTAATTAGTTCCCAAATATGTTAAGAAAACTATTCATTTACATGACACTAGTGGTTCGGGGTTATTACTCAATTGCCTATATCTTTGAAGGGTCTATATCAATTTCCCCACATGTAATTATGTTCCCCAAGAATATTACTTATTCTTTCCAAAAGTCACACTTTCTGAACTAACCATACATTTTATCCTCCCATAATGTCGAAAGAACAATCCTTAGATGCTCTTTATGTTTCCCCATTATATTGGATTAAATTACAATATTCTCAATAAAAACTACCAAAATTTTATCAAGGTATTATCTAAAAGCTCTATTCATACAATACATGAAGATTATAAGGGAATTAATAAGTATAAAGGGTATCACTGTGAACTCATAGTTCCCATACCTTCTATTGAAAGTAGTATTTGGAATATCATCCTTATTCACCTTTAGTTGATGATATCTAGAGTGAAGATCTACTTTTTATAAGTATTATGATCCTCGTAGTTGATTGAATAATTCATAAATCCTTGGAAGATTATAATTTTTATTTATAGTGAACTTATTGAGCTCCTGATAATCGATACACAACTGCATTGATCCATCCTTCTTCTTGACAGAGAACACTGGCACATCCCAAGGTGATGCACAAGGGTGTATTAACCCTTTTTCCAAATGCTCTTCCACCTACTTATTTAACTCCTATAGTTCGATTAGGGATATCCTATAGGGGAATTTTGAGAAATGAGTGGATCTGGGTATGATCCCTATTGATAACTCTATCTCATGATCTGGGGGATGTATGGGTAATTTTTTGAGAAATACATCATTATATTCCATAACAATGAGAATTTTCTCTAGTTTGATACCTTCCATTTACTCAACCATTTGGGATACATATTATTATCCATATGGTATCAACACCCATTCCATTTATGGATTTTCCTAAGGATATTCATGACCTTATTTTCATTTTTCGAGGAGCATTAGGTGATTCGGAATATGAAAAGAGAACTGTTTTTCCCAAAAATTGATGTGTGATATATATAATGGGAGAGAATCCATGCTCATTATAGCATCTAACTCCACCAAAAGAATTATTATGAGGGTCGTCAGGATAATATTCCCATCATAACTTATATGAGAAGAGTCAAAAACTTTGGATTCAATTATTTCACCATTAGGTATTTTTACTAATATATTTACTTCAAGTTACCGGGGCTTTGATTCAACCATTCTAGCATAATTTCTTGATATAAAGTAATTACTGGAAACCAAAATAAAATAAAAAAATTTCCATTTGGTTATTGAATTGAATTTGTACCTTATATGACATCATTTTCACTCTCCACTTTAGTAGTATTTATGTCATAGTCTTTCCCTTTCTTCTTCGACTTTGGGGGTTAATGATGTTTATTACCTTCAAGGACCCTTGGTTCAGCACCTTGGCATGAATAGTTCCCTTTCTCCCTATAGTTGAAGTATTGAACCATGCATGGTTCCTTGGGATGTGACTTCCTTTAATCTGTCATTTTGGTCGGCATTTTCAAGTCTCGTAGTCATTCATGAGCTTAGTGGCCTTCTCTCCCATAATTGAAGCATTTCTCGATACATTTGATTCAATTCCCATGATGCTTCTTACCGCATTTTTGATATGGGGTAGCTGGATTGTCTTTTTGTTTTTCTTTTGACCCACCATATTGAAACTCTATTTTTCTTTTCTTATCTCCATAACCATGGGAACAATCTTTCAACTCCATCTCTACTTTAATAGTGGATCAAACCACTTCTTCCTAACTCTCAAAGTCTCGGATAGCTGGAGCCTTTGGAATGAGTGGTTTTAAATAACTAATGAATCTATATATTTTTCTATCATTGTGGATAAAAAATCCTGAAGAATATGTTGGAATAATTATGTTGTTTTCAAAATAATGTGTTATAGATTCACCTTCCTTTTTCTTAATATTTGTGAATTATTTCCCCATATTTTTTTGAAGATTTATAGGGAAATACTTAGTACCAAACTTTTCTTAAAATATTCCCACTCCTTATATTTCATTTAATCATTTGGTTTGGTGTTATTTATCAATGAAAACCATTGATAGGATTCATCATAAAATCTATAAACAACTAGAGTCACCTTCTCCTTCTAAGAATAATTGATCATAGATAAGATCTTCTCCCTTGAGTTAACTTACTGTTCCCTAAAAAGGGTGTAAGAAGTTCCACTAATCATCGATTTCTATTTCCATATGAAGGACTAAATGGAATTTTTATCCTTATTGGGATATGTATGTTCCACATGGTTTAGGTTATTATTCATAGTTTTAGAGAAATGGGTAATCATTTCCATGATTTTTTGAACTCCACCTCCCATGTAATGGGGGATGTGGTTTAAGAAATTGATGCATTGTCCCTCACATTGGTTGTTGGCCTGGTTTCTTCAAGATCTCACCATTTTCTAAAATAGAAAACTTTTGAAAAAAAAATTATATCAACAAAGAAGGAATAATTTTTTTTATGCAATTAAATCTAAAGAAATATCTTATGTGATCCCTATGTTTATCCATTTCTAAAAAGAATATTCTAGGATGTTTTACCTATACATCAACTAATAATTATGGTATTCACTCTTATTTTATAATCTTAATTCCCAAATTGACTAAACTATGATCCAATACCAACAATATAGACCATGAATTTCTTACATGACCATTACATCATTTTGAATATAAACAACATAATAGAGATACAAATCTATGATCAAAATGTTTAGTGTCTTAGGAAAATGAGGATCATCAATCACGTAGAAATAATATAACAAAATAATTTATTTAAATAATTCTTTTTTATCCTTCTAAATCTCATTTTCACCTTAGCACATGTAATCACATGAGGATATACATCATTGAAGTGGGTGAGATAAAATCCCCTTAAGAGCATGAATTAGGAACATGAATCAATATAAAATAGGTGAGCGTAATAATAATCATCACATCATAATTATAGGATCAACATAAAAATCATGAGGTTAATATTTGATAATGGCATTGAATGTGGAAATGAATAAAAATGAAACATCATTTCATGGTGTTTAAAACCACACATAGTTGTGAACACATCTATCATCATGTTAAGAAAAAACATATGTACAAAATCATAACATCATATTGCCAAAAAATCTAGTACCATGTTCACTCATAATACACATTGTCTCATGAGATATATCACATTACCCAATTAATTGGAGGGATATATAATTAAATTACCACCCATCACATCATAATATTTTAATAACTATTCATGCCACATAGAACATATTACAATGTTAGTCATGAATTAAACCATGAAAATGAATATGTTTAATAAGGATTTAATCAATCAGGATTTGATGATTAAACTTGGGGTTCCCAAATTAAAATTTTGAAAAAATATTTTGTATAATAATCATCACTCTTTAGAGAAGAAAAAATAACTAAACATTATTCAAATATGTGTTTTGGAAAGAAGAGTTATTTTGTAAAATCTTTGTATGTTTCATAAATTCTAGTTCAAAACATGTTTATGCGTGACAAGAAAATGTAACTGTAATGAAATGAAATTTCAGGAAAATTATAGGAATATTCATAATAGATATTTCATCAAATTGGGATATCCAAAAGAAAATGATTTGGGTTTGAGAATCCCCTTACCTTAATTCCCACTTTATTTCGTTGCTTGTATGCATCTGAAAAAATAATAACAGATTTATTAAAGAATTGATCCAGAAATGAATTATTGTCATTTATAAAAATATTTATAAATTATAATCATTGGATTATATTTATTATTATTTTTATGAAATTTATGTTTTCTGATGACATGTTTTCCTTAAAAAATTCTCGTTTCTCTTTTATTTCTCTATTTTCATTCAAAGTCATTTATAGAAAAGTGTGATTAAATCCAGAATATTATAATACATGTAATTAATTATATATATACTATATATAATTAATACTCTTAATACATGAATATGGTTATAGGAATTGTCTTGTAAATATTTCCATAGTTCATTAATCGGCCTTTAATGAGACATTGTGTAAAGAGCAGGAAAAGGAAGTATGACACTTATATTTGTTACAAATATAATAATTAATATAGGTTAAAAACTATAATATCATTTAAAATCACTGAATAATTAATTTTATAGTATATTTTTTAAAAATAAATTATGAAAAATAAGAAATATATGAAGAATATAGGGAAGAGATAATATAGACTTACCCTATCCTTGGTGTAGCTTCTCCTGTATGACACTATAGCTCCCTTGATGATTGGAGTTGTATTGCTCTAGAATGTCCCTAAGTATTATATGGGGATTGAGAGGGAGTAATTGGGAATATCTTCAACTTATTAATTTATGGGAGGAGTGATTTTCCAAGGGAAGTAATATTTGTTATTTATACTTGATGAGAGGTGTGTTTTTTGGATAAAATATGGAATAAAATAATATATCAAAGTTAAAACGTGTAATAGTGAATTTTTGAATATATAATTAATATATAAATATAATATAATGGGTTTAAGAATTAAAATCCGCTTTATAATTTGAATTCATCATTTTATAGAAAATTAATTTGGAAAGAAAGAAAATTTGTTATTTTAAGGAATCACTTTTGAATTTAGGTATTGAAAAGTTATTTTTAGGTTTGAAAATTAATTTTATCATATATTAATGAATAATTTATAAAAAAAAATATATCATGTAAGAAAATTATCTTCTATAATGGTTTATTTAATTATTATATTACGAATAATTTAATTTAAGATACACTGCATATGATAAAAAATATATTTGTAATATTCTCCTGAAAAGTGATATATTTTAAAATTTTACCAAAAACCCATCATTGGAAAAATTTCAATGTGAAAATACTGATGAATATTATTTATATCACAGTTTATTATTTTGAGTTAAAATTACTATTCTATTGGTTAGGTAACTATTCCCAATGGTCAATGTCCTTTTCCCAATAGTCAGGTTACTATTCCAATGATCACATTACTATTATAATGGTCACATTACCTTATTTATATACCACTTAATTCATTCACTCAATATTAAACTCAATTTCTCCTAAGGTTATATATTTCCATTTTCTATGATATAGATTCATTTACTAATATATTTTTTCTTTTCTATAGTTTTTTTAGTGGGAGAATTGATTCTAGTAGATTCGGGAGATCCATAGTTTCCCATTTTAACTTTTTTATTTTATATTTTTTTCTAATTGTAATGTTTTTAATTTTAATTGGATTCATTGTTGATTAATGTAACAATATTTAGTAATAATAGTTTTGTTTATTTCTCTTGATTTTGTATGTATATAATGGTTAATATAATACAACACACATTTATTCAAGAAATAAATATTACTAATAAACATTGTGTCATTACAGTGATCAAAAAAATTCACAGTGGTAAACCACATAATCATTTATATGATATCTAAATCAAGACAACGTATTTTTAATCCGATACACCTTAGTTTTAACCTAGGTCATTAATTATCATGATCTATTCAAATCATTCATTATTGTTTGTAAAGAAAATGAGAATTATTAAAATTATATCCCATGGGAGTGTCAAACCAAGTGCATAATAAGGCCTATTTTTGTGTACCATGGAATGCTCAATTCAAGCCCAAAGCATATTTTTTGTAGTTATTACCCCTATCTATATCTATCCCAAAACCACATCCACTTATAGTATCTAGAAATATTTTTATTTCTAGGAGAAACCAAATAATCTCCAACTTACCAAAACTTTAGGAAGTTTTTAAATACTTGTCCACAAAGTCTATCATAGGGTCATGTTACATAATCAATATTTTCCAAAATCTAGTTCCTAAGGTTTCTACTAAGATTACTCTGATACCAATTGTAATGACACAAATCCTAGTAGACTGGATCCGGTGTCTACATTATAACATTGGAATAAGATACAATGAATCACAACCCGAAGGGACCAATATTTTAGTAGTCATGGTAAACTAAATACACACTTGAGTCTTGCATCAAATTTTAATAAAGAAATTATAACACTTTTTTTAGAATATTAGTATTCCCTCTTGAATATCCTTTCATATCATTAATATTACACTTCCTAGATTCCTGTTAAAGGAAAAAAAAATATAGGTGATCTCAGATTATTAGTAAGAGTTATGTAAAGAGTAATCTAGCATGAATCAATAACCATAATAAAAATGGAAAGGTAAATAAATAGACACAAATTCCATTTAAGAAACATAAATATCATGAATATATAAGGGTTACTCAATATGGAAATGTAATAATCTAAACACACATTCCATTTAATCAATAATGTGACTATCCTAATTAGATCAGGAATAATCAATATGGAATGGTAAATAACTGAACACAGATTCTATTTAAATAAATTGACTATTATGAATAGATAAGGCTTAATCAGTATGAAATGTAATTATATGAACACACATTCCATTTAATAAATAACATTACTATGCTAATTAGATAAATTATAATCCATATGTAAATGTAAATAACTAAACCCACATGTCATTTAAATAACTTTACTATCTTAAATAGATAAGGCTTAATCAGTATGTCATGGAAAATTACCGACAAAAGATTCAATTTAATAAATAAAATGAGTATTAAATGAATCTAGAGATAATATCATTATGAAAATATCATGGATAATAATAACTAAATTCTTAATTAATAAAATACTTAATTATTGGATGTTATGATCTTAAACATCATAATACCTCTACTGTCAAGTCCATTAACAAGATAATTTAAAACTACATGTAGAAACCCTTTTTATTCTAGATTACTGATTATCCTCAAGAGACTAATTATGCATCAAGTAGATATATATAATTTTCCCCCATCTATAACTTCATTTTTAAACAATTCTTCATATATCAAATAATCTATATAACTCATAAACAATGCGCCTTATCATCAAATAACTGTATAGAGTAAAGAATACAAATTTATCAATATTTCCACAAATAAACAAATAAAATTAAAAGTAAAACACCATAGGATTATATGATATATATTTTATGAAATAAATATATCCATGAAAAATAATATGGATATTTATGGGAAATTTATTGTCCAATGATCACGTGTTAGTGAATATTTCAAGGGAAAGTTATTGACATGAAAAATGAATCAAGAAAGTGAATTTTAATAATTTCCTTAATCAAAATGATCATAAAATATTCATATAATGAATAATGATGTTATAGATACAACATATCCCAATAAGAGTATAATTAAATAAAGGGGTCTTTGTTAATGATGAATAGAAATACCACAAAAATGTATTTAAAAATATTCAGGAGAAAAATATCCTTTTAATTTAAAAATATTTATATAAAACTAAATTTTAATTTAATACTTTTAATATTCTTTTCTTTGAAAATAACCTTTCCAAATTAAAATGGAATATTAAAAACATCGAGTTTTAATGATGGTTGGAAATTATATATATTCCTTACATGTTAAAATAGAAATTCATTTCACATTTTCTAAAAAATATAAAAGTTTTGTTCTGGGAAATTGATATAAATATTATTTCCAAAAATATTTATAAAAATTAAATCATGGGTAAAATTTTATTTAATTATTTATTTTGATAATTTTAAAAACTTTTTGGAAATCATTTTTAGAAACATTTTTTTCAAAGAAAACGGATTTTTGACCAAAGAGAGAAAATAAGTCAAATTTTACTAAAAACATTTTATCCAAAATTTTATGTACCAAAGATTAGTAAAATGGAAATATTACATGAAAAATTAATAAATAAATGGATTATAATGAAATTATATGGTTTTATTAGACGATAATCAAATAATTTCCATCAATTGAAATTCAAGCATAAATATTCCTGATTAAAATGAGATTGCAAAATAAACCATCGTAAAGACCGTAACCTTAATGTGAGAATTAATAAATGAATATATTATGTTTATAAAATTCAAATACACATAAAACAATTTTATATAATTCATAATATAATCAAAAGTCATTACACACATAATTTTAGAACATTAGAGACAAGTAAAGAAGTATTATAACCCAATGAATGGAAATTTAGTTACAAAATTCATTACCACTTGGTAAATTTCAATTCAAATAATATAGGATGAAATAAATAAAAATAAAAATAAAAATTAATTAAATTATTAATGAATAGTGATATTAGATGTTATATACACCATATAAGCTTAATTAGATGCATAACATTACAATATGTGTCAATGAAGGGAAATAGAGATGAAATTCCTTATAATGATCATAACATTGAAGTGAGAATAAATAAATGAATAGATTATGTGTGTCAAATATAAATAAACATAACAAAATTGGAAATAAAACATAATATAGTCAAAATTCATTTCACACATAATCTAAATATATCAAATACAATGAAGAAATAATATAACCCAATTAAAATAAATTAAGTTATGAAATTCTTTATCTCTATGTAATTTCCAATTAAAATACCATTCGATGAAATAACTCAAATTAAAACTTAAAATACCGTAAATTAAAAATTAATCTAGATATTACATGTAAAAGAGGAATTATATACACCATATAAAATAAATTAGGTGCATAACATTACAATATGCCTCAATGAAGGGAAATTGAGATAAAGTCCCTTACCCCAAGCTTCTTTCTTTAACATGATTTAACCTCATTTAAAATGTTTTTAATAATGTTATAAAATTATAAAAAACCATTTACATATTAATAATATCATATAATATCATTTTATAACATCTTATCACTGTTTGATGATAATATTTAACTATTACTATTGTTTCAAGTGATAATTACCTTTTTTATCATAGATATTTTAATGTGAAAGTTATATTTATTTAGAATATTATATATCTCCATCATATAAAAAACTATATTAATGTTATAAATATCATTTTTTCATTAGATAAAATTTTATAATAATTATTTTAATTTGAACATAGAAAATGGATCAGATCACTTCACGGAGATGGTTGGTTGTACACATGCATGAGTGATGTTATCATTTCCTAAATGGATAAAATAGTAAGTAAGTAGGTAATATAAATATTTTATAGAATAAATATAATTTCATATATATCACATATATTCTTTAAATTTATCTTTATTACATTTCATGTAAATCATAAGTGAAAAACGGATCTCATCGCTTCACGAGGTGGTAGTCCTCCGTACACATGAGCGATGTTATCATATTTTAAGAATTGTGAATGTAATAAGGTTTATGTGATATTATAATTTAATAAATATAATAATATAATTCATACAATATAAATATGTTAAATATATCATTATTTACATCCTTGAAATGTAATTAGGGAAAATGAATGACATCAGTTCGTGAGGTGGTAGTCTTGCATACACATGATTGACAATTTTGTTTCCTATTATAAGAGGTGATGTATATAGGTCATTACCCTAACATAAATACATATAATTATATATTATTTTATTATTTTATTATATAATAATGGTTTAATAATATTTTAAGGAATTCAAAGATGAAAAAAAAAACACGTTTAAGAATGTTACCTCTTCTCCTTAAAACATCAATAGCTTTGCAAAAAAAATCCTTCCTAGGTTTGATTTAAGATAAAAAAAATGGATATAAGATTATGTTAGTAGAGTAATAAAGTTATTTTTATAGGTTTTTTCATATGAAATGTCTTAGTAAGTGTGATTATGGTAGGAGGAGGGGTGGCCTTTTATAATTTGGGGAGAGGAAACACATGCAATTTTTGTATAGATTCAATTAAAAACATGTTTTTATCATTGAAAAATCCCCCAAAATGATAAATTTTCTACCATTATAGATTTTATATCCAAATAATGTCCATAAAAATTCCTTTGGAGATGTTGGTAGGTAATTTAAACCCTTAAATTTTTAGTTTAGCCACCTCTAAATCAATTTTTACCTTAATCGGGGTAGTTACTTTTTACCGTGTTTACTATTCATAATGGTAAAAAATTAATTTGAAATTATTAGATAATATAAATTGTGATGATCCAAAATAAAAAATCCATTTTCTTAAATTAAATTCATAAACTTGGATGAATCCAATTTTAAATGATACTCATATACGCAACGATAAAGTGGGTTTCTAGAGAGAAAATTCTCATAAGTATATAATGTTTTAATATCAAAATTCAAAATAAAATTGATTCCAATGACCTAAATTAGTTGAATTTTAATATAATGGAACTAATTCTACATTAAAAAAAATTAAAATATAATTTATCCTTGTAAATTATTTAAAATAAAAATATGTTTTCAGTAAAAATCATTATATTTCACTTTTGATTGAAAATTGAAACATTTCATAAATATAAAAAAAAAATCAACTCGGATAATTTCGATACGTTGATTTTAAAAATATATTTTATTTTTTTCGAATAAATATTCTAAAAGTGGTAAAAACTAATTTTAAATTATGTTCAAAAAGTGAGACTAAACCATGTTTTAGAAAAAATATAGTTTTTTAAAAACTGTTTGTTTTCTTAATGATTTTAATTTTTATTTATAATAAATAGATCACCAATGAAGTATTTATACATGTGTAAACTATATAATTTTCATAATTTATTTATTACTATTTATACCGTCTAACTTAACAGTGAGGTCATAATGGTCCCATTCTAAATAATAATATTTTATTATTTTATTATGCTTCGTTGAAACGTTATTTTTAATGCATCGCAAGAAACTGAATAGATTGAATTTATTTAAAAAGAATTATATTTTAAGAACTCATGGTGTTATATTCTATTCTAATCTAGGTGTTTCATGTCATACATTCTATCAAACATTGTTTTAATCTTTTAATATCATGGGGTGTTACAAAAAGAGGATGTATTTAAAGATGAAATTCAAAGGATAGCTGAGTCTTGATGTAGTGGGGATTTTACTCTTGTATAAGTGAAATGAATTATAATTTTGGGAGTAAAAGTTAAATTTTCATTAATTTAATGTTACTATTTAGGTTTAAAAGGACAAAAAATCGAGAAACTTTGAGTAGAAAATGGGTGTGAGTTGAAATCCACCTCAACCACTAATTTTTTTAAAAACCTTTAGTGTTTTAGGTATTTTTGTCTTAATTTTTTAACTTTTACCCTAATTTACATTTACCTTGGTAAATAATTTTTTAATATAATAATTAATTATAATGATAAATATTAATATTTTACCATTTATCAAATTTTATCATTCTGATTTATAATTTTAAGATCATTTTATCATGTAAAATCTCTAAATTTTTGAAATGTTAATTTTATAATAAAGACACTTGAACACGTTAATTTTTTTTTATAAAAATAATTTTTTTAAGATTAAAATATATATAAGATCATATTATATTGGATTAAAATTTTAATGACATAAATTATTCTATTATAATACCAATAGAAGGCATGAGGCTTTTAAGGCCATCCAAAAATAAATATCCCTTGAAAATATTTGATTTAAAGAAAATATTGAGAATATTTTTTGTATTTTTAAACTATAATTTTTATTTAATAATAAATATATTGAAAATATGATTTATAAGATCAAAGACTATTATAAAATATTTAATGTTATTCCATATTTTCATATTTTGTTAAAAACCGTTTTTAATATTATAATTCATTCATATATAATGATAAAGTCATAAAAATTATAAGTTTCTTGAAAAAAATATTTTTTGACTGAAAAAAAAACCTCTTTGGAAAAAGATAAAAACTTCATACTAAGTCATTTTTTATAAGATAAATTAAATAATTAACTTTATTTTTATTAATTTAAAATTCAAAATTTTATAAATATTATTTTGAATAAAAGCATAAAATATAATGAGAATATTTTTTTTTTGTAAAATGCCATTTTAAAATATTTAGTCTTATTATTATTATTTCAAGTCATTTACCAACTAAATTTGTGTTAAAAAATTATTAATATAAAAAATAATTAATCATTAATCATATTTTTTTAAAATTGAAGTGAATGTCATATAAAAATGTATTTTATAGAAAAATATAATTTTAAACAATAAATGATCTGATTTGTAATTTTATGTAAATTAATTGAGTTTAATTCATATTATAAGTATTGTATATTGTATATATACGTATATTTCATAAAGTACTTTCTCCTATTCATTCCCTCTAATTTAATGGCTAGGTTTTAATGTTCATGCTTAAATATTTATATTTTCTCTAAATATATCATAATTTTTTTATGTTTTGTATCGAATTTGGGGAAAGCTATCAAACACATTGAATAATTTAATGGTAGTCATATATTATGATATTAGGGTATTACATTCTCCCTGATTAAAAAATTTCATGATAGTTTTAATTATTATTTAATAATATAATTATTAAAGGGTATCTAAAAGATATATATAATGGAATATATATTTTTCAATGAGGTGTATACCTTAATATCATAGGTATGACTAGGAAACCCATTTTTTCATCCATCGTGTTATTAAAACTCTTATATTCTCTATTAACTACTTTTACACACATAAAACATCTTCCACTTGATTGAATAGATTTCCTTGGGTTCCTTTTATATCATTTTTGACATGAATGAGAATGAATCATCTTTACTTTATCATCTTGATCAACCAAATTCCTATGATATTCCATCATTATATTATTTGGTGAGTTTGGGGTTTCAACTATTTTCACACTATTAATCAGTATTCTTAAGAGCTATTTTGGAATAATCATAATATTTGTCACTCTAATCCTTATCCCATTAGGTTGTTCATTGGGATAGTTTCCACATTTTCTATTGAATCTATTGTTAACTTGGTTCCTTAGGGCTTCAACCATTACAAAAACCAATATACTTAACATGAGAGACAATCATTATAAGAGAATGGTTATAAATAACCACAATAAAAGTTAACCTCAAGATTTATCACATTATAACACTATCTAATTAGCCTATATTTCTTACAAATCAACTTATTTCAGACTCGATTAAACCTATATCACTTTGATGTCCCAGACTCGGATGCCAATTAATATATGCACTGAGCCTGATGGACCACATTGCCTCAACCACATCACCCCAAATTCAAGAGGTTTCCGAATAGCAGAGGGGGCCTATGTTGTGACTATGTGGATACTGTTCCCTCATTACCAAAGTGCAGCACCACAGATAAGTTTGAACAGAGCTAAATAATGGAAGCAATAAAAGTAAAATAGAAGGCACAATGGAAAATAGATACAATATTAGTAATAACTAAAATAACTGGAATAACATAAAATAATACAACAACTCATGATGATATGTCAATTAACATGAAAACTGGAAAATAAGGATACAATATAGTAGGAATAACATGTCACGACCTATCCCCCGAGGCCCGTGTCGTGACTACCCCAAACCCGCCTTCCATAGGCCAGGGGTTGGTGACTAGCACCAGAAAGGTGTATCCCTAAAATGGGAAGGAATTGCCTTTAAAACTGTACAAACACACAATACATGAACACAATAAGATGCAACTATGAAGTAAAACTCCAATAGTAAAGGTGTGTACTGAAATTAAAGGGGCCAGAATAAAACCCAACTGAAAGGTACAACTATAACTAAAAAATAGAAAACAGCTTCTGGAATCATCCACCAAGGATCCTACCTGAAGGGTAGGTACATCTCGTCTCCACTTCTCTCCGCGTTAGAAAATCTCTTCCGTGTACCACCTGGTCCTGGCTCACTCAAGACTCAACCAAGCTGCTCGTCATCTTCACAAGACCCAACAAGGTGCGGGTGAAGCTTGTGCAGGGGTGAGTATAAAAATACCCAGTAGGGACCACGAGACCCTCAAAGGTCACTTATAATTCCACAAAGGAAAACCAAAAAGCATGATCTCAATCACAAAGCACAAAGAAATATGCAAAGCTCAAACCAGGTATACATGAATAATAGAAGTACAGATGATTAGTCGCGAATCTAGATCATATTATTCTATCGAGAGGCACTGCTGCTGACCATACAGAGTCTGAACCACACATGATCGATAGGTACTAACCCCCGCAAGACCCACATAGTATTCGATATGCTCAGAGTCGATAGGTGATAACCCCCCACAAGACCTACACAGGATCTGACCCATACATGACCGATATGCGCTGACCCACACAAGATCGCTGAGCACTGACCCAAACAGGATCTGACCCACACAGGATCGGTATGTCGTTGATCCATGGTAGGACACTCTAAGGCTGGTCCTCATTGGTTCATGTACTTCTGATCCACACAGGATCACTCGGTGCTAACTGTTGGGAAAAACCCCTCTAGGTATCATTGAAGCATTTTTTAGGTGATTGTGTTTGTTGACAAAGTGGACATCTGTGTGGTGATTGTTGACAAAGCTAAACAATGACATACAAATTTGTTGACAAAGGGGATTTCATGATGGCATGTCGAGTTCAAGAGTTGTGGTCAATGATCCATGTTTGATTCAAGAATGTTGACAAAAGAAATGGATGATCTAGAGGCAGTACAAAAAGAATAGATACAAGGTGGCGCCGTTTTCCAGTGTTTGCCAAATTTTTGGGCCTGAAAATTGACAAATGAATAAAAGTGGTTTTTGGCGAAGGGACATGCATGCCATGTACTTGAAGGAGAGGAAACTTGCATGCCTAATTTTTTTCAAGATCATAAGACCAAAATATGGAAATGGAAAGAGGGTCGTATAGTTATTGGTGGTGTCATGTAGGTGACTTGCGCACCGTGAAAGGACTTGCACGCCAGTGCCTAGGAGGAATGGAAAGCTGCGTGCCATATCTTTTTCAAGATCAGATCTTCAAAATATAGAAAAGTAAAGAGGGTCACGCAGGTGACTTGCAGGGGAAAAGACCTGCGCGCTGAGACTTGCGCGCTGAGGGTGGACTTGCGCGTCGTCGCGTAGGCTGACCAAATGACTATAAATACTGGACCACCCCTCCTCATTTTTAATAGATTTCAACACTTAGAAAAATCATACCTCCCATCGCTCAGGTGTGGTGGTCGCGCAAGTGGTGTGTGGTCGTGCAGGTGGACTTGCGCACTAGTGTTTGAAGTTGCACGTCGGTTGGTAGTTGTGCGCCAATATTGGTTTGGGTGTAAAAGGAAGTGAGTCGCGCAGGTTTGGAGTTGTAGAAGGTTGTGTCGCATAGGTGGTTGAGGTGGACCTGCGTTCCAGTTGTGACCTGCGTACCGATACTTGCGTGCCGGGTTAGACTTGCGCACCAAGTAAGGTTGATTTATGGCAATGTTTATGGGCTGCGTGAAATCTGGAAGATTGCCTGATACCTTCGGTGCAAAGAGTGATTCATCTATGGGTGAAAGTTGAACTTCAACAGAGCATCCACATACAATAGCAGATGTATTCATTAGTGATAATGAAGAGACCTACAAGTCTATAAACTGTGAGTGGATTCCTTCCAGAGCAGTGAGCAAAGGAAGAGGAAGAAGGTGATCCTCTCCACTGATAGTGAGCCAGAGAGAGAGAGACAGGGAGTGACCCTAGGGAAAGCAGTGAGCTGACCCTAGACTTTGTAAAGGGAGTGAGCCTGGGCATAGAAGTGATCTAGCCCGAACCTTGTAAACAGTAGTGTTCTTTTATTGAATTGGTACATTGGAACATTGCCGGTGTATGCTCCTTGGACGTATCCCAGTGAGGGTGAACCAAGTTAAAATCATTGTGTCATGTGCATGCTTTACTTTCTGTTTATATTATGCAACGGGAAAGAGAGAGAAGAGTGTTTTTCTTGACATCAAAACAAGATCAGAATAGGATTTAATTTTAAATTAGTCATACCCTGATTCACCCCCTATCAGGGTATTCAACCTTATGGACCTAACACTAACTCACACAGGATCTCTAGGTTCTGACCCACACAGGATCGCTCGGAACAAACCTCCGTATGATCTGTCTCCAACCTCCACCTCACTGCCTACCACTGGATTCCCTCTCATAGTACGCTTGATTTTGGGAGAACCGGTCCTCAATCCATCGTTCATATTTCAACAAGCACTAAGACCCACAAATAAGTAACCTGATGATTCGTCATGTCATAAGGGTTCCAACGCAACAGACGACGCGTCAACTGGACGCCCAGTCTATAAGTTATAGGCATTTTAGTGTTGAGGGCCTGGTTGGATTCGGAGTTGATCCAACCCATACATACTCTAAATTTCTCTAAAACTCATGTGGATTATGTCAAAAGGATCTTCTCACTCCAATTATCCCAACTCCACAGACGGTTCGTCAAACGGACGTCCGGTTTGCGAGATAAGGTTACTTAAGCGTATTTGGGCTCAAGAGGGGTCTGGGTCCGGTCCCACCCGGTCGGGCTAACCCGACCCGACCTAGTTTGACTGGGTCGTGGACCACCCTAGCCCGCCCCGGATGGGTTGGGCCGTGGCGGGCTCAGCCCGCTAGGCCGCGGTGTGCTCGGCCCGCTGGCTGGGCGCGGCCCACCAGCTGGGAGGCCCGCCTGGGTGGCGCGGGGTCGGTCCCCCTCCTGAACAGCACAAGACATTCCAGTTTAACGAAAAAACGGCGCCACATGGCACCGCCCCTGCCAGCGGGACCCACGGGTGAGGGTCCCCCTCCTCCGCCCTAGAAGGATGTTGTGACCCGCCTTCTGCAGCACACGATGGCGCGCCGCCTCCGCTGCCAACGCGATTGGTCGACGTTGCCCACCCCCTTTGGGTCCACCGCAACACCGCCTCTTCCGCAGCCGGCGAACTCCGGTCACCATTGTCGCACCGAAGGACCTTTCATGGGACACTGAGTGAGAATCGGTGGTCTGTTTTTCCTTCCAGACGCGCCTACAGTCATCCCGGGATGCCACCGTCATAGCGCATATCCTGGTTTCAATGTTCCGTCAAGTTGGAAAAACCTGCCTCTGAAGAATTCAATGAAAACAAGTGGCGGTGGGTCTGAGCCTCGTTTGTTTGGCCCGCGCCCTCCGTGTTAGCATTATAAAAAGAGGGAGTAATTTTTTCATCATAATTAAATAATGATAAACCCCGTTTAAATCCCCAACAACGACCACCCACAAATTTAAGAGAGAGGATATGAAACGTGGGAATTTGTGGAATTAAATTACAACCCCTACCTCAAGATTATTTAGAGACGTTGCAGTGTTGGAAGAAGATTCTGTGTTTGATGAATCCACTTGAATTAATCAGTCCCAGCACATTTTCATATGTTCTTCTGTCTCCTTCGGTGGAAGGCATCACGTCACTTCACCAGAGGTTCCTCTCTTGGTGAAGTTGGGCCAAAACTCCAACCTGAGCCTCACTTAAATGGAGGGGAAAAGGTTGAGTAATGCACCGAGGAATTTATGAGGTTCATTAATTGACGTAATTATGTGCCACGTTAACTTTACAAGGGATGGTTACCCAACCAAAGAGTAACTGGGCATTTAATATCCCATATTAAATGTCTGACTACCCATGTGGTCCCTGCCACTTTCACTCAATAGGTGGTAGGAAAAAGAGAAATAAAATAACAATCTCTATGTTATTTTTTTATTTCTTTAAAAAGTCACAAAAACTAACTTTTTCACCCGACCAACTGGGGTCAAAGTGAAGCTTCCCTTAAATGAATCTCGGTGATGCAGATTTAACGGTGCCCTCAAATTTTTAATCCTAGAACTGGCTCAAAAGATAGAAAATGTCACCTACGCATTTATTAAATGTACCTTTAAAAAAAGTTCATAAATTATTAACAGTCACCCTTGACTCATATCGGTTGAGGTTAGGCTCCGCCTAAGGGAAAAACATCCCCTTGAATCCAACGGTACTCTCAAATTTTCAACCCGAGTTACCTTTTAGAAGTTAAAGAATTTAACAATAAAATAACTATTACTTAATTATTTTATTTACGTCCAAAAACTAACTTCCACTGTTGGCCCGCGTCAACCAATGTTAGGGTCTACCTAAGGAAATAATACCCTGACGATTTCAGCGGTGGTATCATATTTTTATTTCGAGTCACCATTCGTGAGTTATAAGAATTTAAAAAATAAAATAATTTTATTTAATAATTTTATTTATGGTTAGGCCATTTTTGATTTTTCTCTCAAGAAGCCTACGCTGACTAAACTTAAGTCACGCCTAGGGAAAACATGCCACTCTGAATGCAATGATGCCCTCATATTTCTTATCAGGGAAACCATTTATGAGTTATTCCACTTTTTCATGAGAACTTCTCACGCGTATTATTTAATGCTAAAAAAATTTCGACGGACCATTCTGGGCACTTCTGGCCTCGGAATCATGTGTCGTCAGATTTCGCAGTCTAAAAATATTTTCATATAATAGAAAAAATTATATAGAAATTCTGGGACATTAAATAACATGTTCCACAAAAGTATAAAGAAAATCAAAAGATTGTCCCAAGAATCCCTAGCTCCAACTTAGTCATCTGATATCAAGATCCATCCTAAATAGCTATAAATCAAGTCTTTGAAGTTGTATACTTCCCTTTATCAACACATGTATTCATTTAATCTACCGTGGGTACCAAATAGTGCCTAGAGAGGGTGTGAGATAAATCTCAGTGTGTCACCGCCAACAGTATCTATAAAATCCAGCCCATGTAATGGAAATGTAACAGTGCACAAGAATTCATATATAAAATAAAGTAGTATAATGTAACTAAATACCTAAGTACCAGATTCATCCCTCGACTAGTGTTTTAAATTTTAACAATTTCATTAATTTATTATTACCAGTTTATATGTAACTCACATGTTGATAATAGTGAAGGTTCTAGGATGTAACAAGGAAACCTGTAATGATATTTAGTAATGAAGTTCTAAGGTAATAACCAAGGTAAAGTAGACCTAAAGGGTCACCAAATCAGTAATGAATGTATCCAGGCTAAGGGTTAAGAGTGTAATCCAATGATCATAGTCCAATTAATTCAACAATGAGATTTCTACCAATTCTAAGGAGTTCACCCAATGTAAAACAAGGCTAAGCAATGACTGGTCCAAATGAGCTTTAACCATGGAACCTACTTGTCAATGTTAGATCCAAGGAGTGCATCCAAAGAATCCTATATTACTACATGAGGGATCCTATGGTGTGATACCGTACATCTAGGGTTTGACAAGGATTGGGTTCTAGGTGGGTCTTAACCTAAGAAAGTCGAATCCTTGAATCAGAATGGGGTTCTCGAGTGCTCAAGGTATTCCCTATGGAATCCAAGTACAAATTGATTTTGGAAAGTCCTATTTAATAAGGATGTCATATAATATTTCACAAAGATCAAGTCATTACATTTCACTAGTTTGAAAAGTCTAATTGAGAAGGCAACCATTTAATCAAGTCTTAATAAATCAATAATTCCATTTGGTTCAAGCCTTTCCTTTCATTAGTCTAACAAGGATGAGTAGAATGCAACCATTAATTTAATCCATTTAAGAAATATTCAATAAATTAAGGTTCACTATGATATCTTACATCAACATGGAAGGGGTTCTATGGACATGAAACCAAACATTCATTTACATCTAATAAGGTAAAGTCATATACCTAGTATACTCTCCAGTTTCCATTTATCCTTTATTTATAAAATCGAAGCACTTACCTTAGGTGGGTAAAGTGGTGGGAATACACGGTATTTTCCATTATTCAATTCACAATTTAACTCATTCCATTTAATATAGAAAATCTTACCCTTAGGATGGTCAAGCCAAGGCAAACCTGAATGGCGGCTAAAACGTGTGAAAACACTAAATAACAATTATGGAAAAACATCCTACATGGGATGGATAGAGTTGTGGGCGTAACCACTAACAACTAATCACATATTTGGAAATATAATAACCATACGGTTCTAATTATTATAAGAATAACATATAAATTCCATAAATAGTACCCAATAAAATCGGTGGGGCCCAAACAACAATTCCAAAATCAGTGAACTTGAGGGATGAGTTGTAGACCACACACCTTAGTATTTTACGAATATCCTCCTCTAGTATTATCCTATAATTTGGATCAAATCGGTGTAGATCTGTGAAATGGGTAAAATCACTCAAACCTCGATAACTAGGTCAAGAGAAAGAGAGAAGAAGAATGGCTCAACCGGAGTTGAGTACATACCATTGTGATTCCAATGTGATGAATGAAAGATAGAACATATCCCAAATGAAAGAGATCTCTGGATCCCTAGATTAGACCTTCAAGAAGATCCAAAATGAGAGGAATGGAGGCTAATACCATTAGAATTTATATTACGGAAGAACAATGGTTTAATTAGGTTATTAAGGGAAAAATGTAAAATTACCCAAAAATTTTACCAACGCACGGTTTGTCCGCACGATTTGCCTAACCATGCACAAACCATGCATGGGACCTGGAGAAGAGGGGGAATTGCCTGATTATAATGCATGGTTAGGGAAATCATGCACCAAACTTGAATGATAGCTCTTCCAGAAATGTAGACTATCCACACGTTTAGATCTAACTATGCACCATACCCACACGGTTTTATCTAATCATGTGACATGTCCAATAATTATGAAAATATGGGTTCCCAGATCCAAAAAAACCCTAGAAACCCCTGGGACCTTTGATAACTCAAAATGAATCCATATTAGGTCCAAAATAAAGAATTAGACTTAAATTTAAAGGATCTATACATAAATAAAAAACTGGGTTCCTGTAGTCTTATCTCCTTATAAGAAATCGTCTCTGAGTTCACCATCCATGGGTTGGGAAACATTGATTGAAAACAACTATGGCCACTAGGCATGTATGTCAACCTATCACTACCAAGTCTTGTCCTACATGCAACCATGCTTCCATAGGACCCATACTAGTGGGAAAAACCAGCCTTAGAGGGACTTTGTGCTCCAGTCAGCGATGCATACTGGATACTCCTCAAAGATAAAATCAACATATTACTAAAATTCCTCACTATCAGAAGTATAAAATGTGTCAGAATGATATTTGTGAAGCTACAAAACATGGAAGACATTGTGAATGGCACAATACCTCTATGATTGTAGCAACTGAAAGGATACTGGCCCAAGTCTCTATAGAATCTCAAATGGACCCATGTAACGATGCAATATCTTCCCTTACATATGTAACAATCTATTCCCTATCCTAGGAAATACTGAAAGGAAAACATGATCCACAACCTCGAACTCTATAGGTTGTTGACGGTGATCGACATAAGATTTCTGTCTAGAATGAGTAGTAGTCATACGCTTTCTGATCAGCTAACCTACTCTGAAGTCTCCTAAATGAGACAAGGACCTAGTAGTGTTGCCTCACCTGCCTCTAGACAGTATATGGGTTAATGGCATAACCTACCATATAAGGCCTCAAAAGGAGACATACGAATTGTCTCTTGAAATCAGTTATTATAGGCGAACTTGACGAGAGGATATTATTCTCAAAAGGACCCCTGAAATCAAGGACACATGCTCGAAGCATGTCCTATAGGTCATGTATTGTTTGTTTTGATTTTCCATCGATATAAGGGTGAAAATTTGTTCCTAGAAGCAACTATTCCCCCATAACATTTTTCAATACCTACCAAAACTGTAAAATGAAACAAGCATACCTATCTAAGATGATTGAACATGGGACTCTGTGTAGTCGTATAATCTTAAAAACATACAGTTTTCCGTGCTCATCGATTGAGAAAGTATCCTGAATTGGAATGAAATGGGAAACATTAGTTAGACGGTCAATAACTACCCATACAACATCTCTACCTCTTAGCGGCCTAGGTAATCCGACTATGAAATCCATCAAAAAATCTTCCCATTTCCATTCTAAGATATGTAGAGTATATAACAAGCCTGCAGGTCATTGGTGCTCTACCTTCACCTACTAATAGGTGGAAGACCTAGTGATAAATTCTGTTATATGATGTTTCATCCCAGTCCACCAATACTAGTGTCGCATATCTCGATAAATCTTAGAGATAAATGGATAAATGGACCACTAGAAAGCATGGGACTCATGAATAAAATTCTCTATCATATCTTTAGGAACCCAGAAACGTCCATGAATACACAATATGTCTTCTTAATCCACATACCAATCCAAATGCGGGTCCCCTCCTGATATACTCTCACGGAGAACCGAGACCTTAGGATCTGAAAATTATATACCCTTCACCTTCTCAAAGAGGTAAGAGGTAACTATCAAAGATGAGAGGTAAGAACACTCGTGACTATCATGAAACTCTAGATGCATCTCATAAAATAGTTCAATTAACTTCCATTCATCATTGGCTTACATATGACATGTGCCTAAGTTTTTCGACTCAACACATCTACAACAAAATTTCCCATCCTAGTCATATAGACAAGCTAAAAATCAATGGATTATAGATATTTGAACCATTTATACTATTTGAGGTTTAATCCAGGATGAGAAAAGATATATTTGAGGCTCTTGTGGTCTGTGTACACCAAAAATAACTCACCTAACATATAGTGTATCCGGTAACGTAAAGCATGGAAAACTATTGCTAGTTCAGGGGAGTGTGTTGGGTAGTTTCTCTCAGGAGGCCTCAACTACAGAGATCCATACCCAACAAATCTATCCTCCTAGATCATCACTTCTCCAAGGATGATTTATGATTCATCATAGAAGATGATAAAACCTATTCCTAGATTTTTAAGGATAAAAATAGGTGACGATACAATCCTCCATTTCATCTCTTGAAAGGCATTCCCGCACAATTCTAACCACAAGAACATAACACCCTTCTTTATAAGGAAAGTAAGATGTGAATGAATATGTGAGAATTCCTCTATGAAATTCCTGTAATATCCAACCATCCCTAAGAAACTCCGTATATAAAACCCATTCTTGGGCTGGTCCTGAGAAACTACAACACTATCTTTTTTAGGGTCAATCCATACACCTAATTTTGAGATAATATGAACCAAGAAGTGAAATTTTTCGATCCAGAAGTGGCATTTAGCAAGATTTTCATAAATATTATGCTCTCTTAGTGTACTAAGAATGATATTAAGATGATTGGAATGGTCTTTATGAGTGTGATAATAAACCAAGATTTCATCCACAAAGACTACGAAAAAAAATCGAGATAAGGATGGAAAATATTATTTATTATAGCCATGAAAATGGTGGGCGTGTTCGTAAGACCAAACAAAATAACAAGTTACTCATATAGACCAGATAATCTATGAAAAGTTGTATGAGGTATGTCTGATGGCCTTACTCATACCTGATGATAACCCAATCTTAGGTCGATTATAGAGAATAACCTAGCTCCTCATAGTCGGTTGAAGAGATCATCTATTCAAGGTAGTGGATACAAGTTCTTGATCGTAAGCTAGTTCAACCATCTGTAATCCACACATAGACATAAGGTTATGTCTGCCTTCTTAGTTAAAATCATGGGTGAACCCCAAGAGGATATATTGGTCCATATAAATCCTTTCGACTCAAGATCCTCTAATTGTCTCTTGAGCTCCCAAATCTCTGTAGGTGCCAGCCTGTAAGGAGGAATGGTCACTAGACCTGCTCCTGGAACAAGATCAATCATAATCTCTACCTCTCTCTAAGGAGGTAATCCAAAACAAATTGGGAAATAAGTCCCTAAAACAATCCACTATTGGAGGGAAATCAGCATGAAATACACCCTAATTCTCCATGAAGTTATTTTCAATATGGTTGGTCACTCCACCTAGAACATGATACTCTAGTCCAGCTCCACCTTCCCTGACATCATAGTCACCCTTATGTAGAAAAATTCTTCCCCATAATGATGTAAAAGATACCTTTTAGCGGTAGCAGTCTACAAAATCATGGTACTTAACCAACCAATCCATACCGATAAGGAAATATAAACCTATCATCTCAAGAATGAATAGGTTCCATAAGAAAGGTCAACTTCCTACCTCACGGGGACAATTAGTACCTTGGTGTATTCCCATAGACTGCACTATTAATGGTGTATCTAGGGTTATTACACCATAGTAATATTGTATCTCGAGTCCAAGACTTTGCATGATATATACAAAGATAAAAAAATTCAAATAACCTATATCAAATAAAGTAAATACTTTAGTATATTCCACTAGAATATTACCTCGTAATATAGAGGGACCCGTAGGCAAATCCTTAGGTATCAGCTGTAGTGCCTGCAATTTGCCTCATCCATGAACCTATGCAACAGTTGGACTACCATGATCATAATTGCTTTGCTGGCACTACTGGTGATCTTGAGTTTGACTACAACGTCCATGACCACCTCCTCGACCAGAACTTCTTGTGTTATTCCAACTCCTTGCCTGACGCTACGTAAAAGAACCTGCTCCTGTAGGTAGAGCTGGATCAGATCCTTTTCCTTTCGAAGATGGTGGAAAGTTTCTACAAAATTTTTAAAGATTCCCCATATGGTTACAAGTCTATAACTCCATTGGGTATCTATCACAATAAGGCTTCAGGTTCCCCCATCATCGACACTAAAGACACACTATAGTGATATCAAAACGGGTACTCTAGTTGTCACTTCCTTGATGAGAAACCCTAATGGAACATTTCCTACCACCGAGAGAACTATTGGTATGTCGCGACACTGATCCTCTATACCTGGTTCCATTTTTGACCCTCAGGTTATGCTTAGTGATAAGAGGATGATTGGTTATTTCAAAAAAAGTAGGCAGGTGAGAGACATTCACCTATGTATGGATGGTGTACTGAATCCCATCCTCAAAAAGTCTATCACGCAAAATCTCATCACCAAATAGAAGTGGTGAAAAGTGATGCAGCTCTATGAAATGCATAGAATATTCCATAACTGACATAGAACCATTATTGAGATGCATGAACTCTTTGGTTATTTCATCTCTCAGCATAAGGAGAGAACTGATCAATGAAAATAGTCTTGAAGTTAGCCCATACCATGTTTTGTTGGTGATCTGTATGGGTAACCACATCCCACCAACACTTGGCTCAATCTTGAAGCATGTATGTAGAAAGTTTGACTATCCTCTCTGGAGGAATTTCCAAACGCTCAAAGATAGAAAGGATGACCTCTATCTAAGACTCGGTATTCTATGGATCGCCATCCCCTGAGAATGTAAGAGGATGCTGCTACCGGAACTCATGAGTTAGATCAGCCATTTTATGTGCAACTCGTGGAGTACCATGCATGGAATTCATCATACATAGGAAACTATCACAAACATGGGAGTCAGTGCCCAAATCAAGTACAACAGGTGGTGCCTCAATTCACACTCTTTGAGGTAACACTGACATCTCAGGTCCCACCATATCTGGAGCATGATCTTTGCCACTTTATTTGCTTACAATATTAGGATGTCGTGGTGGCATTGGTCTACAAATGACTAGCACACACCTTAGAACAATATTTAATAAGTTAGATAGAAACACTTAGAGAAGCTAAACAATAAAAGGTTCACTACCCAAGGTGTACTACCACGACTACCCACTTAGAAGGCTAGGCACTCGTAAGTTCTCAAGTATATGTTTAATTTAATTTTACGTTTAATTACTAGGTTCACTCCTTTACCTTTAATAAACATAAAAAGTTGAGATAAATACGTGCAACCATTTTATATTATAAGTCATATTTCAATCTATAATAGATATCCATTCCCATTGAATCAGTGCCCATACACCTCATCAATGAAAATGACTCCCATTTCTTTATTGAATAATGGCACGACTTGGTAAATTACTCATCCCACCCAGCAAGTTATCATACACCTCATGAATTTAGACAAGAAATCACTCAATCACAACCCAGAATAATAGAAGCATAAACTAACTATCCCATCATCAATCAACAGTCCCAAGCATACCAAGAAATAAAAAGTAGTGAAATGCACCTATATGGCATGGCAATATGCATGACATGTTGATTCAAGGTGCTTATAATGATTCATGTAACACTTCTCCTTTCCCTCATATACTTGGGCCAAGGATAAAATAGAATCTCAATTAGAAAAAAAAAATCAACAACACCACATAGAATGTGTGTCACCCAAGGGTGAAATAATTTCAACTGTAATAGGGAAAAACAAAACAAAAATTATATTTTGGGTAACTTGGATTTTACCCCAAACATGGGATCGCAACGCCAATGCACAACTTATGACCAATTCCAAAGAATTCCTAATCTCCTAATTATTGTCTCCAAATAGTAAGTCATGAATCGAAACCACCTTTGATACCACTTTGTGACATCTCGGACCTGGATCCCACTAAATTGGTTCCCCGAGCCTGGTGGGCCACATGGCCTCAAGCACATATCCCCAAAATTTAGAGACTGCCGACTAACAATGAGGGACTTGGGTGTGTTAGTAGGTAGAATATACCCTCATTACCAAAGTGTAGCGCAATGGATAAGTATGAACAGAGGAAAATAGTGGATGGAATATAAGTAAACAGAATGAAGACCATAAAATAGAGAAAACAATAGCAACAATCGTAATAACATGAATAACATACAAGCATACGACAATTGGTGATGAGATTTCATGTCACTAAAAAACTAGAAAATATGGATATAATAAAACAGACATAACATGTTCAAAAAAAGTATAAAGTAAATAAAAATACAATCCCATGCATCCCGATCATCGGTTCGATAATTTTCTATCAATCTCCAACCTAAACAACAAGAAATCAAGTGTTTGAAGTTGTATGCTTCCCTTTATCAACACCTTCATTCATTTCATCCACCCTGAGTACCAAAAGGTGCCTAAATATGGTGTGAGATAAATCTCAGTGGGCCACCACCAACTGTGTCTATAACATCCGACCCGTGTAATGGAAAGGTAATAATGTGAAAGCATGTATATATAAAGTAAAGTAGTACAGTGTAACTAAATACCCAAGTACCTACTTTTCCCCCTGAATGGTGTCTAAACTTGTAACCAGTTCATTAATTGATTATTACTAGTTTATAAATAAGTCACATGGTGACAATAGTGAAGGTTACAAGATGTATCATGGAAACCTGTAATGATATTTAGTAATGAAGATCCAAGGTAATAAGTAAGGAAACATAGACCTCATTGTTCACCAACTCAGTAATGATTGTATCTTAGCTAAGGGATAAGAGTGTAATCCATAGATCATAGTCGAAATCATTCCACAATGATATGTCTACCGATTCCAAGGAGTTCATCCAAGGTAAAATGGGGCTAAGCAATGTCTGGGCCCAATGGGCTTTAACCATGGAACCTACTTGTCAATGTTGGATCCAAGGAGTGTATCCAAGGAATCCTATAGTACTACATGAGGGATACTATGGTGTCAAATCGATCATCCAAGATTAGATAAGGATCAAGTTCTAGGTGGGTCTCAACCTAAGGAATCTATATCCTTGAATCGGAATGGGGTTTCCGAGTGCTCAAGGCATTACCTATGGAATAAAAGGTGAACTGGAGACGGGAAACTCCTATTTTTTAATGATTTCATATAATATTTCACATGGTTCAAGTTATTACCTTTCATTAGTGAGACATGGTTAATTGATCATGCAACCATTTAATCAAGTCTTAATAAATCAATAATTCCATTTGGTTCAAGACATGACTTTCATTAGTTTGACAAGGCCAAGTAGCATGAAACCATTCATTTGATCCATTTATGGAATATTCAATAATTAAGTTTCACTTTACTACCTTCTATCAACATTGAAGGGCTTCTATAAACTTTCAACCAAACATTCATTTACATCTATTAAGGCAAAGTCATATTCCTAGTATACTTTCCAGTTTCAATTTAACATTTATTTAACAAATTGAAGAACTTACCTTTTGTGGGTAAAGTGGTGATAATACATGGTAATTTCCATTATGCAATTAAAAATTTAACTCAAGAAATTTAATATATAAAACCTTACCCCTAGGAAGGTTAATCCAAGACACACCCGAATGACAACTCAAACGTGTCAAAACACAAAATGAAAGTTATGGAAAAACTTCCTACATGGGATGGATGGAGTTGTGGCCGTAACCACAAATGACTAAAAACATATATGGAAAGAACATAACCATACGGTTCTAATGATTATAATCATGACATATAAATTCCATAGACATCACCCAATGAAATTGGTGGGCCCGACACGACAATTCCAAAATTAATGAACTTGAGGGATGGGTTGTAGGTCGACCACCTATTACATGTGCGGATCTCATCCTATAGTATTATCCTATACTTTCGCTCAGATCAGAGTAGATCTGAGAAAAAGGTAAAAACACTCACACTTCGACTACAAAATAATTAGGTTTTTCCAGTAGGGGTATATCTGTTGGTAAAAGTGCATTTTTTGTTGGTAAAACATTTAACCAAGAAAAATTTTCTTGTTACTAAACTGTTGGTAAAACCTATTTCGATAAATGTTATTGCGACAAATAAAATAGTTTTGTTGCAATTATAATAATACCAAAAGATAATATATATGTTGATCAAAATGATTAGCAACATATTTCTACGACAAATATATATATTGTTAATATTATTATTAACTTCCATAACCAATATCAATAATTAATATATGTTTGTAATTTATATTTTGAATAAGATATTCTATTTGGTTATTTCAATATTTATTGTTAAAATTTTATATTATATTTATTAATATAATTTTATATAATATATTTATTGAAAATAATTATAATATATTTAGTATATATAATTATAAAATTTTATTATATGAAACTCCAACAAACTGAGCATTTATTTAAAAAAAATATTCAATCATAATTTAATAAAAATATTCAAACACCAAGAAAATACATAAATCTCCAACATAAATGATACAAACACTTTACATGAAACTTCATCAAACTTCACCCGTAACTTTTTTCACACATCAATTGTCATCATCGTGGTTCATACTAGCAACAGGATCAACACATCCATTTCACCCACTTAGTCATGACAATGACACAATGAAAATGATCACCAATAGCATGCTCACTTTGGATTAGATGTGCTGTTATACTCTCATTCACTCTGTTCACTTCAGTACTCGCTTTCCAGATGGATTAGGTGAAGGAGATGAATCTCATTATGTTGTTTTCTATTTGTGTTCCATAGTCAGTCCCTAGTCGTTCCTCTTTCTCACTCCCACCAACAAGTCATGCCACATCATTCAAACTGAGAACTGAGATGTCGAACCAATGAGCCAAGTTGTGTCGTAATAAAATGGCAGGAGACACCATCCATGTAGAGACCCAAAGCTTGACGTACATGGACATTACATTACTTTTGCGGAATAATTAGTACATAACAAAAATACACACACAAGGAACGTAATAGTTTAGTGTCTTTGGAAACTCGGAACGTAATCTTCTAATCATGGTGAAAGATCTTCAACATCTCCCATAAAGATCTTCCATTTTTTCTTACCTAAAACCTTTTTTTATATCCTAGGGAAAAGAAAACATAAAAGGGTGAGCTCAAATGCTCAGTAAGGGTAAACAAAAGAAATATAAATCACATTATATTCATAAGAACATATCTTTTGGAAATCTTAACCTGCAAAAGAGATCATAATTTCATAACATGGGATAAATCATAGTAGTGAAATGTAATCCCAATAATCATAACTTAAAACATGAAACTTTGTGGCAAACACACATAATCATAGAGAATCATTTCTTATTAGTCAAGACTCATTTCCAAGACTATCTTAGTGGACAAAGTCCATTTCTGAACCGAGTTCACTCCTCGTTTCAGTCCGGTTTCACTGAACCGGTATAACCTACCGTTCCAGCCATGTCTATCTCGTGAGATATAAAATCTTTACCCAATGCATTGGAGGGAGATATAGGTCCCACCCATCTCATAATGATACCATTCTTATGTGTGCCACAAAATCTTAAATCATACATCATAGCATAACCCATGCAATAAAAATGGGATTCTTAAACAACATGGCATCATAAAACAATTCATATAAGAATAAGGAATTCATAAAAATAATTCCATTACAACATAATCAAATCAATTTAATAATAGGGATAGAAATAGAACCCTATATTATCTTAGATGGAAAATAATTTTGATAAAACACTTGAACTCCATTCTTGAGGAAAATATCCTTTCTACTTCAAAAACACTTTCCTTTCTTTAAATGTCATACAATTTTAAACTAAAATAATTTGATTAAAAATAAACTTGAAAACTTGTAAAGGAATCTTCTTTTAAATAATGTTTTAAAAATCCATTCATTCCGTATAAGTTAAAAAAACATTCTTCTCGTACTTTTGTCGGAAAAGTCAAAAAGTACCTCGTACGAAAAACGACAAAAGATTCCTTTCATATCTTTTACTAAAAACTCACCGAAGGGTAAAATTGGATTTAAAAAATTGTAGGTGGATGGAAATAACATTATATATTGAGGAAAAATGGTTGTGGATGATAAAATACACCCCAGTAAATTCCAAAGTATAAGCAATCTCAGATAAAAATTGAGATTTCTAGATTTTCCCTTACCTTTGGTCTGATTTGCTTCGTAAGTGTCTGAACCTCCTTATAATGATTTAAATAATGTTATTGACTTATTAAAAAATAATATTCATTGTTATGATATCATATATGGTTCACTTATGACTTTATATTACCCGTTCTTTTGTAAATTCCATGTTAAAGAGCGTTTTGGGTAAAATTGTTTCATTTGTCGTCCGTGTTTTGACTTGTAATTATTCATATGATTACTTAGATCATGATTACTTAATTACAGAATATAAAACATAATATATATTCAGAATATAAATATATATAATAAATCAGTAAATGGAAAGAAATACACCGTTCATGGAGACGGTAGGCCGTACGTACGCATGAACGCTGTTTTCGTTTCCTTATTGAGTTGAATGGAATTAAGTAGATGACATACATATATATACACATAAATCCAGTATCATTATTATGTCATATATTTCATGATTACTTATTATATATACTTTATAATCATTCATTAATGGTTAAAGTGGAGAATGAATCTCATCGCGTCGTGGAGACGGTAGTCCGTACGTACGCACGAGCGATGATATCGTTCTCATGATCGTGGGACTGTATTGAAGTGTATGTATACTATTTCAGAATCAATGTAACTTTAAAATAATCATATATAGTTATTATTTACACCATTATACCCATCCAAGTAATGTGGTGGTGGAAAACAGATTTCACCATGGCATGGAGACGGTATTCCGTACGTATGCACGCGTGGTGATTTCATTTTCCGTAGGATTGATAGATGGTGAAATAGGATTGTTTCATAATTAAAATAAAATATCAGTATATGAGTGATACTGATGTTATTACTTCATAATGAAACAACCTAAGAAGAAGATGTGGAAGAAGAAATAAAGGTGAAAGAATCGGTAACAGAAATTACCTCTTCTTTGAAGCGCCTCTTTGAGACCTCCTCTTAGGGCACTAAAATTGGTCTTTGAGGAATACCAGAACCTCTAGGATGTTTCTAGGGAAGTGGAGAAGAGAATTTTTCAGGGGTTGTCTGATCTTGAAGGCTCAAAGTTGTGTGAGGAAGAGAGGGAGGAGGTGCCCTTTTATAAGGGAGGAGAGGGGCTCCTTTGGAAAACTAAAAATATTATTTTATTATAAAGTCATATTCGGTTTTAAATAGCTCCAAATTGATTTATTTAGAAGCTAGGGTGGGTATGGGTCGAAATACTCTCATCCAAAATAATTTAGACAATTTTAGGTTCCTATTTTAACCTTATCATTTAGATTTAACATTAAGTTAAATAATTTTACTTTTACCGTGTCTTCTTGTGTTCTTATACTATAAGGTTAATAAACTTACTATAACAAGCCAAACGAACCCAAAGTTGTTTATTATTAATATATATAACCATATCTAAGTCATTTGGCCGAACCTTAGATTTTTAGGAATAACATAACAATTAATAATATAATATTTGTTTTAAAAACTATTTTATGTCAATTTTGACACTATTTGGTAATAGATTTTTGTAAAAATCATAACAGAACGATTAGTTCGACAAAAGTTAATAAAATCAATACTAACATGTCATATTAACCTAGAAAATTAATGTAATTCATAAAACGACTAAAATTACATTTATTTGGGTATTTATAACATAAATTATGTCAATATTTCATTAATAAGATAATTACTGCATCATCGTTGTGTCACAAATAAATTAAAATATTTAATGTCTAAAAATTACAAATAAATTATCATTATGTAGTAAATCGTTTTATCTTTCTAATTAATACTTATAGTCGAATTTATCTTATGTATAACCCTATATTAAAAATGATTTACTTATTAAACTTTGATTTTAACTATTTTAACCCTTTTTTAAATAAATTAATAATAAATGTCCTAATCTAATCCAAGTGGGCTTAAATGGTCATATTTTATTCCTAAGGTTATTTTTGGTCGAATTACACTTATCCAATAGAATTAGGATATGTGTTAGGGTAATAATAATATCATTTTTACCCTTAATTACCCTATTTACTTTTAACCGTGGTGAAAAAAAGTCAAAAGTTACTATTCACCAAAAATTATTTTCATCTCATTGAACCACATTTTAGTCCTTGATATTAACCGTGTCTCTCGGATTTTTGAAATTCCACTCACAAAAGCGGTAAAATTAAGTTTTATGGAAAATTCAGTTTTTTAACTACCACTTAGTGGTTTCACTATTCATCAAAAAATGAACATTTCCAGAAAAATACAAAAAATTAGGCCTAAGATATATTTGATATTATGAATTCAAAAATGATTTCTATTTTACCAAATTCAAAACATATCATTTACATTAATTAATTTAAAAATTAATTCCCGTCGTCAAAACAAATATCGTGTTTTTAAGAGATAATAACTATCAAAAGATTGACACTTGTTTATCTCAAGTTTAAATGTGAAATTACATCCAATGACCAACATTGTATTAAATTGTAAAAATATATTCTAAATATACTTTAAAACCACTCAAATTAATAATTTATCACTATTAATTATTTTGATTAAAAAAGTTGTTTTTAATTACAATTTAGCAATTTTCACTATTCATCAGAAAATGAAAGTTATCCGAAAAGTACCAAAATTTCACACTAAGCTAATTTCGATATTCCGAATCCAAAAATGAAGTCCATTTTAAAAACTAAAATTTACAAAATTTCAAAAAGTGGTTATTACTATTCATAACGGCTGGTTTTAATAATATTTTAATAGCTTATCGTTGTTTAGTGGAACTCGGTATTGTGTACTACACACGCTATCGAGGAAGGTCGTGATTGCGTGTAATGCAAGGCAAGTCAAGGATGCGTGTTGTGCAAGCTTCTTTTGGTGTAGCGTACAACACAATACATTAATGAAATTAAAAAGAATATTTTTCATAAAATCTCGGGGTGATACATTCTACCCCCCTTAAAATGAATTTCGCCCTCGAAATTCGTCGGTGTTATAAATGGTTTACTATTCAAAAGTTTCTTTGATAGAAACCCACATCGTAAAAAGGAATACCAAAACAAATCTTTAAAAACAAAATTATGAAATGTAACGGTTACCCAAATAAACTAATCACTGGGTTTCCACATAGGTGAAAATATGGATATGGAAGAGAAATCTAACCATCATGTTCTGATGGAGAGTGGTAGAGAACATGGCTATGGAAAAGCCAGCAATCACAAAGCCATAAATTTGTGACGATCTAAGGTACCATCTGATTTATCAGATATAAGAGCACTAGGACAACATTTTTGGTTTTCAAGATTATTTCTCTAAAGTTGATGAAACTGGAATTAGAAGAAATAATTTCGTGATTTAGTTTCACCGTTGGTCGTTCTATGGAAAATTTCCACTTCATCTCTTAAATAAATGAAGTTGAATTTGTCATTCGTGATGTGTTAGCAGATCATGTGATAGAATGATGGGTCATTCCATCTGTCTCAAACAAATGGTTAGAAAAGTTATCAAAAAATACATAAGTCCATCTATAGTGAGGTTAATCATATATGGTTCCTAAAATGGACTTATAATTAATATATCATACTTATTAATATAATAAAACTAGTTTATACTAAACAGGGACTTCTTGTAGGCCAGTGGTAGGTGATAAAGGCCAGTCACACTTCAGTTGTGGGTTCGATTCCCACGGCCTTGTCCGACGCGATGGGCTGTCACCCGTCCTGCAGGTTGTCCTTTTTCTAAAAGTATACTACTTTAACATCCCATCAATAATATCGAAAAAAACTTCTATCCTTAAGAAATACTAACTTATTTCCAACATAATCCATTCCAATCTTTAGGCTTATCCATAATACTGCAGTCCACTCTCATAATATAGTGAAAACGATTACCAAAGAGTTCATATAACAAGCATGTTAATACCATCGTTGATCCCCGTATATCATGAGATATGTCTTTTTGGTCACATTCCAAACATTCGAAGGCCTTAATCATGTATTCTATTGAAAAATGAATACCCATTGAATCTTAGTGAAAACATAAGTGCTCTCAAAAGTTAACTCTTTTCACATACCAAAACCTCAAACCATGATATAACTATTTCCTTATATCAGTAATGAGCTCATGAATACTGTCAAACATTTCATTTTCTCATTTTCCCTTCATTATGCGCATATCATCTTTTTTCCAATAATATCTCAATCACTTTCCATGGTTACCGGTAAGATAAAATTATTGAAAACCACAATAGACCAATACATAAATATTCTAATATTCCACGATACTATATACAACATTATTTTGGAATCCCATTACATAAAGACTTAATCATTCCAACACATCATTTTCATATTCAACATCGCCAATGGTGATTTCATGTGACTTCCCTTTATCCTTTTCCTTAAGTGGTTTCTCATGTCGATCATCACTAACCCTTGGATTAGGGCATTTATTAGCATAATGCCCCATTTCCTTGCACTTGAAGAATTGAAGTGTTGGTGGTGTGTTCTCTGTATTCTTTTCTTTATTCACATCATTAGAAACCATTTTTTCATTACTTCGACACTTAGCTGCTCGATGACCTTCTTTTCCACACTTAAAACATTTTCTAGTTCCTTTAAGACAATCTCCACCATGCTTCTTTCCACACTTTGAGCATAAGGAAACATTCATCTTCTTTTCACCATTATTCTGAGATTTCTCCTTGAACTCCATCTTTCGTTTCTTGTCAAAACTATGAGATGGATAAGTAATACCAACTTCCATTTCTACCTTGATAGCACAAAGCACAATTTCTTCATAGCTACTGAAGTCTCTTATTGCTAATGCCCTTAGAAGATTTGGTTTTAAGCCACTGAAGAATCGATCGACTTTACTTTCAGGTTGGATGATAAATCCAGATGCATACCTTGCAAGCCTTGTAAAATTTGCTTCGTATATACCAACAGATTCATCATCCTTTTGCTTTAGTTCAAGAAACTCCTTCTCCATCTTTGTTCGAAGAATACGAGGGAAGTACTTATTGAAAAATAAGTTCTTGAACTCGTCCCATTCCATGGACTCAATTTCATCTCTTTGCCTCGTATTCTTGATAAGATTCCACCATTGATCAGCTTCACCTTCCAAACGATATACTGCTAAGATGACTTTATCATGTTCAGAACATTGAAGAACTGAAAATATATTTTCAGTGGTACTGATCCATTGTTCAGAAACAAGTGGATCAGAAGACCCACTGAAAGAAGGTGGACGTTGCCTCATGAAGGACTCAATAGAATATTGTTCCCTTCTCTGCTCATTTAGAATTCGAGAATGATTCGTAGCTTGTGTAAGTATAGCAATAAGATTTTGCACTCCATCTCCCATAACATTTTTTTGTTCAGGAGGACAATCATTGCATTTTCCATTGCATTGATCAACACGGTTCCTTCGGGTTCCAGCCATCGTCTAAAACCCAAAAGGAATAGTGTGAGAGGCAAAAATCATGCTAGGGAAAACAACATAATAAAGGGGGAGTACCTTCAATATCTAACATCTTAGGTTTAATTCTAAGATCGTTAGCACAATTCTAGGACTATAACCTATACTTACACTTAACCTTTGGGACATCCCTAGACATACGTTAGAAATATCTCTAGGGATCTCACTAAAGTTCTCGCATCCTAGTTTCCAAAGGTTGACTAAACCTTTCCTATGATACCAACTGTAGCGGTCTGGAATTACTTCCATTGGACTATAATTGATACCTATCAGGGCACTCCATGGGCGGCTACACCCCTTGGGCGGAACACACCCCCATCCCCAGTGGCAGCCATTTCCTCATGAAGCCCTTGGGCAGAGAGCCATGCTTCGTCCAACGCTCACATGTGAGAGTTCCCAAGGATCGGATACATTCCTACCTCCTTTGCCTCTGATACCAACTGTAGAGACCCGAAGCTTGATATACATGGACATTACATTACTTTTGCGGAATACTTAGTACATAATAAAAACACACACACAAGGACCGTAATAGTTTAGTGTCTTTGGAAACTCGGAACGTAATCATCTAATCACGGTGAAATATATTCAACATCTCCCATAAAGATCTTCCCTTTTTTTTCTTACCTAAAACCTTTATTTATATCCTGGGGAAAAGAAAACATAAAAGGGTGAGCTCAAATGCTCAGTAAGGGTAAACAAAAGAAATATCAATCACATTATATTCATAAGAACATATCGTTTGGAAATATTAACCTGCAAAAGAGATCATAATTTCATAACATGGGATAAATCATATTAGTGAAATGTAATCCCAACAATCATAAATTAAACCATGAAACTTTGTTTCATACACACATAATCAAATAGAATCATTTCTTATTATTCAAGACTCATTGCCAAGACTATCTTAGTGGACAAAGTCCATTTCTGAACCGAGTTCACTCCTCGTTTCAGTCCTGTTTCACTGAACCGGTATAACCTACCGTTCCAGCCATGTCTATCTCATGAGATATAAAATCTTTACCCAATGCATTGGAGGGAGATATAGGTCCCACCCATCTCATAATGATACCATTCTTATGTGTGCCACAAAATCTTAAATCATACATCATAGCATAACCCATGCAATAAAAATGGGATTCTTAAACAACATGGCATCATAAAACAATTCATATAAGAATAAGGAATTCATAAAAATAATTCCATCACAACATAATCAAATCAATGTAATAATAGGGATAGAAACAGAACCCTATATTATCTTAGATGGAAAATAATTTTGATAAAACACTTGAACTCCATTCTTGAGAAAAATATCCTTTCTACTTCAAAAACACTTTCCTTTCATTAAATGTCATACAATTTTAAACTAAAAGAAGTTGATTAAAAATAAATCTGAAAACTTGTAAAGGAAGCTTCTTGGAAATAATGTTTTAAAAATCCATTCATGCCGTATAAGTTGAAAAAAACATTCTTCTCGTACTTTTGTCGGAAAAGTCAAAAAGTACCTCGTACGAAAAACGACAAAAGATTCCTTTCATATCTTTTACTAAAAACTCACCGAAGGGTAAAATTGGATTTAAAAAATTTTAGGTGGATGGAAATAACATTACATATTGGGGAAACATGGATGTGGATGATAAAATACACCCTAGTAAATTCCAAAGTATAAGCAATCTCGGATAAAAAATGAGATTTCGAGATTTTCCCTTACCTTTGGTCCGATTTGCTTCGTAAGTGTCCGAACCTCCTTTATAATAATTTAAATAATGTTATTGACTTATTACAGAATCATATTCATTGTTATGATATCATATATGGTTCACTTATGACTTTATATTACCCGTTCTTTTGTAAATTCCATGTTAAAGAGCGTTTTGGGTAAAATTGTTTCATTTGTCGTCCGTGTTTTGACTTGTAATTATTCATATGATTAATTAGATCATGATTACTTAATTCCAGAATATAAAACATAATATATATTCAGAATATAAATATATATAATAAATCAGTAAATGGAAAGAAATACACCTTTCATGGAGACGGTAGGCCGTACGTACGCATGAACGCTGTTTTCGTTTCCTTATTGAGTTGAATGGAATTAAGTAGATGACATACATATATATACACATAAATCCAGTATCATTATTATGTCTTTTATTTCATGATTACTTATTATATATACTTTATAATCATTCATGAATGGTTAAAGTGGAGAATTAATCTCATCGCGTCGTGGAGACGGTAGTCCGTACGTACGCACGAGCGATGATATCGTTCTCATGATCGTGGGACTGTATTGGAGTGTATGTATACTATTTCAGAATCAATATCACTTTAAAATAATCATATATAGTTATTATTTACACCATTATACCCATCCAAGTAAGGTGGTGGTGGAAAATAGATTTCACCACGGCGTGGAGACGGTATTCCGTACATACGCACGCGCGGTGATTTCGTTTTCCGAAGGATGGATAGATGGTGAAATAGGGTTGTTTCATACTTATAATAACATATCAGTATATTAGTGATACTGATGTTATAACTTCATAATGAAACAACCTAAGAAGAAGAAGTGGAATAAGAAATAAAGGTGAAAGAATCGGTAACGGAAATTACCTCTTCTTGGAAGCGCCTCTTTGAGACCTCCTCTTAGGGCACTAAAATTGGTCTTTGAGGAAGACCATAACCTCTAGGATATTTCTAGGGAAGTGGAGAAGAGAATGTTTCATGGGTTGGCCGATCTTGAAGGCTCAAAGTTGTGTGAGGAAGAGAGGGAGGAGGTGCCCTTTTATAAGGGAGGAGAGGGCTCCTTTGGAAAACTAAAAATATTATTTTATTATAAAGTCATATTCGGTTTTAAATAGATCCAAATTGATTTATTTAGAATCTAGGGTGGGGATGTGTCGAAATAATCTCATACAATAGAATTTAGACAAGTTTAGGTTCCTATTTTAACCTTATCATTTAGATTTAACATTAAGTTAAATAATTTTACTTTTACCGTGTCTTCTTGTGTTCTTATACTATAAGGTTAATAAAATTACTATAACAAGTCAAACGAACCCCAAGTTGTTTATTATTAATATATATAACCTTATCTAAGTCATTTGGCCGAACCTTAGATTTTTAGGAATAAAATAACAATTAATAATATAATATTTGTTTTAAAAACTATTTTATGTCAATTTTGATACTATTTGGTAATTGATTTTTGTAAAAATCATAACAGAACGATTAGTTAGAAAAAAGTTAATAAAATCAATACTAACATGTCATATTAACCTAGAAAATTAGTGTAATTCCTAAAAAGTCTAAAATTACATTTATTTGGGTATTTATAACATAAATTATGTCAATATTTCATTAATAAGATAATTACTGCATCCTCGTTGTGTCACAAATAAATTAAATTATTTAATGTCTAAAAATTACAAATAAAATATCATTATGTAGGAAATATTTTTAGATTTCTAATGAATATTTAGATTCGAATTTATCTTATGTATAACCCTATATTAAAAATGATTTACTGATTAAACTTTGATTTTAACTATTTTAACCCTTTTTTAAATAAATTAATAATAAATGTCCAAATCTAATCCAAGTGGGCTTAAATGGTCATATTTTATTCCTAAGGTTATTTTTGGTCAAATTACACTTATCCAATAGAATTAGGACATGTGTTAGGGTAATAATAATATCATTTTTACCCTTAATTACCCTATTTACTTTTAACCGTGGTAAAAAAAAGTCAAAAGTTACTATTCACCAAAAATTATTTTCATCTCATTGAACCACATTTTAGTCATTTATATTAACCGTGTCTCTCGTATTTTTGAAATTCCACTCACAGAAGCGGTAAAATTAAGTTTTATGAAAAATTAAGTTTTTTAACTACCACTTAGTGGTTTCACTATTCATCAAAAAATGAACGTTTCCAGAAAAATACAAAAAATTAGGCCTAAGCTATATTTGATTTTATGAATTCAAAAATGATGTCTAATTTAACAAATTCAAAACATATCAGTTACATTAATTAATTTAAAAAATAATTCCCGTCGTCAAAACAAATAGTTTTTTTAAGAGATAATAACTATCAAAATATTGACACTTGTTTATGTCTGGTTTAAATGTGAAATTACATCCAATGACCAACATTGTATTAAATTGTAAAAATATATTCTAAATATAATTTAAAACCACTCAAATTAATAATTTATCACTATTAATTATTTTGATTAAAAATGTTGTTTTTAATTAAAATTTAGTAATTTTCACTATTCATCAGAAAATGAAAGTTATCCGAAAAGTACCAAAAATTCACCCTAAGCTAATTTCGATATTCCGAATCCAAAAATGAAGTCCATTTTGAAAACTAAAATTTTCAAAATTTCAAAAAGTGGTTATTACTATTCATAACGGCTAGTTTTAATAATATTTTAATAGCATATCGTTGTTTAGTGAAACTCGGTATTGCGTACTACACACGCTATCGAGGAAGGTCATGATTGTGTGTAATGCAAGGAAAGTCAAGGATTCGTGTTGTGAAAGCTTCTTTTGGTGTAGCGTACAACACAAGACATTAATGAAATTAAAAAGAATATTTTTCATAAAATCTCGGGGTGTTACATTCTACCCCCCTTAAAATGAATTTCGCCCTCGAAATTCGTCGGGGTTATAAATGGTTTACTATTCAAAAGTTTCTTTGATAGAAACCCACATCGTAAAAAGGAATACCAAAACCAATCTTTAAAAACAAAAGTATGAAATGTAACAGTTACCCAAATAAACTAATCACTAGGTTTCCACATAGGTGAAAATATGGATATGGAAGAGAAATCTAACCATCATGTTCTGATGGAGAGTGGTAGAGAACATGGCTATGGAAAATCAAGCAATCACAAAGCCATAAATTTGTGACGATCTAAGGTACCATCTGATTCATTAAATATAAGAGCACTAGGACAACATTTTTGGTTTTCAAGATCATTTCTCTAAAGTTGATGAAATTGGAATTATAAGAAATACTTTCGTGATTTAGTTTCACCGTTGGTCGTTATTTGGACAATTTACACTTCATCTCTTAAAGAAATGAAGTTGAATTTTTCATTCGTGATGTGTTAGCAGATCATGTGATAGAATGATGGGTCATTCCATCTGTCTCAAACAAAAGGTTAGAAAAGTTATCAAAAAATACAAAAGTCCATCTATAGTGAGGTTAATCATATATGGTTCCTAAAATGGACTTATACTTCATATATCATACTTCTTAATAGAATAAAACAAGTTTATACTAAACAGGGATTTCTTGTAGGCCAGTGGTAGGAGATAAAGGCCAGTCGCACTTCGGTTGTGGGTTCGATTCCCACGGCCTTGTCCGACGCGATGGGTTGTCGCTCGTCCTGTAGGTTGTCCTTTTTCTAAAACTATACTACTATAACATCCCATCAATAATATCGAAAAAAACTTCTATCCTTAAGCAATACTAACTTATGTCCAACATAATCCATTCCAATCTTTAGGCTTATCCATAACACTGCAGTCCACTCTCATAATATAGTGAAAATGATTACCAAAGAGTTCATATAACAAGCATGTTAATACCATCATTGATCCTTGTATATCAGGAGATATGTCTTGTTGGCCACATTCCAAACATTTGAAGGCCTTAATCATGTATTCTATTGAAAAATGAATACCCGTTGAATCTTAGTGAAAACATAAGTGCTGTCAAAAGTTAACTCTTTTCACATACCAAAACCTCAAACCATGATATAACTATTTCCTTATATCAGTCATGAGCTCATGAATACTGTCAAACATTTCATTTTCTCGTTTTCCCTTCATTATGCGCATATCATCTTTTTTCCAATAATATCTCAATCACTTTCCATGGTTACTGGTACCATAAAATTATTGAAAACCACAATAGACCAATACATAAATATTCCAATATTCCATGATACTATATACAACATTATTTTGAAATCTCATTACATAAACACTTAATCATTCCACCACATCGTTGTCATATTCAACATCGCCAATGGTGATTGCATGTGACTTCCCTTTATCCTTTTCCTTAATTGGTTTCTCATGTTGATCATCACTAACCCTTGGATTAGGGCATTTATTAGCATAATTCCCCATTTCCTTGCACTTGAAGCATTGAAGTGTTGGTGGTGTGTTCTCTGTAGTCTTTTCTTTATTCACATCATTAGAAACCCTTTTTCCATTACTTCGACACTCAGTTGGTCGATGACCTTCTTTTCCACACTTAAAACATTTTCCAGTCCCTTTAAGACAATCTCCACCATGCTTCTTTCCACACTTTGAGCATAAGGAAACATTCATCTTCTTTTCACCATTATTCTGAGATTTCTCCTTGAACTCCATCTTTCGTTTCTTGTCAAAACTATGTGATGGATAAGTAATACCAACTTCCATTTCTACCTTGATAGCACAACGCACAATTTCTTCATAGCTACTAAAGTCTCTTATTACTAATGCCCTTCGAATATTTGGTTTTAAGCCACTAAAGAATCGACCAACTTTACTTTCAGGTTGGATGATAAATCCAGATGCATACCTTGCAAGCCTTGTAAAATTTGCTTCGTATATACCAACAGATTCATCATCCTTTTGCTTTAGTTCAAGAAACTCCTTCTCCATCTTTGTTCGAAAAATACGAGGGAAGTACTTATTGAAAAATATGTTCTTGAACTCGTCCCATTCCATGGACTCAATTTCATCTCTTTGCCTCGTATTCTTGATAAGATTCCACCATTGATCAGCTTCACCTTCCAACCGATATACTGCTAAGATGACTTTATCATGTTCAGAACATTGAAGAACTAAAAATATCTTTTCAGTGGTACTGATCCATTGTTCAGCAACAAGTGGATTAGAAGACCCACTGAAAGAAGGTGGACGTTGCCTTATGAAGGACTCAATAGAATATTGTTCCCTTCTCTGCTCATTTGGAATTCCAGAATGATTCATAGCTTGTGTAAGTATAGAAATAAGATTTTTCACTCCATCTCCCATAACATTTGATTGTTTAGGAGGAAAATCATTGCATTGTCCATTGCATTGATCAACATGGTTCCTTCGGGTTCCAACCATCGTCTAAAACCCAAAAGGAATAGTGTGAGAGGCAAAATTTATGCTAGGGAAAACAACATAATAAAGGGGGAGTACCTTCAATATCTAATATCTTAGGTTTAATTCTAAGATCGTTAGCGCAATTCTAGGACTATAACCTATACTTATACTTAACCTTAGGGACATCCCTAGACATACCTTAGAAATATATCTAGGGATCTCACTAAAGTTCTCGCATCCTAGTTTCCAAAGGTTGACTAAACCTTTCCTCTGATACCAACTGTAACGGTCTGGAATTACTTCCAGTGGACTATAATTGATACCTATCAGGGCACTCCATGGGAGGCTACACCCCCTGGGCGGAACACACCACCATCCCCAGTGGCATCCATTTCCTCATGAAGCCCTTGGGCGGAGAGCCATGCTTCGTCCAACGCTCACATGTGAGAGTTCCCAAGGATCGGATACATTCCTACCTCCTTTGCCTCTGATACCAACTGTAGATACCCAAAGCTTGACGTACATGGACATTACATTACTTTTGCGGAATACTTAGTACATAACAAAAACACACACACAAGGACCGTAATAGTTTAGTGTCTTTGGAAACTCGGAACGTAATCTTCTAATCACGGTGAAAGATCTTCAACATCTCCCATAAAGATCTTCCCTTTTTTTCTTACCTAAAACCTTTCTTTATATCCTGGGGAAAAGAAAAAATAAAAGGGTGAGCTCAAATTCTCATTAAGGGTAAACAAAAGAAATATCAATCACATTATATTCATAAGAACATATCTTTTGGAAATCTTAACCTGCAAAAGAGATCATAATTTCATAACATGGGATAAATCATATTAGTTAAATGTAATCCCAATAATCATAACTTAAAACATGAAACTTTGTGGCATACACACATAATCATAGAGAATCATTTCTTATTAGTCAAGACTCATTGCCAAGACTATCTTAGTGGAAAAAGTCCATTTCTGAACCGAGTTCACTCCTCGTTTCAGTCCTGTTTCACTGAACCGGTATAACCTACCGTTCCAGCCATGTCTATCTCATGAGATATAAAATCTTTACCCAATGCATTGGAGGGAGATATAGTTCACACCCATCTCATAATGATACCATTCTTATGTGTGCCACAAAATCTTAAATCATACATCATAGCGTAACCCATGTAATAAAAATGGGATTCTTAAACAACATGGCATCATAAAACAATTCATATAAGAATAAGGTGGTGGTGGAAAATAGATTTCACCGCGGCGTGGAGACAGTATTCCGTACGTACGCACGCGCGGTGATTTAGTTTTCCGTAGGATGGATAGATGGTGAAATAGGGTTGTTTCATACTTATAATAACATATAAGTATATGAGTGATACTGATTTTATTACTTCATAATGAAACAACCTAAGAAGAAGATGTGGAAGAAGAAATAAAGGTGAAAGAATCGGTAACAGAAATTACCTCTTCTTTGAAGCGCCTCTTTGAGACCTCCTCTTAGGGCACTAAAATTGGTCTTTGAGGAAGACCAGAACCTCTAGGATGTTTCTAGGGAAGTGTAGAAGAGAATTTTTCAGGGATTTGCCGAGCCTGAAGGCTCAAAGTTGTGTGAGGAAGAGAGGTAGGAGGTTCCATTTTATAAGGGAGGAGAGGGGCTCCTTTGGAAAACTAAAAATATTATTTTATTATAAAGTCATATTCGGTTTTAAATAGCTCCAAATTTATTTATTTATAAGATAGGGTATGGATGGCTCGAAATAATCTCATCCAATAGAATTTAGACAAGTTTAGGTTCCTATTTTAACCTTATCATTTAGATTTAACATTAAGTTAAATAATTTTACTTTTACCGTGTCTTTTTGTCTTCTTATACTATAAGGTTAATAAACATACTATAACAAGCCAAACGAACCCCAAGTTGTTTCTTATTAATATATATAACCTTATCTAAGTCATTTGGCCTAACCTTAGATTTTTAGGAATAAAATAACAATTAATAATATAATATTTGTTTTAAAAACTATTTTATGTCAATTTTGACACTATTTGGTAATTGATTTTTGTAAAATTTGTAACAGAATGATTAGTTCAAAAAAAGTTAATAAAATCAATACTAACATGTCATATTAACCTATAAAATTAGTGGAATTCATAAAAAGTCTAAAATTACATTTATTTGGGTATTTATAACATACATTATGTCAATATTTCATTAATAAGATAATTACTGCATCATCGTTGTGTCACAAATAAATTAAATTATTTAAGGTATAAAAATTACAAAAAAAATATCATTATGTAGGAAATCTTTTTATCTTTCTAATGAATGTTTATAGTCGAATTTATATTATGTATAAACCTATATTAAAAATGATTTACTTATTAAACTTTGATTTTAACTATTTTAACCTTTTTTAAAATAAATTAATAATAAATGTCCAAATCTAATCCAAGTGGGCTTAAATGGTCATATTTTATTCCTAAGGTTTTTTTTGGTCAAATTACACTTATCCAATAGAATTAGGACATGTGTTAGGGTAATAATAATATCATTTTTACCCTTAATTACCCTATTTACTTTTAATCGTGGTAAAAAAAAGTCAAAAGTTACTATTCACCAAAAATTATTTTCATCTCATTGAACCACATTTTAGTCATTGATATTAACCGTGTCTCTCGGGTTTTTGGAATTCCACTCACAGAAGCGGTAAAATTAAGTTTTATGAAAAATTAAGTTTTTTAACTACCACTTAGTGGTTTCACTATTCATCAAAAAATGAACGTTTCCAGAAAAATACAAATAATTAGGCCTAAGCTATATTTGATATTATGAATTCAAAAATGATGCCTATTTTACCAAATTCAAAACATATCAGTTACATTAATTAATTTAAAAAATAATTCCCGTCGTCAAAACAAATAGTTTGTTTTTAAGAGATAATAACTATCAAAATATTGACACTTGTTTATGTCTGGTTTAAATGTGAAATTACATCTAATGACCAACATTTTATTAAATTGTAAAAATATATTCTAAATATAATTTAAAACCACTCAAATTAATAATTTATCACTATTAGTTATTTTGATTAAAAAAGTTGTTTTTAATTAAAATTTAGTAATTTTCACTATTCATCAGAAAATGAAAGTTATCCGAAAAGTACCAAAACTTCACCCTAAGCTAATTTCGATATTCCGAATCCAAAAATGAAGTCCATTTTGAAAACTAAAATTTACAAAATTTCAAAAAGTGTTTATTACTATTCATAACGGCTAGTTTTAATAATATTTTAATAGCATATCGTTGTTTAGTGAAACTCGGTATTGCGTACTACACACGCTATCGAGGAAGGTCGTGATTGCGTGTAATGCAAGGAAAGTCAAGGATGCGTGTTGTGCAAGCTTCTTTTGGTGTAGCGTACAACACAAGACATTAATGAAATTAAAAAGAATATTTTTCATAAAATCTCTGGGTGTTACATTCTACCCCCCTTAAAATGAATTTCGCCCTCGAAATTCGTCGGGGTTATAAATGGTTTACTATTCGAAAGTTTCTTTGATAGAAACCCACATCGTAAAAAGGAATACCAAAACCAATCTTTAAAAACAAAAGTATGAAATGTAACAGTTACCCAAATAAACTAATCACTGGGTTTCCACATAGGTGAAAATATGGATATGGAAGAGAAATCTAACCATCATGTTCTGATGGAGAGTGGTAGAGAACATGGCTATGGAAAATCAAGCAATCACAAAGCCATAAATTTGTGACGATCTAAGGTACCATCTGATTCATTAAATATAAGAGCACTAGGACAACATTTTTGGTTTTCAAGATCATTTCTCTAAAGTTGATGAAATTGGAATTATAAGAAATACTTTCGTGATTTAGTTTCACCGTTGGTCGTTCTTTGGACAATTTACACTTCATCTCTTAAAGAAATGAAGTTGAATTTGTCATTCGTGATGTGTTAGCAGATCATGTGATAGAATGATGGGTCATTCCATCTGTCTCAAACAAAAGGTTAGAAAAGTTATCAAAAAATACATAAGTCCATCTATAGTGAGGTTAATCATATATGGTTCCTAAAATGGACTTATACTTCATATATCACACTTCTTAATATAATAAAACAAGTTTATACTAAACAGGGATTTCTTGCAGGCCAGTGGTAGGAGATAAAGGCCAGTCGCACTTCGGTTGTGGGTTCGATTCCCACGGCCTTGTCCGACGCGATGGGTTGTCGCCCGTCCTGCAGGTTGTCCTTTTTCTAAAACTATACTACTATAACATCCCATCAATAATATCGAAAAAAAACTTTTATCCTTAAGCAATACTAACTTATGTCCAACATAATCCATTCCAATCTTTAGGCTTATCCATAATACTGCAGTCCACTCTCATAATATAGTGAAAACGATTACCAAAGAGTTCATATAACAAGCATGTTAATACCATCATTGATCCCCGTATATCAGGAGATATGTCTTGTTGGTCACATTCCAAACATTTGAAGGCCTTAATCATGTATTCTATTGAAAAATGAATACCCATTGAATCTTCGTGAAAACATAAGTGCTGTCAAAAGTTAACTCTTTTCACATACCAAAACCTCAAACCATGATATAACTATTTCCTTATATCAGTCATGAGCTCATGAATACTGTCAAACATTTCATTTTCTCGTTTTCCCTTCATTATGCGCATATCATCTTTTTTCCAATAATATCTCAATCACTTTCCATGGTTACCGGTACCATAAAATTATTGAAAACCACAATAGACCAATACATAAATATTCCAATATTCCACGATACTATATACAACATTATTTTGAAATCCCATTACATAAACACTTAATCATTCCACCACATCGTTGTCATATTCAACATCGCCAATGGTGATTGCATGTGACTTCCCTTTATCCTTTTCATTAAGTGGTTTCTCATGTCGATCATCACTAACCCTTGGATTAGGGCATTTATTAGTATAATGCCCCATTTCCTTGCACTTGAAGCATTGAAGTGTTGGTGGTGTGTTCTCTGTAGTCTTTTCTTTATTCACATCATTAGAAACCCTTTTTCCATTACTTCGACACTCAGTTGCTCGTTGACCTTCTTTTCCACACTTAAAACATTTTCCAGTCCCTTTAAGACAATCTCCACCATGCTTCTTTCCACACTTTGAGCATAAGGAAACATTCATCTTCTTTTCACCATTATTCTGAGATTTCTCCTTGAACTCCATCTTTCGTTTCTTGTCAAAACTATGAGATGGATAAGTAATACCAACTTCCATTTCTACCTTGATAGCACAACGCACAATTTCTTCATAGCTACTAAAGTCTCTTATTGCTAATGCCCTTCGAAGATTTGGTTTTAAGCCACTAAAGAATCGATCAACTTTACTTTCAGGTTGGATGATAAATCCAGATGCATACCTTGCAAGCCTTGTAAAATTTGCTTCGTATATACCAACAGATTCATCATCCTTTTGCTTTAGTTCAAGAAACTCCTTCTCCATCTTTGTTCGAAGAATACGAGGGAAGTACTTATTGAAAAATAAGTTCTTGAACTCGTCTCATTCCATGGACTCAATTTCATCTCATTGCCTCGTATTCTTGATAAGATTCCACCATTGATCAGCTTCACCTTCCAAACGATATACTGCTAAGATGACTTTATCATGTTCAGAACATTGAAGAACTGAAAATATCTTTTCAGTGGTACTGATCCATTGTTCAGCAACAAGTGGATTAGAAGACCCACTGAAAGAAGGTGGATGTTGCCTCATGAAGGACTCAATAGAATATTGTTCTCTTCTCTGCTCATTTGGAATTCCAGAATGATTCATAGCTTCTGTAAGTATAGCAATAAGATTTTGCACTCCATCTCCCATAACATTTGTTTGTTTAGGAGTAAAATCATTACATTGTCCGTTGCATTGATCAACACGGTTCCTTCTGGTTCCAGCCATCGTCTAAAACCCAAAAGGAATAGTGTGAGAGGCAAAATTTATGCTAGGGAAAACAACATAATAAAGGGGGAGTACCTTCAATATCTAACATCTTAGGTTTAATTCTAATATCGTTAGCGCAATTCTAGGACTATAACCTATACTTATACTTAACCTTAGGGACATACCTAGACATACCTTAGAAATATCTCTAGGGATCTCACTAAAGTTCTCGCATCCTAGTTTCCAAAGGTTGACTAAACCTTTCCTCTGATACCAACTGTAACGGTCTGGAATTACTTCCAGTGGACTATAATTGATACCTATCAGGGCACTCCATGGGCGGCTACACCCCCTGGGCGGAACACACCACCATCCCCAGTGGCATCCATTTCCTCATGAAGCCCTTGGGCGGAGATCCATGCTTCGTCCAACGCTCACATGTGAGAGTTCCCAAGGATCGGATACATTCCTACCTCCTTTGCCTCTGATACCAACTGTAGATACCCAAAGCTTGATGTACATGGACATTACATTACTTTTGCGGAATACTTAGTACATAACAAAAACACACACACAAGGACTGTAATAGTTTAGTGTCTTTGGAAACTCGGAACGTAATCTTCTAATCACGGTGAAAGATCTTCAACATCTCCCATAAAGATCTTCCCTTTTTTTCTTACCTAAAACCTTTCTTTATATCCTGGGGAAAAGAAAAAATAAAAGGGTAGCTCAAATTCTCATTAAGGGTAAACAAAAGAAATATCAATCACATTATATTCATAAGAACATATCTTTTGTAAATCTTAACCTGCAAAAGAGATCATAATTTCATAACATGGGATAAATCATATTAGTGAAATGTAATCCCAATAATCATAACTTAAAACATGAAACTTTGTGGCATACACACATAATCATATAGAATCATTTCTTATTAGTCAAGACTCATTTCCAAGACTATCTTAGTGGACAAAGTCCATTTCTGAACCGAGTTCACTCCTCGTTTCAGTCCTGTTTCACTGAACCGGTATAACCTACCGTTCCAGCCATGTCTATCTCATGAGATATAAAATCTTTACCCAATGCATTGGAGGGAGATATAGTTCACACCCATCTCATAATGATACCATTCTTATGTGTTCCACAAAATCTTAAATCATACATCATAGCATAACCCATGTAATAAAAATGGGATTCTTAAACAACATGGCATCATAAAACAATTCATATAAGAATAAGGTGGTGGTGGAAAATAGATTTCACCACGGCGTGGAGACGGTATTCTGTACGTACGCACGCGCGGTGATTTAGTTTTCCGTAGGATGGATAGATGGTGAAATAGGGTTGTTTCATACTTATAATAACATATAAGTATATGAGTGATACTGATTTTATTACTTCATAATGAAACAACCTAAGAAGAAGAAGTGGAAGAAGAAATAAAGGTGAAAGAATCGGTAACAGAAATTACCTCTTCTTTGAAGCACCTCTTTGAGACCTCTTCTTAGGGCACTAAAATTGGTCTTTGAGGGAGACCAGAACCTCTAGGATGTTTCTAGGGAAGTGGAGAAGAGAATTTTTCAGGGTTTGGACGAGTCTGAAGGCTCAAAGTTGTGTGAGGAAGATAGGGAGTAGGTGCCATTTTATAAGGGAGGAGAGGGGCTCCTTTGGAAAACTAAAAATATTATTTTATTATAAAGTCATATTCAGTTTTAAATAGCTCCAAATTGATTTATTTATAAGATAGGGTATGGATGGGTCGAAATAATCTCATCCAATAGAATTTAGACAAGTTTAGGTTCCTATTTTAACCTTATCATTTAGATTTAACATTAAGTTAAATAATTTTACTTTTACCGTGTCTTCTTGTGTTCTTATACTATAAGGTTAATAAACATACTATAACAAGCCAAACGAACCCCAAGTTGTTTCTTATTAATATATATAACCTTATCTAAGTCATTTGGCCGAACCTTAGATTTTTAGGAATAAAATAACAATTAATAATATAATATTTGTTTTAAAAACTATTTTATGTCAATTTTGACACCATTTGGTAATTGATTTTTGTAAAATTCATAACAGAATGATTAGTTCGAAAAAAGTTAATAAAATAAATACTAACAAGTCATATTAACCTATCAAATTAGTGGAATTCATAAAAAGTCTAAAATTACATTTATTTGGGTATTTATAACATAAATTATGTCAATATTTCATTAATAAGATAATTACTGCATCATCGTTGTGTCACGAATAAATTAAATTATTTAATGTCTAAAAATTACAAATAAAATATCATTATATAGGAAATCTTTTTATCTTTCTAATGAATGTTTATAGTCGAATTTATCTTATGTATAACCCAATATTAAAAATGATTTACTTATTAAACTTTGATTTTAACTATTTTAACCTTTTTTTAAATAAATTAATAATAAATGTCCTAATCTAATCCAAGTGGGCTTAAATGGTCATATTTTATTCCTAACGTTGTTTTTGGTCGAATTACAGTTATCCAATAGAATTAGGACATGTGTTAGGGTAATAATAATATCATTTTTACCATTAATTACCCTATTTACTTTTAACTGTGGTAAAAAAGTCAAAAGTTACTATTCACCAAAAATTATTTGCATCTCATTGAACCACATTTTAGTCCTTGATATTAACTGTGTCTCTCGGGTTTTCGAAATTCCACTCACAGAAGCGGTAAAATTATGTTTTATGAAAAATTCAGTTTTTTAACTACCACTTAGTGGTTTCACTATTCATCAAAAAATGAACGTTTCCAGAAAAATACAAAAAATTGGGCCTAAGCTATATTTGATATTATGAATTCAAAAATGATGTCTATTTTACCAAATTCAAAACATATCAGTTACATTAATTAATTTAAAAATTAATTCCCGTCGTCAAAACAAATAGCGTGTTTTTAAGAGATAATAACTATCAAAAGATTGACACTTGTTTATGTCTGGTTTAAATGTGAAATTACATCCAATAACCAACATTGTATTAAATTGTAAAAATATATTCGGAATATACTTTAAAACCACTCAAATTAATAATTTATCACTATTAATTATTTTGATTAAAAAAGTTGTTTTTAATTAAAATTTAGTAATTTTCACTATTCATCAGAAAATGAAAGTTATCCGAAAAGTACAAAAATTTCACCCTAAGCTAATTTCGATATTCTGAATCCAAAAATGAAGTCCATTTTGAAAACTAAAATTTACAAAATTTCAAAAAGTGGTTATTACTATTCATAACGGCTAGTTTTAATAATATTTTAATAGCATATCGTTGTTTAGTGAAACTCGGTATTGCGTACTACACACGCTATCGAGGAAGGTCGTGATTGCGTGTAATGCAAGGCAAGTCAAGGATGCGTGTTGTGCAAACTTCTTTTGGTGTAGCATACAACACAAGACATTAATGAAATTAAAAAGAATATTTTTCATAAAATATCGGGGTGTTACATTATTTTGGTGTAGCGTACAACAGAAGACATTAATGAGATTCAAGTCAATGGGATGGTCTCTTGATAAGCCATATATCTACAAAAGAAAGATCATTGCACTTTTTTTCATTGATGTCCAAATGGAACACATTTGAAATTTCACAGTTTTAATCTCAAAATGATTTTTAACAGCATACAAAAATTAATTCATATAGTATAAAAGAAAGAAAACACCCCTGAAGATTATTGTTATCTTAAGAATTGAATTGAAAAAATAATCCACCTTATCAAAAAATACAACGAGGTTGATCTACAAAAGAAAGAGCATCACACTTGTTGTAATTGAAGTCCAAATGAATTATTCCTATAAAATCACTACAAAATAGAATGATTAAACATAAGATAGTATAGGACGAGTGATGCAAAGAATTCCCAATGGAAAATGTTAATTTTTCTATGAATTTCATTGACACCTCACACTGATTTTCAAGAAAACGCAAAAAACATCATGTCTGGGCTGTTATCATCTAAACATTTACAAAAGATAACAGAAAATATTAATTGCAACATTAGAGATAAATGAAAAGAATGATACCTGATGAAAAATGAAAGAAGCGAATCTAATGTGATTAAAGTTGGGTAGTGTGATCCTTAAGGGATACATTGATCTACCAATATCAAACACATTTTAAATTTCCCAGTTTTAGGATCAAAATAATTCATATTGAAAAAATATAAAAACTAACAGAAAAGAAAGAAAATTCTCATGATGAATGTTGTTATCCTAAGAATTAAACTGAAAAATCATCCACCTTATCAAAAAAAACATAACCAAGTTTGCATCATCCAAACACCTATTCGTAAAAGATAATAGAAAATATTAATTACAACGTTAGAGTTAAATGATGTCCAAAGGTATTATTCATACAACATTACCTACAAAATAGAAAGATTAAACATGAGATATGAGTGATACAATGTATTCCCAAGGAAAAAATGTTAATTTTTGTATGAATTTCATTGACACCTCACTTATTTTCATGGAAACACAAAAAACATCATGTAAAACAAAAATTCTAGCATGCAAGATAGTATCAACTAGTATCGAACACATTTAAAATTTCACAGTTTTAGGCTCAAAAAGATTTTTTAACATCATACAAAAATTAATTCATATTGAAAGAACATAAAAACTAATTAAAAAGAATGAAAACTCCCTTCATGATTGTTGTTATCCTAATAATTGAATTGAAAAAATCATCTAGCTTACTATCAAAACAACTATTCATAAAAGATAACAGAAAATATTAATCGCAACATTAGAGTTTAATAAAATAAATTATAGAAGTGAATCTAATGAGATTCAAGTCAGGTGATCTCTAGAGAATCCATTGATATACAAAAGAAAGTGCATCACGGTGTCATGACCAAATACTAAATAGAAAAACATTATTCACAAAACTAAGAATGAATCTCTTTCTAATAAGATGATTGGGGTTGCATTTATTTGTAAAGGAATCCTTTCAATCTTCAAACTGGCCATAGAGTCCTTATCTCTGTGTGTTGAAATGTAAAACAATGTCATTCACTCATCTTATCCCTTATCACGAGGATTGTCTTTACTTTTACTGAGGTATCAGAATCCTGTAATTGGTGGGGTGTGGTAAAACACTGGGATCAATAGCGTCGAAGAAATATACCTCTCAAAGCAGTAAGGCTGGTTTGCAGTTTCTTATTGGCAGTATTGCTCATTTTCTGAAGTCCGGCAAGTATGCTGAGCAGGTCGGTGCTGGGGCTCCACTTTTTCCCTCTTCCATCCTCAAATAACTAGCTACAGAGGTTCTGGAATTAGCTGGGAACGCTGCGAGGGACCACAAGGCGTCTCAATTCGTGCCGCGACACATTCACCTCGCAGATCGGAATGATGAGGAGCTTAGCAAACCTCTCGGTGATGTTACCATTGCTAACGGAGGTGTGATTCCTAACATTCACAATCTGCTATTGTTAAAGAAGGGTGGTGTATCTGGATTGAAACCCTCGGGTGAAGATGACGATTAATCATTTTTGATGGTTTCGGTTCCTATGAAATTAATTTTCTTCGACAGATGTGGTTTTTTGCAGGCTTTTACCCTAAGGATAAGCGCTACGGTGACCAACTGAAGGGGGTGAATGCAATGGCGACGAACTGAAGGGATGACTGTTGTGGCGACGAACTGAAGTGGGATGACCGTTGTGGCGATAAAGGCTTTATTTCATCTATATCTTTAGGGTCATCAGGGTACCGGATTTGGAAAATGATTGCCGCACCGGTGACAATTAGGGCGTGGATTGTATTTAATAAATATAACAAATAATAATTATAATGAAAATTCTATGTTTCTAAAATAAATTAATTATTATACATACATCTAATTCCCTATTTTTTATTTATATGTTTATAATTTATTTGGGTGGAGTCAACATAAATTTGAATCATTTATCAATAATTTTAAATTACATATATTTGTTTGATGAAAAATTATTAAATTATCAATATTTTAATTCATTATATAAGCATATATTGTTATTAACAAATGACTTGTTTATGAAAAAAATTAATAAATATATATTAAATTATTAGTAAAAAATTTATTGATAGTGAATAATTTATTGGGATGTGTATGCTTAATGGTAAAATATTTTTCATTGATAATAAATAATAAAAATATATTCATTTGTTTGTAAGATATTTTTTGGTTTTTCTAGGATATAGCGACAAATTTAATTAAATCCAAATCATTTGTTGGTATAAACGAGGTAATAATTACAGATGTACATGTTGGTAAAAAGAATTGTCGATACTTATAAAGAATATAAATAGAATGATATATTTGTTGGAATTACTTATCTTTACCAACATATATATTATCTGACACAAAATATCTATTGGTATAAGTCATTTTTTCGAGAGAGATAGAAGAACGGCTCAAACGAGCTCAAGTATATACCATGTAAAGACCCGTAAAATTCAAGGAAAATTTTTTCTTAATTTTCTTTGGGATTTTACAAGAACGCAGTTTCTGACGGCACCTGATTCCGAGGCCCGGTGTGCCCGGAATCAATTTCCGAAGTTTAGCTCGGGTACGTTCAGTGAACGAACGAGCTGGTTTTTCTAACTTTTGAACCGGTGCTCGGAATTGAAATCTGAGGGCACCGATGAAACCGCTGCGTCGGTAATTGCTTAGGAGCACCCTTTTCTGAACGTGTGTTTGCTCGGTAGGAGTTTTTAATTTTGTGGTTTTAGTGAGGAATAAATAAAATTATATTACAATTTTATTTATTTTCCTCTAGGTAGTTATAACCTAAGTAAGGGAGTTCGGGGTGGGACCCACATGTTGTTAACTAACCATGAGAGGATAAAGGTGGGGTGGGACCCACACAAGCCCAACCCCTCATATTCCTTAACTCCATAACCCCCCTTTAATGTGAGACCACTCACCTCCCCATCTCTCTTCTTTAATCATGTCAACTCACTTAATTAATTAAATGAGTTATGTGTTTGATTTTTAAAAATTGACATGCTTGGCTTGATGTAATAAAATAAGATAAGTCTTATTTTATTTAGGAGGGTTGGTTGTTGTGTGAGGAGATTGGGGAGATAGAACTCTTTTCTCTGGGGAATAACTTCATCCTCCCGCGAAGAGCTTCAATCGTTCTGCGAAGAATGTCATCTCTTCAACGAAGAACGACTCAACGACTCCGGTATCTCCATTCCCTTTCTCCTCCGCGACAAGGGAAGAGACGCCGACGCGAGAGTTCTCCAACGACACGTAATCATCCTCTTCTCTCCGTGATAAAGAGAAGACGACGTCTCCTCAGACGCTCTCCGTCGACGTCTATGGAACCACGCCCCGCAACGCCGCTTTTCGTGACGCTCTTCGAACATCAACTCGTTATCAAGGTAGGGGTTAATTACTTTTGTTCGTGAAATATCCTTTGTCATTTTTCGTCTTTTATTTTTGGGCCGCTTGATATCAACTTATCGGGAGGAGGTCAGACCGCACGAACACGGCCGACTCTCCTCCCTCTTTTGTTGTTGTGTTGTTGCGGTTCGAAAGAAGGCGGCGCGGTGCAACGACATCGTGCGGAATCATGGAGAAATACGGCAAAGATGCGCGGCTCCGTCGTGCCGCGTCGTTGAGGCCGAACAAACCCGCAGCCGGAGTCGGGCCACAGCGAAGGGGCGCGGCGCCGCCACGCCGTGCTGGAGAACCACGAAGACACCGCGGCCGGAGCGGGGCCACGGCGGAGGGGCGCGGCACCGTCGCGCCGTGTCGGGCAGACAAGGCCGCGACTCAAAGCCGCGGCGGTGCAAGGCGTGGCGGCCAGAACCGCTGGTCGTCAGCACCTCGGAGGGCGGGACCGCGGCGGGTCCCGCGGCGGCAACACCGGCCTGCCGGACCGGGCCGGCCGATTCAGGGAGAGACCGGGGGTCGTAACCCCCGGCTGGCCAAAGGAGCGCCCCCCCCCCCCCCCACGTGGGGGCCACGGTTACTCAAACAGGGGGGCAGCACCCCCCCCCTTCCACTCAGCTCGGTGTGGCCGAGCTGGCCACGCGGGCTAGGCCGGGCCGCGCCCTAATGGGCCAGACCCGGACCCGGTTCGGGCCGACCCGGTTCGGGCCGAACCAGGGGGTCTCGGGCCGGGTCGGTCCGGGCCCAATACCCCCCTAAAAACGGACAGGTTCATTCTTTTGCCCATATCTTGGGCTGCAGACCTCCGATCAACGAACCGTCAGTTGCGATACGAACCTTGGATCGAGACGGTCGTTTCGGTATATTACACTAAAGGTTTTGGAGAACTTTGGGTACAGCCGGGTTGGTTCGAACACGAAACCAAGCGGGCCCTCGGAGCGGAGACACTTATAACTTGACCTCCGGACGTCCGATTGACGTGCCATCGACTATGTTGGATTCCTCTTAGTGAGACAGATGTTTTGGCTTACTCCACTCGAGGTTTGGACGCAGCTGGAGTGCGGTCGGGTTGGTTTTGACTTAAAAACCAACCGGGCCCCTAGAATGAAAAAGCCAATAATTCTCAGACCGGGCGTCCGATTGACGCGCCGTCTGTCACGTTGAGTTTATCTTATCGAGACAGAACTTTGAGATACATCAACTCCGGACTACGTGTCAGTTGATGTATCGACACCTTGGCTCGTGGAGCGGACCCTCCCGGAAACGAGCATACTGTGTGCGGGAATCCTGGAGCTGGCTGCGACTGCGACGACGATGATGACTGCACTGTAATTCTATGTGGGTTCGGCAGCGATGAAGACCGTACTGAAATCCTCCGTGGGTTCGACGGTGATGAAGACGGCACTGAAATCCTCCATGGGTTCGGCAGCGATGAAGACCGTACTGAAATCCTCTGTGGGTTCGATGACGATGAAGACTGCACTAAAATCCTACGTGGGTTCGGCAGCGATGAAGACCGTACTGAAATCCTCCGTGGGTTCGATGATGATGACTACTGTTTTTGTATCTTACGTGGGTCTGGCAGTGTTTGACTATGTTTTTGCTATCCTACGTGGGTCTGGCAGAGTAGCCTGTCTGTATCCTATGTGGGTCCGACAGCTTAGCTAGTTTAGTATCCTACGTGGGTCCCAGTATAGATGAATCAGTGGCTATATCTGATCATCTCTATCACCTTACGAAGAAGTTATACCTGTGTGAGCTGAGTCTTGACTTCAATCAATATCTTCCATATGATTGACTTGCTTTCCTATGTGGATTGAGTTGTGTTATCCTATGTGGATTGGGTTGTACTCCTATGTGGACGTGATCGAACTTGGGCATGGATGCTGGAGCCGAGCAGGAATTGATGACTTAGGTATATGTATGGGCATATACCTAAGTAGTGTTGGATGTTACTTCGTGATTGTATCTTTCCTTTGGAATTATCCTTTGTGGATTCTGGGAGACCTTCGGGGGTCTTGGGATCCCTACTGAGTAGCGTATATTCACCCCTGCAAGGGCTATGCCCGCACTACGTTGTGTTGGTTGCAGACGACGGACAACACTGATCGTGGTTGAGGCTTGTGGAGCAAGTCGGTACCTGGAGGTGGACCACTGGGCGGGACGTACTCGGAGTGGACGGTTGGACCCGCGGAGCTGAGGAGGCTTTCTGTACCCACCCTTCAGGTGGGACTTCCAGTGGACGACTCGACGTTGCTGCTTTACTATCAGTTGTTGTACTTTCTTCCAGTTGTACTTTACTTTCAGTTTGGGTTTGTATTCTGGCCCATTTAATTTTCCGCACTACTTTTGTACCCAGATTTACTTAGTGTTTACTTCTTCTTGCTTACTCTGTGGTTTGTTTACATTATAAAGGCAATGCCTTCCCCTTTTGTCGGGATTTACGCCTTGGTGCTAGTCGCCAGCCCCTGGCCTATGGGAGGCGGGCTTGGGGTAGTCATGGCACAGGTCCCGAGGATGGGTCATGACAAATTGGTATCAAAGGAGTTCGGTTCTACCGCAAAACTCAGGACTCTGATCTTTCTTCTATGAGAAGCAATAGTGTTAAGGGTATTGAGTGTGGTTTTCAGTCCAGGGAGTCCAGTGTTGGTGCGGCGACCGACGTATCCGTACACCAGGACCCTGGCTTCTGATTTCCGACTCAATGCACGAAAACATTGATTGAATGTGTGTTTCAAAAGTTTTCTTTGTGATTAATTTGTGTCAGCTCACCAGGTATACTGTTTTGACCGTGGCACACCTGTTTCTTTTTAGGATGGCCCCACGATGGCAGCCAACTAGGGTTCCGAGTTTTGTACGAGCCGACAGCCCACCGAGCGACGAGGCCTCGGTGCAGGGCCCTTTTTCAGCAGAGGCACTGAGGGTACCACTACCCACCGAGCCTCCGATGCCACCAGCCCCAGCCGCTGAGAGTGCACGTCGCCTTAGTGCACTACACGAGTTTCAGCGTCAGAGACCGCCCATGTTCCGCGGGGAGACGAACCCTCAGGCAGCCGAGGATTGGATGGAGGCGGTTGTTCGAGTTTTCAGGTTAGTGGGGACACCAGCTGACCTCATGGTGATCCTCGCAGCGAGCCTCCTGCACGCGGCAGCAGGCAGATGGTGGAGCTTGATGCTCCAGGTGCACGACGAGGCATCACTCCTCTGGACGGACTTTGAGAGCCTCTTTTTCTCGGAGTTCATCTCATCCACCCTCTGTGCGGTGCGCATCTAGGAGCTTCTACAGCTGCGGCAGGGTAGCATGACGGTCGCCTAGTACTCGGCGAGATTTACCGATCTCTCGCGCTATTCGACGGACATGGTACGTGACCCATTCTTCTAGGCCCGGACCTTCGAGTAGGGACTGAGGCATGAGATGAGGGCGTCGATGATCTCCCTCAGCATTCCGACACAGGCATGAGTACTGGAGCGAGATCTTCTCATAGAGAGCTTTCTTGCTGAGCCTACGCCAGCAGTGAGACCTACCGCAGGGCGGCACGTAGCAGAGTCATCTGCAGCTGGCAGTCGACGGATGACACAAGGGTCCAGGCGGACCGTACCATCAGGAAGACGACCTCAGGACACTAGCTCAGAGGTGCGGGGCACACGGCGTAGAGCCAACCTTCCGAGGAGCAGATAGTGCTACGCATGCGGCGGCCAGGGCCACATGGCTCGTGACTGCCCGACCCGCCGTGCAGAGGAGCAGCAGACGATTGAGGGGCCACCCAGGCAGAGGCAGAGGGTCAACCGTGGCGATCTGCCGAGAGAAGGCGGATGAGGCAGGGGAGCTGGCCGAGCAGCAGGTGGTGGGTGACTCTTTGAGGCTTTACCACCACCACCACCAGGAGGTCCACCCCGACCACAGGGAGATGGTGGGAAGAGACAGGCTCAACTTTAGGCAGCGGAGGCCTATGACCACAGCATGCCAGAGATGATTCGAGGTATTATCTGTGTCTACTCCACCCTTGATACAGTTCTTATAGACACAGGAGCGAGTCATTCCTTTATTGCCACTGCCCTTGTTCGGAGCTCAGAGATTCCGATGGAGCCGTTGGCTCAATCCTTACGGCTAGAGACTCCTACGGGAGAAGACTTGACGATTACGCACTGGTGCCAGCAGTGTGAGCTTACTCTAGGAGGCGAGAGTTTTGGCTGGGATCTTCTTGTAGCGGCGTCGAGGCCTTACGACGTCGTCTTGGGCATGGATTGGTTATCTACAGTCCATGCTCAGATCGACTGTATTAGGTGCAAGGTGTGGTGTGTACGCACCGACGGGAGCAGGTTCACCTTCACCGGCGAGAAGGTAGCCTTTGCAGCACAGGATGGACTCACGCAGAGGAGAGGACATCCCATCACTCATCAGTTGGCTAGCCTCATCCTAGGAGCAGTTGACGTGCGGAGTCCTAGTTTTCCTGTGGTGGTGGATCAGTATGCGGACGTTTTCCCTGACAACGTTCCAGGACTACCTCCTCACAGAGAGGTAGAATTCTATATTGAACTATACCCCGGGACAGTCTCGATATCCAATCCAGCATATCGGATAGCCCCCTCTGAGCTCCGAGATCTACGGGTACAGTTGGAGGACTTACATGGAAAGGGATTCATCCGACCCAGTGTTTCACCCTGGGCTTCCCCGATATTGTTCGCCTTGAAGGAGGACAGAAGCTTGAAACTTCGTGTCGACTATCATCACCTGAACCAGGTGACCGTGAGGAACAAGTATCCGCTACCAAGGATTGACGACCTCTTCGATCAGCTCAAGGGAGCATGGTGGTTCTCGAAGATAGACCTCAGATCAGGCTATCATCAGCTCAGAGTTCGAGACGAGGACGTACAGAAGACGACCTTCAGATGTCGATATGGCCACTATGAGTTCTTGGTTATGCCTTTCGGCATAACCAAAACTCCAGCAGTGTTCATGGGTCTCATGAACATGATATTTCAGCCATACCTCGATCGATTTGTCGTGGTCTTCATCGACGACATATTGATATACTCGACCACTGAGGAGGAGCACGCCTACCACTTGCGGTTGTACTTGACACACTCCTAGAGCACCAGCTTTATGGTAAGCTCTCGAAGTGTCAGTTCTGGTTACATGAGGTCCACTTCTTGGGACACGTCATCTCTGAGGCGGGAGTTGCGGTGGATCCTGTGAAGATCGAGGCAGTGCTAGCTTGGGAGCCACCCAGGAGCGTGACAGAGGTGCAGAGTTTCTTGGGGATAGCTGGGCACTACCGGAGGTTTGTTCCAGACTTATCCAGAGTTGCAGCAACACTCTCAGCTTTGACGAAGAAGGGGAAACCCTTCGTGTGGTCAGACAGATGTCAGCAGAGCTTCTAGGAGCTCAGACAGATATTGAAAAGTGCACCTATCTTGAGGCTACTAGAGGAGGGAGTGGGGTACGTAGTCTACTGCGATGCATCAGGGACCGGACTCAGATGTGTCCTGATGCAGGAGCGGGCAGTGATCACCTATGGATCACGTCAGTTGAGGCAGCATGAGCAGAACTATGCTACCCATGACCTGGAGTTAGCAGTAGTGGTCTTCGCTATGAATATGTGGTGAAACTACCTGATGGGCGAGCGCTTTACAGTCTACTCTGACCACCAGAGTCTCAGGTACATCTTCTCGCAGAAGGACCTGAATTTGAGACAGCGGTGATGACTCGAGTTCCTCTAGGATTATGAATTTGAGATAGTCTATACTCCTAGAAAGGGAAACGTAGTAGCCGATTCCCTCAGTAGGAGGACGAGCATTCAGCTACTCGGTGAGGCGACGGAGAAGCTAGCCGCTTTGCAGATATCCTTCGTGGATAAAGATTGAGAAACCTTTCTTTAGTCACTCACAGTCACTCCTCCACTACTGCAGCGGGTCAGAGAGGCACAACGTGGGGACGCTGACTGTGAGACGCGGCGTGCGCAGATATCCTCAGGATAGGCACCTAATGGATTCTCTATTGGAGGAGAGCACATCTTCCTTTTCATAGGACGTACCATGGTACCAGTTTCTTTACAAGAGAAGGTTATGAGAGAGTTTCACACTTCCCCTTTAGAGGTACATCCAGGAGTGGAGAAGATGTACCAGGATCTCAGAAGACAACACTGGTGGCCGGGTATGAAGAAGTTTTTGGCAGAGTTCGTTTCTCGATGCCTCACCTGCCAGCAGGTGAAGGCAGAGCACCAAGTACCAGCAGGCTTGGTACAGCCCTTGGAGGTCCCATAGTGGAAGTGGGACGAGATATCTATGGACTTCGTGACTGGACTTCCACGTACTTCCAGAGGTCACGACTCCATTTGGGTGATTGTCGACCGAATCACTAAGTCGGCTCACTTCTTACCCATCAGAGATCAGGGCTCAATGGAGAGCTTGGGATGCCTCTACGTTCAGGAGATCATACGACTTCATGGTGTTCCATCATCTATCGTCTCTGATCAAGATGCTCACTTTACTTCCCAACTTTGGAAGGGGTTGCAGGAGGCATTCGGGACACATCTACGTCAGAGCACCGCCTTTCACCCTCAAACGGATGTTCAGACGGAGAGGACCATTCAGACTCTCGAGGACATGCTCCGTGCATGTGTCCTCGACTTTGGTTGCAGCTGGGAGGACCACCTGCCCTTGGTGGAGTTCGCGTACAACAACAAATACCACTTCACCATCGGGATGGCACCATATGAGGCATTGTACGGTCGACCTTGAAGATCACCTCTGTGCTGGACATACCCTAGGGAGTCGGCACTTGTGGGACCAGAGATGGTCCAGGCCACGACAGAGAAGGTCCATGTCATCCAGGAGCGGATGAGGATAGCTCAGAGCCGACAGAAGTCTTATGATGACAGGAGGCATAGGCCACTGGAGTTCAAGGATGGCGACCACGTCTTATTGCGGGTCTCACCTCGACGTGGATTACGGTGATTTGGCCGAAGCGGCAAGTTATCTCTGCGCTTCATCAGACCATTCCAGGTCCTCAATAGGATAGGTGAGGTGGTTTATCGCCTGGCTCTACCACCTCAGTTGCACTGGGTTCACGATGTCTTCCACGTATCTCAGCTGAGGAGATACGTGCATGACCCGACGCATATCATCGACCATGGGGAGTTGGACATTGACGATGGTGCGACTTTTGCGGAGGTCCCGGTGGAGATCGAGGATCAACAGGAGCGGGTCCTACGTAGATGATCGATACCTCTAGTGCGCATCATATGGCAGTACGGGAACCTCCAGGAGAGCACTTGGGAGCGGGAGGCTCAGATGCGTGCTCAGTACCCTCTTTTGTTCCCCTAGTTTGTGATGTATCTTTACAGGGACGTAAAGCCCTGAGGTGGGAGTAATGTAAAGACTCGTAAAATTCAAGGGAAATTTTTTCTTAATTTTCTTTGGGATTTTACAAGAACGCAGTTTCTGACGGAACCTGATTCCGATGCCCGGTGTGCCCGAAATCAATTTCCGAAGTTTAGCTCGGGTACGTTCAGTGAACGAATGAGTGGGTTTTCCTTACTTTTGAACCGGTGCTCCAAATTGAAATCTGAGGGCACCGATGAAACCGCAGCATCGATAATTTCTTAGGATCACCTTTTCCGAAGGTGCGTTTGCTCGGGAGGAGTTTTTAATTTTGTGGTTTTAGTGAGGAATAAATAAAATTATATTACAATTTTATTTATTTTCCTCTAGGTAGTTATAACCTAAGTAAGGGAGTTGGGGGTGGGACCCACATGTTGTTAACCAACCATGAGAGGATAAAGGTGGGGTGGGGCCCACATGATCCCAACCCCTCATATTCATTAACTCCATAACCCCCCTTTAATGTGAGACCACTCACCTCCCCCTCTCTCTTCTTTAATCATGCCAACTCACTTAATTAATTGAGTTATGTGTTTGATTTTTAAAAATTGAAATTCTTGGCTTGATGTAATAAAATAAGATAAATCTTATTTTATTTGGGAGGGTTGGTTGTTTTGTGAGGAGATTGGGGAGATATAACTCTTTTATCTGGGGAAGAACTTCATCCTCCCGTGAAGAGCTTCAATCCTTCCGCGAAAACGACTCAACGACTTCGGTATCTCCATTCCATTTCTCTTCTGCGACAAGGGAAGAGACACCGATGCGGGAGTTCTCCAACGACACATAATCATCCTCTTATCTCTGTGATAAAGAGAAGACGATGTCTCCTCAGACGCTCTCCGTCGACATCTACGGAACCACGCCCCGCGACGCCGCTTTCCGCGAAGCTCTTCGAACATCAACTCGTTATCAAGGTAGGGGTTAATTACTTTTGTTCGTGAAATATCCTTTTCTGTTCTTCGTCTTTATTTTTGGGCCGCTTGATATCAACTTATCGGGAGGAGGTCGGACCACACGAACACGGCCGACTCTCCTCTCCCTTTTGTTGTTGTGTTGTTGTAGTTCGAAAGAAGGTGGAGCGGTGCAACGACACCGCGCGGAATCATGGAGAAATGCGGCAAAGATGCGCGGCGCCGTCGCGCAGCGCCATTGAGGCCGAACGAACCTGCGGCAGGAGTCGGGACGCAACGAAGGGGCACGACACCGTCGCGCCACGCCGGAGAACCACGAAGACAACACGGTTGGAGCGGGGCCGCGGCGGAGGGGCGTGGCGCCGTCGCACCGTGCCGGTCGGACAAGGCCGCGACTCAAAGCTGCGACGGTGCAAGGCGGGGCAACCGGAACCGCCGGCCGCCGGCACCATCGAGGGCGGGACCGCGGCGGGTCCCGCGGCGGCAACACCGGCGGGCCGGACCGGGCCAGCCGTTTCAGGGGGAGACCGGGGGTCGTAACTCCCGGCTGGCCAAAGGAGCCCCCCCCCACGTGGGGGTCACAGTTACTCAAACAGGGGGGCAACACCCCCCCCCCTTCCACTCAGCTCGGCGTGGCCGAGCTGGCCACGGGGGCCGCGAGCGCGCTTCGGGCCGGGCCGCGCCCTAATGGGCCAGACCCGGACCCGGTTCGGGTCGAACCGGTTCGGGCCGACCCAGGGGGTCTCGGGCCGGGTCGGTCCGGGCCCAATACCCCCCTAAAAACGGACAGGTTTGTTCTTTTGACCATATCTTGGGCTGAGGACCTCAGATCGACGCACCGTCAGTTGTGATGAAAACCTTGGATCGAGACGGTCGTTTTGGTATATTACACTCAAGGTTTCGACGAACTTTGGGTATGGTCGGGTTGGTTTGAACACGAAACCAACCGGGCCCTCGGAGTGGAAACACTTATAACTTGAGCTCCGAACGTCCGATTGACGTGCCGTCGACTCTGTTGGATTCCTCTTAGTGATACGGACCTTTTGGGTTACCCCCCTCGAGGTTTGGACGCAGTTGGAGTGTCGTCGGGTTGCTTTTGACTTAAAAACCAACCGGGCCCCTGGAACAAAAAAGCCAATAACTCTCAGACCGGGCGTCCGATTGACGCGTCGTCTGTCACGTTGAGTTCCTCTTGTTGAGACAGAACATTGAGATACATCAACTCCGGACTACGTGTAAGTTTATGTATCAACCCCTTGGCTCGTGGAGCGGACCCTCCTGGAAATGAGCATGTTGCGTGCGGGAACCCTAGAGCTGGCTGCGACTGCGACGACGATGATGACTGCATTGTAATCCTATGTGGGTTCGGCAGCGATGAAGACCGTACTGAAATCCTCCGTGGGTTCGACGGCGATGAAGACTGCACTGAAATCCTCCGTGGGTTTGGCAACGATGAACACCGTATTGAAATCCTCTGTGGGTTCGACGATGATGAAGACTGCACTGAAATCCTACGAGGGTTCGACAACGATGAAGACCGTACTGAAATCCTCTGTGGGTTCGACGGCGATGACTAATGTTTTTGTATCCTACGTGGGTCTGGCAGTGTTTGACTCTGTTCTTGCTATCCTACGTGGGTATGGCAGAGTAGCTGGTCTGTATCCTATGTGGGTCCGACAGCTTAGCTGGTTTAGTATCCTACGTGGGTCCCAGCATAGATGAATTAGTGGCTATATCTGATCATCTCTATCACCTTACGAAAAAGTATACCTATGTGAGCTGAGTCTTGACTTCAATCAGTATATTCGATATGATTGACTTTATTTCCTCTATGGATTGAGTTGTGTTATCCTGTGTGGATTGGGTTGTACTCCTATGTGGATGTGATCGAACTTGGGCATGGATGCTGGAGCCGAGCGGGAATTGATGACTTAGGTATATGTATGGGCATATACCTAAGTAGTGTTGGATGTTACTTCGTGATTGTATCTTTCCATTGGAATTATCTTTTTTGGATTATGGGAGACCTTCGGGGTCTCAGGGTCCCTGCCGAGTAGCGTATACTCACCCCTGCATGGGCTATGCACGCACTACGTTGTGTTGGTTGCAGACAACAGACAACGCTGATCGTGGCTGAGGTTTGTGGAGCAAGTCGGTACCTGGAGGTGGACCACTGGGCAGGACGCACTCGGAGCAGACGACTGGACCTGAGGAGATGAGGAGGCTATCTGTACCCACCATTCAGGTGGGACTTCCAGTGGACGGCTCGACGTTGCCACTTTACTATCAGTTGCTGTACATTCTTCCAGTTGTACTTTACTTTCAGTTTGGGTTTGTATTCTGGCCCATTTACTTTTCTGCACTACTTTTGTACCTAGATTTACTTAGTGTTAACTTCTGCTTGCTTACTCTATGGTTTGTTTACTTTATAAAGGCAATGCCTTTCCCTTTTGTCGGGATTTACGCCTTGGTGCTAGTCGCCAGCCCCTGGCCTATGGGAGATGGGCTTGGGGTAGTCACAGCACGAGTCCCGAGGATGGGTCGTGACATACCATTGCACATCCAACGTGATAAACATAAGCTCGAATGAATCCCGGATGAAGGATATCTCCTTTTCACTAGCTTAGGCATTAAAAAAGCTCAAAAATTTGATTAATGGAGGCTAATCCCATTGTAAATTATATTAGGGAAGAATGGTGGTTTAATTAGTTTGTTAAGGGGAAAATGTAAAATTACCCAAAAATTTATCCCGTGTACGGTTTGTCCGCACAGTTTGGCTAACCCTTCATAAACCATGCATGGGAACCAAGAGAAGAGGGGAACTCGCATGGTTAGGCAACATGGTTAGGGAAATTGTGCGCCAACCATACGATATGGATCGACTGAAAATGTAGACCATCCGCATGGTTAGATCTAACTTTGTAGCATACCCTCACGGTTTACACTAACCGCGCAACAATGCCATTCTTCCCTGGAAATGGGTTTTGAGCTCGAAACAAGCCCCATAGACCCTTGGGACATTCTCTAACTCAAAATAATTCATATTAGGTCAAAAAAAGAATTAGAATAATATTTAAAGGATCTATACCTGAGTGAAAAATCGTGTTCTTACAGTAAGTCTAAATTTAAAATATATCATTCATTTTTAATCCTATTTTACATTGAGTTGGGTTATCATATAATTACTAACCTAATCCTTAAAATAGAGATCTCAAATTACCTTAAACTTTATTGAAATATTCTAAACCAAATATTCATTGAAATGTATTCTCTCAAAATCATATTTATCATTCCACAAACAACATTAATCATTCATACAATGAAATACCCAAGTATATATATACCCTAATCATATAATTACAATAACATAACTTTCCCTAAACCATTTGCATCTCCAAGACATTAAACCACAATGTGATTACATATTCCTCAAAATATTAACTCTATATTTAACCCTCAAATGGTATTAACCACTAGTTTATAAAGTCACACATTAACCTCTATATATCATAACACAAAAAAAAGGATCATATCTAAAAATATCATGAATTAATTATAGATACTAAGGTTAACAATTAACATCTAACTTACTTTTTGAAAATTGGACCACCCTTTATTATATCAACATAACGTGTATATTAAACTTAATTTTTATCCATACCTCAATCATGTGTTTTCCAATATTTATCCCAAAAAATATAACATTGTGATAAAATAAATTTTCAAGGATATGAATAAAATTTAATGTATATTTCCATATCATTAATGTAAATCTACTAAATAAAAATCCATAGATGTTTCACATAATCCAAAATAATTTTAGAATATATAAGAATATAATCTAAAAATTTCAGTCTATAATGAGAACATATAATATTTTCAATATTATTAAAATATCAATATCACTAATATGGGTAAGACTAGGAAACTCACCTTTTTCATCACAATAGTAAAAATAAAAAAACTCTAAACCATTTAATAATTCTCCCATATTTGGTTAGAAGACATAGTGGTTTCTAAGTACGTACCTTTATCAATTTCATATTTGTGATCCTATTTCAACCAAATAATAAAACCAAATTGGCAATGATCATATCCAAAATATGAATATGAAAATATCAATACAAATATTCCATACCTTATAACACCTTTTGTTTTGATATATGATACTTTCAGATCAACCTATGACTCTCATTGTTCAGTCATTAGTTATCCATAGTCATTTTCCTACAAGCTTTTCTAACCCAAAACTATTTCAAGTCCCTCATAATGGTTCATAATGTGAATGTGAATTGAATAAAGAATATCCATGGGACTATCTATCCAAGTGAGCATTAATTCCTCTTTGTCATTAACCAAGTCACATTTGAGTTAATACCCAACATGCCCTCTTTAGGGTTATTACTCATAGGTATATCTGTTTAAGAGCCACATCTACTTTATAATATCTAGATTGGGATTAAATTTCTAGGAAAGCCACATACTCAAGACATTACCAAATCTTTTTATCCTATACTTAGACCTTTTCTTAGGGATTTCACTATAGTTATCTCATCCTAATCTACAAAAAAATGTTCATTATTTCATTAACAGTTAACAATATACCATTCCAAAGGGTTACGTCTATCTTTGAAATTGTGAACAGAATTGACTAATCAACCTTTAACACTACTACAAAAGGCCTTTAATAGCTTTAAAATTGGCCTTTGTCAGCACAAAAAAAGTGATGATCACCAGAGCGTGATTAAAACCCCTAGGAATTTATCAGGGCTAGAAAAGATCTGACAAAGGGGTCATTTATGCGTGCTAAAAAAGTGTAGATAAAGTGTGTATTTTTCAGGGCAATTAGAAGTGATGATAATAGAACCCTTTTATTAGCACTTCTAGAAGTACTGATAAAGGTATCCTTTATCACTTCTTGTAGAAGCACTGATCAAGGGCCATACTGTAGTGCACTACAAAATTTATAGCACATTTAAACACCACAAATAGTATAGGTACAATAGAAATATCACCAAAAACAATATAAATGAACAATATAAATTATAAATGAAATAAAATTTACAACATAAATAAAAAAATACTATATTATAGATATTTAAAACATTGGATTATATGATAACATGAGTTTGTAAAAATTATCTTAGACATTAAAAAATATCAATGTTCCTTTTTATTTTCCCCCTAACCCCCACTCATGATATTTATAAACATACCACCACAGTTCGAGAAAAAGAATACACCTCTATAAGAAAACAATTATCATGTTAGTAATAATTTAAAGAAATAAATTATATAGAAAGTGATAATTTTAAACTGAACTTTTAAACAAAACATTGATCCATACAAGGAACACTTTGTATCAATTTGTTTTGTGGTTGAATCATGAATATCACCCCATTTCTTGTTCATCTTGGAGAATTATCTCTAAGAAAACTAAATGAATAAGTTTAAGATAAAAATGTTAAGGAAATTCATTAATTAATAGTAGGTAAAATGGTGAGAAAACAATCTCAGATGTTTTCTCAGTTGTGGTGATTTGATGCACGTTGTAAACTAAAATGGAACTTATATATATTAAAAAAACACACATCGAGTCATACCAGTCACACCATGATTCATATTAAGGTGAGACTCATTCATAAAAATCCCAAATTACTTATGGATCATTTTCTTAAATTATCAAAATAATCTGAATTCTCTTTCTTGGTTTTTAGTATACCATTTGTTTTTTACTAAACTGTCATTTTAAACTTGAAATGAACACTTTAAGTCATATTGGTCACATTGTGTGTCAGTTGGATGTGAGACTTATTCCTACATGTCCCAACTAACTTGTGTATAATTTTCCAAAATTATCAAGACAATCCAAATGTGTTTTCTAGGTTTTCAGTTAGTGACACTTTTTTAACTAAAATAACAATTTTAAACTGACAACACACACATTGAGACATACTAGGCACATCATGTATAATATTGAGGTGAGGATGATTCTCACACATAAAAAATGATTTATGAATCATTTTATAAAAGTAAAAAAACAATACGAATTCATTTTCTCAGTTTTTAGTATGTTAGTTATCCTTTTTACTAAAATAAATGTCAATTTTAAAAAAAATACACACATGGAGTCATACTAGTAACACTGTGCATTAGATTAAGATTAAGATGATTCCTACATGTATCAAATGAATTATGAATCATTTTTCTAAAGTATAAAAATAGAACGATTGTGTTTTCTTGGTTTTGAGTTTGTCACTTGTGTTTTATATTAACATATCATTTTTAAACTGGTAACAAAAACATTGAAATAAATATCACATCATTTATCAGTTTAATGTTAGAATGATTCATATACATCAAAAATAACTTAAGATTCTTTACCTAACTTATCAAGGAAATTTGATCATGTTTACTCTATTTTCAATGAGTGCCACATTTTGAACTAAAATGTCAATTTTAAATTGATAACAGAAAAATTGAGTCATACTAGGAACGTTGTGTATCAGATTAGGGTGAGGATTATTCCTACACATCAAAAAATGAATTCTATATTGTTTTTATAATGTATCAAAACAATAAAAATTCATTTTATCAGATTTGAATTTGTTAGTTATCTTTTTCACTAAAATTAATGTCAATTTTAAATAAAAAGACACAGTGGGAGTCATACCAGTCCCACTGTGCATCAGATTGAGGTGAGGATCACTCTTACATGTCCCAAATGAAATATGGATATTTTTTATAAATTAAAAAAACTATCCTATTTTTTTCTTGATTTTTAGTATGTCACTTTTTTTTACTAAAATATCATTTTAAACTAGACACATGCACTTTGAGTCATACCAGTCACATAGTGTGTTGTTTTTATGTGATAATGATTCATAATTTCCTAAAATTACATATTAATCATTTTAATAAATTATCAAGACAATCTAATCATATTATCTGGGTTTTCAATGAGTGAAATATTTTGAACTTAAATGTCAATTTTAAACTTATAATGGGAATTTTGAGTCACATCAGGAACATAGTGTATCATATTGAGGTGTGGATGATTCAGAAACATAAAAATGGACTTATGTATTATATTACTAAAGTATCAAAACAATATGAATTTGTTTTCTCAGTTTTGAGTATGTCAGTTGCTTTTTTATTAAAATTAATGTCGATTTTAAATAAAAAGACACACTTGGAGTCATATTGGTTACACCGTGAATTAGATTGAGGTGAAAATGATTATAATATGTCCCAAATGACTTATGTATTTTATCCTAAAGTATTAAAACAATATGAATGTGTTTTCTCTATTTTTAGTCTATCAATTGTGTTTTTTACTAAAATTTCATTTTAAACCGAAAACAAGCACATTGAGTCATACCAGTCACATCATGTGTTTAGTTTGAAATGAGAATAATTACTCCATTTCAAAAATTAATTATTAATAAATATCCTAAATTAACATGTAAATTAGACCATGTTTCTCTATTTTTTGTGATTGACACTTTTCAAACTAAAATGTCAATTTTAAATAGATAAGAGATACTTTGAGTCATACCGGGCACATCGTGTATCCGATTGTGGTGAGGTTTATACTTATGAGTCAAAAATTACTTATCGATCATTTTACTAAATTATTATAATAAACAGAATGTATTTTATTGGTTTGGATTATGTCACTTTTCTTTTTTACTAAAAATAGTGTCGATTTTAAAAAAATATACACACATAGAGTCATACTAGTAACATCATGCGTCAGATTGAGTTGAGACTAATTCTTACACATTCCAAATGTCATATGGATAATATTACTAAAGTGTAAAAAGTAATAAAAATGAATTTTATTATTTTTGAGTATGTCTCTTTTGATTTTTACTAAAATGTCATTTTAAACTGGAAACACGCTCGTTGTGTCATAATGATCACATTTTATGTCAGTTTGATGTGATAATAATTCCTATAAATCAAAAATGACTAAGGAATCATTTTAAAAAAATTATCAAGACAATATGATCACATTTGATTCATTCTCAATGAGTGGCACTTTTGAACTAAAATGTTAATTTTAAACTCATAACTGACACTTTGAGTCATACCAGGTACATCATATTTCATATTGAGTTTAAGTTGATTCATACTAGTAAAAAATGACTTATTGATATTTTTACTAAATTATAAAATCAATAAAAATGATTTTTATCCATTTTGAGAATGTTAGTTTTAATTTTTGCTAAAATTAATGTCAATTTTAAATAAATGACACACTTAGAGTCGTACCAGTGACAATGTGCATCAGATTGAGTCATGGTTGATTCCTAAAAATCAAAAATGACATATGGATAGTTTTATTATATTATCAAAACAATATTAATGAGTTTTATCAGTTTTGAGAATTATAGTTGTCATTTTTTCTAAAATTAATGTCAATTATAAATAATAACATGCACCTAAAGTCATACTGGTTTCACTATGCGTCAGATTGATTTGAATTTGGTTCCTACATGCCTCAATTGACTTATGGACCATTTCTATAAATTATAAAAATAATTAGAATGTGTATTATCAGTTTTGTGTATGTAACTTGTATTTTTTACTAAAATTTCATTTTATACTAGATAGAAGAACTTTGAATCATACGGTCACATCAGGTGTCAGTTTTATATGACACTAATTCATACAAATAGAAAATTAATTATTAATAATTTTAATAAATTATCATAACATTATGAGGAAATTTTATCAGTTTTAAGTTAGTGATACTTTTAGAACTAAAATTTTAATTTTAAACTAATAACAAACACTTTGAGTCATATCAGGCACATCGTGTATCATATTGAAATACAGATGATGCCTACATGTCAAAAATGACATACAAACTATTTTAATAATATTTAAAAATAATCATAACGAATTTTATTGGATTTGAGTATGTCATATGTCTTTTATTCTAAAATTATTCTCAGTTTTAAATAAAAAACACACACTTAAAGTCATAACAGTCACAATGTGTGTCAGATAGAGGTATGTCTAATTCCTACCCATAAAAAATGACTTATGTATAATATTTATTAAGTATAAAAACAATATTAATGTGTTTTCATGTTTTTGAGTATGTCACTTTTATTTTTTACTAAAATTAATGTCAATTTTATAAAATAAACATGCACATAGAGTCACACTGGTCACACCATGCACCAGATTGAGGTGAGGCTAATTCATTCATGATAAAAATTTCTTATGGATCGTTTTCCTAATGTATCAAAACAATATTAATTCATTTTATCTGTTTTTAGTATGTAAGTTTTTTTATTAACATTATGTCAATTTTGAATAAAAAAACACACTTAGAGTCATACCAGTAACACCCTGAATCATATTGGGGTGATGATGATTCCATCATTTCAAAAATGAATTGCGTATCATTTTATTAATGTATCAAAATAATAAAAATTCATTTTATTTGTTTTAAGTATGTCACTTATATTTTTTACTAAAATTAATGTTAATTTTAAATAAAAACACACACCTCGAGTCATAGAGGTCACATTGTGATTTGGATTGAGGTGAATATAATTCCTACTAGTCACAAATGAATTATTGTTTTTTTCTAATGTATCAAAACAATCTAATTTTTTCACAATTTTGAGTATGTTAGTTGTATTTTTTATTAAAATTAATGTCAATGTTTAAAAAAATGACACACATGTAGTCATATCGATCACACAATGCACCAGATCGAGGTGAGATTAATTCCTACATGTGTAAAATTATTTATGGTTCATTTTAATAATTTATCAAAACAATCTATATGAGTTTTCTTAGTTTTGAGTAAGTCTCATCTGTTTTTTACTAAAATGTCACTTTAAACAGTAACAAAGAACTTTGAGTCATACCAACCACATCATGTGTTGCTTTAAAATGATACTGATTCCTACACATCTAAATTTACTTATGAGTCATTTTTATAAATTATAAATAAAATTTGAGTCTGTTTTCCCAGTTTTCAGTCAGTGATAAACGTTTTTAAGTAAAATGTTAATTTTAAACTGATAATGGACATTTTTAGTCATATTGGGAACACCATGTATTATATTAAGGAAATAATGATCCCTAAACATAAAAAATTACTTATCAATTATTTTCCTAAAGTATAAAAACACTTTGAATGTGTTTGATCAGTTTTGAGTATGTATTTTTTCTTTTTTACTAAAATTAATGTCAATTTTAATTAAAAAGGCACACTTGGAGTCATACAGGTCACACTGTGCATCAGATTGTGGTGAGGATGATTCATACACATAAAAAATAATATATATAGTTTACCTATATTATAAAATTAATATTATTTTATTTTATTGTTTTTTTGTGTGTTCTGTGTGTTTTGATCTAAAATATAAATTATACACTAAAAATATACAGTCCATGTAATTCCAAACACACTGTATGTCAGACGGTGGTGTGGATGATTATGTATGTGATACATGTTTTACTTTCAACTATCTAAAAAAGATATCAAATAGAGAACATATTCCACTCTTATAAGATAGGAAACTTGATTTTCATGGGACTTGGCCATCCCCATGCTCTCATGCGGAGCCTTCAAGGCCTAGGGGGTGTTCCGTAATACTTCAAAGAAGTATGGAATATTCTAGAACCTAATAGAGATGAAGATATTTATAGAGGATTATATGAACCTCATCAACATACATCATATCCATGTGGTGGGGTGTGATGTCATGATACCTCAAACACTTCATATTTCAGGCAGCATGGGTTTCCTCTTCCATCAGAAAGGAACAATTTCTTTGTAATCTATCATGAGGATGAAAAACCTCAAATAAACCACCCCAACATGAGTAAATGAATACACCTGTATAAGAAAAAAATTTGTATGTTATTAACACTATAAATAAATAAATTAAACATAAATATAAAATAATTTGTTCCTAGTACCATTATTTTAAACTACAATTCCAAACTATTTCATTTTCGATTAACCCACTGTGGATACAATGAAAAAATGGTTAGGTATTATAAAAAATTCCAATAAAAGCTTTTATTCTCTTTAGTTGGTGTAAAACTCATATATAATCATTTTCCTTATTATTTGTTAGAAAAAAGTATCATAACACAACATATATTCCAGGATTATACTAAAAATTAGTGCATCACTTTATTTTTTCCTAGATAACATTAACCATTATTGTAAACTAATTATCATTAAATTATTGAGCTAAAATAAATATTTACATTTGAGTTTGTATGGAACATAATAAAATCTATTGTTCCCTTTCACCATCATTGAGAGTAAAAACTATATGATAAACCATTTACCTTTGTTTATGGAAAAAACATTAGGGTGAACAATTAGGTATTATCAAAAGAAACTAAAATCCATTATAAATTGTTTAACCATTTTTGAAAGTATTAAAAATTAGTACATCCTTTTATATAATCCAAATGATGCAAAAATCTAGCAGACCCATTATGTATTCTTGGATTGTTCTATATATTTGTATATCCTTTTCAATATTCTAAGTGATGATAAATTCTAACATAACATCATCATTATTTGTTCATCAAAATGGGAACATCCCTATTCTCATATATTTTTTATTGGGGATGATAATGAGAGTTTTATTAATAAGACTGTGAACATGGATCATTTTATGTAATGAATGCGCACATTCATATTAGTGATTATCTAAAAGAATCATTTTTTGACAGTGAGATGGTGAAAATGTATTTACATTCATTGTAATGATAGGTTAAACACCAAAACTCGTGAAATGATTTTGATATTCTAGGTGAAATACTTGTGGGATGATTTAATTTCACATCATGTTCATTAATAATAATCAGTATTAGTCAATCCATTTCACTAATTTAATATTATGAGTTAATTGTATGGATTTCACAAGAATTTTTGACATTATATCACAAATATAATTGATGATAAAATAGACCAAATAATTCCACCTCCCACCAAAGTAAAATCACTCTATTTTTCTTTTCTTATATCATTTAACACCACCCATGGTGTAACCCATGATAGGGAATTAGTCTTATATTATTCTAAAAATGATAAGGAAATTAACTAAAAAAAGTTGATACAATGATGATAAAATTCACTAAATTAGTAATAAGAATTAACCTATTTATGATGCCTGTATGCATTTTGATTCCATGTTTTCTAATCATTTCTAAATAAAATTGATTTAATCCATTATAAATCTCCTTGAAAAACAGATAAAAAATAATACATAATCATTCTCGTACTAATGATTCACACTCCAAATATATTTCTAAGGTTATAGCCCATACTGGATCTCAAAAAATAGTATGTAAACACCTAAATTTGTTTTTTTCAAATATTCCAACACTATATACACTTCCCAATCATCTCTAAATAAATTTACTTATTCTTTTGAGTACAAATGTTGTTGGTATTCTTGGTAGTACTAAGAAAATATAGAAAAACAAGAAATTATGAATTTGTTTTAATTAAATTGTATTTAACTTTAGAAATTATATATTCATGGATGGTATCCTTTTCATGGATTATTATCTCTCTCTTAAATTTTCAGACATTATATCAAAAATCCTTTCCATTATCGTGATTCAGAAACTGCAGAAACATTGACCAAAATAAGTAAATTGTTTTGAAATGTGTTTTGATAGTAAAATATTTTAATATATACCTTAATCTATTTAAATTTGAAGTAATCCATAGACTCTTTATGATCCCTCACTAACTTCGTGCCATGATATAAACTATATTAATGACCAACCTATCATAAAAAAATTATTTTTAAAACATAGTCTGAAACATATAATTTGAAGTTTATCTATAAAATATTGATTTTAGTGTAATAAAAATTCACAATATAGATCTTGCATGGTTGTTTTATTGGATATCCATGAATTGTATTAGGGAAATAAATATTTTGGGTATCTATATTGAGTTAAATAAGCATTCAATGATTCCTAAAAAAACATGTGATGGAAAAAATAAAAAAAATATTTTATGTAATTAGATTGTAGATTTTTACCCTATCATCATAGGAATTGAAAAATAGTATGTTGTCTATTATTTTTTCTCAAACACATCGTATAGGTAATCTTTATTATTTTCAATTTCCTCATTCTCCAAAAATGTTTTTTAGGTTGAAATGGTATAGGGATCAACGAATCCAAATCATGATTCATATGATTTTCCCTTAATATATCAGTAACATAAAATGTTATAAACAATATTAATAGTTAAAAAATCTAATGAACATATTTGATCACTATTTGGATAAAGGTATTATAAAAATGTAACTTATGTATATATTCACAACTAAGGATCCCAACCATTAAAACATGAGAATATCATTTATATTCTAGAGACCAACTATGTCTATAATGAAATTTACAAATATTAATTATTCATGTGTAATGTAAGACATAGTTTCATATTTAAATGTTTATACCTCATGAATTTGTAATGATAATAAATATTTATGTGGAACTGGTGGGGAGACGATACTCCTAGAAGTTCCTTTTGATTTATTGGTCGATTTACTAGATTATTTTGATCTAACCATCTGTTTCCCCATCAATTTATCTGTCTTTAATACCATACCTCACTTCAAACCTATTTTCATCAACTTTCATAGTTTTTTAATAAGAAAAAATTTGATAAAGGCATAACTCATTTATCTTTATAAGATTAGATGGACATGATATGAACGTTCCAACAACATCATTGATGGTTTTAATATCTAGATCATCATTTGGAACAACAAACTTAGCAATAAGCTCTTAAGAAACCTCAATCCCTACTCTCATGTGATATTTTTGGAGTTCTTTGTCGTGTATCATATATCCTGGGATGTTACACACCGTACACCTAATAACAAGGATGTGTGTTGGTGTTGACGTATAGAAATAACATAAAACTTTACCCTATATAATTTTATTAATATAAAGTTATGAAAAGTTATTTGATTAATATTTAGGATAAAGAGTAATAAAAAAACTGATTACCTCAGTTAAGCTATTTAGTTGAGGGGAATGACTAGCTTCAAATCTAGTGGGGTCACTTGCTTCTTCATGTGTGGATCCTTGTTCAACCATCGGTTCAATGTGATCATTCCTCATACATTGGTATGCCAAACTAGTCTAGACAATAATATATTACAATGAATCTTTTTTGCATACAATCCTTTAATCATCCTATATATATCTTGTCATGGTTTTAAATTTTTGAAATATGTGTGAGGATACACTCCAAAACCTCATCCCCTAATGTGACTATATTGTTCAAGCTACTTCAAAGCTATTGAAATTATATTTTCTTCTAGTACGTTCATTGTCGATTCAGGTGTCTAAGCCATATAAAAACATATGAACATAAAGAGATATTTTTATGTAATATTGTCATAAATCATAACAAATTTCTATTATTTAATACATACACATTTTTCCCATTCTTATTTTGTGTTTTCATCAACTAGATTACCCTTCTTATTTATTCAAGCCTCCTTCCATAGAAAAAGATGTTGGATTTAAGTGGTTTCAGATTTTGATTAAGCAATATACATATAAAAAAAGAACATATGTTGTTTCAAATCACATGCAACCGTTATTTTTTATTTAAAATACATACCAATTTCTTATCTAGGGAAACGTACCCCATATTTAGTTTTTTATAGGTGTATATTGGTTTTGATGCACATTTGTTTTACCCCTATTTTTATGTTTCATAAATTAACAATTTTGAATCAAATTGGATAACATAAATAATTTTAAATAATTTATTATTGACTGTAATGAACCTATAGTGATTTTTCATTATGAAGATGAGTGAAATCATTACATGATTCCTGATATTTAATGTGTGCATAACTAATCGATGGGTATGGATTTACTTTCCCCTCAACATAAATAATATGTAACTTGATAAGAAGAGTATGGATGTGCTATATGGGATTTTACAATGTCAATTAAGACATATTTATTATCAAAATATTCTAAAATAAATGATATCTTTAAGGAATATTGAAAGTTAAATCATTGTTTCATTATATAATTTTTTGGGAAAATAGAGAAAGTATATAATAAACTTAATTTTATATATTCCCAAATGGTTTACTTCATTACATCATAGATGTGGCGCCATGGATATATATATGAATTAGAACATTCATCCTTGTTGTGACCCCAACATAACTAATGAACATTGACTTGTTGGGGTCAATAGGTTTACCGTGTTGATTCCATCAAACCTCAAATTTTATACCCTTACTCCATTCCTTGATAATTTTATTCAACATTATGATTTTATGTTGTTATTGTTAATGTCATAAAAATTTCATTTATCCCCTAATAAATATACATTTTCCACATCAACATTCATTTCTTATCCGAGATTGGTAACATCATCATTTGCAAAAGACATTGTTTATCTTCATGGGTAGTCAAACATTTAATTTTTATTATGTTAAAGAAGTAGAGAATAGAAATATTTTTTATAAAATCATATTATATCAAAAAACTATAAACATATCATTGATATCACTTTTTTAGAAGGTTTTAGGGATTTGGCCCCTCTATCGAGAATCCAAATCCCCTCCTTATGGTCCCATTTAAAGTAAAAGATGTTTTCTACAATGGGACCAAAATGATCTCATTGTGATCTTCTAATTAAAGGGTTATCCTTGATTGAATTTTCATCTTACCCTATAGTTTATTTAGTCACAAGTAGAAAAATTGACCAATTCCTATTTTTGGATCTAAGACATAAAATAATTTCACTTCTTATGATTCTATTATGAACGACTTTTCATTTTCCCCTTGCACACTGAAATTCCCCTTCATTAAGCCCATTTCATCAAGTTTCACTACATTCATATTTTCAACCAATTTTTAATGGAAAACTACCACTTGAAATTCTGTATAATCCAACTCATATGTCCATTTTAAAATTCTAAAATACGACATATTGACATAAATTGGATTTCAATACTTGGAAAAAGATTTGTACATAAATTCTTCCATAAGTGTAACTCCACTATTTTGAATTATACTAAATTATTCATATTATTTTTTATGGAACATATAACCATTGATTACAAAACCAGTGTGAAACATAACAATTACATTTGGTCCCCTATTTAGCCATCAAAGTTGTTTGATGATTGAATTCATATATTCATATAACACCATAAAAATTTGATCTCAAAACTATCCTATAAACTATTTATTATGTGTATTCGATATCCATACATCATCCCTTGATGGATTCAAATCTCTATGATTTTTTGGGATTCAACATATGGATCAACATCATCGCTATTATGTAAAATGTAAAGGAACACTTTATCATGATCTATGATGGTAATTATAACAATATCTCTTCAATAAATCCCTTCTCCCATATGGTGTCTATTGTGATGAGACTTTGGGTGACTGATGTTGTCAAAATCTGATAGGTAATTGGTATAGAATTAAACATCTTCTTCTGCAATATATTTTTCTACAATAAAACCTTCTAGAAGTCTTCAATTATTTTCATACTCTTTCAAAATAACCATATACCATTCAATGGGGTACCTCCATTTGTAATGGATATGACCACATTTTTGAGCCTCTATAACCAAGTGAACCATCAGGCGGGCCATTATATTAAATAATTACAATGGTAAAAACATATCTTATTCACATAATATAACTACAACATCCTTATTCATGATTGGAAACATTGTCAGTCCTATAAATTTACTACATATGGCTTTGAAAATGAATCAGATTCTAGATAATTCATGTCATACATTTTTAGAAAGAATTCAATGTAATGAAATAAGCATAAAATCATTAATCAAAACAATACATTCGTGTGATGTTATTCCTTATAACTTCAAATTAGTAATTTACATAACATTCTTGATATTTCATGAATAACCCTATTGAAATTTTAGACCATGAAGGAAAATGAAAAATTACAATTCTACCTATCTTGATAGTGTTTAAGATACACGAGGACGAAAAGTATTCCCTTCACCCTTCATTGGTGCCAACTCTTCCCTTATGTACATGTTAATCCTGTGCAACCTAGCCTTGATTCCATTTCTATTTTTCGAGTATCGTTTAGTAATGTTATAATAACAATATAAAATATATTTTTTCTATATGCATGACATCTAGAAAATTTCTCATGCATAAAAAATTCCAATACGGTAATTTATAGAAAATTTATCTCTTCATCTAAGCATATTTCATAAGGTTTTTTTAAATTGTTGACTAAAAATAGTGTCAAGATATTTTACATTATGAAACAGATGATCAACCATTTGTGTAGACTATATTGTACCTTGTTCAATATTCCATTTAATGATGTTATACATGATTGATATTTATGTTGATGGATAACAATTTCTAATATTCTAAAAACACAGTCTTCGTGGAATGTTTCAACTAAAATGAGCGTGTTCTTTCACCACAAATGGGAAACCCCATCATTCCTTTAATTCTATAACATTAAAATTTTCCATAAGCATGAAATTCATTATTATCCAATAAAACATGAACCTTAATGTGAATTAATTACTTCTATGAGCATCATACATTGTAACACCTTCATCCGAAATCAATTTTAGATCTTTGATAAATGGATCCAAATAGACATAAATAACATTATCGAGTTGCTTTGGTCTAGATATAAGAAGATAAAACATAATTTATATTTTTCTTCTTTCCTAACCATGGTGGGAAGGTATAATTTACCCACATGATGGGAAATGTACTATGATTACTACTTTATACACCAAAAGGATTTATTATATCTGTAGATAACACAAGATGAATGTTTTTAGGATCAGTTCTAAATTTAGGATATTTGTAATCAATGTTCTTACACTATAGAGAATATATTGGATTATGTAAGCTCACATATTTAATTCTTGTACCATCATGCAATGTCAATTTTCTCACATTTTCCTAGCATAAAAATAGTCTTCCAAACAATGGAATTTTTGGAATGTACCGCACATATTTTTAAGGACTTGATTCATTTTTCTTATATCAATTTAGGCCACACTTAGGGAATTTTATGAGTTACTCATGGTCCTTGAAAGACAATATGTAATCATTTGTAAAAGTATTTATTTTTTTAGATATCATACACATTGAATATAGAATTCATTTTTCATCATATGTTCAACATGGAAGTTCAATTTAATCTGGTATTATATCATTTAATAGACCATGTAGTTTTCTAAATCTGTAGTCACTCCATCCACACTCATCTTTCAAATTATATAAATTCAAAAAAACTAACAATTTTGTGTATTTAGTACAATTTTTATACAATAGTATCTTATAAAAACTATTTAAATTCTAATTTTTTTTAAAAATCATTAAGGTCATCTTCAATTTCCATTTTCATTTCTTTCATGCGATCTCCATCATCATTTACAATGGTATTCATATCAAATGATCCATAAACCGTAGTATCATCTCAATTGGTTAGCACGTACAATTTTTCCCTTGTTTAGTCCAACATTTATAGGTTTGATCTATTCCATGACAAATTAAATGTTTCTCCAACTATTCTAGACTAATTTTTCTAGAAAAATAATAAAGTAAACATGGTCAAAGGATTTGAGAAGGGTCATATGCATCCTCTATTACAAACTTTATAAACACTTTAACTCTATCTTAATAATATTTTGATATTTGATTAGCGTTAATCGTTTATTTATTCATATCCATCATATTAGTTTAATAAAATATTCAATTTGTATAAAAATAAAAAAATACACATAAGATATTCATTATCAGAGGTTAAAGTTACAAATAATTAAAATAAGTGGAACACAACATTTTATTTTTTCAAATAATTTCAATATACATTAAAGAAAATGTATAATTGAATTTATGAAAATTATTATTACATTATGGTAGGTTTTATCCTCTTAATTAATCCAAAGTTATCACTGGTACCTAGTATGGGATACTAGTGCTTAAACTAGTTCATGAAACATAGGTGAATGTCTAGAAGAGACGAGGGATGTGTCTCAAGAAACAAAATTTGATAATAACTATTTGAGGGATGAATCTTATGAGGATGAAAATTGGATCCTTGAATCTTTTTAAATTACTACATATTATTTTAAAATTGAAAATATCATGTCAAAACCACTTTAAAAATATTAAAGGCTAGTTTTTTGAATTTTAAAAACCATGCTTGAAATTTGGTTTTTAAAATTCCACAGGAAAATTGACATTTTTTTTCAAAACACATAATGGGTTGCCAACCCCCTTTTCTAAAAACATTAATAAAATTGTGTGAATTTTTTTAAAATCATATTAAAAAACTATTAATAATAAATTAAATGATTATAACTATTTCCATGGGAATATTTACACTTTGAAATGGTAACACAATTACAAGGTCACTTTGAAATCACTTCATGAGTTTCAAAAAACCGAATTCATTTTAGTTCATTTTATGGGAAAACCTTATTTTTTCATTTCAAGAACAACATTAACATTTAAAACCATGTTTCCTTTTTCAAAACTAAAATTTATAATTGGCATGAACATAAAAATACAAAATAGGCCACCATGTAGTCTAATGAAAAGCATGATTATTAAACATTTTATAAATATTTTAAAAAGATGGAATGAATAATTTTTTTTCAAAATATTGTAGTAAATTAAGTATTTAAATCCTAACATGATTTTCCTAGACTAACTACATAAATACCAAGGTTCCCACTGGATTCTTTCAAAAATTAATCAATGTACTATTCATTTTTCAAAAACTAGTCTCATTAAAGTTTGGACTTATTTTCATTAATTATTTACATTCATTCATTTATATAAGTTCATTTTATAAATTATATAAGTTTCAAATAATTTTAAGATCTATAAAGAAGGTAGAAATCATATGTTTTGATTATGTTACCTCATTTTATTTTGATAAAGTAACTTGAATATTCACATTTCCTGGACTTTTTTCAAGAAAAAAAATTACTATTTCGTACATTTTTATGTAATGATATATTAAGTAAATTTATTAATCCTTAATTTATTTTTAAATCACGAGTTTAAATGGTATGAATATACTTAGTTAAGTCTTCCATTTTTTACCCTGAGATCATAACATCAAAACATATATTTAAAAAAAAAATTAATGTCTCGGACCTAGATTCCACTCAACAGTGCCCTAAGAAAAGTTGGACGCATGTCCTCAAGAACATTCCTAAAAAACTAGAGGTTGTGGACTAGTAGTGAGTGCCTAGGTGTGTCTATGGGGAGATTATTCCCTCATCATCAGTGTATATCACAATGTAATATCAATAACATGTATGTAGAGGAAGTAATAAATCATACATACAATTGGTAAAAAAATGGGAACAAATAACAATTCCAAAAGTAATCTCACATTAAATGATGATGATAAATGTATCTACAAATAATCCAAAATAGGTACACTATAGTACAATATAATACATGTATTAGAATTATGAAAAGGAAAAAAAATGTTTCCCAACTAGAATCACGATCCTCAGTTCGGTCTTGTACTCTGCTACTTATCTAAAGAGATCAAGAACTTGTAGTTGGGTGATTTCCCTTATCCATTCATGGGATCATATAGTTTGATCGGTCACCTAAAATTTCTTGAACAGGGTGTGAGACTAAATCCTTGTAGGAAATCTCCCAAGGTCAAGTGTCATCCCGTCAGTGAGTAGATAATAGTCACAGTGTGCAAGAAGCAATATAATATGTAAATTAAGTACTGAAAAAAAATCATCTTATAAATTCCAGGTTCTCATTTAATAACCAATTCATTCTATCAATTTCATTTAATAAAAAAATTCACCTAATTAACAATCAGGATTGTGAAATTTTATAATCAAGTTCATCTAATGCTTCAACATCATTTAATTAGTTTGTCTCATGACCTGGCACATAGACCTGCATCCCCCATAGTGATATTCTTAATGGATTCCTAAATAGGACATCCATAAGGTATAAAAAAATACCAAATCCAATATTGTTTGTTATCATGGAAGACACATCATATAAACCATTCCATTCATTATTTGTTTAGAACCTGATCCCATCATTGGCATTCTTAATATGGAATCCCATTATCATTTCTGGTGTATCATAAACCAAGAACCTTACAAGACTGTCCTTGGTGATCCTGACAAGAACCCAAGTATCGCTCTATGAGTGGTATAATGTCATTTCCATTCGAGTCTGTCCCTGAGGTTCTAGTAAGGGATACCATGAATCGACCATAGAATATATGAACAAATTTCCTTTAAGTTTGTCCTTGGAAATAATAATTTGGAATCTATGTTTCATTAAAAATATAATAGCTAGCCCCCACAAGTTTTTCCTTAGTAGTCCATATATGGAGTCCAAGTATCACTCGGGCAAAAGAAAGGTACAAGCCAATTGAGTCCAACATTGGTATTCACATTCAAATCCATGTGATTCCCAAGGCCTTTAAACATTTATTCCATTCCTTACCATTTAATCAATTTATTATAACATGTCAAGGTCAACACCAAGAAAAATTCATTTTAATTCAACTTCACCTCATAATATGACTCAAGGAATTGGCCAATCATAGAAGGCTTTCCTTAATTTAACTCACATGGGCATTTCATCACAAAAATAATCACATTCTTAAATAAGATATTACAAGGAAAGGTCCAAGCTTCATTTTCATTTCAACCATTCCCATTTAATCAATTCATTTACCATTAATATCATGATTCCAATTATACGTCATTTCAATTAAAATTTAAAATTCAATATAAAAAATCCTATATTAAGGGGAATATGAACACCTAAAAGGTATCCAACAACAAAATCCACCCATGGTGGTCCATTGAATTAATAAACACACCCAAGGGTGGTTTAAAATCAAGGTTACCAACCTATAAACATATATTAATAGGCCTATTTAATTACATAGTCTAGGCCTATAAATTAAATTCAAGGATCTAAATTCATTTCAAGTAGAATACGATAGTTGGGATTCGGAAAAAATACATATATAAATAGATAAAATATTAATTAAAGGAATGATACCACCTACCACAGGTTTATAGTAGATAAATCATCCATTATCATCTCATGATTTGACTCAGATTGGGACAAAATCGAAGAAGGGATGAAGATCCTATGAATATGGAATCTAATATTACACTTAAATAGTAAAACCAAGACCAAATTAAATGAGGAATGGTATAAAAGGATTTGAGAACTCGTCGATGTAGATCTAATGAGATTAATGGTGCTTGAATCCGAGTTCGGACAAAGGAGATCCTTCAATTCAAAAAATAGACACCATAGAGAGATTTATAGGGGTGCAGTTTTTTTCATTGTAGAAATGGGAGAATTGGATTATAAATAAAATTATTTTGGGGTATTTTTTGTAAATTCATCCAAAATATAGGGTCTCATGGTTTGGATGCATGGTTTGTCCAAACTGGGCACCAACCATGAATGCTTAGTTGTAGGGAAGGGAACACCGCACGGTTTTCTCACAAGGTTTGACTAACCATGAAAAAACTATGAAAACAAAACATTAAAAATAAAATAATAGTCTCACAACCATGCTCCCAAAATTTCATGGTTTTCTCTAATTTTGCGTCATTTAGCTCCCCACTATCTATCCTCACATGGTTTTCTCCAACTATGCAGCCTACCCCATGCAATTTGAACTAACTGTGTGTTATGCTTATTTCATCCAAAATCATGGGTTCCTAGCTTAGGTTCATCCTCAAACACCCTTGATACCCCTATAACCTCAAATATAATTCACATTAGTCCACATTTAAGCATTTAAACTGATATTTGACCGAATATAAAGGATTTGTACCTCAACAAAGAACTAGGTTCTTAAAAACATCACCCCTTAAATCAATTCATCCCCGAATTTCCCTTCCAAGGGTGGTGTAGAATAATCTGTGAATAACTTTGGCCATTATTCTCATACATTGGCCTCCCTCTCCCAATTCTCATCTTTTAATCATTTTTACTGCCATAAAACCCATACTAGAGGAACCAACCATCATCAGGGAACCATTGTTCTATGATCCACAATACATATTGGATGCTCCTCAACAGATGCATCTACTTGTAACTCAAACTACTTGGTCCGAAATCCATGAAATTAATCTGAATAGAAACATTGTAGTTGAGAAATGTTGAAGACATCATGCATGGCTCAGTACCACTAAGATAACTGCAACTTATAGGCTGCCATCCCAACTCTCCCCATAATCTCGAATGGAATGAAATACCATGGTGAATGTTTACCCTTTCTCCGGATCCACCTGTGTCCCAGCCACAGTGAAACATTTAAGAAAACCTAATCCCCAACCTCAAACTCTAGAGGTCATTTTCGGTGATCGGATTATGATTTTTATCGATACTGTGTAGTATCCATTAGTTACTATACTAATGGTACCTGCTTGATGGTCTCCATAATGAGATGAGGTCCAAGAATTTTTGCCTCCCATACCTCTAACCAATGTAGGGGTGAGCGGCATAGCCTACTGTAAAAATCCTCATAAGGTGCCATTTGTACTGCATCCTGAAAGATATTGTTGTAGGAGAATTCAACTAGGTTAATATGCCTCCCCCAATAGCCCCAAAATCCAAGATGCATGATTGTAGCATATCCTCAAGAACTTGTATCACACACTCTAACTAGTCATCCGTATATGAGCAGTATGTTTTTCTCTAAATAACATATGTACCCAAAGCCCAATAAAAAGTTCACCAAAATCGAGACATAAACCAGGCATCCCGATCTGAAATGATAGTGTATGGGAACCTGTAAAGTCATACTATGTCACCGATATAAAACCTACCAAAAATAATCTACCTAAAATGTGTCCTTGATAGGTAAGAAGTGAGAAATATTCATTATCCTATAAAAAAATCCATACAACATCATTAACTTGATGGGACCTGAGTAAACCTGCCCTAAAATCCATAGTGATGTCATCCCATTTCCAATCGGTAATGGGAAAATGAATCGAAAGACCACCTAGTCACTAGTGTTCCACCGTCACCTATTTACAGGTGGAACGTGTCATAACAAAAACCAGGTACAACCCTTTTCAAACCCAACCACCATTACTGATGATGTAAATCATGATTAATTTTGGTGATGCTAGGATGGACTTCCCATGACGAGGCATGAAATCCTCGAATCTGCTCCTCACAAATGTTTTCTAAAACCCATATGAAACCATGTATTTAGAGGATTTCACCCTTACCTATAGTCCAACTAGGAAGAGGTTTCTCACCTGCCACACTTTCCCATATGACTAGGCTCCTAGAAGATGAATGCTACCTTATCATAACTTTGTCTAGAAAGGTAGAGGTAACAACTAGAAATGAAAGAAAAGTCTTCCCCTGACTATCATGACACTCTATGTGTATCTCATAGAACAAATACATAAGCTTCCAATCACTATTGTTCTACTGCACTGCCTATATCTGAGCCCTCCGGATTAGTACATCAACTACTACATTGACTTTACTAGGCATGTAGGCAAGATCGAAGTAAAAATACTAGAGGTATTAAACCCACCTTCACTGGCTTAGATTCAAATAACACAGTGTAAATATGTACTTGAGGATCTTAGGTTCTATGTACACCACAAAACACTCTTTAATTATGTAATGTCTCCAACATCGTAATGTGTGAACAAATAAAGATAACTCAAGAATGTTTGTCAAGTAATTCCTCTCATGTGGCCACAACTATTGAGACCTATATTCCATGACCCTATCACTCTATATAAAACCGATCCTATCCATATATCTGATGCATCATATTAAATAGCATAAATCCTGCAAGGATCATGAAAAATTAGTATCAATGCTAAATTCAATCTCCCTTTCAACTAATGAAAGGATGTCTCACTGGAATCTGAATATAAAATCATCACACCTGTATCATTCATGACTATAAGAGGAACTAATAACAATGATAAGTCTTGTATGAAGTGGCTATAGTAACCCTATATACCCAAGAAACTCGGTACCTCAAAGAAGTTCTTGGGATGATCCCAGGAAACTATAACTCTCACCTCTTATGGGACAACAGATACTCCTGTCTCTGAGATAATGTGACCTGGGAAGTGAATCTAATCCATCCAGAAGTGTCACTTTGTGAGCTTAGTATATAATTAATTATCTCTCAGATTATTCAGTATTATCTCTAAATGTTTGGCATGGTTGTGTTTATTTTGATAATACACCAAGATATCATCCATGAAAAAAACAAAAAAACAAATCCGGATAAGGATGGAATATTTGGTTCATCAGTACCATGAAGACCAAGGGTGCATTCATGACACTGAATGACATAACCAAATAATCATAGAGACTATACCAGCTATGAAAGGTTGTGTGAGGTATGTCTGATTTTCTTACACACACCTAATGATAATTGGATCTCAAATCAATATTGGATAAAAACCAAGCTCCTCAGAGTTAGTCAAAGATATCCTCAACACGAGACTGAGGATACCGGTTCTTAACTAAAAACTACTTCAATTTATAGTAATCCACTAATATCATGTGGGTTTCATACTCCTTTTTTTGCAAAAGGCACCAGCGAACCCCACAGAAAGGTACTGGATCAGGAAAACCCCTTTTTCTCAAAACTTTCTAGCTTCCACTTGAGCTCTTGCATCTCAGTAGTAGCCATCCTATATAGAGGAATAGAAATGGGCGCAACTCCTAGCACTAGCTCGATCGAGAACTCTACCTCTCTCAGTGGAGGTAATCTTGAAACATATTCAGGAAAACAAACTTCAAATGATCAACCAATGGGGAGAAATCTATATGGCATGTTCCCTGATCATCCATATATAAACTCTCAATCTGGAATGTCATTCTACCCAGCCCAGGATTAGGTCCTGCTTGACTCACATGGACATTCCATTCAACCATGTGAATAAACTCTCCACCCTCTTGTGATGTGAAGGTCACCCTTCAGTGATAATAATAAATGAAATAATTAAATTAAACCAACCATTAAATCTTGAAAATGATGTATAAACCTTTCATCTCAAGGAAAAAAGAGGTCCCATATGAAGTGACACCCACCAATCTCAAGGGGAACTCCCTGCAGTAATGTAAATCATCTGTTATAATCCATAGCAGGGTTTAATGCATTGTAACACCATTAGAAGTCTGAAAACTGACCCCATGGCTCTCTATAGTGGGCATATATATAATTCTATGAGAAGAACCTATATCAAAAAGTGTAGAAGATAAAGTAGATGCTACTAGAATAGTACATTCGAAAGTAGAAGGTCTGGGATCCTGCTTCTCAAGGGTCATCTACACTGCATGATTTTTCCTAAACTTCAGCGTTGTGATACTTCCCGGATACCCTATGTAGATCCACCCTGCGGTTTCTCTAATATTGGGTTTTTACTACCACAATCACGACCACCACATTAGCCTGATCGGCCAACTATAATCTTGCTTCCTACCTGTTGAGAAGTTGTTGACCCTACTTCTAAATGTGGAATCGATGCAGACACTCTCTCACTAGCTATAGGAAGATACATTGAGTAGAAGAACTGTTTATGAACCATATTACCACAATATTGACTCTTGACTGGGTCCTTCATACATTGTGGCCTCGTATGTATTGACCTACAACACTGGTATCACCCCACGAGACTACCTATGTATGTGCTATGACTACTAATATTATTGTATGGAAGCTCCAGATGATGCTTATTAAAAATGGTTGATGCAGTACCAGATCGAGATGTTGAACAACCCTAGATGGAACCTTCAACATCCCTTAGGTTATGCTCTATGATAAGAGCATGATTCACTATTCCATAAATGATATTCAGCCAAAAATAAATCATCCTAAAAATAGATTCCATAACTGATACCATTCTTGAATGGATTGTATTTAGATAACTCATCACCCATCAGAATAGGTGTGAAGTGATGGATCTCAGTAAAAGGGGTCGAATAATCCATTACTGATAGTGTGCCCTCATATAGGTTCAATAATTACCAATCTCAATCGACCCTCAAAATCTAGGGATAAAAGCAATCGTAGAAGGCCATATTAAAATCCCTCCAAGCCATCTCCCAATGAAATTCTGTCTGAGTAATGACATCACCCCATCACTTGTCAGAAACATGCAACAGATATGTAGCGAGATTTACCCATCTCTCAAGAGGATTTTCTAAATGTTCAAAGATAGACAACATGACCTCTAACCATGAATACAAAACCTATGGTATTCTATCCCCCAATAAATATAGTGGATTCTACTGCGGGAACTCATGAGTCAACTCTGCCATAGTTGGGTAAGGTCGTAGTGCTCCCTGAACTTTCTGTATAAAGTGAAAAACACATTGTAGAACTAATCCTCAATACCCATTTCTAGTATAACTTCTGGTGACATAGCTGGCACTACTGTAGGATCCACTGGTATCCCTTGGCCCATCACATACAGAGTATGATCATCGCCACCCTTCTAGCATATGACTGGAGTTCATCATGGTGGCATTCCTCTAAAATTCCAAACACATGCCTCAGTTCATGATCATTATCAAATTTCAAAACATAAAAGAATATATATATATATATATATATATAGGATAGGTACAAGACTTTATATATAAGGACACACACCTCTTCTTGCTCGATGAGTTAGGGATATACATTGTACAACTCATATAAATGCTTCAGATACTGCCTACTTCCCACTACTAATGTCGGTTTTGGGTCAAGTTCTATGTTGTAAGATATTTAGTTACCATTTTATTTCCACTTAAATTCATATATATTCATTTTCATTTAAATTCATAATCATTTTAAATTTATTTCACATTCACTTTAATTAGGTTGAACCAAATGGTTCGCCAAATTCCAATCCATGAGGGCCTATACTCCTCAGGAACCATATTATGGCATCCTATTAATTCACACCATAACACATTCTAGAATACTTATCTCAAAAGTAGGTATATCTATCCCGAAACCTATCATAATAAGATGCAATGAGTAGTGTATCCTAAATGGTATAGCATAATTCATGGAATTTTAATCCTATAAAGTTCCTAAAATGATGCATGAGATGGAATACCCTCATCTCATTGGTTTGGAACAAAATAGAACCCATAATCATATCAATAATAATATCACAATTCAAGTACATCCCACAATAGTGGAATCAAATCAATAGTAATAGTCAAAATCATGAAAACAACTATTTAATTCAAGGCAATTTTTCTTTTCCTATACGTGGGTTGGCTATGCCCAGGCATAGCTCATTACAAAATCCATATTCCTTACTATCACCTTATATTATTTCCAAATAGTAACGAAAATTAGAAAAGAGGGATTTGATACATATTTGTAACATCCTAGACCCAGATTCCACCTAACAGTGCCCCAAGATCGGACGACCAAAAGGCCTCGAGTGCATCTCCCCAAACGCTAGAGGCTACCGACTATAAGTGAGGTACTAGGTGTGTCTTTGGTGGGACTATGCCTTCATCACTATAGTGTAGCACATAATAATATCAATAAAATGTAACTAACATAATTAGTAAATCATATAGAAATTGTGTAAACACCATGAATAAGTAACTATGCCAAAAGGAATCTCACATACAATGATGATGACACATGTCTCTAAAAAGAATCCAAAAAAGGTACACTTTAGTACAATAAAATAAAAGTATCAAAAGTAAAAAAAGTACAAAATCTATCCCAACAAGCATCAAGAGCCTTATCTCGGTTTTGTTCTCCAATTCTACTAAGAAATGATCAAGAATCTATAGTAGGAACTTTCCGTTATCCATACCTATAATCATATAGTCTTTTCGAGTGCCCAAGGCATCCCGAACATGGTGTGAGACTAAATCCCAATATGCAACCACCCTAGGTGAAGTTCTTTCTAGTCAGTGAGTATATAACAGTCATAGTGTGTATGGATAAATGTAATATGTAAAGGAATTACTAAAAGTAAACATCCTATAATGTTCAAGTTCTCATTTAATAACCCATTCATTCCATTAATTTCATTTAATAAATAAGTATCTGAATTTCCAGTCAGGCATGTGAAATTTTATAATCAAGATCATTTAGTGCTTAAACTTAATTTAATTAGAATGTATTGATACTTGGTGCATATCCAAGCTTCCCCCATAGTGATATACTCAAATTATTTCTAAAAAGTCCTTCTATATGGTATATGAAATACCGAATCCAAACTTGTGCCTTGGCTTGGTAGGCTTGTCATATAAACCATTCCATTCATTATTCAATTCAGAACCTAATCCCTTCCTTGGCATCATTATGTTGGAATCCAGGTATCTCTCCAGGCATATCATAAACCAATAAACTTACAAGACTGTCCATGTAGATCATCAAAAAAACCCAGGTATCACTCTTGGTGTGGAAGAATTCCACTTCCATTTGAGTATGTCCATGGTAGTCCACTAAGGGAGCTCAAGTATCATCCATGGGATATATGAAAAAAATTACCTTTGAGTCCATCCTCGACAATCCTAATTTGGAATCCAAGTATCACTCGACATATAATAGTCATCCCCAATGAGTTTGTCTTTAGTAGTCCATTTACAGAGTCTAAGTATCACTCGACCATAAGCATGGTACATGCGAATTGAGTCCATACATGGCATTCTCATTTGAATCCATGTGTCACCCAAGGCTTATAAACATTCATTCCATTCCATACCATTTAATCTATTTCAAATAACTTGTCAAGGTCAACACTATGAACAATTCATTTCTATTCAAATTCACCTTAGAAGGTGACTCAAAACATTGTCCAAGCTTAGAAGGAATTCCTTAATTGAACTATCATAATCATTTCATCCCAACAAGAATCACATACTTAAACAATCCATTAAAATGAAAGGGCCAAGGTTCATTGTCATTTCATCACTTCCCATTTAATTAATTCAATTATAATTGATATCACAATTCCAATTACAATTCATTTCAATTATGATTTAAAATTTAATATTCAATATCTCATATCAAGGGGAAAAAGGAACACCTAAAAGGTATCCAGTAATAAAATCCACCCATGGTTGTCTATTAAATTAATCAACACACCCAAGGGGTGGTTTAAAATCAAGGTCATAAACCAATAAATATCCATTAATGTGCCACTTTAATTACATAATCCATACCTAGAAATTAAATTCAATGATCTAAATTCATTTTATACAACACCCGAGAATTGGGAATTCAACACAACAACATATATAAACACTTAGAAATTTAATTAAAAGCATGAGACCACCTACCATAGGTTTGTAGTGTATATCTCATCCAATATCAGCTCTTGATTTGACTCATATTGGGAGAAAATCAATGAACAGATGAAGAAAATATAAATAGGGAATATTATATTTCACCTAAATAGCGCAACCTATAGAAAACTAAACAAGTTATGAAACAAAAGGAATCGTGAAATACTTTATATGGAGCCAATGATATGATTAGAGCTTGAATTTGATCTCGGACAGAGGTTATAATTCAAATACAATAATATACACCAATGTGGGCTTCAAAGGGGTGAGGTTTTTGTGCATTGGGTAAATTGGAGAATATGGTTAGAAATAGAATCACGTGGGGTAATATTGTAAATTCAACAAAAATATTGGATCTCATAGTTTGGACACACAGTTTATCCAACCCATGGACAAACCGTGCGTGCTTATCTATAGGAAAGGGAACATCGCATGGTTTCCTCACATGGTTTGACTAACCATATGGAAACTGTGAAAAACTCCACTTCCAAAAGAACAGACATGCCATCATGGTTGTGTAACCCAAATTCCATGGTTTACTCTGACCTTGTGGCCTATAGCTCACCACTATCCATCCTAACATATATTTTTCTAATTGTTGGTCCTTCTCCACAAGGTTTGATCTAATAGTACACCAGTATTATTTCACCCTAAAACATGGGTTTCGGGCTCTGAACCATCCCCAAGCACCCCTGATACCTCTATAACCTCAAAGGGGATTCACATTAGTCCACATTTGAACATTTAAATTGATATTTGATAGAAATTAAATGAAACATAACTCAATAAATAATTGGGTTCATACACTATATATATACCCATAAGGGTGTTTATGTAAGGTGTGAGATAAACATGCCTAGTAAGATTTCGCCAAATAGTTAATTAAATTTCATTTATAAAACATTTACGAAGAACTGTTCTAAAGACCATTTAAAAAAATGTTTCAAAAAAAGGAAATTATAATAGAATGAAATATAAAATGTTTTTCTCTTTTCGAAATCCCAAGGTAAAACCTTTCTGTAAAATAAAATACAACCATGTTTAAGGTCAATAAAATTATACTCGTGTTGATAAAAAATTAATTTAAAATCATTATTTGAAAATTAATTTTTTACTAAACAATTAATGGAATCATACATTTCAAATTGAAAACATGTTAATATATTAAACATTTGGACTTGAGAGCCAATGAAAATAAATCAAAATCAAATTTATTCATTCAAAACATTAATAAACACATTTTATAATAAAAAAATTAAACTCAACTATAAATTATGGATGGAATATATATCAAATGAGATATATTATAATTATGATGAATAATAATAGTAAACAAAAATAAATTGGTGAATCATGTCCATGAAATGTAAATTGGTATGAGAACAATGTGTGTAGAGGATATCTCTAAGCTAGTAGCATCAAATGAAAAGTCATCATGGTAATCTCACTGGCTCCTTGGGTGATTCATTATTAAAAAGATACTAGTAGAATAAAAAAGATAAGGGTTCCCATTTATAACAACACCATCATCAATGAAATAAGGTTATATCATCCCTAACACTATAGATGAAGCAACATGGACATTACATAAATAAAGGTATGGGAAAATCAATAAGTACATAATGTCCCAACACTATGACACATAAAATATCACTAACATAGTTACCTTTGGTTCCCATAGAATAATAAGAGTTGTGGTGAGAAAAAACTATGAACATGATCATTTTATAAATCGACAATAAAACATAACAAATAAACCCCATCACACCTCAAACACCCTGTCAAGAAATATCGACCTACCACATCATATAAGAATCATATAATAATAATCAATACACATCCCATAATAGAGAAATAGACTATAGAAAACACTAACCAAAGGGTTTCCTAATAAGGGTGATAAAATAATAATGAAGTTTTTTTTAATAATGTGACAATAGGCCTTTAATAACTAGATGGGTGAAAATTTGGTTACAAAACCATAATTGTTATAAACTAAGGACCCCATTTATATTTACCAAGAGAGATAATTTGAAATACATATGGAGAATATGTTTTTATTCTTTTATGAAAATCCAATGATGATCTTTTCCTAAAAACAATCATAAAAAATGAATAATATTTTAAACAATAATATAGAATCTTTAATTAAACTATTTATTTTCTCTATTTAAATGAAAAGAATCACTTGAAAATAATTTTCCTTAGCCTAATAATTTTTTATTAAAAACAAAAAATTATAAATCAATTTGGATTTGTTTTTAAAGAAATGGAACTAAGAAGTAAATCCTAGTATAATGAAATGTAACTAAAAATAAATATATAAATAAAACATATACAAATAACAAACTCATGTTTAGAAGATGTAAGAAATAAAATTAAATAAGGCTGGAGATGAAAATATTTTATAAGAGTGAATGTGGATACCAAATAATATATATAATAATATAAGTATAATACAAAACATATTAGGAGAAGCTCTGACCTATATCTTCTAATGGTAACTGACTCACTCATAGAATAATAGTCTATTATGTGAAAAAATAAATTAATACAACTCAGACCTCTTGAGGAAATTGAAAATGACCCCTAACTAATACCTCAATTAAGTTTGAGTGGAACCCATATATTTACCATCATATCTACGGTCTCCCATGTGAGAACAATAAAACAATACACATAGAAATCATTCATTCCATTGAAAATAATAACCCCCAATTAAGAAGAAAATTGAAACCATGCCTCATTTCGAAACCCCATTTGAAAGATCTCTAAAATGAAATCATTTTTCTTGAGGCATTTTTTTTTTAAAAATGTATCCTCAAAACTATTTTGAAAATGAAAAAAAAATTAAACCCTCTTTGAAAACCTAGATATGAAAACCAAATTTAATCAATGTGTTTAAATTTGAAAACTTCTCTTTCAATGTTATAAACATATGCAATTAACAACATTAATATATAAACAACTCTCAGTACAAATCTTCACATAATTTCTTGTGAATATGTGCATGTGTCTAATATATATATATATATATATATATATATATATATGTATACATACACCAATACATATGTGTATATTCATAAAACATTAAAATAGGAATCCATAAAATTGGGCATAAATAAATAACAATAGAACTAAATAAAACATAAGAAAACTTCTCAAACAAGGAACCCCAATTAATTGATGTCATGAAATCATTCATTACCCAAATAGATTTTAGAAAAAACCTAGAATATTTTTAAAACACCAAATTAATTTATGAAAATAATCATAAATTTTTTATTGGAAAAAAATATAAATTATCCTTTGAATACAGATAAAACAAAGTCCAAATCCACAAGAACCCAATTAGAAATCAATTATATTCCCTAGACCTTGAGCAACATGAATATATAAATCCAATTCAACAAAAATAACAAATATAATTTTATAGAAACCAATTTCAGACACCCAAGAACATGAAAAAATTTAGGGAATATAAAAAACATAAATACACCTACCTAGGGATATCCTAGATAATGAAAAAGCTTTAGCAATAACTAGTAGAATACTTAATGAAGAGCGGTGGAGGAGAAAATAACATACCTTGGATTCATGCTTTGATTTTTCTGAGAGAATTTAAAGATATCACAAAACCTTGGATTCATTCGAGCCTTGGATTCTATCGAGACTTGATTCGAGACTTCAATTTGAGGAGGATGAGAACTGACAGTAGGAGGCTTACATGAAAATATTGAGATACTAAGACTAAATCAGTTTTGGTTAGGGTTATTTTAAAATACCAGGAGGATTTTATCTGTATTTCCAAAAAAGTGTTGATTAAGATACCTTTTACCACTGATAAATTAATAAGTACTAATAAAAGGTACATTTATCAGTGATAATGAAGCACTGATAAAATACATCTTTATTAGTGCTAAAACATTAGCGTTGATAAAAGAAATTTTTATCAATGCTAACCCATTAGTGACGATAAATGAATTATAATTATATTTATATATAAAAAACTTGAAAATATATCAATATATAATTTTATATTTCTTTATTATAATTTTATAATTATTTAAATATATAATTATTTATTTATAATTTTATTATTATTTTTTAAAAAAAATATTATTTTTTATTTATAATTATCAATATATGATTTTATAAATATAGTAAATATAAATTCATAAATATAATTACAATAATTATTTTATAAATATAAATATATTTATATAAATATATATTTATATAATTATATATATATATTTAACAAATATATATAAATATAAATATAGTAAATATATTAATTATTTAAATATATTTCTTATAATTTTATAATTAAAAAATATATTTATATTATTATATATATTTATATAATTATATATATATATATATTATAAATATATATAACTATAGTAAATATATTCATTTTTAAAATATATTAGTTATAATTTTACATTTATATAATTATATAATTATTTATTTATAATTCTTTTAAAAAATATTTATTTATTTATATAATTATATATACAATTAATATATATATGTGTGTGAATATAAATATTAATATAAGTATACATATAAATATAAATATTGTAAAGCATTCATTATTTTAAAAAATATAGTATATTTTATAATTAGTTAAATTTATATAATTATTTAATTGTCAATAAATAAAGACTTTTTAAAAATAATAATTATTTATTTATAATGATAAATTTATAAATTTATAAATATAGTAACTCACATTTATAAATATATTTATTTAAAAATATTTAATTATAAATATATTTTTTTTTTCATTATTAATTAATATAGATTCTTAAATGCATGCATGTTAAAAATGAGTGAAATTGATTAATTAAAAATGTGTGCAATATAAAAATATTGAAAAAACGGATAAGTTTTATTAATTAAATATAAATTATTAAAAAAATATGGATATATATTTAAATAAATATGAATACTTATTGAAAATATCAAATTATAGTAAATAAATAAATAAAAATAAATAATATAAAATGATTAAATGCCTAAAAAAATTAAAAATTAAAAATATTAAAAATGAATAAATAATACCAAAATATATTAATATTAGAAATAAATAAAAAGATTACAAATTAAAAATATAATATATTAAATATATCATGTTATAATGAAATTATAAAATAAATTCTAAAATTTGAATAAATTACATAAATATTTGGTGTCTTTGTTTCTATATAAGATTTCATTAATTACGTAAACATGTGTTTGTGTGTGTTGCATATACAAATGTGTTAATTACATATATGTATGTGAAATAAATGTAATAGAAGTTTGATATATGATAAATTGAAAAAATTAAAAGAAATTCAATTATGTCAATTACTCAATGCAATTAGTCAGTATTATTAATTAATATTAATTTTTAATTATAAATCATTCCTCCCTAAATATATAACTTATTTAATGTACGAATAAATATTTCTAATTAGATAAATCATATTTTAGGAAATATTATAACCATTGATATATATATATATATATATAGAAATATATATGAGTATATTTCTATATTAAATGCATTAATGAATTATTATGTATAAAAAACATTAAAAGTGAATAAGATGTTAATATGTTTTTAATTATTACATTATATTCATTTTCTATAATTATATCTAAAATATTATTTGTTACTAGTTACAATTAATATATATATATATATATATATTAAAATTATTCATTTTTTATAATAATTTTTCCATTAATGAGTCTTTTAATAATTTTGTAATTAATTTATTCTTAATTTTTTAAATTATTAAAATTTAGTCATTTCTCATTTTTTTGTTTAATTATTAAAATTTATTCATTTTATATATCAATATTTAATATATACTATTTATTAAAAATTTTAATTTATATACTTATATATATTAAATTTATTCATTTTATCAACAAATATTTATATAACAAAATATTAAATATTTTTCTTAATTTTCTCATTTTTTTTATTTTTTTTAATTATTTCATTTTATTCATTTTATAAGTCAACATATTTAATATATACTATTTATAACTATTTATTATTTGGAAATATGTATATTATATTTATTCATTTTTATCAATAATTATTTATTTAATAAACATTTTCTTTTTAAATTTAAACCTTTTTATTTTTTATTTTTTAATTATTTCATTTTATTCGGGACCTTTATCAATGTTAAAAATTGATGATAAAGGTACCCTTTATCACTGTTAAATTTAAAGTGCTAATAAAGGGTACCTTTTATGAGTTCTAAAGAAAATCACTGATAAAGGCTACCCTTTGTTAGCACTAAAAAACATTTATAAAGGGTTCTTTTTATCAGTGCTTTTTTATCATTGATAAAAGGTACCCTTTATCAACACTTTTTTAGTGCTGATAAAGGGAACCATTATTAGCCCTTTTTCTAGCGCTGATTAAGACCAGTGCTGTTAAAGGCCTATTTTGTAGTAATGAAAATCATCTTCAATAAATTTGTAATCTCCAATGTAATCTAAACCATTCCATTGATAATAACATGATTCCCTAGACCCACACTTCCTGATCCAGTGCTCATAGATACATACATTATATAATCACTTTAATACTATCTGTAAAATCATACCTATCACCATCCTTAATTAAAAAAAAATTGCACCTCTTATATTCTGTGAATATTTTCTGGTTTATATTTTTAAAGAATTTGAAAGAACATAAAGTCACAAAACATCATTTATTCTATCAAGAATACTTTTTCTCCACTATATATGAAATTACATAATCAATAACAAGAATTTACCATCTCTCATACATTATTTCACACGTTCTATTATTCGAAAAATGTAACTTGTACTAATTTTCATAATAACCTAGGGAAATGGAAAAATTATATGGTCTGAGCTCAAATTCTTTTTAAGGGGGAAAAACTTGAAGAAACCATTATTTAAACAAGGCATAAAAATTGGAGAAGGAATTGGTAAATACTATGAATGAATAATCAAAATTAAACTGAGTTCATGTAATATCCATGAAAACAAATTAAAACATGGATATCAAAAATACTGATCTCATACTGATAAAATTCATAATGTAGAACATCAAAACATATAATCAAGGCCTTATTCCAAGACATATACTTGTCATCGAGACCATAGTCTAGACATCTTGCTAAATTTGGAAGGCATTCACAAAATACCCTATCTTGTTTGTCTCATGAGTCCTATTGATGCACTATGTGGCAATATTATTCTAATCCCCACCCATCACTTGATAATGTCTAATTCAATCACCAAAAGAGTCATTAATAAATTTTAGACAATTCCCTAAGGAATCACTTACCTAGTAAAACATGTTTTCTTGTATAATGAGGAATATAGAAATCAAATACATAATCAACTTGCATTAGTAGTTAACAATTATCAAGAGTGCCAATAATTTTCCCCATGTCAATAAAATGGAAAAAATGATCGCAACCCATCTATAGAAAAAAAATTGATGGTAATAAATTACATAGTAAAAATACCAATAATAATACATATTGGAATAAAACTAGATTAAATGCTAAAAAATTCCCCCATGTTAATAGAATAATAGTATTTCTAGGTGAACATCACCCAATCTAAATTATATAAAACATTATATTCACACAATATAGAGAAATAAGTATATGACAAAGTCTGTACAAGAATAAAAAGGTTATATGAAATCTAAAAAAATAAGACGGATGGTTTTAAAATAACATAACCATAGTGTAACAAAGTAATCATAGAAGGATGTTTACATAGATGAAAAACATCCTTGAAAATAATGCTTGAGCAGTACCACCCAAGATGGGATCCGAAATTAGATTTTTTTTACCTTGACCTCATTACCCAAATAGATAAATATATATTAGAGCATAAATAGTGAATCAAAAAACCTATTAGGGTAAATCCTTTACAAAATAAAAATTTAAATGGGAGTGAAAATATACTAGATATTTTAGAAAATATTTTTAACATTGATGTAAAAGTGTAAGTTATGGGTAACTTCCAAATGTTTATTTTCTAAATGTGAAGTAAAAATCATTGAAAACCATTACATTTAAAAATAATCTTCAATAATAGGTCATTGAAAATAAATTAGTTTTTTCTTTGATAAACGTGGATAAGAATACAAAATATATGAATGTGAAAGGAAAAAAACAAAGTTAATATTTTTAAAAATTCATTATTCAAAAATCTAATTATTAAAAGATATATAAAACCTTTTTATAATTAAAACATTGTCATCCTAAATAGTATTATAAAATATCATAAAATATTATTCTGGGAGAATCAAATCATGGAATAATAGTTTTCAAGATCTAACATTATAACTCAAATATGGGGAGTCAAGTGACCCAAAATCATTACTACTAGGAAAAAAATTCTATCAATAGACACATGAATAATGGAAAAATTATTTATCTAGTAAATCCATTGAAATTTAAATACTTTGATAAAAATATTTCAATCGGTTGTGAAAACTCCATACAAAGAAAACATAGTGCATATCATGTCTTAAAGAATCAAAATTGAGGCTAAGAAAACCCTTGCGACCTGAGTAACACTTTAGTCGAAACTCCTTGAAATAGAGGGCATGTAAATGAAATTTAAATACCTTTATTAAAAGATAATTCATGGTATAATATCTCAAATTGGCAGTATAGACACCAAATAAATGAAATTAAATGCATAATAGCAAAAAAAATTTAAAGAGTTGAATTTGAGAAAGAAACCATTACCTTATCCTGATTTGTTACGTACTTGCACCAAATGTCCTGAATAATTAAAATAATTTCATTAAATACATACCCAATAACCATATTTATAACTATAACCATTTATAATCCTCATGTATAATAATCCTATATATATATTAGTTATTTTTTACTTATTTTCAACATCAGGTGTATGTAATCTTTGTCTCCTTGAACTAGTTTTGTAAAAAATGATGATGGTATTTATTCTTGATAAAAAATTCAACATTAGAAGTTAATAAAAGGTACTTAAATATATGATCCATGATATTTATAAAGGTTATAATTCCATCCATGGAAGTTTTGGTCATGAACCATGAAGATGAAATTAGCGATGATAATTTAGGAAATTCTTAACGAATGAAAGGTGCTTTCAAAAATAATAAGTTAAATATTGATATAAAATTACCATAAAAAAATTATTTGAATATTTATATATTTATAAAATTAAAAAATTTCCAATATCAATTCATTATATAAGTTCATTTTTTTTGTCAAGTAGGTGGTTAAACATTCGCAGACATGAACCTACTGTGATTAATGGATGATTATGAGGTGGTTTTGTTTTAATATCAGTATTCTAGAAGAAAAATGATAATTTTTTTACTATTGATTAGTGTTATATATATTAATTATAATGTAATTATAAGAATAATAAGTGGATATTAAAATATTAGATATTTTGTATAAAATAGTTTTCCCTTAGTATGCTTATTTTAAACGATTGAATTAGAAATGATAATTTATTTTATCATATCATTAACAGGTTCTAAAATTTAACATAATTAAATCTCGATGATATCATAAAAACCATATTTCCTCATAAAACTATTCCATGAACCACCAATTATGGGTGGTGATGAAAAATGATTTTATTTTTTCATGGTGGCAGTAGTCGACACGTAATCACAAACGACAATTTCATCTTTCTTAATGGATTTTATAATTGAATATAAAATGATAATAAACTTAATTTAGTATCATTAATGTATATATATTATAATTATATAATTATATTTTTTTTTCTAGAATAATATTTAAAAATTTTAATTATGGAGAAAAGCTATGTAGTTGATAATACTAAAGTTGGGGGGCTTGAATTTTCCTTGGAAATCTCCTTGGAAATTAAGTCATCATGATAAATAATGTTTAACATAAGATTTTGAAAATGGAATAAGGTTATAGAGGGAAAATATTTTATGAGTTTCAATATAAAATTTTATTTATATTTTACTCTTTATGTGGTGGATATGTTACTCCTTTATAAGCGAGGAGAAGTGCAGTTTTGGGAGTAACCTTAATATTTTAAATAATGTAAGGTTACTATTAAAGTTTAAAAGGAAAAAATTGGAAAATTGAGGAGTGTGAAATTATTTTGGGTAAAAATGACATCAAATAATCTTTTTTTAAAAATGTTGATTCATTTAGGTATTTTTTCACTTTTTAACTTTTCCCCCACTTTATTATTCTTTAGTAATTAACTTATGAACATAGTAAAAAATTAAATTTAAAAGATTAATATTTAAAAATTTACCAAATTTTTTCATTTTAATTTATAATTTAAATATAATTTAATAAAATAATATCTCTAAAAGTATGAAATTATAATTTAATAAAAAACTCACTTAATCATGTATAAATTGTTTTAAGAAAAATAACGTTTTAAAGCATTAAAATTATATATAAGCTAAAATTTTATTGGATAATTATTTTAATGACATAAGTTTTTCAATTATATAATAAATATAATTTACGGGTCATTAAAATCAATCCAAAATCGAATATCCCTTGAGAATAATTTATTTAAATAAAATAATGAAAACTAATTTTCATTAAACAAACATATTAATTAAGTTATAAGAATGTTATACATAACATTTATAACAAAAAATATTATTATAAAATGAATGATTTTATATATAGATTAATATTTTATCACCAAAAAGGTTTTTTAATCTTATTAATCATTCTTATATAATTATAATGTTTTAAAAGGTACATGTTTTGTGAAAAATGCATTTTTCGACTAAAAACAACATTTTAAGAAAATGGTCAAAAATTCATACTAAGACAATTTTGATATGATTAATTCATAAATTAAGTTAATTTTTATTAATTTAAATTCCATAATTTATATATTCAATTATTTAAATAAAATATTAAAAAATAATTAAATTTTGTTATTGGAAAATGATATTTTAAAATATTAAATGTTATTATTATTATTCTATATCATTTACCATATAAATTGGTGTTAAATAATTATTAATATCAAAAATAATTTATTATTAATCAAATTTTTCTTAAAATGTAAATTATTATCTCTTAAAATGATTTTTTTAGAAAAATACTTTTCTAAAGAGTAAATTATCTTATTTGACATTTTTGGAAAACTAATTGAATTTCATTCATAATAAAAGTAGTATTTATTTTCATTATACATATATTTCATAAATTTATTACTACAATTCATTCCCACTAATTTAATGAGAATTTTTTTATCAGTCACACTTAAACATTTATGTTGTATGTATATATATCACAATTTCATTTATGTTCCATGTCATGTGTGGAGAAATTTATCAAAAAAATAAATTATTTAATGGTAATAATATTATAAGATATTTTCTTTTTACAAAAATAATCATAAAAAATGGAGGAAGAAGAAGGGGGAGTCATCAATCGTTAGACCTCCTGCGTGCTAGTGCCCGAGTGAAAGGAGAAACCGGGCTGAGCCACCAATTTAATTAAGAACTACTAGACATGTGTCAGAGAATAAAACATATGGTAATATAATGATTTTTTTGGTTCTAACCTAAGATCCATTATCATACCTCGATAATTTCCATAAATGATCCATGAAATCCATTCACATCATGAACCAATATTCATTACATGAATGGTTTAATACAATTGTTTTCAACAGACCAATTCGCTCATTCCTTCTTGGTGCTCATCTGAACTCCCCACTCAACACTCGATCATTTAACCCAATAAAAATAACTCATTTTGGGTTGTTAAAACACCCATAATACCATTATGAATCTAATTTCTAAAAATCAATAATCTGCTAAGATGAAAAATCCCAATTCTCACAGAATTTCATAACTCGTTCGGATAATGGGTTTTACAGCTTCCATGCAATAGGCCAAAAACTAAACTCCCGAATTCAATGCTATAATCCTAATTATTAAATTTATGTATTTTATAATAATTTTGGAGACTAAATTATTTTAAAATTATAAAATATAAAAAGGATTTATTGGATCACTAACATACATCAGGACCATTTAGGTTTAGAGTTTTAGAGAAATAAGAAAAACTATTACATAAACAATATGCATGACATCAGGATTGTATCATTCCCACTATACCCATATTTTCTTATTTCAAAACAAGTCATCATCATCATAATTATTAATACCTTCTATAAATTATTTATTTAAAATAATTCTTGATAACCTAGGTAAAGGAAAACATAAGGACGATGATCTAAAATAATCATTAAGGGTAAAACAATCATTAAAAAATAAATTTCATCAGTGAGAACAAGAGGATAACAATGGAATTATGACTTATTAAAAGTGATTGAGTATAACATAAGAATAGTCATACCCATCAATAACTGGATCATCAATTTTAAACCAGGGAATAAATATTTATCAAAGGAAAGATTTATAATATTCAATAATCATGATCCATGTTATGTTAATCTTAATCAAATGAAACATCAAAACCCACATAAATCATAAAGAGAATGGGTTGGTATCTTGGAAAATCATATTTATATCAGGCTTAAAAATTGAATTACTAGTTTGGTAAAATTCCATCTCTAGAGATCCCAATATATTAAAGGGTTATAATAGTCCCACCAGCTTGGATTATAACATAACCACCCTTCATTGCATTATATTGTGACAACCCATCGTTGTTTTATAATGGAACCATATATCCTTGATTTTTAATGGAACTAACTATCATCATAAAAAATTTCCAAGAACCGTATCTTTATTAAATTACTTCAATATTTCATTTCATCACAAATATCAGTGAAATCACACATACACCTTTCATAAATTTATTAACGCATGGAAAAGAAATGAGATTCATGAAAATATCTTTGAAGCAATCATAATAAACACTGAAAAATAATAATGACGGTATCATTTCAACATATCCTATTTGAGAATAAGTAAAATCAAAGGTTGTTGATGTTTATTAATGGAAAAACCATTAAAAGGTTATTAAAAAAATCTTGAGGAAAAAAACCATTCAAATTAAAAATCACTTAATAAATTAGAAAAATATATTATAAATAATTTTATTTGAAAATAACCTTGGAGACTTATAATAAATGCTTCAAATAAAATAATTATTATAATGGAGGAAAAATCAACTCTTGATTTAAATGTTAAAAATAAAAATAATTTTTAAATATTTTGTAAAGGGAGTCAAAAGTGACCCATTTTGAAAACATTAAGAAATTTCCTTTTTTAAAACAATTTAAAATAAGGTCAAATACCATGCAAAATAGGTTTTTAAAATCATTATTTTTTTAAAAATAACTTGAACATTTTGAAAACATGGATATGGAAAAGAAATATTCTCAATCTAAATGAAGATACAAGATCAATGTTACTTTCAAACAATATTCTTGATATTTCAACAATAAATAATGGAGGAATTGGAAATTAAATAGGTAAACAAAATTCATAACTTGAGGAGAATTTTTTTTTAATAAAATAAGAGCATGTTATTTTTTCCAAATTATCCTTGAATATAAATAACCCCAAAAAGATAAGATATTATAACATAAAGCCTTTTCCACTTTGGTAACATTTCAATTGTAATATCCATGAAATAATAACTTCAAATGAAACATTTGAATATCACAATCATAAGGAAATAAATTATATACATGTTAAAGGAGAAGTATATACACCTCATAATAGTAGAAAGGTTTATATCAGATATTTATGTCCTAAAGAAAGTGAATTTTAGAAATTTAACCATTATAAAGATCATATCATAGAATTACAAGTAAATCAAAAGATAGATGATGTGAAAAATACATAAATCCACAGAAAAAGTGTAAATATAGTATAATGAAATATATAGATCAATTCACACATAATCATGGAATAACATAGTTAATGAAAAGGAGTTATAATCCAACAAAAAGAATTTGAGTTATGAAACCTTTTACCACTTGTTAACTTTCAGGTAAAATCTCCTTAGATGAAATAATTTAAATTGAAACTTAAAATAAAATAATGTATAATATATTCATGATATAACATTTAAAAGTGGAAGTATATACAACATATAAAATAAATTAGGTTCATAAAATTACATTATTCCTCAATGAAGGAAATTTGAGATGAACTCATTTATCTCGAGTCCATAATTTTCATATTTTTCTTTTAACAATAGTATAATAAAATTATATTAATTATTTTATCTATTAATAAAATTTCAAATTTTAAATAACTTATAATTAAATAACATATTTTATTTATTTAAATTTAATATTTTAAAACATTATTAGTTAGGTCAATGTCGGGGGTTTTGACAACGTTGGTTAATTATTTCAAAAATTTATTTTGTGTGTTTACCATGGTCAAAGAGGACCATATTCCATAATATAAAGAATAATAATCATGAAATAATTATAATTTTTATATATTAATTATACTTTAAAAAAACTATGAAATATGGTTGTTAAAAATGCATTATGTTATAATCATGGAAATGGTTGTCCATACATATGCATGGATAACGTTTTAATTTTTCAATGATAATTATGAAAATAAGTTATGTATTATTTTATCCTTAAAAATTATCATAATATAATAAATACCATATTATTTATTTAAATATTTTATATATATCATCCATATGATTTGGTATTGAAAAAATAATCACATCACTTCATGAAGGATGTGGTCCACACGTATGCGTGAACAACAATATAATTTTCTAGTGAGAGGAAACGTAAGAAATAAAATGATATATTATCATTTAATAATGGAAAATATGTCCTGAATATAATAATTATTTCATATATATCACATACATTTATATCCTTACTAAATTCCATGTAAAACATTAGTGAAAAATGAATCACATCGCTTCGAGAGGTGGTAGTCCATGGTACACAAGAGCGATGTTATTATATCCCCTATAGAAGAGAAAGTAAGAAGGTGTATATGATATAATAATTATAAATTTATAATTATTTTAAAAATACCATATATATATATTTTTTAAATTCATTATTATAATAATTCATTATAGGAAATGATTGAAAATGAATTACATCGGTCCGTGAGGCAGTAGTTTTCCATACGCATGAACAATGGTTTCATTTCCCATTTTATGGAAGAGGGGATTGATTTAGGTTATTTAATTTACATAATTTTATTTCATTATATGGAAGATATTGGTGTTTTTATATCATCATAATTGAATAATATTTTAAGGAGTTGGAAGAAGAAATAAAAAATGATCGGTTAAGAATGATACCTCTTATTTAGACAACATCTTTATGTTAGAACCAAAATTCTTCATAGGGTGGACTTATTATCAAACCAATGGACCTAAGTCATGGGGAAGTAAGTAAGTAAGTTATTTGGGTAGGTATTTTCTTTGAATATGGTATTTTTATGTGGGAAGCAGAGAGGATAGGGGGTGACCTCTTATAAGTGGGGTGGGCGACACACTTGTAAATTTTGAAAAAAAAGTGAAACCCACATTTTTCACATGGTTAAAGGAAAAAAAATGAATCATTATAGAGAATTAGAGAATATAAGTCTCAAATATTTCCATCAAATGAATTTTAGACAAGGCTTTATTCCATTTTAACCCTTATCATTTTAGTTTAACCCTTGGTAATTCCATTTTTACATTAATATCGATAAAAGATTTTTACTATTTTTACTATTCATTAAAAAAATAATTATGTTGAAATTATTATATAATATAAATAAATATATTTAAAAAATTTAAATAAATTTTATAAAATTCAATTCATTGAATTGGAATTAATTAATTTAAAATAAAACCTTCCTACGCGATGGAAAAGTGGTTTTTCAAGAAGTGTATTTTTCAAGTGAAAGATGATTTTATAATAAATCTATGACTAGAAATAATAAATATATGAATTTTAATTAATTTTTATAGATATATAATATATAAATTTCATTTAAATCATTCTTCATTGAAGTTTTTTTATTTAATTAACATTAAGAAGTTTGATGTACTTTAAAACTATTTTTAGAAAAATCCCACTTTTAAACCCAAAAATAAACATATACTAAAATACAATATATATATATATATAATGATTAATAAGATTAAATAAATATAAATAATACTTATTTAACTTTATATAACATTCAAAACATGATGGTACTTTCAAATTACTTAATTTTATGAAATGAAATGATTTTTTTTAAATCATTATTTTTCACTATTTACTGAAAAACAAATGTTTTCTGAAAAATCCAGAAATTTTACCATATAATAATTTGGATATGATGAACTAAAAAATTAATTCCATTTTTGAAAATTATTTTTAAAAAATTAGTAAAAATTAATTTTAATATATTTGTGCGAAGAGGGATGAAACCACCTTTTAAAAAAATATAGTTATATTCAAAAAAATGTTTCATTTTCTTTGAAATGATGATTATTTTAATTTTAATCCATACAAAACCATTGAATTTATTTAATGCATTTCACACCATATAATTTTCATAATTTAGTTATTCATATTAATTCCCACCAATTTAACTACTATGTTATAACAATATAATATATTATGGTTCATTTATACGTGGGGTTGTGTGTATTGTAAGCTATTTAAGATATTAAATTTAATGAAATATATATATATATATTCCATGGGTAGTTTGAGATTAGTTTTTCATGTAGAATATTCTATAAAAAATAAATTCATTTTTTTTAAAATATCTGGGAGTTACATTCTCCCCCTTACTTTAACAAATTGTTTCCTTGCAATATGAACTTAATATTGATAATTAAGGGTTTGACATTATAGATTAATTTTTTTAAAAACCAAATCTCAAAAATGATTAACAAAATATCCTATTGATAATAGATAAAGGGAAGTATGAAGGTCATCTAAAATAACACATAACGAGGTTCAAAAGTAGTAAAAAATTGGTGGGATTTGATGATATAGAGATGAATGAATATTGTAATGCCTAAATAAATATGGGGAGTGATAGAGATAATTTATCACAAGAAAGTGGGTGATCAAGAAATTGTGTGATCAAGAGAAAGTCAATATCCATAAAAAAGTGGAGTGAAAAGGCCACCATTTCCTCAAAAAAGATCATAATAAGATAACATATTATTTTTCAACAATTATTCATAGGGTTATGGATTTATCTACTAAATAGACTAAGAAAATAAGTAAATATACTTACTTGATAAGTTTAATTTCATACTATAATAAATTACCTATATAATCACATTTTTTAACCAAACAATGTGTATTTGAGATGAATTTTCCATGCTTGAAGTACTAAATTAAACCTTTAAAGATCACTTAAATATAATATGTATAATCAAGATAATCAACTTGTCTTTGGAAATAAACCAAAACTAAAATGTCTAGCATATGTTTAGATGTTTCCTAAAATTAATAAACCCAAAAAATTCAATAATAATACCAAAAGATCAAACTAAATCATTCCATAAATAAATAAAACTATATCCCAAATACCCTCAATAATCTTAAAACAAAATAGTTCTTTAACCTTAATGATTATCTCATTACTTTTCTCTTATATGCCCAAAAAAACTGGCATATTCTTCTGAAATAACATTAATCACTTAATCGCCAAATCAATTTTCAATATCATTGTTATCTACATGATAAAATGTATGTTCCCATAATTACCTCAATTTCCAGGATCATATAAACCCAAAATTTTATCAATTAATTTTTTTTTTCAAAGAACGTAAATCCATTCATCACGTTAAACCAAGTATTTACATATTCTTCATCCCAGTAAAACCTCTCATAAAAATTCATTAACCACATTAAGATATAATTTCTTAAACATCAAAACATGTGTCCAAAACATTGAAATTAGGTTTAACCTTAATCTCATAAACTCATTATTATATTCTTATCTCTTAATAAAACCATAAATTAAAACATCATAATCTCCATATTTATCTAAATCATCTTTTGATATGAATTTTAATATTCATGAACCCACACTCCCAGATCTGATGCTAAAATTAGAAATGTTAAATTTATAGATTTGATTCCAATTAAGGTGACCCAATTTTTTCCAAAAAATACAACATAAAAAATAAATATTTCATTAATTACATATCCAGGGACCTTTTAGGTTTAGATTTTTAGATAATCAAGACAAACTCTTACAAAAACAATACTCATGACTTCAAGAGATTATCTTTCCCAATATACCCAACTTTTCTTATTTCACAATAATTCATCATTATAATCATCATCCATATAAAACCCTTCTATCCATGATTCATTTAACATAATTCTTGATAACTAGAGGAAGGGGGAATATAATAAGTGTGATATCAAATTCTCATTAAGGGTAAAAATTAGCATTAACAATTAAACGTTATTTGTGAGCATAATAGGAGCATAAGGGTATGATTACATAACAAATGTACATGAGCATAACATAAGAATATTCATAACCATGTTTATATGGATCATAAATAAGGAAACATGGAATACAGATTTATCAAATGAAATATTCATAAGATACAACAATCATGAGCTATGTGTTGTCAATCTTAATGAAAGGAAATATCAAAACCCATAGCAAGAATAAAGAGAACATGTTGGTATCGTATAAAATTATCATTATATCACTCTAAAAATGGAATAACCAATATATTTGACTTCTATTTCTAGATAACATAATTCATTGGAGTTTTATAATAGACCCACCCATACTTGGTAAATAATTTAACCACCCATCCATGGTTTATAACGTAGCCACATGTCATCGGTTTATAACTGAATCATCCCTATATGGTTAATAAAGGAACCAATTATCATTATAAATAATTTACAATAACCATATCATGAATAAAGAACATAAATAATTCATTTCATAATAAATCTCATAGAAAAAACTATTATTCCTTTCATAACATTATTAACCCATGGAAAAGAAATGAGTTCCATGACACTCTCTTTGAAATTACAATAATCCATCCCAATAAAGGAAACTTATGGTATTATTTCAACATATAACAATGTATCATATGTAACATCATGGGTTATTGACATTTATGAATGTAAATACCGTTAAAAGTTCATTAAAAACATTCTTGATGAAAATATCTTATTCACTTTGAAAATCACTTATAAATTTTCAAAATATATTGAAAATAATTTTATTTGAAAATTAAATTTTATACTTAAAATGTTAGATTAAAATAAAATAATTATCATGATGATGGAAAAATCCATTCACAACATTAATGTTAAAAATAACCATTCTTTTCAAAAAAATTAATAGGAGTCTAAGGTGACCTATTTGGAAAAAGTTAAGAAATTTACTTTTTAAAGACATTTAAAAGAAGTCAAGAGACAAAGTAAAAATGGTTTAGTAAATCATTTATGTTCTGAAAATAAACTTTTTGAAAATAATTTAGAAAACCAAGATATATAAGAGAGAGATTCCTGACCTAGAAAAAGATAAAATATTGGTATTAATTAAAAAAATTATGGATATTTATTCAATAAACAAGGGTGGGAATGGAAATTAACCATGTGAAAAAAATTCATAACTAGATGAGTATAAAATATATATGGGTCAAGAAAATAATATCATATTATTTCCCCAAGTGGAACCTCAAACATAAACAATACTAAAAAAGAAAGGATATTGTAAAATAAATCCTTTGACACATAGGTAACTTTTGAAACAAAAGAACCGTGAAATAATAACATGAAACAAAACATTAAATATCATGAACATAAGTAAATTAATAATATATGTGTAAATTATGAAGTATGTAAACCTCATAAAAATAGATCAGTTAAGATCATAGATGTATGCCTCAAAAAGGGAATTTCAGATGAATAACCCTTATAAAGATCATATCATTGAATTGAGAGTTAATCAAGGGAGGGACTATGTGTAAAAAATGTAAATAAAAAATATTTACATAAATAGTGAAATAATTTATAGAAAAATTCACACATAATCTCAACATAACAAAGTTGATGAAAAAGAGTTATAACACACCAAATAGAAATTGAGGCAAGAAACCTTTTACCACTAGGTTAAATTTCAAGTCAATTACCCTTGGATGAAATAATTAAAATTGAAACTTTAAATACAATAAATTATAAAGGATTCATGATATAACATTTTAAGGTGGAAGTATATAAAAAATATAAAATAAATTATGTTCACAACATTACAATATGTCTCAATGAAGGGAAATTGAGACGACGTCCCTTACCTCGATTCTAAACATTCTTATATGTCCTTTAATTCCTATATAAAAAATTATATAAATTATTTGATTTCATAATAAAAATTTACATGTTTAATTACATATACTTAAATAATTTATTTTATTTATTTTAATGACATATTTATATAATTAATTAGTTAATCCAACTTTGGGTGTTTTGAGGATGATCCGTTAATTGATTAAAAGATGGCTTTTGTGTGTTGATCATGGTCAAAGAGGTACTTTTTCCATCATATCCAACCAAATTTTCATGAAATAATTATAATTTATAACCTCTTTAACACTTCTAAACCCAACAGTGAAATTTTGTTATGAAAAATGAGCTACATTACAATCATGGAGACGGTAGGTCATAGACACACATCAATAATACTTGCATTTTTCAACAATCATTATGGAAAGAGATTAATTATTGTTTTATATATATTTAATGATAATAATATCATAAATATAATATTATTTATTTAAATATACATATATATTATCCATTTGATTTGGTGATGAAAAATGAATCGCATCACTTCATGGAGGCGATAGTCCACACGTACGCACGAATGATGTTATAATTTTTTAGTGAGTAGAAATTTAAGAAATAAAATGATATATAATATTTTATTAATGAAAAATAGTTCATAAATATCATAATTATTTCACATATATATTATATTTATTAATTAAATTTATCCATATTACCTTCTAGGTAAAGAGTTACTGAAAAACGAATCGCATCGCTTCGTGAGGTGGTTGTTCTCCATACACATGAGAAATGTTATCGTATCCAATACTGAATGGAAAGTAAAAATTTATATATGATATAATAATTATACAATTATAATAATTTTATATATATCATATATATATTTTTAATACATTTACATAAAGTAAGTGAGAGGTGATGATGGAAAATTAATTAAATCGGTCTGCGAGGTAGTAGTCCATTGTACACACGAACGATGGTTTCATTTTCTATTTTATAGAAAAGTATATTTATTTAGGTTATTTAATTAATATAATAAAATATATTTATATGGTACATAGGGTTTTTAATATATCATAAAACCTTAAGAGGGTTTTAAGGACGTAGAAGAATAAATAATGTAAAAATGCTTGATTAAGTATGATACCTCTTCTTCAGACAACCTCCTCAGGTGAGATCCAAATCCATTATAAGATATATTTTTGATAATAAAATTATAACAAGGTAATGGTTATGGAATTAATTAAGATATTTGGGTTTTTATTTTCTGATAAAAAAGTATCTGGATGTGTGAAATGGAGAAGAGAGGGGGTGACCTCTTATAATTGAGGTGGGTGGAACACTTGTAATGTTTGAAATTAAAAAGTGATACCAAGTTATTCATAAGTAAAAATTCTCTAAAATATAAAATTTATGATCCTTAAACAATATAATGTCTAAATATTTCTATTAAATTAATTTTATAAAATATTTAGGCCATTTTAATCCTTAACTTTCTTAGTTTAACCCAAAGTAAATATATTTTTACCTTAACTGTGGTAAAAGATTTTTAATATTTTTACTATTCAATATGAAAAAAATAAAGTTGAAATCCTTATATAAAGTAAATTATTCTTATAAAAAATATGTTATGAATTTTAAGAAATTCAATTCATATAATTGGAATAATTTATTCTGAAATATTATCCATAGATGAGATGAAAAATAGGTTTTTCCAAAAGTGAGTTTTTTAAGAAAAATCTGATTTTATATTAACTATATGAAAAATAATAATACATTTATGAATTTAAATTCATATTTATAGATATATAATATATAAATTTCATTTAAATATTTCCTCATTAAGGGTTTTTCTAATTAATGGAGATGGATAATCATTATGCACTTTAAAATAGTTTTTAGAAAAATACCGTTTGGAAACCAAAAAATAAACTTATAATAAACTCTAATATACATTTGATTAAAATTTTATTTATTGAATTAAATAAAAATAAATAATAAATATTTCAAATTATATCATATTTAAATAATAATGCAAATTTTAAAATATTTAATTTACTGAATGGAAACGACATTTTAAAAAAAATCGGTATTATTCACTATTACTAAAAGATAAATATTTTAGAAAAATATAAAAAATTTACCTAGGACAATTTTGATATTTTTAATTCAAAAATAAACTCCATTTTTTAAAATTCATTATCTAAAAATGGTAAAAATATTTTTTTTTCAAAGTGCGATGAAACAAACTTTTAGAAAATATAGTTTTTTCATGAAACATTTCTTTTTGTTTAAAATGATTCTTATTTTATTTTATAATCCATTTATAACCATTTAATATATATTATACATGTTTGAAATGTATAATTTTTAAAATTTAGTTATTCTTATTCATTCCCACCAATTTAATGGAAAGGTTGTAATAATATACAATATTACGGTTCATTTATACTCAATCATGCATGTATAACATGATATTGGAGAGATTAAATTTTAAAAAATATATTTTGTGGGTTGTTTAAGATTGATCATGTATAGTAATATTCTATCAATCATATATTATTATTATTTTAAAATCTTAGTGTGTTACATTCCATGTGGTTGCAAGATGTCATATTTTGAAAAGCCTAGGTGAGAAATATTCAAATCTCCTTATCTCTTCCAATTTTTCAAGGTAGTAGGTTTAATATAAAAATACTATTCTTTTGTTTTTTAAAATAAAATTTTTTCCCTTTGGGATATCTTCTGTAATGATGTCATAGGTGTTAATTATTAGTGAATCAAGTTTAGTTCCTTTATTTCCATCTATATATTTCTCTAAATTGTAAGGAAATGTTTTAATTTATTTAAATTATTATTCTGGGTTGGTATAAATTCTTTATGTGTCATCACAATATCTTCTGATGAGTTTTAGTAAGTGATCTATTATTTTTTTCTTATCATTACATTTCATAGGAAAAAATTGATATTAGGTTGAGTGATTATGATTAAAAATGAAATTCTTTTCATTAATAATTGTTTTTCAAAAATTATTTTTCCAATGTGAATGTTATTTTCAATAATAAGTCCATGTTTTTGACATGTTCATTCCTTGGGTTCATTATATACTATAATTTAAACATGGTTATAAAACATGACATATAATGTTTTATTTTCATGTTGTATATGATACATTTATGGATTATGAGTCATATTATTCTATTATTCTTTATATATTTCACATGTAGTTTGGATTATTAAATATGTATTAAAAGTATATATCAATAAATTGTTTTATATTAGTTTATTCTTAGTGATGGTTAAATATTCAGTCCATTATACTTTATTCTTGAGCATGTAAAATGGATATATTGATATTATAAATTGTATAAGATAGTATTATAGATATTGATTAACAGGTTGTTAATGATGGGATGGGAACACTTTTCCTTACATTGTGTACCCCTTTCCCAAATTAATGATCTACAAGATTTCCATGAACATGTATACATAATTACCTTTCTTATAGGATTGGAATTTCACCTTGAATATCCCATATTCATTTTACTTGGATTATGAGAAAGAATCAAATAAGGTATGAAGAGGATTTCACCATTCCCAAATAGAGATTTATTTTTTAGGTTTTTATTTTGTTTAGTAGTTAACTAAGAAGCATTTTTTGTTGTATGGTTTTATTAATCACATACCTAGTATTTTTATTGTATTCACTAGGATTTTTTTGCAATCAGGTTGGAGTCTTGTGTTGAGCAGCTAATAGGTATGATTTGTTTTTCAAAATATGGTCTATTTTATTTTGGTTTGTAGGATATATACATCAAAATCAAGAGGTTGATATATTAGATAGTCTTAATAAGGAGATTATTTCCTAGTATAAGACTCTCTTATAGATTTATTTCTTCTTCCTAAAATTATTAATGATAAAAATATAGGTTTATTTTAAATTTCTTACAACATTAGTAGAGAGAGTACTCATTATGAAGGAGATTGACTGAATAAGAAATTTGAACATATACTACAATTAAATTAAATCAACATGTTTCTATGAATAAAGTAATGAAATATTTATTTTAGGAGTATGTGTATGTTTGTAGTCACTCTATATTTTATTCTATATAGAAGGAAACTCTGGGATTTATCACCATATAAGAAGGAATGAAGGGGTTTAATGTGTATGATCCACACATTAAAGAAATGTGGGCTCACTGGATCATCAGTATTGGATTGATTAAATTCCAATTAAGAATAGATGTAGGGTTTAATAGATCATCAATAGTGTTCTAGATTATCACTGACATATTTGGGTTGGGGGATTTATATGCTCACTACTAATAGATTTACCGATTCAATAGCTTGTCACCAGTTGATTAATATTTTGGAGCATCAATAATAGAAATATAAGTTCACTATCTCGTTGCTAGTGGATGGGATAATTGGTCCATCACTAATAGAAATATGAGTCTAGTGGATTGTCATCAACTAATTTTTTTTTTAAAGATGACCAAAAGAATTTATTGAAAATAAAAGAGTGACATTACAAACTCGAGGAGTAAATCACCTACACCAACGGGGATTTATAGACTAGAAAATATATCAAAGAAACTACCAGCCCAAATCTTCAAAGAGAGTCTGTGCAGTCCAGCCATCACCCCAATGGATCATCTTCAAGCTCATGTGATGGTCTAGACACCAAAGAGATCACACCAGAGCATCCAGCGAAACCGAACACGAACTATGCAGCCATCTTAAGACTTCCCAAAATAAGGACAGTAGCATCAAACATTCATGTTCATCTAGCCCAGAATAAAATATTCTTATCCAAGACTGCAAGCTGGGAACTATCACGAACAAAAACCAAGCTCCAAAACCAACCATCAGAATTCTTAATAACAGTCCTCAATGCTGTTGTGCAAACCATCCAAATCAATCCTCTCTTCACTCTATTCTGACTTGGTCTCTACCAAGAGGAAGGGCAGCTCCCCAGAAAAAAGACAGCAGCATCAAGAATTCAGACATCAGAACATCAGCATCCAAAAAGTGCCAAACTGCTCCACTGAAAACAGATCAGATCGGTTCTATGCAGTTGATCCAGAACCATGCTCAGAGGGATTCAGAGTGATTGTCAAGTGAGATAATCAGCAGACTCCAGCCAAGGCAGACAGAGTAGATGAGAAGACAGACCAAAAGAACCAATTGACATAATCTCTAATGCAGAATAACAACTATTGATAACCCAAGAAACAAGAGCAAAAACCAAGCAGAATCCAGTAAATGCAGCAGCCGCTCAACCAGAAGTAAACAGAACCTCCAAGCAAATAAAAACCAGGTAAACAGCATAGATAAACAGGCAATCAGAGCCAGCAGCCCGCCCAACTCCAAACAGATCACCAAACCATCCAGAAAACGCATTAAATGCAGGACTCCATAAAGTAAGGATTCCAGTAGAACAAACAGATGTTCAAGACTGAAAGATTGTTTCAGAGAGAGATAAGTAGTTCATCCAACAAATAGAGCAGAAAACTAGAAGAAAATTGAAACTGATTCATAAAAAATTCATGCCAAACTGAGAACACAAGGACCAGCAAAACTGATGAGCAAAAACCAAAGAAACCATGTAGTATCACACATAATTCGTGAACCAGATCTATGCAGCCAAGTTGGGTCTACCCAAATGCATAAAATCAGCATCAAGCATTCATGATATCATAAAGGGTGGAGGACCCAAGGATGAAGAATGCATCAGGACAGAGATCCTCAAGCCCAGCAGTCAGAAAAACACCAACTGATCCATCAGAAAACTATTTCTGCATGCTGGGAGCAAACAAGTTGGCGTTGAGAAATCACTCCAAATCAATCCTTAAAAACCAGAACCAGAAACAAAGGTCATCAGTAGTCCACAAGACAAAAGGTCATGCAAAGAGTGAAGCAGATCCAAACTTATTGCCATGGGATACTCATGAAATCAAAGTTTGGATCCTTATTGAATTCCTCAGCAACTTTGATAAACATCCTCTTTCTGATATCCAGGTAAACCTGAGCAGTTATCTCACCATTTTTATACTTTCGAAATGTAGATGTTTCATTTTCCCCGAACCAGGAGTCGAGCTCCTTTGGAAAATCCAGATCATAATCATACTGATAGGCATCTCTATATGCCGGGTCATTTTCATCAACTTCACTCGAGGAGTTGTCTGAATCAGAACCATCTGAGTTTTGTAGATATTCAGGCAGGGGCTCTAAAGGAATTGGTTGTGGAGGAACCTCAGGGTCAGGATTTTTAGCCGTAACTGATCTTGTGATGATGGTTCTTTCATAATTGATTTTGTCTCGATGTTTCCTAGTTTTCCTGGGGAGTGGAGTGATAAAACCATCTGAGTCAACAATGACCTTTTTGCCTTTTCGATCATTTAGATGAAAAGATTCCCCTACTTTAGGAATCTTCTCAACAACAACCTGGAGGGATTCCTCAAAAAGCCCATCTTTGTTAACCACATGACCCTCATATTTTTCATCTTCCTTCAAGGTTAGGTGGGTGGAATCCCTCTTATCTGCATCATCTTGTTGTTTGGTGACAGCAATAGCCTCATTGACAAATTCTGAGAGTGGGTCACGAGGTGTTTGAGAATTCAATTGTACATTTATCCCATCATCTCTTTCTTTGTTAACACAAACAGGTGTTTTTTCTTTGTCCTTAACCACCAGATCATCTTTTCTAAAGACAGAATTAGAAGGTCCAGCCATGTTATCTTGATTATTTTTATACTTTTCTGTCCAGACAGGTTTAAGACTTTTAAAACAAACATTGGCTTTGTCACATTTGTTTGAATTGTGTCCTAATCTGAAGCATTTGGAGCAGTAATCCGGCAATCTTTCATAAAAAACTCCTTGGGAGAATGAAAGGTCTCCACTTTGAATCCAAATATTGGAGGGAAAATGTTGGGAAACATCCAACTCAATACAAATCCTAGCCATCGAGGGTCTTGAAAGCATTTTTGTTGCAAAATCTAACTTCAAAGGATTTCCAATAAGATTAGCAATGGGGAAGATGGATGCCTTCTTGAACAGGTGGAGAGGTAACTCTGGGAAGCAAACCCAGATAGGAACAATAGGGGATTCAGAATATGCATCAAACTCTGGAGTCCACTTAAGAATTTTCAAAAGACAACCTCCAAAGGACCATGACCTCTTGATCCAAAACCTATAGTAATCCTCCTCGGATGCAAATTGAGAAACAATGTGCGAGGGGTTCAGGAGACCGATTAAAAAACCCGTAAAGCCTATAGCTTCGAGAGATGATAAAAGATACTTCAAAGAAGGCCTTTGGTTCATAAATTTTCCAACCAAGACAAATTTTAAATCAGAAGAAAGCAAGTTTACCTCACTTGTTGAAAATGAAATCGCGGGTTGCCCGCAATGTCGAAAAGATTTAGGGCAAACATAAATTTCTTGCACCGCATCAGGTTGATCAGGAAGCGCATCTTTTTATTTTCCAGCGACAACATCAGCAAACGAACGAGAATCAATATTAGGGTTTCCCTCGCGCGACGGGTTTTGCAGGAGCGCTCTGCGGGTCTCCATCGTCTCATCAACTAATTGTTTTATTGAACCATTAATAATATAAATATGAATTTAATATATTATCACTATTAGATTTAGGATTCACAAGATCATCAGATAAAATTTTCTATTCAATGTCTTATAACTAAATAAAATGTTGTTTTATTGACCTATCACCAGTGAATTGGTCTATTGGATTATCACTAAAAAATTAACGGTTATTAACATTCCACAAATTTTTTTATTATGTTGCATTGTTACAATTTTTTTTTAATTTGATCAAACCAAATAGGGATATGGATTTATGAAAGGAATTTATTTTTGTGGATACTAAATAGTAATTTTATTATGGAGATTCATTCCATCTAGAATGGATTTAGAGTTTTGATAGAGTTTTTTACCTCCCTTTAAGACATAATGTTACATTTTTGTTTTATGATCTAAGAAGGTTAAGAGGTTTCAATGTTGTTTATGATATCTCATGAATACTTATGGTTACATTGGTGCTTCATCCTGTCCAATAAGGGACAAAAGGAATATATGTCTGGGACGTAAGGTCATGATGGGATTGGACCAAGGAGAGGGTCTCTTACATATATATATAAAGGGAATCTGAACCCAGGTAATTAATTATGTTAACATCACATCCATATGATAGGTCACATCATAAATTTTAAGGACTCGTGAAAAAGACCAATGGTGTCCTTCTAAGGTCATATGACCAAGACCGTTTGGGTGAATGTTAAGGTAGAACAACATGGAATTTTTTCTAATTGTTTAATGTTATAAAATAAACACCATTAGGAAATAGATTCCTAGTAAATGTTTGAGTCCATGAGTTTTAAATGATAATCTTCTTTTTAGTTTACCACAATAAATAAATTTGGTGAATTCGTCGAGTGAATTACACCAAAATGTTATCCTATTTTATAACAGCTCCAATATATTATTAAATACATGGGGAGAAGGATGATAGTAACCATGGGAGGTAGGAACCCCTATATGAAAAGCTGGTATTTTGTTAAAGAGATATCAAGTTCAAGGTACTTACCTCATGTTTCAAGAGTTTAACCAAGAGATATAATAATGTGATTACCAAAAAACATTATTGGGTCTTACGTAATGATTTTAGAGAACAAGACCAATTTCATATGAAATTTTGGATTTGACGATATTTTTGAAGACCCAAGTTTCATTTATTGAAATTTATTTTTATAAAAGTTTTCTGTAGAATTTTTCTATTGGGCCTAGAGAAGAATAATTAAATATAAAAAAGTGGATATTTTTATTGTGTTGTTTTTTTAAAATAAATAAATTATTTTCAAATTCACATGATATAATTTTTACCATTTGAGGAGAATAATTTTTGGTAGTTTAGATATTTTTGAAACAATGTTTGAGATGATTTTAAGTGATTTAGAAGTCTTTAGAGTTAAATAGAATTAGAAAGGAAAAGTTTCTAAGGGAACTTCATAAGGTTCATGTCATATTTTATAAGGATGATCTTGAGAATATTTTTGAAAAAAATAGAAATTGAATGAGTTCATAAGGTTTATTTCCACATTTGTAAGGTTAATTTCAAAGAAAAAATAAATTTATTAAGGTACTCATGGACTTCATAATGTTGTTTTGTGACTTCATATGGTTCATTTAGATCATATAAGGTTCACTCTTGTGACTTTATATAGATTATATAAACTTCAAAAGGATGTTTTTATAAGTTTGCAAGGTTGATTCTGGACTTCATAAGGTTGTTTCCTGATGTTTTCATGCTTGATATAAAACTTCATATAATTATTTACTGATGTTTGTAAGGTTGATTTATGACTTCATAAGGATATTTCCAATGTTAGTAAGGTTGATTCAGAACTTACTAAGGTTCCAAATCTAGGAAATTTTTTATGTTCCATAGTAATTCAAGTAGTTTAAAATATAATTGTTGTAACCTATTGTGGTGTGATTTGTATTACTCAAATAAAATAATATGATGATAAAAATGATATTTTCAGGACTAAATATCATAAAAAAAGTATGTTATTCAATCAATGATATAAAATAATGGTTCCTGTCATGGAGGAATAATTTCATCTACATGGGAAGAAAATTTTACATATTCTATTGACTTATATATATCATGAGTTCAAGGATAAACCCAACTCATTGTAATCCATAAGTTGATACTAGGAAACCATATAATCTCAGGTATATCTAACCATGACAAGGATTATCCCCCTCATTTTGAGAGGTGGACCTTGTAAAAAATTATATTATGACTACAATAAAAGTTTTTTATTGTGTGTAACATCAATTCATCTATCACATTAATTAAAAAAAAATTTATTCCATGAAGAAACTTAAAAACATATTGTAATAATTTATCCCCACCATATCAGTGATTTCTAACTAATCTTAAGGGTCTTATCAAGTTGTGTCTAAGATTAATTACCTTTATATAATATAAACAATTTGGATTTTATAGTAAAGGATTATCTCTATAATTTAATATTCTATCAATTAATATCTTTTATAAATAATATAAAATATTAATTCAGTAAACAATAAGGGTATTTCCACTTTCGATGGGAAAAATTATAATAGTTGGATGAATTAGAGGATTCATTATCTACTTTTAATCTATTTGGATGTATTATAGGTTGAATGTGATTATTTTTTTCTTCATGATAAAGGTGGTTTTATTAAAATAAATAATAAGATGAATTCTGAAAATTATGAAACTTATTGTAATACTAGTTTTTCATCTCTTTTAGTGAAATAATATATGATTGTTAAGGTAACCGGGACACCTAAAGTCATATGAAATAAATTAGAAAATATATGTGATATAAATAAAAATGTTAATAATAATAAACTATACATTTGGATGATGGTTTCTGAATACCTTAAAATTTTGGATGATTAAACTATCGATGACTTGTTCACTAATGTAAATGAAATTGTGAGCACATTTAGAGGTTTTGGTGGAACTCCAGACGATTCAATGATTGTAGAGAAAAATTATGTGATCTGGTAAATGGGCTTGGGAATAAAGTGTCCATATTTGAATATTTTGATCTAGGTACACTTCCTTTGGATGAATTTCAAAAGTTATTATTATATATGATATATAGAATGGATTTTTTTAAAATAATTGCATGGATAAAAGGAAATTCTTTATAAAGCCTCAAAATGATAGAAATATAAGATATTAGTTGATGAAGATGAATATGGTTGTTCCAATTTTAAATAATACGTGGTTGTAAATTTGAATAAATTTTTTTCTCTTATCTCTATATGTGTAACGAGAGGAAAGTGATTTTATAAGGAAAAACATCCACTAATGTGTTTAAAATGTGAATAAATTTTACATTTCATTGAAAATTTTCCAAATTTGAATTTAAAAGAATCCAATATTAATGGATAAGATGTGAAAAATAGATCCTTTAAGAAGAAATTAAAATAATTTAATGAATCATTGTTTTATTCAAGAGTAAAGGGTGATAATTTATATTAATACAAAAAAAGAAAATTCTTATCAAATATTTATGATTATGAGATTTGTGAGGATGACAAGGAAGATAAGACTTACATTGATATTGATTAGAAACTATTTAATGCTTAAGTGAATGAGGGGGAGTTCACTGATGATGAAAGTAGTGATGTTGGGACTGGTGGACAATATGAGATGGATTATATATTGAAAAGATAAATCATGTAATATATTTCAAAAATATAAAATTTTCAAATGGAGAAAAAATTAATTAAATAAAATATATCCATAACTAAGAATGAATATGTTCATGCTGAAGAATAATCATGATTGTTGATTTAGATTAATGACATCAATAAATTACTTGTTAATTATAAGAATTTAAATTTTGAGATAGAAAAGGGAGTTAGTATAAAATAGAGAGATATTAAAATTGTTCAATTGAATTTGATCAATTCTGAAAATGAATTAGACAATTATGAATCAAAATTTAAAAATTATGTTCTATAAGATGGTGAAATATCCAAGAAGAAAGCTCTGAAATGTGTTGAAGTTGCATATATTTATGATGATTAAGTAAACCCAAAAATATTTCACTCAATGTGTAACAAATATATTGTAATTTTTTTTGGAAAGTATAATATGAATAATTTTTTTATGAAAACAATTTTTAAAAAAAATAAAGAGACTATTAGAAATATATAAAATTTGTGAACATTAGCTTTAATAAAAATCCACTAAAAATTATCATTCATAAAAAATGTAAATAAACTAAGGTGAAAGAGGAGTTTTCTAGTTGGATACCAAATTTTTTTTCTATAATATGGATAAAATAATGATGTTCAATATAAGGAATACGTACTAGTGTCAACATTAGTAAAGTAAACATTTTATAAAGGTAATTGTTCCTTTTATGGGTATTTTTGTAATTGTGGAGGCTTTAAAAGCATGTAAATAAGTTCTTGGTTTAATTTCCAATATTCATAAGATATTAGAAATTTTATAAGAAAAAATATGTAGTGGATTCAACCCACTAAAAAAGTAAGTAAATTTAAACCATTTGATGATGTTTGTGGAAGGATTTACTAGTCGGATCAAGTTTCTAAATATTGTCTCTCCATCCTACCAACCTATCTATATATGAATTTTAATAATCAGAAGCCAAAAAATAAGAAGGATAATGTAAAATAAAAGGTTTTTGTGGTTGAAATTTCACTCAATGATTCAAAATGGAAGTGTACATGGATTTTGGATATTGAATATTCTTAACACATGATAGGAGATTTAAAACTCTTGAAATATATTGAATATTTCAAGGATGGTTTATAAACATTTTTAAATTATGGGTCACTTGAAATCAACAGTGTTAGATCAATATTGATTGTAAATGAGAGGATAAATTCCAATAACACTTTATATATTGATGGTCTCAAACACAATCTGTTAACTGTATCTCAGATATATGTTGAAGGAAATGACGTGGTTTTTTAGAAGTGTGGATTCTTGGAAAATAGTTTTAAATTTGGATGTGTATATACTAGAGAAAATAGAACAAGGGGAAAATTTTTTAGGTTGTTAATATTGAAAATTTATGCTACTTAGCCATGAAAGAGAAAAATAAATTGTGGCCTTGAATGATTGGTTATCTCAACATAACCTGAAAAATATTTCACAAGGAGAAACTTTTTGTGATGTTCTCACTCAAAAAAAGAAGGAAACTATATTTCATATTCATGTTAAAAGGGGAAGGTTATGAATTCTTTACACAAGAATTTTTATATTAAATTATCTCATCTGTTAGAGATTATCCATTCAAACATTTTGGGGCCTATGAGAAAGAAATAAATAAATGGAGTGAAGTATTAAATTTACTATATTAATGATATTACTTGTATCAATTGTATTGTTCTTATGAATCATAAATTGTAGGATTTAAACATGATTAAGAGTTTCGAAAGGAGTGATGAAAATGAGTTTGGTATTCTATAAAGATGATTCAGAAATATAATGGTGAAAAATACACTAGTGGAAGATTTTATTCTTATCTTAAGAAGAATGGTACTGACCATGATTTTAGTATACCTTACCCAACACAAAAAAAATGGTGTTGTTGAGTGGATGAATTGATGTTTTCTAGTTATGGAATGGAACATGTTGATAGATCCTAACACTTATATGTATTTATAGAGAAAATTTATTGGTGGAGTAGTTCACATTAAATATCATTGTTTTCATATAAAAATTCCCGAATGTTATCATATGATATGTACTATAATAAGTCTCCAAGTTTGAAATATTTAAGGGTGTTGAACATCCCATGTGTAATCAAAGTGAAAGGTGAAAATATTGAGAAATTTGGGAAGATATTTGTTAATGTAATCTTTATTAGTTATCCTTTAAATAGAATATGATATGGTTGTTACAAAATATATATATTGAATTTTGTTAAAAACTAATACAGAGGTGCTAAGACATTCAATAAAATAATGCATAACCCAAAAATAAACTTCTAGAAGTTATGAATATGAATATATTTTTATGGAAAAGAAGAAGGATGGTTCTAAAAATAATGTATGTTTAGAATAAGTGAAAAGTGAAGATGATGATTCATCCATTAATAATGAATAATATAAACCTCTCTCATCTCATATAGGCTAATAAAGTAATTGGAGGTTTAAAGAATCATTAGAGAATAAGGAAAACTAGTTTAGAATATAAGAAATTGGATTAAAAAAATACCTTTTTGTTTTCACATGTTGAACCAAGAAATGAGAATGAATAATTAGATAATCAAGAGTGTTTTGATGTTATGAATTAAGAATTATATTAGATTTAGTTTAATGAAATATTCGAGTTGGTACACAAGACTTAAAACAAAAATGTTATTAGAAGAATGTGGGTGTTATGAAACATGCTAAATGAAAGAGGAGAAGCTGTTAGAAACAAAGATAAACTTGTATTTAAGGGGGTAGACATAGGTATAATGAATTAATTTTTATGATACCTTCCCACTAGTTACTAGACTATATACCATTTGGATATATCATTCTATGACAACACAAAAGGCACTACAATATTTTTCAAAGGGATTTAAAATCTTTCTTCTTCAACAGTGGGATTGAAGAGGAGGTATACATTAATAAACATAGTATATTATTTATTACATAAGACTAATATTATGTTAGAATGTTAAATAAGGATTCATATGGATTAAATCAATCCTTAGGATCTTGGTATTCTAATTTATATACCTATTTGAAATAGTTTAAATTTAATAAAGTAAGAGTGGAGAACAATATATATATATATATATATATATGTATATTAATGGTGATAATAAGGTATCTCTCATTGTCTTTGTCTATATAGATTCTATATTTTTTTTTGGAAAGGAAGAAAATATTTGTGAAGATATTTATTTGGAAATTAAGAAGTTGTTTGAAACTTCTATTCTTAGAGAAATGAGATATTTTTTCAACATAATTATTTATTGAAATATCACATATTTCATTATCAAGAAAATTATTTTGGAGAACAATTAAAGATGTTTAGAAAAGAATATTAATAGCCAAAATATTCACCATTTTTTAAATGAAATAAACTTCCAAGGGAAGATAATGAAAAACTAGTTAACCCAAGGGAATTGTAGAAGATAACTAGATGTTTTTAATACATGATAGATTCATGTTATAATATTTAATATGTTGTTAATCTATTTTCATGTTACCAAGATACAAAAAAAGAATCTAAATTTGGGTATGGGATGATAAATAAAAGATATATTAAATGCATAAGAGAATATGGGATGATGTGTGGAAGGAATGAAAATATAAATATGTTTAGCTACACAAATGTAGATTGTAAAATAAATTTAGATGATAAAAGATCTACATATGAAGGAGTTTTATTATTGGAAAAAATGTGGTTACCTTGGAAAAAAAGAAAATGAATGTTACCTTCAGTTCTACTAAATAATAATATGTTTATGAAACTCAAGACGTAGTCTAGTTGATTTGGATAATGATGAAGTTGGATGATCTCAAGGTGGAAGTGAATTTGCCACATCTTGTGTGATTTATAAGTAAAGAACTATCAATTTAATAATAAAACATGTTCTACATTCATTATAAAATAATAATAATATCAAATATCTCTTCACAAAAGTTCTTATCTATCATAATTTTTTGAATATGGAATTTGTTCCAATAAATGAGAAAATATCTGATGTGTTCACTATGGGATTGTTTAGTGATGCATTTCAAAAATTACGGTTGTTTATGAGAGTTCAACCTCATTCCTTTCAAGTATAAGGTATGGTGAATTCTTTCCACACTCACACTTGAAATTTGAATTAGTTTTTTCAAATTTGGAAAAATAAAACTTAAATCACATTATGTTTATTTTTTTATGATTTTACAAAATATATTTATAATGGGGGAGAAAATTATTTTTTAAATAATCCATTGGTAAATCATTTACCTTTTTCGGAGATATACCTAATTTAGTTGGATCATGAATTAATAGGGAGTTATTAAAATGAGAAAGTTGTGTATCCAACATGTGGATGTGTGAGTTTTTTGAACTATTCAAATAGTTTTTTCATCATAAATACATTAAATTTTGTTCATTTGTTCAATAAACTATTTTCAGAAGTGGAATAAGTGTTATTATGAAGTGGTAAAAAAATTGGTATCAAATGGATTGAATAATTGGATATAAGTCAATGTTTTATATAAATCATGATATTATTATTCAATATTCTTCTATCCTAAACCGAGCTTTCTCATGTTGGATTGGAATAATTAAATAATAATTTATTTCATATTGTGATGAGTATGAAGGTGATTTATGCTCATTGGTTACTAAAATTTAAAAAGGGGGAGACTGTTAAGTCTAAGATATGTTTTGGAAGGAATGTGGTTTTTGGGGAGATAATTTAAGATCTATTGTGTTTTTTTAAATTTGTTTCTTTGATGTTTAATATAACATGTTGGTTTTTGTGTCTAGATAATAAGGCTTAATGAAAATAAAGTGTATATGTTTATTAAATTGTTTTATAAATATATAAATAATATTTAAACTCATATGATATATTTTTTATTATGTGAGGTGGATATTTTTTTGTAGTTTTTAGAATTTTTATACAAATCTTGAGTTGTTTTGAAGTGATCTAGAAGTCTTTGGAATTTAATGGATTTGGATTTGAAAATTTTATAAGGAGACTTTTAATGGTTAATGAAAAATATTTTATAGTTGATCCAAATAATATTTTTGAGAAAAAAGGAAAATACATGAGTTTATAAGGGTCATTCCCACATTTATAAGGTTTATTTCCAATACAAAGAAAATTTTATTAAGTTTTTAGAAACATTATAATGTTGTTGTTTTTTTGAATTCATAAGGTTCATTAATACATTCTATTGTTCAGTATTTCAAATTTATAAGGTCATATCATGATTATATAAGATTGATAGACTTCATGAGGTTATCTTCATGGGTTTGTGTGGTTAATCCATACCTCATAAGGTTATCTCCTAAAGTTTGTAAGGTCGATCATGGACTTCATGATGTTTTTATGGATGTTTTTATGTTAAATTCCAAATTTTGTAAGGTTCATTTCCAAAATTTTGAAATATTGATTTAGGAATTCACAAGTTTTCTTCCTAAAGTTTATAAGGTTGATTTAGGACTTTGTAAGGTTCCAAGATTATGATAATTTTGATGTTACAAGAGAATTTAAGCAGTTTAAACTATATTAGATTGAAACAACATTTGTTTAATCTATATTACTCAAATAAAATCAGAAGATTTTAAAACTGATTTTTCATGGATAAAATATCACAATGATAGTTTTTTACTCCAGTAGTTATTTATAGTAATGGTTTTTATTATGGTGGAATAGTTGTCCAAAAAACAAGAGAATTATTTATGAAATAACTATTTAGTCAGGATGTAAAATGTTTTTTTACACCATATTGATTGGGGAAAAAAATATAAAGAATAAAGAAGAAGGGGGAAGAAGAATAATAATAAGATGTAGAAGTATTGATTAAAAGGAACTTATTTGATTACATTTTGAATTTGAAATTCTATTTTTGAAGAGAGAAATCAATGAATCAATATAAGTTAATATTTGTAGCAATGTGAAAATATTTTAGTGATTAATAATTTATTACTAAATAGAAATATAAAGAGTTTATTTAAGAGAGATAAGGAAGGAAATAATTATGATACTACAAGGAGGAGAAGGTAAAAATAAGTAACGGAAAAAAATGGAATTCTCGTCTTCTAAAGAAATATCTTAGTACTGATTTTTTTATTATTATATATATTTAAGGATCAAATCTTACATAGTCACAATCCTTAGATGAATCGGGATTTTAAGGATAAACCCTAATCACCTTAATCCATATATTAATTCTAGTGGTCTATATGAACTTAAGTGAGTCCGAATTATTATATAGATGAACCTTCTAATTTTAGGGGTGACCCTTGTAAATGTTATATCGTTCCTAGTGAGAATGTGTGTTAGTGTGTTAAATGAAAATCAATTTATTACATTAAGTGGTTGAAAAGGTTAGTTAAAGAGGAAACTTTAGAATTATTTATAATCACTATTTTACCACCTAATGATTTCCCACTGATCTTGAGTGTTTTTTAAGGATGACCTAATTTGAATTGAAGATAAAGTGGTAGTGTGAATATTGTAATCCACCAAATAAAAGGAGCATAAAGAATGAGTGGGGCTTATATAAAATACAATTAGAGTTTCATCCCTATATAATGACTCAAGGAAAGGTTGGTGACCTATTTTAAGGTGACCAAAAATGTTCCTTAGTCCATAAGTGATTGGAAAGGGAGAGAGATATCTCATAGAAGGGATTAATCAATTTGATAAAGTGGATCATATTAATGTAACGCCCCGACCCCAGTTGCCTAGATTCGGTTCATTATTTTATTACATTGGCATGATCACAAGAAAATAAAATTTAGGACTAATCATTTTAGTAGTTTTCAAATACTAGATACATACATAAGTTCAACATCACAACTTGAAATTAAATACAACATAGAAATTCATTTGAAAATAACAATCACTCCTAGGTTACCCCTATAGGTCATTCATAATTTACTTCTTCACATCTTGGAAAAATAAAACATAAGAAATGAGTGGTATTAAATGATCATAATGGGTAATAAATACAGAAAACGATATCATAAATATAAAAATTAGGAATTGTAGAAAACTAAAAATAAATGCCTTTAAAAATGAACTTGAGCATAATATGGTATGAATAAGGGCTGAATAAATAATTCCATAATAAAGCATAATCATGGGTATTCTACAAGTAGAATAATCTCCTGGAAATTCAATTACTTGTTTCAAAATGATGGAAAATGCATAATTTCATCCATTCTGATATATACCATCAAAGCCTCATCTAAGACATCTGAAAATGATTAAGGACTCACCCAAAACCATATCTGAAATTGGGTAATGCCTCAACCATGTCCATATATGTTTTCTCTCATGAGACCTACCGATTCATTGATGGGCTATAGAAGGACCCACCCATCACTTACTAAGTCCAATGAATTCCTCATATGAATGGGGATAAACATAAACAATATATACATTATTATTGAGAGTATCATATGAAATGTAAATAACATTCCCCAAACATAAACACTAACCATTCAGAGTAATATGGTGAATAGTTTAAAGATATAGCATACATAGTAAAACTAATCACAAAATATTCATTAAAAATTAGTGAATTAAATCATAAAATATTAGTCCCAATTATACATAATATTCAACAAGAGTGCTGAAATAGATAAAATTACTCTTATAAAATCATTGAGTAATTCCTGAGATACATACACTTTTACTTTGAAAAAGAAGAGTTATTTTGGAAAACTATTTGAATAAATCTAGAAGTGAAATAATATAGTTTTCTCATAACAAAATTAGTGATTTTAGAAAAATAATGGTGTCTAAAAACATATTATAGAATGTAATTGAACATAGGTAAGAATTTTATATGTTACCTTGAAACGAGCTTGTATTTGGGGAAGAATTTTTAAAAGATCCTTTTAAATCATGTAACTCCCCAAAAAATAAAGAATGATTTTGGTTAGTACACATATATATAACATTAACACATAATTTATTAGTATTAAATAAGAATAAATAATAATTTCATTGAGGTAAGTAAAGGATAAGAGTAACCCAAATGAAAATGGAGGTTCGGGTAGAAAATCCTTACATTATGTCTGAATGTATTCTACACATGACCTTAATGTCCTAGATAATAAAATTAAATTCATAAATTAAATAATTAGTAACCTTTTCTATAAATATTTTGTTCATTAAAGTTTTATTAATTTCACTTATGTCCTCATTCATAAGTTATAATATTGAATTCAATCGTTCCAGAGTGATTGTTTCCATGATTTCGTGATTGGCTCTCTTGATTATATATAATGGAGTTCATGTGGAAAGGATATAATTCTCCAAAACTTAACTTATATATTATAAATTATAATAAAGTTCTTTAAATGTATATATATATCCTTTGGGTACATGGTATGGGGATGAATCAATAGATAATACATTTTGCGATAATCTTTTAGATTTTTTACGACGGTTTTTTCTTTGATTATTACAAACTAATTTTTTCATATGTATATAAATATTGGTTCTAGGACATTAAGTATGTTATAAAACATATATTATATTCTAGTTCAACCATAAAAATTGTTTCATGACCAGCCATGAAGATGGTAATAGAAATTGAAAGCCTGTCATCCTTGAATGTGATAAATTAACACATCTCGGACTGTGTTTTCATTCATTTTGAATAAAAGGAGGTAAAGGAGAGATGATGATGAATTATTACATTATCAAAACAAAATTATCATATATTTAATGTATTTTATTTATCATACCATTTATATGTGGGGAGTTTATTAGAGAAAAATAAAAGAAGGGTACTTGAAAGAAAAAGAGAGGTTGAGAAATCCCTTACGAAGAATTCAGCAACCTAACAACAACACTTAAAATTTAATAAAATATGTTAATGAGAGGAAAATGGGTCTCTAATAATTTTATTCATAATATGTACAGTAAGGTGGATATTTAATTACATATCCCCACATAATCCAATTGAAATTAAAAAATAATAACATAAAGGAGTTCTTGAAAAAGAGAAGGGTGGTAGATTCCCTTACCTTATAGAGTAACTCCTTAAACATGAAGGTTGGGACCTTGGGGTATTGATGACACCTTGGGAGGACTCCTAGGGAGGTAAAAATACTATTGAATAAAGTATTATGAATTTTTAATGAATGGAAACGAAGGAATGGGTGGGTATTTATAATAAAAGAGAGGGAGTTTTTTTATTAATTTCTAAGGACACCTAATTAGTGGTATTTGCAAAACCATGGGCTTTACCATGGTATTTTTTCATGGTATTGGACACTTGGGACACCTCATATCATATTTTATTACATAAGGTTCGACCAACATTATTACATCATGATTACATCATTAATGATATCATTAAACATACTGAAAACCCAGAACTGTATTTTTACTATTCATGAAAAGCTAATGTATTTTATAAAATTATCATAAATTCAAAATAACCTAATATCGACATTTGGAATTCAAAAATATACTCCATTTTTTAAAAATAATTTTCTAAATATAATTAATTTAATTATTAAATAAAATAAAATTTATTCAAAAATAACAATTTTAAAACTATAATTCATTTTATATCACCATGAAAAAATAATCAAGATCTCATTGTATTATAACCATATGACAATAAAATAATAATTTGATTTACCATTCATAAGGGTCATATTACTATTCATATTACTATTCATAAGGGTATGTTACTATTCACCAAAAATGTATGTTGATCCTATCAGACTCAAAATATCATACTGATCACAACCGTGTATGTTAGTTTTTTGAAATTGAAATCACAGAAGCAGAAAAATTATATCTAACAGCCAATTTATAACTATCTCATTTAAGTATAAAAGTATTTGATTTACATAGACTCAGTGTTGAATGCATTATATAATAATTTTTTTTGTAAAACCTTAGGTTGCTACATTATTTCCCCCTTATACAAATTTTGTCCTCGAAATTACTAGAATATTACCTCACAAAATGATTTGGGTAGGTCTTCATCATAAGTTCCTAAAGTTCCCACGTTGCCTCTTCAATTTTATGACTTTTCCAAAGTACATTTATTAGCCAGGTCATCCGATTACTTAACACCTGTTCTTTAGTGTCCGTAATTATTATAGGTTCTTCACACTAAGATAAGTCTGGTTCCAATTTTATACGTTCCAAAGTGAGGAAATGAGTTGGTTTTGGCATGTACTTTCTCAACATTGATACATGGAACACATTGTTTACATTAAAAAGGTTAATAGGAATTACCAAATTATAATCCAAAGCTTCAATTCTCTCCAGAATTTCAAAAGGGAATTTGTACATAGGGCTCAATTTCCCTTTCTTTCCAAATCTTATAACACCCTTCCATAAAGTTACATTCAAGAAAATGTGATTTCCCTCTTGAAATTACAAATCCTTCCTTTGATTATCAACATAGCTCTTTTCCTACTTTTAGCTACTTTGATATGAGTTTTAATAGTATTTACCTTTTCTATTGATTCATCCATAAGCTCTAGGCCCATAAGCTTCCTTTCACCAACTTTATCCCAACATGTTGGTGTACGACATCTCTTTCCATACAATGTTTAATATGGTGCCATTTGGACATTTGAATGGAAACTATTATTGTAGGAAAACTCCACCAAGGGTAAATACTGATCCGATGTACCTTGAATGTCAAGAGAGTATGATCTCAACATGTCTTCTAAAGTTTGGATCATCCTTTCTAATTTCCCGTTAGTTTGGGGGTGATAAGAAGTACTCAAATGAAGCTCAGTGTCAAAAGATATCTGAATACATTTCTATAATTTTGATGTAAATCGAGGATCATGATTAGACAATATTGAAAGAGTTTCTCCATAAAGTCTTACAACTTCATTGATATAGAGTCGCGAAGGGTTCTCTAGTGGAAAATCCTCTCTTATAGTGAGGAAATGTGTATATTTCATAAGTCGATAAAAAATTACCCATATTTCATCATTATTTCTTGGATTTTTGGGTAATATAGTGACAAAATCCATGGTAATGTCATCCCATTTCCATGTTGTAATAAGTAGAGGTTGCATGAATCCTCTAGGATGATGTCTTTTAGCCTTCACCTATTGACATACTAAACATCTTCATCCATAATCAGCAGTTTACCTCTCCATATTATCCCACTAGAAATGATCCTTCTAACTCTATACATATGATTTCTTCCAAGATGTATAGAGAAATTTTAACTATGGGCATCATTTAGTAACTCCCTTTCTATCTCGGGTAAAGCTGAAACAAAAATCCTGTTCCAAAAATACCGAATTCCATCTTCATATATGAATTCTTCCAACATCCCATCATTCGCAATAGTCATTTTCTTTTCATGATTCTCATCATCTGGCTAAGAAATTTTAATCCTTTATAATAAATATGGTTGGGAAACTAGTTGAAAAATTAATGATTCTTCACCTTCTTTGATGATTCTCACATCCATCCTTGTTAGATCCATGTACATAGGACCCCTATAAATTCTCATTTTGTTTAGAACTCCAGGATCCTTCATACTCAATGTATCAGCTACGTTATTTTCCTTTCCTATGTGGTAGTGTATGCAACAATTATAATCCTTGAGAAGCTCGAGTCATCACCTTTGCCTCATGTTGGGTTCTTTTTGTGAGAAGAAGTATTCCAAGATATTATGATTAGTATATATCTCACATCTTTTACCATAGAGATAATGTCTCGATATCTTCAGAGAAAATATTATAGCTTCTAACTCAAGATAATGAGTTGGATAGTTTTATTCATGAATTTTTAACTTCCTTGATGTATAGGAAATAACTCTATCATTTTTTATTAGGATACAACCAAATCCTTTCTTTGATGCATCACTATAGATCACAAATCCACCATTCCACGATGGTAGAGTAAGGATTAGATAATTAACTATTCTACTCTTAAATTATTCAAAAAATTCTTCACATTATTATTTCTATATGAACTTATCCCCTTTTCGAGTAATCTTGGTCAACGGGTTGTCTAATCGAGTGATGTTCTGAACAAAATTCTGATAATAACCTACTAAACCGATAAAACTACATACCTTAGTTTTGTTCGTTGGAGTAGGAAGTTCTTGGTCCACCTTCGTATTTATAGGATCAACTAAGATTTCATCCTTAGAGATAATATGGCCATGAAAAGAAAAATTTTGAAGCCAGAATTCACACTTTCTAAACATCCCATATAACTCATTTTTTCTAAGAGTCTTCAGAATAATGCACAAGTGATTCTCATGATCTTCATAGATTTTAGAGTATACCAAGATTTCGAAAAAAAATACAATGAAAAAATCATCAATGTATTCCTTGAAAACATTATTCATTAGATCCATGAAAACTAAGGATGCATTAGGAAGTACAAAGGTCATTACTGTAAACTCGTAATGCCCATACCTAGTTCGAAATGCTATTTTTGGAATATCTTCCTTCCTCACAAGAAACTGATGATATCTAGATCCAAGTTAAATCTTTGAAAAATATTGGGCTCTGTGAATTTGATCAAATAAATCATCAATGCGAGGTAGAGGATACTTGTTCTTTATTATAATATCATTTTTCTCCCTATTGTCAACACATAACCTCATAGATCTGTCTTTCTTCTTAACAAAATAATAGGGGCTCCCCATAGAGAAAAACTAGAGAGAATAAATATTTTAGCACTCAATTACTATAGTTTTTCATCATTTATACTAATTCCATATTTTCTATTCTATAAGGAGTATTTTATATAGGCCTTGAACGAAGAATTAAATCAATAGAGAACTCAACTTCCCACTATGGAGGGTGTCCAGGTAAATCCTCTAGAAAGACATCAATATATTCTTGAAAAATAGGTACATTTTCTATTTGATGACTTATTTCCTCACCCACTGATATCACATTATCATCGTCACCAAGAATTGTATTAAGTAGAGATAATAGGGGTGGATCCAAATAAGAATCAGATGATGACATTTCTTCCCTAAAGATAAGGGACTCTACATCATTCTCAAAAACTGTAACTTCCTTCTTCTTGCAATATATTTTCACATCATAATTTGAAATCAAATCCATACTAAGGATTATATAAAATTAAATCATGGGTATGATGATAAGGTTAGAAACTAAGGAATGTTTATGTGTCATAAGGGGTATTGATGGACACATCTTAATTGAAATGACACATCCCTTAGAAGTTTTAACTGACATATCCTTTATTAAATTAATTTTGAAATATCTATTTTTCATATAAAACTGGGAAGATATAAAAGAATTTTATGATCTAGAATAAAATAAACAATTGTCTATGTTTGTGCAAACAATTATAGTACCCACCACTACATCATTAGGAATTTCAATCATAGCAGTTGTGATCGAATAATATTGGCCTTGCTCACTTGGACTTTTCATAGGTCCATTTCCATGACTCTTTGGACAATCATTAGCATAGTGCCCCATATACCAACAATTATAGCATTAAACATTGATATACTATTTCTTTCCCTTTAAATCACTAGCATTATGGACTTTCTATCCATACTTGTATAATACACCTTTTCCTTTTAAAAAATAACTAGCGTGTTTCCTTCCACGAGTATCACATGTTGGAAAATTAACATTTTTATTCTTTCTTTTATCCATTATATCCTTCTCCACCCTATTCTTCAATATTTTCCCTTAAAGTCATAAGACATAGAGAATTATTTCTCTGACTTGATAGAACATGAGACAATTTCTTCATATGATGGTTTCAAACCATCAAACAATCGATCAATATTACTCCTTGGATTATGTTTATAGTCTGTAGCATGCCTTGAAACCTTGTAATTTTGGATTCATAATTTGCAACATTTTTATCCTCTTTATGTCTGATACTCAAGAATTTCCTCTTCATATCTGCTCATTGTTCACGAGGAAAATATTTTTCTAGGAAAATTTCCTTAAAATACCTCCATTCAATTTATTTTATTTCTTCCTCCTCTATTGTGTTTTGAATTAACAACCACCACTAATCCATATCTCTTGATAAATGATAAACCTCCTTGACAACCTTCTCTATTTCTTTACATCCCAAAGAAATAAATATCTTCTCTAAAGAAATTATCCACTGCTCCGCTCTGAATGGGTTTGTAGTTCCATTGAATGATGGAGATTGTTGTCGCATAAAGTATTCTAACATTTCCCCTCCACATTCTGGGTCAGGATGCTCTATATGGGTAAAGTTAAATTTCATGACCTGAGTCAGTTGTCCCAATATAATTATAAGTTTATCAGCACCAGTCGTAGATCTAGTACCAATATCATTACCTTTCATAAGAGAGAAATCCCTACACAGGATACGAGCGTTCATGTGGTTTCAATTCCTTCCACTAGGCACCATTTCTAAATAATGGCACACACTGGATTAGGTTATGAATAATAATGTATAGTATCAACATGAAAAATACTTAACAAAATTTAAATCCTATGCATAGATAATCTCAAAATCATAAACATCATTTTGTTGAGAAAAAAATTACTTTTAAATCCTTCATAATGACTTGTACATAAAATGAAAATTACCCTAATCATATCCCATGAGATTGTAAAACTAGGTCCGAAGTAAGGGCCATTTTCGTGTACCAGGATACCCTGGGTCAAGCCCAAAACTCTTTATCGGAGTTGTTACTCCTAGTTACATTTGTTAAAAAGCCATGTCCACTTGTAGTATCCAGACATAGATGTATTTTATAGAAATATCCACATAATCCATTCCTTACCAAAATTCCAAGATGTTGTCATATGTTTATCCAAAAAGAAAATATTAGGGTTTTGTCTCCCTAATCTATGTTTTATAAATCTTGTTTCTATGTTTTCTACTAAACTTCCTCTGATAAAAACTGTAATGCCCCGACCCCAGTTGTCAAGACTTTGTTCATTATATTATTACATTGGCGTGATCATAAGAAAATAAAATCCCAAAGGACCGACCAATTTATAAATTTTGTAAAACTAGATACATATATAAGTTCAAAATTACAACTTGAAATTAAATACAACATAGAAATTACTTTGAAAATATCCATAACTCCTAGATAACCCCTACAGGTCATTCACAATTTACATCTTCACATCTTGGGAAAATAAAACATGAGAAAGGGGTGAGCTCAGATGATCAATAAGGGTAATAAATATGATGTAAGATATAATAAACATAAAAATTAGGCATGATGAATAACTAAAAACACATGACTTTAAGAATAACATGAACATTATATGGTAGGAATAAGGTATGAATAAATAATTCCATAATAAAGAATAATCATGGGTATTCTACTAGTTGAATAACCTCATGGACTATAAATTACTTGTTTCATAATGAAGGAATATTCATAATGCCATACATTATGAAATATAGCATCAAGGCCTCAGCCAAGACATTTGAAAATGATTAAGGCCTTAGCCAAAGCCATATCTGAAAATGGGTAAGGAATCTTCCAAGTCCATATTTGTTTTGTATCATGAGAATTATCAATGCATCGAGAGGATATAGAGGGGACCACCAATAACTTGATAAGTAAAATGCATTTCAAATACGAATGTGGATAAACATAAACAATATATACATTCATATTGAGACTAACATATGAAATGTAAATAAGATTCCCCAAACATAAACACTAACCATTCAGAGTAATATGATGAATGGTTTTAAGATATAACATCCATAGTAAAACTAATCATAAAACATCCAATAAAATATGGTAAATGATATAATAAAATATTAGTCCCAATTATGCATAATATTTATCAAGAGTGTTGAAATAGATAAAATTACTCTTATAAAATAATCGAGTAATTCTTGAGATAAATACTCTTTTACTTCGAAAAGAAGATTTATTTTGAAAAAATCATTACATAAAACCAGAAGTGAAATAATATATTTTTATACTTATAAAATGAGTGATTTTAGTAATATAATGGATTCTAAAAATAGATTATAGAGTGTATTTGAACATAAGTAAGAATTCGAGAAGTTCCCTTGAAATGGGCTTGTATTTCGGGAAGATTTTTTGAAAGATCCTTTTAAAGCAGGTAACTACCCATAAAATGAAGAAGGATTCTAGTTGGTACACATATATAGAAAATTTAAACATAATCTATATGGAGTACATAATAACCTATAAGAATTTAATTGAAATATGTAAAGGATAAAAGTAACCCGAATGAAAATGGAGGTTCGAGTAGAAAATCCTTACCTTATGTCCAAATGTATTCTACACTTCACCTTAATGTCATGGATAATAAAATTAAATACATTAATTAACTAATTAAAAACCGTATATAAATATATTTGATTCAATAAAGTTTTATTAAGTTCATTTATGTCCTTATTGATAATTTATAATATTGAATTCTGTTGTTCTAGAGTGTTTGTTTCCCTGATTTCATGATTGGTTCAATTGATTATAAGTAATGAAGTTCATGAGGAATGGATATAATTCTAAAAAACTAAAATTATATAATATTAATTAACATAAATGCGTTTAAATGGTTATATATATCCTTTGGGTACAATTTATGAGGATGAATCAATAGATATGATATTTAGTGGCAATCATTTAGATTTTTACGACGGTTTTTCATTGATTATTACAAACTAGTTTTATCATAATTATATATATTTTGGTTCCATAACATTAATTAGATTATAAAAAAAATATTATATTTTGGTTCAACCATAAAAATGGTTTCAAGTCCAGAGATGAATATGGTAATATAAATTGAAAACCCGTCGTCCTTGAATCCGATAAATTAACATATCTCAGACGGTGTTATCATTACTTTTTGTATAAAATGAGGGAAATGAGAGATGATGATTAATTATTCCATTAGAATAAAAAAATAATAGTAAATTTAATGTACTAGATTTATCATACCCTTTGGATGAGAGGATTTTAGGAGAGAAAAAGGAAAAGTAATGAACCTGAAAGAAAAAGAGCGGTTGAGATATCCTTTATGAAAAATTCGGTAGCCTAAGGACGTCACTTAAAAATTCATAAAATATGTTGATTACAGAAAATGGGGTATATCATAATTTTTTACATAATATGGACAGTAATGGGGATATGAAATGACATATCCCAACATAATCCAATGGAAATTAAAAAATAATAACATAAAAGGAGTGCTTAAAAAAGAGAGGTGTGGTAGACTCCCTTACCTTGCATACTAACTCCTAAAACATGATGGTTGGGACCTTGGGGGATTGAGGACACCTTTTTAGAACTCCTAGTGAGGTAGAAATACCAGATATTCAAGGATGATGAATTTGCAATGAAAGGAAATTAAGGAATGGTTGCGTATTTATAGTAAAAGAGAGGTAGTTTTTTATTACTTTCCAAGGACACCTCATTAGTTGTATTTGAAAAACCATGGGATTTTCCTTGGTATTTGAGCATGGTATTATCCACTTGGGACACCTCATATCTTATATTATTACACAAGAGTTTACTATAATTATTACATCATAAATGATATCATTAAACATACCGAAAACTCAAAACTATTTTTTTTTACTTTTCATGAAAAACTAAAATATTTTATAAAAATATCATAAATTCATAATAACCTAATATTGACGTTATGAATTCAAAAATGATCTCCATTTTTGGAAAAAAATTTCTAATTATGATTAATTTAATTTTTAAATAAAATCAAAATTTATTTGAAAAATATTAATTTTAAAACCATAATTCATTTTATATCACCTTAAAAAATTAATCAAGATCTCATTATCTTATACCCTTAATACAATAAAATAATAATAAGATTTACAATTCATAAGGGTCATATTAATATTCATAATGGTTTGTTACTATTCACCAAAAATGAATGTTGATCTTATCAAACTCTAAATATCTTACTGATCGCAACTATGTATGTAAGTTTTTCGAAATTCAAATCAGAGAAGAAGAAAAACTATATCTAATGGCTAGGTTATAACTATCTCCTTGAAATATAAAATTTTTTGTTGTACATAGACTCAGTATTGAATTCATTCTATATTAAATTTATTTTTAAAACCTTGGGATGTTACAATTAAGGTGTGTAATTTTCTCTCTATTATTTAGAACATGGTGATTATACTCAAGAGAGACCATTTATAATGAAATCATATGCACATGATCCTTATAAAATATGGACACTGTTCTCAAGTTAATGATTCTCATTTTTTGGAAGTATGGAATAGTGCATTGAAATTATGCTTAAGAATTTCCATGATTAGGGAATCATATATGTGAATTTTTAGCATACGTTAGTCGACCCTCATATATGTGGGTGCCTCAAGTAGAAATTCCTTAAATTATACTTTGGGGGTATTCAGTGTGCATTTAATATAAGAACCCAAGAGAGGATTTTTGTGAAAATGTTACCCTTATTTTTGGGTAATCTATAAACCTATGAGAAATGGGTTTTAAAATTTTAGTTTTGATCTCGAGGACATGTGTAAGTTTTAGACATGATAAATTGATGATTTTTACTCCCATAAATCATTTGTCACTTGGTTTTATAGATAAAAAATTTGTAATACTATAACAATTAGGATTCTATGATACTTATAAGAACTTAATACACATGTATTCTATTGAAATAATGGAAGATAAAGTGTATCACATGATCCAAACTGAGAGGTGTGTATGTGAGATTTTTATTTTCACTATATTATCCTACATATATTCCTTACTTATGAAGGTTGAAGTTACTTTTTTGGTAACAATTTTATGTGGAAAAAAATTATTTGATGGTCATCTTTAGGGTAAAAAATTAATTACATGATCATCTCAGTGTATCCCAATATATAATTATTTATCATCATTGGAACTAGGTCATTCCAGTAATATTAAATTAGCAGAGTCATATTTCTAGAGTGAAATTTCTTTTGCATATGCAGGTATCATCACTTATCCATGTGTTTGACATTTTCTTTAGATTATTATGGATCATTACTTTAATCATCTAATTTCATTTTCTGGAACCGTTTTTAGTTTCTAACAAATAATCCCCATATACTTGGATTCATTTTCACAGAACCGAATCTAATTATAAGGAATAATTAATATCTATGATATTTTTATTTTTAAGTCAGATTATAGGAATATTAAATGTCTATTCTACCCTTATATAGATGATGGGGTCCACACATTTTTTTGTACCAAAACTTTCTAGGGGATCCTATGAAAAAATGACTGTATTCTGTTAAAGTGATTTTTTATTCATTGTAAAACTCAGAGTACATTTACACTGACACAACATGTATTGTCCTACATATGTTACTTGGGAATTTATATTTTTGAAAATTCAATTCTTTTCATTGAAGAACATAGGTGTGGAAAAATACCTTAGAGCGGTATATTTATTTTTTCTAAATTTCATAACTAATGAATTTTTTTCATATTAATTCATTTTTAATAACTTTTTACTTTATTTTATTCCCTTTATGAAGGAAATGGTCCCAATATAATTAGTTTTTTTATAGTTAACAATTATAACTATATTTTTCTTTAAAAATCATTACCTAAACATAAAAGAATATTAGATATTATCAGAGAAGAACATAAATGTTACCGCAAATATGAAATGATGACACAATGACACTTTAGTTACTTGGATGATGTATTATTTCCCATTTACATATAGAATTATGAGGATCTATGGTACAAGTTATTCATTGTTCATTCCTATTCAAGTATATTTTCTAATAGAAATATTATCTATTTGGGTAATTCTCATGAGTCTTATAATATCCACTATATCCCTTAGATAGTGTTTTATAAAGATCAATCCCAAGATACTATTAAACATAATTATTTTAACATGTTGATGACTTCAATCACTGATTAATGAAAATGTTAGATCTCATAGTGGTACCTCCATTATAGGGGAAAATTTATGAGTGATTGAGAATAGCCTCTTTGGGTTCATTATGGATACATCAAATTCAAAATATTACTCAAAGATTCTGGAATATATAATGAATTTTGGGATCATTATTTCATACTCTATCACCATTTTTAGATGATCCCAGAATTGACTGGCCACTAGTCCCCTAACCCAAATAGTTTCAACATGATGTATAGGGAAGTGGGAATCATTCTATTAGGATATATATTATTTTGATGGGATACCTATATCAATAGATATGTATGATGAATTATTTATCACCCAAAATTCCTATTAAGTTGAATAAAAAACTTTAGATAAGGTTAGAGTGATACTTGACTTGATCAAATAATAACTTAAAAGGGTCGATAAACTATGTTTGGATATTTCCTTCATGGATATGATTGATCTTTTTTTGTGATCTAATAGAGAGAAGATCCAGGTAGAAAGGGTGAAGGGACTCCAAAATCACCTTAAATGTGGGGAGGATGGTACATATTGGGTTTGATTAGGAAGGAATTGGTACACTGGATAGGAATTTAGTGTCAAAACACATATATCATTACATAATTGGATATCTTCCTAGAAATGTTCCTTTGTGGGTAGTTACTTCCAATCATATAAACTTATATAGGCATCTACTCAAAAAAAAATTTATCGCAATCACACAACTAATTAAGGGTTTCTTTATTAGTATAGTAGTTCCAACTTTATAATTATTTTACTGGGTATGGGGTCACATTATTCAAAGGGAACATATAGTTCTACAATGTTCTCTATTTAAACTTTTTTTATTCCTAGGTGGAAACATAGATTTGTGATTGTGAATTCTAAAACACCATTCCCATTCCCATATTTAAGTCTAGGACATTATTTATGAAAAATTTTCTCATAAAGACTACTATAATGGATGGTGAATTTATATCTATTTCATAGAGTCATTAGAAATAGTTCAACTTCATTTTATATGATTTCTCCATTGTGTGGATAATAGTGAAGTTATTTAGGGTCGTTTGATACATTGATAAGAGTAGGGGGTGTTTAAATTAGTGGTTATCTTTTTATAAATTTAAATTCTATAAAAATAACACCTATAACTTGTTAGATTTATTTTCCTTATCAACATTGATAAGAATCTCACAAGCATACAAAGATAAGAAATTAAACAAGGTTCAAAAGATTTATAATGTTTAACCTAAGTGTGAGAACACACATCCTTACTATAGAGACTATGTTCGGTCTATGGAAATTCAATATTATGAATAAGTGAATAAAAATTGAACCAAATTTCATTATACTCTTTATATCTTGTGATATGAATGATTATAATGACTCCAAACAATTTACAAGTCTTACTTACAAAACTGAGCCAACAAAAAAATTGTGAAACATTGCAAAACTATATCCCAAAATTTCTTGAAGAAAAAATCCTTCTATTTTTCTATGCACAATAATTATCCATATGGTGTTCTTTCCTTCATCCGTAATAATCCTTACATTTCACCTTACTAAAATCTTGCCTATTATTTTACTTGTGTTATGTCTGCTGAATATAAATATTTCACCTCAATACTCTACTCGAAAACTCTATTCATTACTCTCTATCTAGTTTCACTGAACTAAATGATATTTCAAATTCTCTAATCAAAGTCATTTTCTAGTAACTCTCCATCAACTTGAATATTAATCTGTAGATGGAAACTCATAGTGACTCAAACTCTTTAGTGTTTCATGTTATTAAATTATTTAGTAGTGTTTTGTAAGTCATACTACGAAACCCCATAATATAGGTTCTTTCAAAGCTTAAATGGCGGGAACTCATTTTTTTTTCTTGCTCAACTAGAAGTTTCTTCATGATTCTTAATCCTTCAAAAATATACCAAAATATTCTTGAACCTTCATGAAGACGGTAGTGATTACAACATTCTTCCAACATCATTAACATAATATGTTAAAGGACTTATATAAATTTATTAATTATTTCTAGAAAATAGAACTATTGAAAAATAAATCAAAACATCATCATATTAAAGACTTTAATAAATAGTGTTTCATAGCTTATATAAAATTCTGTTTGGAATAATTTGGTCTGATGACTTCTATGGAAACTCCTCCATCTTGTTCTATTTTTTCCATCATCTTTGTCCAACTTACTCTGTCTCGTCATCCTACCTCAACTCAAAATTATTACTCTAATAGATTATAAAAACATATTATTGTCTATATTCTTTGAATCATATACCCATCAAACCTGACCATGTTAATCCTATTTTCATTCTTCTAATGACATCCCATCCAATATTCATCTTTCAGTAGTGTACATCATAACTTCTCCACAGAATTTTTTTTTACAAAATAAAAAATATTACCAATTGAAAAAATATACAGACAGTATACCTAGAAACTATATCTACCTCAATCCATTACTCTTGACCCACTAAATATGGTTGACTGTATTATTACAATGACTGCAGACTTCAGTGACATGAAACTTCTCTATCAAGTGGACTATAATATATAGTAGAAACATAAACTTTATTCGACTTCACATATATTAAACTTCTCCCACCACTTATTTTCTCCCAATTTTATTGAACAAATAAAAAAATTAAAATTCTAACTTTATATTTTTTAGACTTATCACAATTTTGATTAATTTAATATTCTATATGAGTGTGTACAAAAATAAAAAATATCAGCTTCATGCAATCCTTTTTATGGAATATTTCTTCACTCATATTAATCTATAGGATAATAAAAATCTCTATATTATTTGATATGTTCAATTATATATTTCCAGTAATAATGCTATACTTCTCTACCCTGGAATTTATACTATAGAAAATCTATTCATTTACTAATTGTCTGGTCTATTTGAAAATCTACATCTAATACTCTATGTCTGGACACCTTTTTTGGAACTCTTGATCTTTAACATTGACCTCACAATTTTTTACATGTTTATACACTTCATATTGGATCATGAGTATTCATTATATTGGAATCATTTGAGAATGACATTGGATTTTTTTGAATTCTCTTAACAAATTTAGGTAAAGTTCATAAAATTCCTCTAGTAACTTTATAACAAATAATTCTTAACAATCTTTTAGAAACTTATTTATCACCTTTTTTTATAAAAATTAATATCAAAATTAATTTTTTAAAAAAATATCTACAAAAAAATCACAAAGGATATTCAAATATAAAATCATCAAGGAATCCTTGAACAATTCTAATACCAAATGTAATCCTAGGGTGGAATATTTGTATCTTAAATTGATGTAATAATGGTGTTTGAGCTCTACAAACCATTTTCATTTTCTTGAAAATTAAGGAATGTATAAGATACTATCCCAAAAAAAATATTTTAGGCTCCACGGTATCCCATGATAATGCAACAGTTTTGTCTATTATTTATATGTTAGGGTATCATTAAAGATATTTTCCTATAACCCTTTAGTACAAACTTCTTTCTATTTCCAGATTATTCCTATAAGTGTGTGAACACCAAACCAGATCTATTATTGATGTCATTTTTCTTCCAGGTACCCATTGGACATGATTTAGGGCTTACATGAGTGGATTAGTGTAAAATTAAGATGATGGAGAGGATAATCTATATCCTACTAATAACATACCAACATCAAAGGTATAAAATCATCTTGGTAAAAATATAGAAATGTTTTGGTATATGCCTACACCCTGTTAAAATTAAACTAATTAAATACTAAATATGGGGTAAAAGTGTCCTAAAGAATCTTTAAGGATAAATTCATAAAATGAGCTATCTATGGTAAAATCATCTCCATATAAGAAACTTGCCTAAATTTTCCAAAAATTAAATGGTCCTTAGTCTACCTTGGTAATTTATAAAAATTAAATATATCCAAATACATGGAATATAAGATAATTATTGAGGATAAAAAATAGTATTAATAAACACTTGTGTCATACTGAAAGTGAAATGAACTATCGATTGATTGGTCTTGTAAGGGTCCTAAATGATTATAGATTCCATGATGATAATTTTGAGGTATCTATATACTTTATAGAGCTTGATGTTTTGATATACTCTAACAAAAGTAATAGATAAATCAATGTCCAAGTCTTGATACTCTTATGAGCCAGTTAAATTAATGTTGTTGAAGTTATGAAGACTATAGAGGATGAAGAATGTGAGGAAGAAGAGGTATCATGTAATGAGATAAAATAAAAAGATTAAATTTTGGAGGATGATGATGTTTAAAAAGTTTTATGAACTCTTTACATTGTGGTAAAGCATTTTTTAATCTATTTTCCTTGTTTTCTAACAATTGAATATCTAGATAATCTATTTCACTCAAAGAAGTTAGTTAGTGGACTACTACATGGATAATCAATATGGGATATATTTCTTCCTACTTTATTCTTAATTTAATATGGAATCCATGGTACTAGTGAGAATAATTCCTTCTTATGATTATTTCCTAAACATTCTCCAAAATTTCTGAAGGATCAACTTCCAATAGTTATCAACAGTTCTAAGGGTGGATCAAAAAACCTATATCCTCTCAAGAAGATTGTTTTTTGAATCAGTGGGTTGGTATTTAATATTTAACAAATCCAATACTGATATTTTTTCATATAGAACCATTCAAGACATTGAGTGAATCATTGTATGAAGGTTCAAGGAATTTTTTAGTTAACATGGAAGAAGTTCCCATCATGGGATCTAGATAAGTCAATAGGAGTATTAAATTTGGTGAGTTACTTATTATCTCATCACTACCCACTTCAAGATCCAAAATTTTCTGATGAGATATTTTTCATATTATATGAAATCATCATGATGGGGAACATAGAATTGAGAGGAACATAAAGAATCCTATTACCTCGGATCTCCTCACCTCTCATGAAGGATTTTCAGTACGGTAGGTTGAAAACAATAGTATATATTTTATTTTTTCATAAAATAATTATAAAATTTCTAATATATTCCTCAAAATTATTATTGAGGTATTCAATCAAGAAATAATATTTTATATGATTGATGATTAAGGAATGATATATAAATGCTCTATTTTTGGGCTTCACAACTTATTTAGTTATGAGTAATCCTATTTTTTCATATATTTAACATATTGACGGTGGATTCATCAAATAATGGTTTCTTCTACTGATATTATTATAACTTCATTTCCCTAGAACTAGTACATAATTTCAAGGGGAAGATACATCAGTACCCTCTTTAGGTTAGGCAATATTGATGGATATTTTGAGCTGGTGAGAGTTAAGGGAAGGTATCCCCACCTCATGATCACCCTTGATATTAGTGATGTGGGTCATCTCATTTAATTAGTTGAAGGTGATAGATATTCTCGACACCACATTCTCTTTTAAAACTTTTTCCCATGTGATATTGAAAATTATAAGATTCATCCTATAGAAAAATCACTCAATGTTAAACTAGAGTGATTCCCACCTACAAAGCTACTAGATGATGTTTTATATGACGTACCTACTTAGAGGGTTCGTTCCATGGTTGAACTAATTACAACTTATGAACTAGTATTAGTAAGTGAGGTAGAATTTTATCTAAAATCAATAATCAAAGACTGGATTTTAGAAAATGAAACTATCCCAATTTGTACACCTTACTCACAAAAATACCCCTAGAGGAGATGGGTGACAAGGTAGGTCACATTCAACATATTCTAATGTATCATGGGAGTATAGGATTTGATTACCAAAGGATTTATAGAATAAAATAAGAGATCTTGACTATTTAGAAGTATGGGACAACTTGAGAAGCATAACATTACACAACTAAATCTTTGAGTCAGTTTTTTTAATTATTTATGGAAGTTGAAAAAGATGTAAAATCGTTAGGTGAATGTTAAATGTCAACTAAAAAAATTACTATAAAATGGATATACTAAATAAAAATCTAATAATAATTATCATGTATCTGTAAATCAATTTCTAAAGTGACCATCAAGAGGGAAAATATCTTGAGAATTTGGAAAAAGATAATTACAAAGGTGGAACAAAGTCATGCATAACAAGAATTAGAATCTGCAACACAAATAGAGATGCAGGCACAAAATTATTATTCTAATCAAACTCTAATTTATTTTAATGTTTCTACAAATTGACTATTATTATTTTTATAAAAAACATATATTCATATATATATATATATAATTATATGAATATTTTTTCATGATATTTATAATGATGGATTTCCCTTTCCACAATTTTTTATTAACTAGCAATAATTCACCATTATTCATTATTCAAGTAGGTAGGGTTTAATTCACTATATAACTTAGTATAGGAAGATACATATGTCATTTGATTTTTCTTCACAAAATAGTGGTTCATGATTCAACTTACAAGTAAATATTCTTGGATTATAATGATTCACATGAAAAAGATCAATGATGATTAGATTCTAATGACTATAAAGAAAATTAAATTTGATTTAAATTATGATTTCATGCACTTCAATTAAGGGAGGATATGAATAAGGCTTTTGGTTATCCTGTAGACATGTGTACTTATATGGGTATTTTTTCCCATTTTAGCTTACATAAACACCATGAGATCACGTTAGTCTTTTAAATGAAAACAAAAAATTCAATATATACCTAGATGTGTTCTCTTAGTTGATTATTGGTTGGCCATGTGAGTTTATACCATCACTGTAAACTATGTTTTTTAGGTTAAATAATAAAGATGGTTCCCTATGGGATGTGTTCCCTTGGACGAGTATAGGTGGGTTATATATAGGAAACCTATGTCATCATCATAAGCCATGTTTTGTGCAGTTGGGTCTGAAAGGGTTTTAAGATTCAAGGAAATTATGATCATAAGGTTTGTTTGAATTAATGGTTGGGTTTATTTACTAAAGGTTTAGTGTTCTTAAAATAATATGACATCGTTATTATTAAACCATGATGGTAAATTAAATTAGAGAGACCATGAAACAAATTTTATTATCTCCAAAATCTATAGACCTTTCAAGCATAGGCTAACTCTTACTGATGGTAAGTATTCTCCTCATAATATTTGAGTCTAATTCCTTTCACATGCCTTTGTTTATTACTAACCTTTTTAATGATTTTATATTATTAGGAAAACGTTAAAATTTTTCTTAGGCCATACTTTATGGGTATTTGTGCTAAAAAATTTATCACTTTTTTCGTTTAAGGTCATGTGTTTTGGACCAAATTATAGATTGAATTTAGGGCAGTATTTCTTCAAAAATGGTGTTGTCATTTTAATGACATGAAAATTTGATCGAGAGCTGCTGAAATATTTCAATCAAATAAATTTTATAGGAATATATATATCTCTATAAGGATAGGGAACTTGGAACCAAATTAAGAATGGTTTACTCACCCAACATGATGAGTACTAACATGTTGTGAATGAAGATTCAAACACTAGTTCAAATAACCTTGATGGGGTATTTCTAAAAAATTTCCATATATTTATTGATTTACTAAGCATGTATCATCAATTTTTTAGGAAAAATTATTATCCCATAATGTTGATGCATTATTATTTTATTATTTTCCTTCTCCCTATTCCATATGATACTTAGTAATAGTAAGAAAAGAAATTACGTTTTCTAATTTCTCCAATTAAATATTTTTGAACTGATGTGTTTTATGATTTTTTTAATATTTTAAGGCCTTTCATTCTTAAATAATATTGAATGTCTAAAATTTTATGTTTTATAACATTGACCAAAGTATGAATCCTTATTTCAGTCCATGGTGATCAAACCCAAGAGGAGGTCACCCACTCAACCATAAGGTGTGAATTACCAAACATGAATGAAGAATCATACATTAGTGTATGCAACATTTTCCATTAATTAAAAATGGTTTACATGACTATATAAGGTGTTATTATGAATTTAATTATATTTTACATTAGAAACATATAAACTGAATGAAATCATGAAATTTAAGACTATTTTTGATTGATTGAAAATAAAACTGTTGGATGACATAAATCACATATGACGACATTTGAATTGGGAATGATTGGATGATAATGATGGATAGGTTAGGGAAACTAATGACCATATTCAAATGAAAGAATTATTACCATACTATTGGATAGTTATACCAATAATAACCAAAACCACATTCTAATGATGGAATACACTATAATATTTTCAATGGTATAGGGAATGTGGTAATTTTTTATTTAGGATAGATATATAATCTTATATGGGTATAATCAAGTAATATTTATGGTATATGTCCCAAAATCATATCAAAAGTACATCCCATAGATTGTATATTATCATTACAAATAGCCATTGAAATTTTATAGAAATTAAAATATCCAAGATAAAAATTATAATATATCAAAGGGAAGAGATTAAACTTATTCAAGATGAACCAGAATCTCATTAATCAATAAGGAGTATGTAAGAACTCGGTTATTTATTGAGTTACATATCCTTGTATTTCCATAATTTATTAACATAAATGCATAGATATAACCTGATATGAATTACCTTGGAAGTCATGGAGGTTTTTGTGGTGTTCGGGGCTAGTTCAGATCCCGAAACCCAGCTCAAGGGGTGAAAACTTCATGGTGCACAGTTAGTGAAAACCGTGAGGGGAAGGTCATACAATTTGAAAAATCGTGTGAGGTATGGGTAGAGAGAAAGCATAGGATACACAGTTAGGCCAAACCATATGATTTGGTCCACAAATCCATGCGGCATGTATCCAGTTTTGGATAGTGGGGAATCTCACGGTTTTCACATGGTTAGTCAAACTATGTGGGTATACCATACGGGTGCCCCTGCCTACAGCCAACCATGCACTGTTGGAACACAGTTTGAAAAACTGTGTGTCTTATATTTTTTAGAAAAAAACCCCATTTTACGTTAAATAATTCTAAAAACCTATTATAATTTAACTCTCCCTCCCACATAACAGCCTCAATATTTGGGATCCATCCTTGGTCGACAAAACATGGAATTGAACTACCATCTAAAACTGATATCATATTCAAGTGAGATTTGTCTTGTTGGTTCCATAATAGTAAGACCTAAATTACTTTTTATCCATTCCCTATTATTTTGGATATCATTTGATATATTTAGGTGCAAGTTGATTTCCCTATTATTAGTTTCTTTTTCCATTATTTGATTTTTTTTCCAAATATGAACTGAATCTGGAGCCGATAATGGATGAGATGTTGACTATAGACCTAAGGTATGTGTTCTCATACCTTTCAGTTAATGTAAATTTGTTTATATATTTTATCGTGTCACGCTCTCAATTTTCAAGCATCACTTTAAATTGAAATTTAATCCTAAAATGGTCAGCCATGTCCTATTAAATTAAAGATTCTTGTTTATTACTGTTAATAGGTTGTGAACCTCAAAATAAAACCACCCATTGGGTGTTTTGACTATTAAATGGACCAGTTGATGGATTTTGTCCTTGGACACCATTAGGTGTGCCTTTACCCCTTGAATGGGATGTAAATTGTGAATTTAATTATTAATTGAATTGAAATGTGAATATTTTTTAATTTAATGAAATAATGGGAAGGGATGGATGTCCATTCCCTTGGCCATGTCTATGCAATATTATTTGAAATCTTGACTTTCCTTGAAGTGAATTTCCCAGGTGAGTTAAATGATGTCTGTGCCATGTATTGGTTGATATATCTTGAATTTCACTTGATATTGGTTTTATAATATGATTTAAATGATTCTAATTCCATGAATTCCTTTTTTTTCATGTGATTCTTATTATATAAAAAATTTCCATGTGAGTAATTGAAAGGAAAATCCTTATAAAGTTGGAAAATGATTGATTCAACTTTTATGTGAGATTGATATGATATGTTATTTATTTTTTCCATGAAATAGTTAAATTAATTTTATTAAATAGTATTGAATTATGTCAAATGATAAAGGCCTTGGGTGAAACAAGGATTAAAATGATGTATTACATGGATGGAATCAATTGGTTTGGACCTTGATTATGCTTGAGTGATACATTGATTCAAATGAATAATTCCATGGATGGATTCAGAGGTTTGAATGTTATATGCCAAGTGATACTTGGATTCCATAGGGGATACTATGCATATAGTCAAAGTCATTGGTTATATAGACATGGTTGATACTTGGGCTCACATAGGGGACCGCCAAGGACAGACTCGAATGGAATGGATGTTATACCTTATATAGAGTGATACATGGGTTCGTGAGAGGTTCACTATGTACAATCTTGTATGGTGCTTCTTTATAATATAACTGGAGAGATACATGAATTACCTATTAGGAATGAAATGGGCGGGATCAGGTTCTAATTTGAATAATTAATAAAATTACTTATATTATGTGTCTTCCAAGCCAAAGAAAAATATTGGATTAAATCTTAACTTATACCTTTTAGTTGGCCTATATAGGCATATGTTGTGCTATTTTTTATATGAGGGATGATAAGATTGTGCATGATCTCAAGATTAATAAATGAAATGATATTGAATTGTTAAATTTACCAGATAAAAGGAGATCCCATACACATAGCATGTTTACTTTTGAGTACTTCCTTTAATTATTGTTATATTGCTTGCAAACTTGTTATATATAATCACTGACTGATTTCCAAATACCTTAGGTGGTTAAATACTATAATTATATCTCACATACTATTTGGGACACTTCTTCTGACCAAAACAGACTATATGATTACATGTGTTGATAAGGGAGAGCACTTTACTATAGGTACTTGATTGCTGATTAGGAGAAGGGGATCATGTGAGCTCTTTGAGGCTTACAATGCTACTGGGATACTCTGTATTTTGTTGTACATTGATAAATGTATTGTATGAATTCATTATATTCATGTTTTGTATGATTTCTTAGATATATATGATATTTAGAATCAATCTATATATGAGGTGACTTATGGTATTTTTATGAGTCTTATGATGCTTACTTCTGTTAGTATGATTTACTTATTCCTCTATTTGTACGATATTGTTTCCACTATTTTATAGTCTGGTATTGTAGAAATATTCTCCCCATATACTCACCAAGTTCCTCACTATTAGTCAGCTTTCTCTGGCATTTAGGGAGATGCGCTCGAGGCCATCTGTCCAACCAAGCCCAAGGAACCATGAAGTGGTGTCTGGGTCCAGGCGTTACAAAGTGGTATCAGAGCAGTGTTATTTTATGGTTTTATTCAATATTTTGTGATAATAAAAAGGTATATGAAGGAATATAAATTTGGTAATGAGATATGTATGGGTGTATCTAACCCTCATTCAAGAAAAATAGAAAATTCCTCGAATTTAGATGTTATTTTCTAGATTTTGAATATAACTATTTTTTTATTCCACCATTGGGTGACACACATGAACTGTGGTATCATTATTGGTCTGATTATAGGTTCTATTGTGTTTATACCTGATGATATGAGGGTATGAAATCTCATCCATCATATATGAATGTGTAAGAAATCACATGCTTTGAATTATTACATTACCTCTAGGTTGCATTACTTGTTGCATGCTTTTGTGATAGGTGAATTCATAGATATACCTACAGTTGTGGTAGGTATTCTAAAATGTATTTTGGTGTGACTTATGTGGACACCAAACTATGGTCCCAATGGAGTATAGGCCCTCATGGATTGTAATTTCGAGGATAATTGGTTTAATATTTAAAATAATTTTTGATACATGCTAAAGGAGTATAAATTCAAATGAGAATAAATATATAAACTCAATTCAAAATGAAATAAATATGAAATAAAGTGGAACTGTAGTGATTATGGTATAGAACATGAACTAACCTAACCATAGTAGTGGGATATAAGTAGTTTCTATTGCTTATAAATGACCTCTATAAAACCTAGAAGATATTCATGGAGCATTTAGATGGGTGAGTTCTTATATAGGAATCCTTGTACCAGTCCTATCTCTATTTATATGTTTTTTAGTTTAAATCCTTGATAATAATCTCGATCTGAGGTGTGTGTTTGGATTTGTAGAGTCATTCCACCATGACAACCTCTAGTCATAAACTAGGAGGGTGGTGATGAAAACACTCCATAGGTGGTGGTCCATGGCATACAAGTGGATCCTCTAATAGTTCCAACTATGAAACCAGCTGTTATACCAGACATAGACATAGTTCTTTGAATACTGTATATGGTTGATGAAGACCGCTTAAGGTGAACCACACCCTTCCCTGGTCGTGGTAGTGTTGAAACATGAGTTCTAGCAGTATCATAATCCCACAATTTGGGGGGATGGAGCACCATAATCTTCATATTCATGGCTAGAGGACATGTTATCTATTTTAGAGCATCTAGAGATGCCTCTTTAGAGAAGGTTAAAGATAAATATGTATATGATGAATTATTCCACCACTAGATGTTGGGATGTTATTACATAGATGGATCACCATCAGAATATGGACTAAAGGGATTTTTCTATGTCCATATACAATTATTTATATCCTCAGGAGTTGAGGGACGATAGTGCCTTTGAGTTCTTGCACCTGGATGAGGGCGCACTATCAGTGATGGATTACTCAACAATTTTTACTGATCTCCAGCACTTCACACCGATTATGATGGGTGATGAGGTTTATAAATCTATGATATTTGAGGTTGATCTTAGGTATACCATAAGACTATAGGTAAATGTTTTCTGATGTACTATTGTCTCTAGGATAGTGATCATGTGCTTATTCTAGAGTGTAACATGAGATAGGATGGATGTGTGAGCCATGTCGTTTCAATACCTAGATCTAGTACTACATCAACCTGTAGTATGAAGAATTTTCTAATGCTTCAACAAGGTGATTCTAGTAGCTAGAGAACACACTCATGTATCTAGGTGAGGTGCTACTAGTGAAGTAGGCTAGGACATATAAGGCCACAATATACGAGTGACCCAGTCGAGTTCCAATCTTGTAGCAAGATGGGCCATCTACTATGCTTATTTAGAAATTTACACCAGCATCCAGTGAGAGAGTGTCTAAGCCATCTCCATGTTCAGTATTAGGGTCATAATATTCTCATTAGATAGGGAGCTAGGGTACAACTGGCCGATAAGGCTGAGGTGGTGGTCATGATCATTGTAGTCCGACCTCGGTTTAATGGAGACAGTAGGGTGTATCAGCTGAGGTTATCCAGGTAGTGATAAAGGGGTGTGGTAAATTCCATGCATACACAGTGTAAAAGAACCATGAGGAGAAGGATCCCTAACCTTCAACTTTTAGAGGTACTATTCTAGTACCCTCCACATTAGCTTATGCACTTTTTGATATAAGGTTTTCTCATAGATTTATATTTATGAATATTGTGGAGAGCCTTAGGCTATGTGTTTAGACTTTTTAAGTATTCATGATTCTTTACACTCATTTGGTGATTACTACGAAGGTTGTAAATCAATTGATGGAGTGACCCCTTAAGATTAATGGGTGTCACTTCGTATGGGACCTCATTATCCTTGAGATGAAGGTATTGATATCATTCCTGGGAAGGACTTGTTGGTTCCATTTCATCCTTTAATTGAATTCATACCCATTAGGACAACCTTCACATCAACATAGGTTGGAGAGTTCAATCTCAAGGGTGAATAAGATGTCTAAGAAATCTGATCTAGACCCGAGTGTTGTGGGATGGGAGAACTGACCGTCTAGATTGAGAGTTTGTATCTGGATGATCAAGGAACACATTAGGTAGTTTTCCTTCTAGTGGTTTATCATTTTAGGAATGTCTTCTAGGGTGATGTTTCAGGATTTATTTGGGTGAGATAGGGGTGTTCTTTATCTAGCTAGTTACAGGAACTGCACTAGTATCCATTCATCCTTATAAGATGGCTATAACGGAGTTTCTAGAGCTCAAGAGGTAGGTAGAGCATTTTGAGGAAATGGGTTTCATTTTACCTATTACATTTCCATGGGGTTATGCAGTCTTTTTTACAAAAAAGAGGATGGAACCCTCAGTCTATGTTTGGATTATCATAAATTGTGCCAACTCACTGTTAAGAATTGATATACTCTACCGCGGATAGATGATCTATTCAACCATCTCTATGGAACTCAGGTCTTATCAAAGATTGATTTTAGATTTGATTAACACTAATTTTTTTATAACATTACACATACCTAGATAAATCTTTTGTAGATGTAACAATATATATGAGTATATGGTCATGCGGTTCGGTCTCAGGAATGCTCCAATGGTCTACATAGAACTGATGAACCAGGTGTTCTATACCTATCTTGATTAATTTGTGGTGGTTTTCATGGATGATATCATGGTGTATTCTAAAAATAAACATGAACATGAAAAACATCTTAAGATCCTTTTGAATACACTGAGATAATATCACTTATATGATAAGCTCACAAGGTGACACTTCTGAGTTGATCAGATTCACTTATTGGGTCACATTATCTTAGAGATATGAGTATTAGTTGACCTAGAGAAGGTGAGAGGTGTAATTTATTGGGAGTATCCCAAGAACTTCATTGAGGTATAATGTTTCTTAAGTATGTCTAGTTACTAAAGGCATTTCGTATAAGAATTTTTATGCTTAGAAGCACCACTGAAGTACCTAACTAATAATGGTGTGAATTATGTATGGACTGATTCTTGAAAGACATCCTTTTAGGAGATAAAATGGAGATTGACTTTATAACTGATACTGATTTTTTTCAGAACTAGGTTGGAGTTACAATATATACTGTGATTCATCATGTATCAGGCTAGGAGTAGTTTTAATGTAGAGAGACAGTGTCATGGCATATGAGTCTTAGATGTTAAGGACACATGAGACGAATTACCCAACACATGATCTAAAGTTAGTTGCAGTTATTCTTGAGTTGCACTCTTAGAGGCACTACTTATAGGGAGACAATGTTTTGGTGTAGAAGGGCCACAAAATACTGAAGAGTATATTTTCAAAACGTGATTTGAATATGAGGAAGCGAAGTTGGGTTTAATACCTTCAGTATTTTGACTTCGATCATGCCTACATTCCTTGTAAAGGCAATTTAGTGGTTGATGCAATGAGAAAGAGGACTCAGATACAGGAAGTGTATAAAGATAGTAGTGAGTGGTAGCTTATGGATTTGTTCTCTGAGATATAATTGGAGGTGCACGATGGTGAGGGGTAGACTTTCCTTTAACCCTTAGCTGTTACCTCTAACCTCATGGATAGAGTGAGGATGAGGAAGCTATCAGAATCATAAGTCCTAGTTCTATGGGAGTGTGTTGCAGGCGAGGAACCTCCTCCTAGTTGGATCATAGGCAAGGATGAGATCCTTTGAGTACATGGTCGCGTGTGGGTTTCAACAGGCATTCTCGAGGAGATGATAGGGTATTTTCGTGCTTCATCTTGGGAAGTACAATAGTGTGTCACCAAGATGTATCTAGATTTTTATCTTCATTATTGGTGGATGAGTATGAAAATATATTGAGCTAGTTTTTTCATTACGTGTTCCATCTGTTAATAGGCGAATGCGTAACACCGACAACCAGTCGAAATTTTACTTTTGATACCTATTAACGACTCGATATAGAATGAAATAATAATTAATTTTGTGATGGGTTTACCAAGGTTTCATCGAGGTAATAATTATGTAAGGGTTATTGTTGATAGGCTCACAAAGGTTTCTCATTTCTTGTCAATTAAGGAGACCTTTAGTGTTGATGAGATTATGATGTTGTATATCCATGAGATATTACGATTACATTATGGTCCACATACTATCATTTCAAACAAGGACACCTGGATTACTTCACAGTTCTGGGAAGGGATACATAGGGTGTTGGGTACATGGGTGCTTCTGAGAATGACATACCACCCCCCAAAAGATGACCACTCAGAGAGCATGACTCAGGCGCTTGATGAAATTCTACGGGCATGTGTTCTAGATTTCGGGGGATCTTGGGAGAGGCATATATCCCTCATTAAGTTCACATAAAACAATTGATTTGATGATACTATTTAAATGGATCCTTATGAGGCATTGTATGGTAGTACATGTCGATTAATCTAGTGTTGGTTAGAGGTAGGAGAGGCACCTATGCTGAGACTTAGTCTTTTACAGGATGACACAGAGTTGGTTCAGTTCATTCAGAAGTGGATGGAAACTACTTAGTCTTGATAAAAATCATACATTGATCACCACGTACAACCTCTAGTGTCAATGGTCGAGGATCAGGTTTTCCTATGTGTTTCACTGAGGTTGTGAAAAAACTGAATCATGAGACACAACGAGCTTTCATCGAGATATATCGGGCCATTTGGGATTTTGGAGAGATTCATGTTAGTAGTCTATAGATTGTAGTTACCCCAGATGTATCAGGCCATGCACGATGTCTTCCATGTTTCTCAACTACCATGTTATCATTCAAACCCATCTCATGTTTTTCAGTCCAAGGAGGTTTAGATTAAAATAGACACATCCTTTTAGGAGCATCCTATATGTATTGTGGATTGTATCATAAAGTTTCTCCGAGGATATTCTATTCCTCTAGTACATGTGAAATGGTATCAAAGCCGAGTGAAGGACAATACCTAGGAGTGTGAGGTTAATGTACGATCATAATAGCTAGATTTATTCACAAATCATGCTTCACTACCCTTGTAAGGGGAATTTGGGGAAAATTGGTTTATAGGGTGATGTTTTTAAGAACCTAGTTCTTCTTTGGGGTATATATCCTTATATTTACATCATATCTTAGCTTTAATACTTAGATATAGCCTAATACTAATACACTTGTAGGTCATGGAGGTTCCAGGTGTGTCTGGGCCGGTTTGTAGCCCAAAACCCAACCCAAGTAGTAAAACATGTATGGGGAACAGTTAGTGAAAATTGTGTGGGGTAGGCTACCCGGTTTGACAACCCATGTGCGGTATGGGAAGAGAGAAGGATTAGGCCACATGGTAATTCAAAACCATGAAATCTTGTCTACATGGATGTGAAACATTTCAGCAATTTTTGAATGTGGATAATCACACCGTTTTCTCACAGTTAGTCAAACCATGCGGGTGCCCCTTGTCTACAGCTAAACGTTAACAATTGGTGCATGATATGACAAATTGTGCACCTAAACCATGAAACTTAGATATTTTTGGAAAAAGACCATTTCCCCTTAAATAATTATTAAAAAAAATTCTAATTTTCACCTTGCCTCCTACATAGCAGCCTCATCATTTGGGATCCCTCCTCGGTTGACTAAACTTGGAATTGAGATTTTTCTCCATCTGATCACTGATTCTAGTGTGGTTCGTCTCGTTGGATCCGTAACGGTTGGACCTCAATTCCTTTTTATTTGTTATATGTTATTCTAGATATAAATTATGTTATTTAGGTGCAATATTATCATTACTATTATTAGGTTCCTTGTATGTTCTTTGATTTTTTCCTAATCATATCCGAATATGGAGTTGATACTGGATGATCTATCGACGACCAAGCTAAGGTAGGTGGTCACATTCCTTTTTCTTAATGTCAAGATATTTATATATGATGTCATTATATACACCATATTTACTATCCTCACCATAAATTTAATTTTAATCCTTGATTTCTGAGGCATGGCGTATTCAATTAAAGAGGATTTTTAATATTGTTAATAAGTTTTGAAGCATGAAACGGAACCACCCTTTGGGTGTGTTGATTCTTAAATGGACCATTTCATTGATTTTGGCCTTAGAAACCATTAGGTATGCCTTTACCCCTTACATGGGATATAAATATTGAATTTAATTATTAATTAAATTGAAATGTGAATAATTTTTAATTGAATGAAATAATAGGAAGGGATCGATGACCGAGCCCTTGGCACTCAATATTCTATAGTTTGTTAAAGATTAACTTTCCTTGAAGTGAATTTCCCAGGCGAGTTAAATGATTTCTATTCTATGTATTGGTTGAATTATCTTGAATTACTATTGATATTGGTTTTTCAATGTTAGTTAAATGATGCCAATACCTTGTACTAATTTTTTATTCATGTGATGCTTGTTATATTAAAAATGACCATGCGAGTAATTGAAAGGCCAAGCCTTATAAGGTTGGAAAATTCCTGATTCAAATTTGAGGTGGGATTGATATGATATGTTCATAGTTTTCTCCATGAAATAGTTAAATGAATTTTATTAAATTGTATTTAATGATGTTAAATGCAAAAGGTCATTGGTGAAACATGGATTCAAATGACGAATCCCAGAGATAGACTCAATTGGATTGATCATTAATTATGGCTGAGTTATACATATATTAAAATGAATAATTATATGGATATAATCTGAGGCTTTAATGTTATATCACTAGTGATACATGAATTCAATATGGGATTCCTTGGACAAACTCAAGCATGTTGTTTATATATCCATGGGTGATACACGGGCTTCGATAGTGGACCTCCAAGGGTGATCTCAAATGGCAGGGATGTTATACCACACCTAGAGAAATACATGGGTTCTAGAGAGGTTTTTCATGGATGGGCTTATAGGGTGTTGGATTATATTATATCTGGAGAGATACTTGGATTCTAACTTAGGAATTCCAAGGATGGTATCAGGTTCTAAATTGGATAATTAATGAAATGAATTATATGGCGTGTCTTCTAAGCCAAAGCACAAGATTGGATTTTGTCTTAACATATAACTTTTAGATTGACTTACTAGGAATCTATTGTGCTGTTATTTATATGGTTGATTCCAGGATTTTAATGGATCTCAATATTTATAAATGAAATGAGATTTAATTGTTAAAGGAACCTGATTAAATGAGAAGTTATACTTATAGGATATTTACTTGTTAGTACTTCCTTCACTTATTGTTATACTGCTTTCACACTTTATATATATATATATATACATATTAATTGATTGATTAGAATAGATAATGGTTGGTTTCCTACTAGGATTATATCTCACACCCTGTTTGGTCCACTTTTTGGGACCCAAATAGACTATATGATTGTAGGTGTTGATAAGGGAAAGCGCCTTACTAAAAGTACTAGATTGTTGCTTAGGAGAGGGGGATCATTTGACTAAGCTGAGGCTTATGATTCTACTGGGATACTTTGGATTTTTTTTTTGTAATTTGTTACTTATATTTTATGAATACATTGTATACATGTTTCAATTGCTTTCTAAGAGACATATGACATGTAGCATCATTCTATATATGAGGTGACTTTTGGTATTGTTTCTTTATCACTCTTCCAATGTTTACTATTTCATTATGATTTACTGATTTCACTATTTTATGATATTTTTTCACTGTGTTACACTATAGTATTGAAGGGTATAATATCCCTGAAAAACTCATCTAGGCCCTCGCTTCTAGTCAGAATCGTATGGAATTTGGGGATATGAACTTGTGCCCATACGACCAACCGGGCTCTGAGCACTGTTAAGTGGTGTTCGGGTTCAGGACGTTACATATTAACACAAGGTGATGGGAAATAGATAGAAGTTTGGAGGATATTCATGTAATAATTCATATCATGTGGTAATATAAGTCAACCCATACTAGTTTGGAATAGATGAATCCACATCCAAGTGTTATTCTGGTGGTAGGTGTTGATCTTATTCTGTAATGACATTTTTGATCCCTTGTCTTGATGAATCATAATACACTATATATTATTCTTATTTTTACTTGAAGTGTTATATATATATGTGAATATTTTTTCTCTTAATTAATTATCATTTGAACAATTGATTTTGAACCATGTTTTTTCAAAACATCATGAATTAACCTGAAAATTAATTCAAATAGAAGATCATGTTGATGAATCAATGTTTATTAGAAGTGATAGATATTCCCTATAAATATGTAGATTTATTTAGAAGTTTTATATATCCTTAACCAATAAATTGTAGAACAAGGGAATAAATATCAAATATCGAAGGCTGAATCATTTTGAGGACTGATGAACTTTTGAGAGTTGTTCACTATCATAGGGATTGTGATCTTACCTGAGTTTAGTATTTAATATAATCTATGTGTTTTATATTTTTTGATTTGTCATTGTAAAAGGAATTAGTTTCTCTAGTATAATAGTTCTGATTCCTATCCTATGTGATCAAGGGTATTTTGATTATATAAAATTCTTCTTTTGATATTTGATCAAAGAGGTCTAGAGTCAAGGAATTGTTGTTCACCTTTTTCAAATAAGTTATTGGGATATGAACCCCTATTACTGATATTATAATAGAGGAATCATGGGTAATGAATTTCTACAAAACCTATCAATGAAGTTATGATCCATGGTATTGTTATTCCAATCATCTGATCAAAGAGGTTTCCATTTTAGAATATTTTTACATTTTGATATGGGTATTAATACTCTCATAACTTTCGATCAAATGTCTGTATATTTGAGAATATGACATATTATATCATTTAATAATAATTATTTACGATTCTGTGGATTTTTATCTAGAACTAATTTTCATCCTTACATTCTATGTTGTTCTTTATATTATTTTTTCTATTAAATTTACCTTTTTTAATTAAGATATATCTTTTGAGTAGTTTCAATTTATATTATTTGATTATTGTTGTTAATATAAATAATTTTAGAATGATTGTCTTTCAAACTTCACCTTGAATAATTATGGAATATTTTTATGTTTGTAAAAATATCAATTCACCCCATTTAAAGCTTCCAAACTAGGAAAACATTTGGTAACACAACTTTTCTCTATATTTTACATAACCTAATGTGTATTATAGAAATGATTCCTTTTCCATGGTAGTTAGTTTACCTATCAGAGTATTAGAGAACTTAAAACATAATCAACCACCCATTTTTTATGGATCTAATTATGAGTATTAGAAAGATAGAATGAATACATTCATGTTTAATAATGGTGTGGATAATTACAAGAAGATGATTGTAATCTAAATGATATTAGGGAATGTGATTTTCATTTTTAACAGAGAATAAAAGGATCAATTTTAGGTCAATTATAATGTTATGAAAAAACTATTTTTCTCAATGTCTTGGAACATTTATATTAGATATCTTCTTGTGCGATAGACTGAACTGAAATGTCCTTGGAGTCGGTCAAAGTTTTAAATTTATAATCCTACTGACTACTGTATATGTGGCAAGCAGGGTCGAACCCAAAGGGAAGTTCATTATGAACACTATTCTTCTAAAAACTTTCAAAAGACCCCAATGTTTTCAGCAGTGGGTTAGATTTTTGATTTTTTTATAAAACTTTTATTTTTTTTATTGTGCACAAATGAAACACCGCAATCTTTTTGAGTTTTTTTTCTAAACTATAATGAAACAAGAAATGGGTTAAAAAAAGTAAGTAACAGAGATATAAATGTTGATAAGTGAACAATCAAGGAAATACATCCGGGAAAAAATCTCAATTCTTATGGTTTTGAAAATATTCCTTCTCATGATAGTGACTACAACTAGTTCCACTAGTGTTTTATTCCCCTCACCAGAAAATAAATCACTCAAGACGAAAAATCTTGGATTTCTCCACTCCAAGATTAATCAACAAGGAAAATTATGATTTGAAAAAGACAACAGAATGAACTCGTCATATGTTCTGTAGTTTTCTTTTCAATTTAAATGTTTAAGAAAATTAATCCACAATCATACTCACCAAGTGATTTTGGAGTTACGAAATTAAGTGCTAGTAGAAAGTTGCAATTGAATTCTTTCAGAGCTGATCTCGCCGATCAATTCCAATCACATTTAAAATGATAGTGAGAAGGAAGGAGAAAGATAACCAGAAGACTCAATTTTATCCCTGAACTGGAATAATTAGCCAAACATCATCTGTATTACGTATGAAGAAATCATTATATTGCAATAAAGAAATTTTAATGAAAATAGAGGAAGAGATCTCCCTCTTTAAGCCTGAATCGTTACTGCTCCCGGTCCATGAATCTCCATGGAGTGGTTCTCTTAGACGTACTCCACGAATTGTCACAAGTTGTCCCTCTGCTCTCGACAGAAGTGGATGATCGAATGTATCAAATGAATGTCTTTCGAATTTCTTCTCACTACTTTGTTTTAAACTTACTATCACCTACTGCACGTCACTCATTGTTTTCCACCGACTTTATGTGTCCTTTATTTATGCACAGCACACGTGCGTTTTTTCATGACTGACATGCCGCACTATTTTTCCCAAGTAAATAACTCCCGGTGAATTAGTTGATTGAACCCAGATGTGTTTCCTACTCATGCATGAACCTGCATAATATAAAACAAACAAAACAATTAAAACACGAAAGAAAGTTAATTAAAATATTAAAGTTATTTTTTAAATAAAAGTTGTATTACTTATAAAAAAATTAATTAATAAATGATTAAGTTCATAAATGTTTTTTACTTAATTAAATATTATTATTATAGTAATTAATTAATTTAAATTGTTGGGTTTTTTAATTTAATATTATTTATATAATGATTTAATTAATCTTAGTATTATTAACATTTAGTTGAAATAAATTTATTAAATTCTTAAATTACATTAATATCTATTCATTTTTTTAATTTAATTATTATATTTATTTTGTTGAAATTAAATTATAATTATAGTGTTAATATATTTATTTTAGTTAATAAATAATTTAATTTATAAATTATTTGTTTATATTTTAATAAAAAAAATTCTCATTAGTTTGTGTTAAGTTTTATTTTAAAACTTATTTATTTATTTATATTATAATAGTTTTATGTTATAATAATTTAAATTATATTATACTTATTTTTTTAATTTGTTAATTAATTTTTTTTATTAATTCATTCACTTCTCCCCCCCAATTCGGCGCACAGAGGGGGGGTGTATTCGGTTCCTTCTCCAGGAAGGAGAAGCAGGGCAGTGGTCCACTCCTACTCAAGGGGGCACGACGTCTTAGATCATGGACTCCTGCACATCTTCAGACCTTCGGTGCAATGACATTGGATCACCGCCCTTCCTCACGCCGCGATACCCAGAGCGGTTCGCTCCCCTGCTCGGAATATGTTGCGACGACTTCAGCTAGAACATCTCCTCAGTACCGGTGATCAGAACTGGGATCGGCTCCAAGTGCTTCTCTAGATCCAGTGAAATGCAATGAAGATGAGTCGTAGACTTCCACAGCAGCGGCTTGGCCTCCATCGGTGTCGACTGGCTTGCACGGATTCAGAAACATGGTGTCGGTTGCACATCGATGTTCTAAAGTGGCAGTTTCAGTATCTTCTAGTGGCTCGAGCTCCTCCTCGCAGCGACTAGTGCAAATTCCTCCTTCTGAAGACATCGAGCGATGGATTACGATGCACTGGACCGACATCTCTGGAGAACAACTGATTTTTTTCCAGATCTGAATTTCTGACTTATTTTCTATGTTAATTTGAATAAGCTTTTAGTCTGAATCTAGTCCGAGTCTACTTTTAGGTGCGAATGGTGTTTGCGGTGGAAGATGGAACCGTGACCAAGTGTGGTGTACAGGTGTTCGCAGAGATGCGGTGTGGGAAACTTTTGTGGCACCTTGAGTTATGGTGCCATCGCAAAACAAACAGAAAAGTCAAATAAATTAAAAATTAAATAAAAAACTAAAAAAAATAATTACTTGAAACTAAAAATTAACAATTGAAAATTTAAGCACATCATAAACTTTAATAAACATATAAAACAATTTAAACTTAAGTTAAATTTTTATAAACTTCAATTTATAAAACATAAATTGGTACTAAAAAAAGAGTAAAATTAAAAAGCAACTACATTATAAAATAAAAAGCTAGATTCAAATTATATAACAAAGTTAATTCATTTAAAATAATTTCTTTAACAAATTAAATTAATTAAGGTAAATAGTTAGTTATTTTGTTATTAAATAGTGATGGTAATTGATGAATTTAAATTAAATAGATTTAATAAATGTAGTAAGTTAATAATCTTAAATTATAATTAATGAATTGTTGATAGACATCTAAAAATTATGTTATTTAAAATTAATTAATTAATAAAACTAAAATTATTAAACATGAAGATAAAATTCTCCAAACTAAAAAATATATTAAACTATAAAATTAAAGTAATATATAAATTAACTATTTAAAGGCTAAAAATTGAATTTTAATTACAAAAAATAATAATTAAATAACACTTTTAATTCTAAAATGAAAATGTGAACTTATTTAGAAAAAAGTGTAATAATAATTAAATAAATCAATAAAAATTAATTAACTAAATGTGAAAAACATGTGTTTTTAAGGCCATATCAAATTCCTCCACACTTAAGCATTGTTTGTCATCAAACAATCTCATGCTTTTTCATATTTGAAAAATAGTTAGGTGTTTATTATTTTGCTCAAAATGTATCATGTCCCGCATTCTCAAAACAGAGGAATGTCAACTGTGATTAGGCTCAAGAAAAAAAATTCAAATCAAGTCTTTCCTAGAACAAATACTCAAAGGGTGGTCAAGAAATAAAAGATCATACATCAAAGAAGGTGTCCTGCCTTATATGTGATACTACTTAACAACTCATTTAAATCCGGGCTTAAGTCCAAAGTCCAAGAGTGACAAGAGATAAAATATCAGTGGAATCAAAAACATAACAGAGGAACCTTATACTTTGACTCATCACCTAGGTTCCAACAATAAATATTTTTTTTGAATCACTTTATTGATACAACCTAAATGACTCTCATATAAAGTTATTGAGCCCTTCTTCATTTGGAGTTCATCATTCCCATCACCTTAATGAACTCTTTTTTGACCCTAGACACTTTATTTTATTCTTTCCAAGCCATGTATCATGTACTAAGCACTATGCATTGCACTTATTGAAGGTGTACAGAGGACTTATAGTAAACAGAAACACACCTAGCATTTGGGGTCTCAGAGATTGGCCATGGGATCCCAGATTCCCAAATTACTCTAGTTTCAAAAGTTTTATATAAAAATAATTTACATTGTCTCATTAATAAGATTAATTTTTACAATTAAAAGATGAATGAGGCCCCTATGATCAAAATCAAACTTCCAATTCCAAGGGTTATGATCATAACACCACAGAAATGTAACCCAAATCACTTTCAAAGACATTCCTTAAACTAAGATCTCATAAAACCACTAAGCAAGATCACTCAGCAATCATCCACCCACATTAATTTCGGATTCTCAGTAGCTCTTAACTACCCATCAAGCATCATCCTTAGGAAAGACCCAATTGGGTACAATGTAAAGCCTAAAATTATGAAAGATATTATGAAAAAAATTAACCATTTTTTTTGAAAAAAAGTTTTAAGTTGCAGTGGGAATTGATGGGGTTTCAATGAAGCATAGTTTAGAACTGTCAAGAATTAACCCCCTTAATTCCCCCACACGTAAAACCCAACTTTGTCCCCAGAGTTGACTTCTAATGTAGAGAAGAATAATTAAACAATTACGGTTCAAAACAGATTTTCAATTTAGTAGATTTATGAAATGTATAAAGGGTCTCTTTGAAGTTCAAAAATATTGTTTTTCATAATGAATAACTTAATAGCATGTTCATAAGAAAGTACACGCATTAACATTTAAGTCCAGTGACTAATATTTTCAAGAAAATTAAAATAGTTACATGAATCTTATGGGTGCAAAGTGGATAGGGTGTAACCATGTTCAGAGACTATGATTCAGTTGAATGTTCAATACTGCAAAAAAAATTCATGTTAAACATCCCAAAGATACAAGAAGATTAAATAAAACACAAACACTAACAATCATGTATCCCCCCACACCTATGTTCATGCAGTGGATGATTTTAATAACAATGAAATTCAGTTTTATTATCGTGAGGCACATGCAGAATATTTATTTTCAGCTTAGTGAAATACAACAATAACTATTAGTATGTAAGACATGCAACGGATTTTTCAACAAAAATGTTGCAAATTTTTTTCAACAAGTAGAATTTTTAAATTAGTAGAAAAAATTTATAAAGTAACAGTTACTGACTCACCGATAATAATTATTATGACTTGTAGTGAATTTTATTGAAGTGGAAAGGAGTAGAAAAATGAATACAAACTAAAGAATAGAATACTTCCCTGAATCAAAGTTTATCATTAAATATTGATCAAGGGAATTTCACTCCATAAATGACACAACAACAGCTTCTTGATAACTTTGAAATAGAACAACAAAACCAAGAACAGGCAGTAACAGGAATTTCAAAAAAATAGAGCACAAAAGAAACACTTTATTATATGTTAAAAATGAAACAATGTAAAGAAAAAAACCATTGGTTTCCTTCCATGTAGCACTATGTTTTAAAGTCTTCAGCCAGACTTTATTTAAGATCAGTTTTCAAGCATAGTGAAGGTAGCCAAGCCCTTTGGTTGTCCCTTAAAATAAAGTTTCACTCTTTGTGCATTAACCAACATTGGTTTGTTTTCTTCACCTACAATATCAACAACTCCGTTCTTCATCACTTTTACAATAGTAAATGGTCCAGACCCCTTGGACTTCTGTTTTCTAGGAGAGTTTTATTATAGAGTTAAAGAGGACGACCTTCTATCCAGGTTTGAATTCCTTGGCTTGTATGATGGAATCATGAAATATTTTAGTACTCTCTTTGTATATTGTCGAATTATCATAACTCTCTCTCCTAATCTCATATATCTCACTTAGATCAAGTAATATTCTCTCACCAACACTCTTAATGTCAATGTTTAGAGCCTTAACTACCCAATAAGACTTGTGTTGCAACTCCACAGGTAAATGAAAACATTTTCCAAACAACAACCTGTATGGAGACTTACATATTGGGGTCTTGAAAGAAGTTCTATATACCCATAAAGCTTTATTAAATTTAAGATACTAGTATTTCCTAGAGTTTGACACGGTTTTCTCAAATATCTGTTTCAGTTCTCTATTTGAAATATCCACTTGTCCACTAGAATGTAGATGATAAGGAGTTCCAGTTTTATGAACACAACCATATTTTTCATCAAAGATTTAAACTTGTAATTCTTAAAGTGCGTTCCATTATCAGTAATAAAGGCTTTGGGAACTCCAAATCTTGTAAATATATTCTTTTTAACAAATTTTTATTACAAAATTTGATTGATTGTTGGACAGTGTCACTACCTCAGTCCATTTTGACACATAATCTGTAACATCCCCAAATGATAATGGGTTAAATGACTAAATGATATGACTCGTGTCAACAAGGTGCACCTTCCTTTTCGGGAGCCTATATGCTTAGAACTCAATGGTTAAGCATGCTTGGCTTGGAGTAGTGATCAGGATGGGTGACCTTCTGGGAAGTTTCCCAGGATGTGTGTGAGTGAGGACAAAACACACTGGAAAATACATGTGTTGGCCTGTGGGGACTGTCATTAGTCAGATGACCCGTTCAGGCATGTGGGTGGACCCTGGGGTGGGCCCCACGTATCTGCGAGGCAACTGGTGGTACCTAGTGGGCTAGGACCCGACGACCATGTTAAGGCGGAGTGTCTGTGCTGTCACCGGGGCCCGCTTGTCACATTTGGTATCAGAGGAGAAACCCAGCCTTAAAGTGCACGGTGCACTGCTTGGGTTGAGATGTTGGGCCGACAACGAGGATGTTGTGCTCTAAAGGGGGGGGGGGGTGATTGTAACATCCTCAAATGATAATGGGTTAAATGGATAAATGATATGACTCATGTCAACAAGATGCACCTTCCTTTTTGGGAGGGTGGGCCCCACGTGTCTGCGGGGCAACTGGTGGTACCTGGTGGGCTAGGACCCGACGACCATGTTAAGGCGGGGTGTCTGCGGGGTAACTGGTGGTACCTGGTGGGCTAGGACCCGCCGACCATGTTAAGGCGGGGTGTCTATGCTGTCACCGGAACCCAGTTGTCACATAATCTATAGCAACATGAATATAATCATTCCCATGAGATGATGGAAATGGACCAATGAAATCCAAACCCCAGACATCAAAAATATCTACTTCTAGAATTTCTTTTTGGGATAACTCCTTCATACCAACATTACCTAGCCTCTGGAACTTGTCACAACGAACTACAAGGCTCCTAACATCCTTAAAAAAAGTGGGCCAATAAAAACCAAATTTTAAGACTTTTTGAGAAATTCTATCACCACCACGGTGACCTCCCCAAAGTGAGGAGTGACAGCTCTCTACGACAAGAAACATCTCTTCCTCATGAACAAAACTCATAAGAATACCATCAGTACATCTCCTAAACAGCAGAGGATCACCCCAAAGATAGTATTTAATCTCAAAAATGAATTTCTTTCTTTGGTTATTTGACAGATTTTTGGGAAAGACACATGTTGCGAGGAAGTTGGAATAATCTAAAAACCATGCAGATTTCCTAATTGACACAATAAGAAACTTTTCATCAGGAAAAGAAGAGTTTATTTCCCTAGTATATTCATATTGAGTAAGAGGAAGCCAAGATAGGTGGTAAGAAACTAAATTTTCAGTTCCCCTCTTATCCCTAATCTCTAAATCAGACTATTGTCGAAACAAAAACCATCTAATCAGCCTGAGTTTAGTTTATTTCATAGACAAAAAGTACTTTAATGTAGATTGATCGGTGAAAATGACAAATTTTTAGCATAACAAATATTGTCTAAACTTCTCTAGAGAAAACAAAACAACTAGCAATTATTTTTCAGTAGTGGTAAAATTATTTTGGGATTCATCTAGTAGCCTACTAACATAATACACCACATGTAACTGTTGGAACCACTCTGTGTATAAGGTTGTATTTGTTGTCAATAGTTGTCAATGCAGATCAAAATGAAGGTGATCATGAAGTACTCCGATGAAGTAGAGGAGTGGTGATTCAGACGATTGTTGTACTGATCGGAAGTTCAAAGAACATGTGTCAAAGGTGATACATTGTTTACAACAATGCAGAATGTGAGGTATAAGCCATCCAAGGATGATCAAAGAAGAATGAGGTTTTTGGATGAAGTTCATGCAATTACTCATGATTGCATGAGAACCATGGAAGAGACTTCCTGACGAATTGAATCGGTTTGCATGAAGTACATCATACCGGTTGATGAAGAAGACAATGTGCAATGATTGGACTTCTGAGATAGTCATGAATATCACATTGTCATAGAAGATGATGATGCTAAAGCTGTTCCTTCAAAGACTACATATCACAATAGTGGAGGTTGTGATAAAAGCAGAAGAGTTGTTGAAGTATACAGATCACCAAGATGAAGCGCTGTTGAGGTGATCGTCCTTGTCGACAAAGCAAACAAACGACATACAACTTTGTTGGCAAAAGTGTTTCTATTGAGGCAGGTCGAGTTCGAGGACTGTGGAATAATGATCCATGTTTTTATTCAAGGAACGTCGACAAAGGAATGGATGATCTGGAGGCGGACTAAAAGAGCAGATACAAGGTGGCGCCGTTTTCCAGTGTTTGCCGAATTTTTGGGCCTCAAAATCGGAAAATGAAGACATGGATTGTCTGCAAAAGGAGGTTCGCACAAAAAGGAAGTGGTGCGCGCAATATAAGAGGCTTGCGCGAAATACTTAAGATAGGCGCGAAAAACAGCGGGATGCGCGAAATAGTTTTTCGCGCAAACAGTGTTTCGAAATCAGAGAGCTGAAAAATGGCAAAGGCATGGGCTGCGCGGAAAATCAAGGATGTGCGCGAAATACTTAAGTTGGGCGCGGAAAACAGCGGGATGCGCGAAATAGTTTTTCGCGCAAATGATGTTTCAGAATCAGAACGTTGAAAAATGGTAAAGGCATGGGCTGCGCGAAAAACCAGAGCTGTGCGCGGAAAATGGGAATGTGCGCGAAAAATGTTGTGCGCAGAAAAGCTGGGTGAATTTTTCGCGCAATCAGCGTATTGAATCAGAAATACAGAAAATCGACAAAGGCAAGAGGCGCGCGAAAAATCAGAGATGTTCGCACCATGTGCGCGGAAAATCGAACTGGTGCGCGTAAAGTTAGCTGTGCGCAAGAAGGGGGGTTTTACGCGCAGGATCACAAACGTCTATAAATATGAGGTGAACCCCTCTCATTCGGAGAGGCTCGACACTTAGACAAAATCATGAGCTCCGGCGCGCGGAAAAATTAAGGTACAGAGGGTTGCGCGAAAAAGAAGGTGTTGCGCGAAAAAGGGAAGTTTTGCGCGAAAAAGAAGAGTAGCGCGAAAAGCCTTTTACGCGACAAAAGTTATTTTTACGCGCAAGGTTTGAATTTTACGCGCAAGCCCCCGGGAAGGGTGCGCGGAAAATTTGGGGGTCCCGCAGGCCTTTTGACAGGTGCTTAGCACTCTCAAATCTGCTTTGCGAAGAGAAGAAGAACGTTCGTGCAACCAAAATCTGATCTGCACAGAGAGAGAAATATATCGATACACTCAGGTGTCAGAACTGGGAAATTGAAGGAAGAGAAGGAGATTTAGTGCATTCAGGTATTGCACTGAAGTAGAATATTGATTTCAAAAGAGCATCAACTCAGGACTCTGATGCAAGCAAAGTCTCATGCTGAACAGGAGACAAAGACTTCAATGCATATCTATTGAAGAGACCTTCACGTCTATAAACTGAGTGAGACTTCACCAACGGCAGTGAGCCAGGGGGAGTCAACGGGAGTGACCCGAGGGACGCAGTGAGCTATCCCTGAACAATTGTAAAGGCAGTGAGCCTGGGACAGAGTGTCTGTACCCGAACATTTGTATCCGCAGCTAGTGAAGCATAGTGGATTTAGGTACGACCGGCAGCCTGTCGGCGTATACTCCTTGGACGTAGCCCTCAGTGGTGAACCAAGTAAAAATAGCTGTGTCATCTGTCTCTGCATGTGAATGTTTAATTGCTGATCATATCCATCATACAGGTTTAAGTAGTTCCTACCAACGTGGGAACAAGATCCACAACTTTAAGAAGAAAAGTTGCCACCCTGATTCACCCCTCCCCTCTCAGGGTGTCCCGGGGTCCTACAAGTGGTATCAGAGGGAGGTTAACGTATGTTGGATATTCTACAGTAATTCTATTGAGAAGAGGATTTGAGTTTCTTTCCTAAGAGTCAACAATGAAGAGCAGTCTTGATAATGACGCAGTCATTTCTGAGCAGAAATCTATATCCACCAAGACTTTGACAAATAGGAAAAAGAAAGAGAAGAAGATGATGAAGAAGTCCCCCACATCCAAAGAAGATGGAGTGTCCTGTTCTCCATGCCATTCCAATAATGAAGAAACATTAGGCATGGAAAGTATCAAGAAGGTGGCTCAGAACACATCCAGAGGAAAGGATGATACCCCGAGTTCAAGCTTTCAGGAAAAACTCAGAACATATCTGCATGATATTCCAGAAGAAAGGGTTGCTATTATTTGTAGCCTATTCCAATCTATGCAGGTTGAGATAAATCGTTTAGAAAGGGAAGCTGACAATATGGAAGAGGGGTTGGAAAGAAAAGTTATGGAAAACATGAAGCTCACCAAACAGGTGAAAGTCTTTGAAGAAAACGAGGCAGTCAATAAGACTCTAAGAGAAAGGATCCATGCACTTGAAGCTGAGTTGAAGAAGAGCAATGAAGTCAAGAATTTTTGTTTGGAAGAAACTTCCATTAAATTCAGGGAACTTGACTCTTTGTTACAAAACAAAGTTAAGATGCATGAAGATGAGGTTGAAAGGTTGAAGAAGACCTGTGAAGAGAAGATGATCACTATTGAAGATCAGAAGATCATCCTCAATATTGTGAGTCAAAAATTGGAAGCTCAGTTGACCAAGATTGAGAACACACATATTGAGACTTCACAAAAGAATGAAATGAGTGATGCTTGCACTCAATGTTTGATGGAGGAGTCTAAAGCTGAAATGCCTCCAACATGTGATAAGAAGATTATGACAACTCTTGATTATCCACATCAAGAATCAGTTACTGTCGGTACTCAATGCTCAATGGAGGATTCTATTTTCAAAAGACCTCCAACATGTGATAAGAAGATCATGACTTCTCTCATCGATCTATCACAGACAACTGAGAAAGTGAAGGTACCATCCAGACCATCTTGCACTCATGTTTCTAAATACAGTCCGACAATCAGTGCAGGTGGGAAGAAAAGCTCTAAACAAGTATGGATGAGGATAGGTGAGAAGAAGAAACCTACCACCATGACTAGGGTGGATGGGAAGAAAAAGGAGGAAGCTTCTTCCTCAAATAGAGCACAAACAACTAAGCAAATGGCCCAACAACTTAATACAGAAGACACAAAGAAGAAAAGATTTGTGGGTCAATGTTGGTGCTGCAATAGATTTGGGCACTGTGCACTGGATTGTTTTTATAATCCCTTTCATGGAAAATCACAGGGAAAGCCTATATCAAAGGGGAGGAAGCCGGAGAAGAAGAAGCAACATCCACAGGTCCAGAAGCATCTGTTTACAGCAAACAGATTTGGAATTCTTGATAACATCTGTGATGCATGCAATGGCAGTGGTCACAAGAATGGTGCATGCCTAGGTCAACAGATATCCAGAGCTGATAAGAACAGAAGACCACACAAACCATCCAAGTACGAAGAAAGTACCTTGGGAAGAAATCAGAAGAATATGGCGAACACACCTCTCCCCAAGAAGATATCAAGTAGGCAAGCTGAGAAGACCCAGGATTTTAGATCCATGAAATTGAAGGGTCATTCATCCAAAGGAAACACTAAGTGGGATGAATCTCAGATGAACCCATGTGGAAGACCTAAACCAGCTGCAAAAGTTCCACATGACATATTGGTCATCTGGCCAGAAGATTTGAAAAGAATAAGGAAATTTGAAGATGAGATGGCCAAGGCTGCTGACAAAGGAAAAGGAAAACTTTCACATGATGAAGACACAGTGCAGGAGAGATTGCAAACAAAGAGAAACACACGTGTCAAAGAAGTTCTGTGTGAGAGATGCAAGAAATCTGGTCACATTGCAAAAGGTTGCCTAACCTTAATACCAGAGCAAGAAGTAGTCCTTAAGAGGAGTAAGAATGTATCATTCATGATGGCTGCTAAGCAGAACAATTCTCAACACAAAGCAGAAGAGAATGTGAATAGAGCCATGCCACACCGACAGATGTCAGAACACATGTTCAAATGTGCAGGCATGAAGACTGGAGTGAACAGAGGAACTTGGTTGAGAAAAGAACCTCAACCAAGCAAGTCTTCTTGATGAAGAAAGAAGGATCCACCTTATTCCCGTAATCATTTGTGTATTGTATTTGTGCTAACAATGCAGGGAATTGAAGGTGAGGCATACTCTCAGGGGGAGAACCTGAGAAGTAGTGAATACTGTCAACTCTTGATATTCAAGGATTATGATGATTAAGGATAACTCTTGATGAAGATGATGAGGAGTGTTTCCCTTGAGGGGGAGAAAAATGAAGAAGCTTCCATAATCATTGTTTCAATCAATATCAACTCCAGGTGGACTCAAAAGTAGTTATTCTGTGAATTTCTTGAAGAACACACCACTGGAGAAGGTATGTCATTTCTCAATCTCTATCCCTTGGTTTCTCAGATTAAATATTATTTTACAGAGGGGGAGTAACTGAATTGATCAGTGACATAAAGAGAATGGAAGTGCCCCGAGGTCACTTATCCTGTCGATTGCACTTGAATGTTTTTGATCTATTTGCTGAAGTGAGTGCAGGAGTTTCAGGTTGATTATTATCTATCATATTTGATCTTCTTTTACCTTGAATTAAAGTGGTAAACCCTTGAAGACAAGATAAATGAGTTATCATCTCATGTTGGTATCATGATCTGTGGGTAATGGACAGCCTTGTTGACTTAATCAAATCCTCTTGTTTTCTACATCGAGCATTGCTCAAGTAGACTTAGAGTGAAATGATTAATGAAACTTTGCTTAAGTGAGGATTGATACCCTCCCTACCATGCGCTTTGTATTTCTTGTCAATAAGGGGGAGAGAGTGAAATGCAGAAGATTCTAATTTTGACATTGACGGGTTCATTTCAGAAGATGTTTAAGGTATTGACAACAAAATACAAAGGGGGAGATTGTTGGAACCACTCTGTGTATAAGGTTGTATTTGTTGTCAATAGTTGTCAATGCAGATCAAAATGAAGGTGATCATGAAGTACTCCGATGAAGTAGAGGAGTGGTGATTCAGACGATTGTTGTACTGATCGGAAGTTCAAAGAACATGTGTCAAAGGTGATACATTGTTTACAACAATGCAGAATGTGAGGTATAAGCCATCCAAGGATGATCAAAGAAGAATGAGGTTTTTGGATGAAGTTCATGCAATTACTCATGATTGCATGAGAACCATGGAAGAGACTTCCTGACGAATTGAATCGGTTTGCATGAAGTACATCATACCGGTTGATGAAGAAGACAATGTGCAATGATTGGACTTCTGAGATAGTCATGAATATCACATTGTCATAGAAGATGATGATGCTAAAGATGTTCCTTCAAAGACTACATATCACAATAGTGGAGGTTGTGATAAAAGCAGAAGAGTTGTTGAAGTATACAGATCACCAAGATGAAGCGCTGTTGAGGTGATCGTCCTTGTCGACAAAGCAAACAAACGACATACAAATTTGTTGGCAAAAGTGTTTCTATTGAGGCAGGTCGAGTTCGAGGACTGTGGAATAATGATCCATGTTTTTATTCAAGGAACGTCGACAAAGGAATGGATGATCTGGAGGCGGACTAAAAGAGCAGATACAAGGTGGCGCCGTTTTCCAGTGTTTGCCGAATTTTTGGGCCTCAAAATCGGAAAATGAAGACATGGATTGTCTGCAAAAGGAGGTTCGCACAAAAAGGAAGTGGTGCGCGCAATATAAGAGGCTTGCGCGAAATACTTAAGATAGGCGCGAAAAACAGCGGGATGCGCGAAATAGTTTTTCGCGCAAACAGTGTTTCGAAATCAGAGAGCTGAAAAATGGCAAAGGCATGGGCTGCGCGGAAAATCAAGGATGTGCGCGAAATACTTAAGTTGGGCGCGGAAAACAGCGGGATGCGCGAAATAGTTTTTCGCGCAAATGATGTTTCAGAATCAGAACGTTGAAAAATGGTAAAGGCATGGGCTGCGCGAAAAACCAGAGCTGTGCGCGGAAAATGGGAATGTGCGCGAAAAATGTTGTGCGCAGAAAAGCTGGGTGAATTTTTCGCGCAATCAGCGTATTGAATCAGAAATACAGAAAATCGACAAAGGCAAGAGGCGCGCGAAAAATCAGAGATGTTCGCACCATGTGCGCGGAAAATCGAACTGGTGCGCGTAAAGTTAGCTGTGCGCAAGAAGGGGGGTTTTACGCGCAGGATCACAAACGTCTATAAATATGAGGTGAACCCCTCTCATTCGGAGAGGCTCGACACTTAGACAAAATCATGAGCTCCGGCGCGCGGAAAAATTAAGGTACAGAGGGTTGCGCGAAAAAGAAGGTGTTGCGCGAAAAAGGGAAGTTTTGCGCGAAAAAGAAGAGTAGCGCGAAAAGCCTTTTACGCGACAAAAGTTATTTTTACGCGCAAGGTTTGAATTTTACGCGCAAGCCCCCGGGAAGGGTGCGCGGAAAATTTGGGGGTCCCGCAGGCCTTTTGACAGGTGCTTAGCACTCTCAAATCTGCTTTGCGAAGAGAAGAAGAACGTTCGTGCAACCAAAATCTGATCTGCACAGAGAGAGAAATATATCGATACACTCAGGTGTCAGAACTGGGAAATTGAAGGAAGAGAAGGAGATTTAGTGCATTCAGGTATTGCACTGAAGTAGAATATTGATTTCAAAAGAGCATCAACTCAGGACTCTGATGCAAGCAAAGTCTCATGCTGAACAGGAGACAAAGACTTCAATGCATATCTATTGAAGAGACCTTCACGTCTATAAACTGAGTGAGACTTCACCAACGGCAGTGAGCCAGGGGGAGTCAACGGGAGTGACCCGAGGGACGCAGTGAGCTATCCCTGAACAATTGTAAAGGCAGTGAGCCTGGGACAGAGTGTCTGTACCCGAACATTTGTATCCGCAGCTAGTGAAGCATAGTGGATTTAGGTACGACCGGCAGCCTGTCGGCGTATACTCCTTGGACGTAGCCCTCAGTGGTGAACCAAGTAAAAATAGCTGTGTCATCTGTCTCTGCATGTGAATGTTTAATTGCTGATCATATCCATCATACAGGTTTAAGTAGTTCCTACCAACGTGGGAACAAGATCCACAACTTTAAGAAGAAAAGTTGCCACCCTGATTCACCCCTCCCCTCTCAGGGTGTCCCGGGGTCCTACAGTAACTTCCTATCTATCATCTTTCCAAGGAAAACACCTACAACCATGTCACTAGCATCACACATAAGCTCAAAAGGAAACTTCCAATCAGGACCAGTGATAATAGGTGATGTAGTGAGTTTTTTTTCAACAAATTAAATGATTTCAAACATCTTTCATCAAAGTTGAATTGTGAATCCTTGACCAAAAAACAACACAAAGGATTAGTTATTTTGGAAATTTTTTTATAATCCTTTGGTAGAAACCAACATGCCCTAGAAAAATTCTAATACCTTTACCATTTCCAAGAGGTGGAAGTTTTTAAATAACTTCTATCTTAGTAGTATCAACATCCAAACCTCTCTTGGACACCTTATGACTGAGCACTATGCCTTATGTGACCATGAATTGACATGTATCCCAATTAAGCACAAGGTTGGTTTCAATGCAACTTTCCAAAACTAACCCAAGATTTCCAAGACAAGAATCAAAAGTGCTACCCACAATGGAGAAATCATCCATGAAAACATTAATGATTCTTTCAATCATATCTGAACAGATAGCCATCATAAACCATTGGAAGGTGGATGGAGATCCACACAACCCAATGGGAATCCACCTGTAAGAAAATATCCCAAAGGGACATGTGAAAGTGGTGTTTTCCTGATCCTCTCGAGCAACAAGAATCTGGTTGTAACCAGAATACCCATCCAAGAAACAGAAAAACTCATTGCTAGCAAGACTGTCAAGAATTTGATCAAGGAAGGTAATTGAAAAATGATCCTTTCTAGTGGCTGCATTAATATTCCTATAATATATACAGACTCTCCATTTTTTGGCCTTCCTAACTTGGACTTCTTCATTTTTATCATTTTTGACTATAGTGCATCCTCCCTTCTTTGGGACAACCTAGACTACGCTGACCAAAGAACTATCAGAAATATGATAGATAATTCCAGTGTCCAACCATTTAATCACTTATTCTCTCCCAACATCTTTCATTTTGGGGTTCAACCTTCTTTGACACTGTACCCAAGGCTTATGCTCAGGATCCATAGGTATTTTATTCATGAAGAATAAGGGACTAATACCCTTTATATCAGCTATGGTCTAGCCTATGGAAGATTTAATCTTTTTCAACACACTCATCAATTTTTCTTCTTGATTTTAATTCAACTCAGCAGAAATTATAACCGGAAAAGTTGAATTATCACCCAAAAATGAATATTTTAAATGACCAGGGATTGGTTTTAGTTCAAGAGTGGGTGGTTCAACACTAGAAGGAAGAATCTTAGGCCTGCGAGGTCCACGATCTTCAACATATCTCTTTTAAGGAGTATTAAATGATGACAGATTCTCAATTTCATCCCTAGATTCAGAAATAACAGTGTTACTGTCCAAAGTGGACAACACACTGTCCAGACATTGCATGCCAGAATTTAACAAGTTAATCAAAAGAAAAATCATCAAGTTGTCTTATAAGTTCTCCCTTAACATCATCAAAGTGGTTAGAAAGGTTTTTTATAATAGAAACACCGTCGAATTCACTCAAAAATACCCTTTGTTCAAAAAACAGAGGAATCTTCTATAGTAGAAACTGGACAATAGTCCATTTCTGGAATTTTTTCTGATTAGGTGTTTGAGAAGAATTTTCAATTTCTAAGACAAATTCAATAAGATTTTCAGCTTATAAATTATTTTCTTTGTAAGAGGAATGATTTTAAGATTCTTCAGAGTTTCCAATTGAGTTCTCATCTTCTAAGGACTCTACCATTGAATAGTTTTCAGAAAAATTTGGTCCTTTAACATTTTTAAACACATTGAACTCATCTTGTTGTTCTCCAATTTTGAAAATTAACTGACCCTTAGAGACATCTATAATAGCACCACATGTGGCCAAGAAGGGCCTACCCAAGATGATGGGAACCTCTTGATCAAACTACATGTCTAAGACTAAAAATTTTGCAGGCAAAAACAACTCCCCTACCCCAACCAACAAGTCATATATCCTTCCCACAAGATGAGTGAAAGATCAATCAGCTAACTGCAATATGACTGTGGGGGGTTGAAGACCACCCAACATCAAATGTCGAAACAATGAGTATGGGAGAAGATTAATTCTAGCACCTAAATCACAAATATAGTTGATCTTATTAGAATTTCATAGGGTGCAGGGGATAACAAAACTTCCTGGGTCTTTCAATTTAGGTGGGATTTTCTTCTGATGTACAGCACTGCACTCTTCAGTGAGGCTATAGGTAGCAAAATCTTAAAGAGTATTTTTGTTTGAAACAATTTTCATAAGATATTTTAAGTAATATGGGATTTGTATCAAAACTTTAATGAAAGTAATGTTTACTTGAAGTTTGGACAGGAGACCAAGGAACTGAAGAAGTTCAGCCCTGGTGTTACTTTGTGGTTTCAGCTTCTCAGGGAAAGGGATGAGTGGGGTAAAATTTTTAAGGACAGTAGGAATTTCCCTCACCTCTTCATCAATTTTTTATTTTCCTTTATTATTTTGATATTTAGATGAATTTTAATCTTGTTATTTAGGAGAAAAATTCAGATTTTGATCATTTTCAAGATTTTTCTATAAATTACCAGCATGTGAACAGAGTAGATTGTTTTTACCAGATTCATGTAGATATTCATTTTGGGCATTTTCAGTGCGTTTTCAGAAAATGTTTGAGTATTCATCCCACTTGTTGTTAAAATATCCATGGGATTCTCTCAAGGGTTGGTGGTATTTGGAATTATTCCTTTTACCCTAGAAGAAAAATCTCTAGCAAGTTGGCCTAGTTATGTTTCCTTGTTCTACATTCTCATATGTTTTCATTTTATCTGACTCATATTGATTTTGATGTTTGGATAGATGAGTCAAGATTAGATCAATATTAGAAGACATTTGATTATCATTATTTCCTTGTAAATTTTAAGATTCACCCCTTTTTGATTTTGAAAGTTTGGTCTTGGTTGGTTTGAGTAATTTGGGGCAGTGAATTGTTTAATTAGGCCTTGATCTTTGCAGAAAAAATTTGGATGGTTCCTATTTCCTTGTTTGTAATTATTTGAAAATGGATATTCTTTAGGAGGCATCCTAGGACCATAGTAAACAAAATTTGAGTTTTCTTGTTGTTGGGATGCATATTAAATTTGGGACAAAAGTTTTCAGTATACCCAAACATACCACATTGGACACATTGTTCCCTTAGAGATTGGTTGGTGTTTTGACAGCCCAGTTGATTAACAGTTTGTTTTGAACTTTGGTTCATTAAGGACTGATGTTGGTTGGTTATTTAAGAAAGTTGATCTTGAGATTCATTTGTTCATCCAGTGTTAAAATTAACATTTCTATTGACTGTTTTCCTTATTGAATTTTTATGTTATGAATTAAGTGAAAGATTATTAAAAATTTGTCTAAGTTTTCCATCTGTCTTCTCAGTGTAGTTTCTCCTAGCAGCTTGATCAACTAGATTCTATCTAGAGGATGACATCCCTTCATAGAATGTGCCCATGATAAGGTGAGATGGGATTTGATGATGGGGACACTGCCTAAGTAGATCCATGAATCTATCCTAAGCTTCATGAAAAGTTTTTCCATCCTCTTGATAAAAAATAGTTATCTCAGTTATAAGTTCACATTTCAATATTTGGGGATAAAATTTCATTATGAAAGAATTGTACAGTTGATCCCAGTTTTTGAAATATTCTCATATAGGCTTAGAAACAAATTTCTAGCATTCCCTTTAAGGAAAAAGGGAAAAACTATAATTCTATGTTCATTCTCAGTGATTCCTAGAAGAGCTAGTTGTTGCACAATATTATAGTAGTCTCTAATGAAGGCAAGAGAGTCCTCATTAGAGAGTCCATTAAAAGCAGGAAGTAGTGAGATGTGTGATTGCTTCAACTCATAATTTCGGGCTCTAGGAGATAACATAATAGAATAAGGATTGCTTGAAACTTGAGGAAGTTGGCATTCCCTCATCCAAGGTCTTTCATTTTCATCTAAAAGTTATGGTGGATTTGGAAAGTTGTTAGGTGAATGAAATCTCTCATCTATGTTCTCCATTTCGAATTTGTTTTTCATCCTTAGAGAAGTAAAATGATTATCTAATTCAGGTTTCAAAGGCTCTAATATAACACCAGAAGTTCTTGTGCTCATGCAAACTATAGCAGATAGTATTCAGCAGTAAGAAAACAGTAACAATTTAGCATGAAAAGAAATATATTTTTTTACAGTTTTCAAATTTTCCAATTTTTTTAGGTTTTTTAAGTGATTTTTTTAGTTTTTTTAGAAGTAACGGCTCGTGCCTTCCCCGACAATGACCCAAAAAACTTGACCTAAACTGTCATTGAAGTCATTCAATGTTTAAAATTTATAATCCTACTAACTAATGTACATGTGGCAGGCAGAGTTGAACTCATAGGAAAGGTGATTATGACCACTATTCTTTTGAAAACATTCAAAAAACCCCACTATTGTGGGTTAGATTTTCTATTTGAAAAAAAATTATTTTTCTTATTGTGCACAAAAGAAACACCGTAATATTTTTGAGTTTTCGTTATAAATGATAATGAAACAATAAATAGGTTAAAAATAGTAAGTAACAAAGATATAAATGATGATAAGTGAACAATCAAGAGAAATACGTCTGGAAAAAATCTCAATTCTAGTGGTTTTGAAAATATTCTTTCTCACGATAGTGACTACAACTACTTCCACTCATGGTTTATTTACCTCTCCAGGAATTAAATCACTCAAGATGACAAATCTGGGAGTTCTCCACACCAAGCTTAATCAACGGTGAAAATTATGACTTGAAAAAGATGACAGAATGAACTTGTCGTAAGTTCTGTAGTTTTATTTTCAATTTAAATGTTTAAGAAAATTAATCCACAATCAGACTCACCAAATGATTATGAAGTTCCAAGATTAAGTGATAGTGTTAAGTTGCAATTGAATGCATTCATAGCTGATCTTGCCGATCAATACTGATCACATTTAAAATGATAGTGAGAAGGAAGAAGAAAGATAACCAACATACTCAATTTTAACCACAAACTGAAAGAATTAGCCTAACATCATCTCTATTAAGTAAGAAAAAATCATTTGATTACAAGAAATAAATTTTAATGAAAATAGAGGGAGAGATCTCTCTCTTCAAGCCTGAATCGCTACTGCTCCTGGTCCTTGAGTCTCCATGGAGTTTTTCTTTGGGACGCACTCCAAGAATTGTCACAAGTTGTCCCTCTTCTCTCGACAGAAGTTGATGATCAAATTCATCAAATGAATGTCTTTTGAATTTCATATCACTGATCTATTTTAAACTTACTGTCACCTATTGCACATCACTCATTGCTTTCCACCGACTTCATGTGTCATTTATTTATGCACCAAACACGTGTGTTTTTTCATAACTAACATGTCGCACTATCTTTGCCCATGTAACTAACTCTTGGTGAATTAGTTGAGTTATCCCAGATGTGTTTCTAACTCATGCATGAACCTTTATAATATAAAACAAACAGAACAATTAAAACACGAAAGAAAGTTAATTAAAAGATTAAAGTTATTTTTTAAATAAAATTTGTATTACTTATAAAAAAATTAATTAAGAAATGCTTAATTTGATAAATGTTTTTACTTAATTAAATATTATTATTACAGTAATTAATTAATTTAAATTGTTGAGCTTTTTTAAATTTAATATTATTTATTTGATTATTCAATTACTGTTAGTATTATTAAAATTTAGTTGAAATAACTTTATTAAATTATTAAATTAGATTAATATCAATTACTTTATTAATTTAATTATTTTTTTATTATGTTGAAATTAAATTATAATTAATGTGTTAATATATTTATTTTAGTTAATAAATAATTTAATTTATAAATTATTTGTTTATATTTTATTAAGCTAAATTCTTTTTAGTTTGTCTTAAGTTTTATTTTAAAACATATTTATTTATTAATATTATAATAGTTTTATGTTATAATAATTATAAATTATATTATACTTATTTGTTTAATTTATTAATTATATTTTATATATTTTTTTTATTAATTCATTCACTTCTCCCCACCAATTTCGGTGCACAGAGGGGGGGAAGGTCTTCGGTTCCTTCTCCCGGAAGGGGGTATTTTAGGAGGATGGGTTTTTTTTTAGTTTTATGGGGTAGGGTTTTATAATATTAGGAAAATGGGTTTGTTGAGCGCCACTTGAAGTGGCGCTTTGACCGCACTCCACCCCCAACCCCGTTTATATATATATATATATTTATAATTATATTTTATAATAAATTTATTTATTTATATTTATTATAAATATAACACATACATTAATTATAATATATTTATTATAATTATACATTTATTCTATTTATAATTATACATTTATTATAATTCTATATTTATTATATTTATAATTATGTAATTATTATAATTAAAATTATGGAATTATAATAAATTTATAATGATAAAAATAATAACTATAATAAATATATAATAAATGTAGGTTTATTATAATAAATAAACGTATATTTATTATAATAAATAAGCATTTATAATAAATGTATTATAAATATTTATTATACATTTGGTGTAAATTTATTATACATTTATTATAATATTTATTATAATAATACTTATTATACATTTATTATATATTTATTATCGTAAATATTTTAATAATATCTATTATAATAAATATTATAAATGTATATTTATTATAATAATATTTATTGTACGTTTATTATACATTTATTATGCATTTATTATAATATTTATTATAATAGTATTTATTATACATTTATTAGATATTTACTATAATAAATATTATAATATTATAACATTATAATATTTATAATAAATGTACAATAAATGTATATTTATTATAATAAATATTATAATATTTATTAGATATTTATTATAAATATTTATTATAAATATAAATATAAATAAATGTATAATAAATGTATAATAAATGCATTATAATATTACATTATAAAATAAATTTATTATAATATTTATAAAATAAATGTATAATATTATAATTAGATATTTATAATAAATGTATTATAATAATATATAATTAGATATTTATTATATTTATAAAATCAATATTTATAATTATTATATAATTAATAATTAATAATTAAATATTGTAAATATATATTTATATAAATAAATTCTTATTTAAAATTATATATTTAAAATTATATTTATAAATACGTAATCACACGTGATGGATGACATCCATGTCTGGCCTTTTAAAATTTTTGCCATTTTAATTGGGATCCTAACTGTCAAGGCAACATCCCATAAAATTTGGGGGTGCCCGAAAAACCATATTAGACCTTGAATTTTGATCCAAATATGAGTGACTATGTTTTTCACATTAAAGGGATTAAAAAGTGGATCTCAATCTTGAATCCTAATAAATTTATTTATAATAAATATACATTTATTCTACATTTATTATAAATATTATAATGTTATAATATTATAATATTTATTATAATAAATATCTAATAAATGTATAATAAATACTATTATAATAAATATTATAATAAATGCATAATAAATGTATAATAAACGTACAATAAATATTATTATAATAAATATACATTTATAATATTTATTATAGTAGATATTATTAAAATATTTATTATAATAAATATATAATAAATGTATAATAAGTATTATTATAATAAATATTATAATAAATGTATAATAAATTTACACCAAATGTATAATAAATATTTATAATACATTTATTATAAATGTTTATTTATTATAACAAATATACGTTTATTTATTATAATAAACCTACATTTATTTTATAATAATTTAAAATTAAAATAATTTATAATAATTATAATTTATTTACAATTATGATTTATTTACAATTATATATTTATTGTACTTATTTTAGTAATTATATTTATGATAGTAAATAAATTTATTATAAATAAATTTATTATAAATAAATTTACTATAAATAAATTTATTATATACATATATATTACATTTATTATATTTATTACAATTATCATAAATTTATATATTTATTACATTTATTATAATTATATAATTATTATATTTTTTATTTATTATATTAATATATTTATTATTAGTATTATATATTTATCATAATTATATATTTATTATAATTATATATTTATTATAATTATAAATTTATTATAATTCCATAATTTTAATTATAATAATTACATAATTATAAATATAATAAATATAGAATTATAATAAATGTATAATTATAAATAGAATAAATATATAATTATAATAAATATATTATAATTAATGTATGTGTTATATTTATAATAAATATAAATAAATAAATTTATTATAAAATATAATTATAAATATATATATATATATAAACGGGGTTGGGGGTGGAGTGGGGTCAAAGCGCCACTTCAAGTGACGCTTTGCCCCAAATTTGTTGAGCGCCACTTCAAGTGGCGCTCAACAAACCCATTTTCCTAATATTATAAAACCCTACCCCATAAAACTAAAAAAAAAAAAAAAAACCTATCCTCCTAAAATACCCCCCCGAAGGAGAAGCACGGTAGCGGTCTGCTACTCCTCATGGTGGCGCAACGTCTCATATCAAGGCCTCCTGCACATCTTTATACTATCGGTGCAATGACATCAGATCACCGCCATGCCTCACGCCGTGACACCCACAGCGGTTTTCTCCCCTGCACGGAATATGGCGCGACTGCTTCAGCTGGCACAACTCCTCAGTACCAGCGATTAGAACTGGGATCGGATCCAGGATCTTCTCTAGATCCAGCACAATGCAATGAAGATGAGCTTAGACTTCTATAGCAGCGGCTTGGCCTCCAGTGGCATCGACCGACTTGAACGGCTTCGTGCAGTTCTAAAGTGGCGGTTTCACTATCTTCCAGCAGCTCGAGCTCCTCCTCGCAGTGATTGGTTCAGCTTCCTCCTTCCGTTGAATTCGAGCGATGGCTTGCGATGCAACGGACCGGTGTCTTCAGGGCACATCTGATTTTTTTAGATCTGAATTTATGATTTATTTTCTATGTTAATTTGAATAATCTTTGAGTCTGAAACCTGTTTAAGTCTAGTTTTAGGTGCGAATGGTGTTTGAGGTGGAAGATGTAACCTTGACCAAGTGTGGTGTGCAGGTGTTTGCAGAGATGCAGTGTGGGAGACTCTTGTGGCGCCAAGAGTTATAGTGGAAACGGTGCTGCAGATTATGGCGGCAAGGCAGATGGGTGAAACAGGTGTGAGGGAGAGAACCGATGAGACCCGGAGGAGAGTCACGGTGGTAGGGAAATGATGCCTCAGATGGTTACGGTGGCAAGGAAAAGCGGTGAGACAGCTTGGAACCGGTGAGACCACGAGGAGAGTCACGGTGGAACCGCAGTCTGCAAAACAAATATAAAAGTAAAATAAATTAAAACTTAAATAAAAAACTAAACAAAATAATTACTTGAAACTAAAAATTAACAATTGAAAATTTAAGTACATCGTAAACTTTAATAAACTTATAAAACAATTTAAACTTAAGTTAAATTATCATTAACTTCAATTTATATAACATAAATTGGTTCTAAACTAAGACTATAATTAAAAAGTAACTACATTATAAAATAAAAAACAAGATTCAAATTATATAAAAAAGTTAATTTATTTAAAATAATTACCTTAAAAATTTAAATTAATTAAGGTAAATAGTTAGTTATTTTGTTATTAAACAATTATGTTAATTGATGAATTTAAATTAAATAGATTTAATAAATGTAGTAATTTTATAATCTTAAATTATAATTAATGAATTGGTGATAGAGATATAAAAAAAATGTTATTTAAAATTAATTAATTAATAAAAAAATTAAATTATTAAATATGAAGACAAAAATCTCCAAACTAATTTTTTTTATTAAACTATACAATTAAAGTAAGATATAAATTAACTATTTAAAGGCTAAAAATAAAATTTTAATTACAAAAAAAATTAAATAACAGATTTAATTCTAAAATACAAATGTGCACTTATTTAGCAAAAAGTGAAATAATAATTAAATAAATCAATAAAAATTAATTAATTAAATGTGAAAAAAATATGTTTTTAAGGCCACATCATAGACAATGGAATTTTGTGGAAACTCAAGATTCAAATTTCATAAATTTGAATATTTATATGAATAGAAGTGCGATTTTCCTTGAAATTTATCACAATTTTAATCTTATTCTAGGTGAATAAATTAATAAATTTATCTAGAGATTTATGATATTCTTATATAGCTTATAGTCTTTTGGAGAGAAGGAAATTGTGGATGATCAGATATTTGAGAATATTATTGATATACTTATGAAAAAATTGGAATCGAAGGGAATGACTATTAATTATAGGAATAATATTCTAAAGATGATCTGAGATAACCTATTCAAAAAATTAATATAATATTAAAATTGATTTTAGAGAGAAAAAAAGAAAGAGAAACATAAGTGTGTAGTTTTGTTTTCTACTAGAACTTATGGAGGAACTACTTTGAATGATATTACATAAAATAATTCCAATAAAAATCCTTTAGATAATATATTTACAATTATTAGTGAAGAATAATTCACATAACTTGAGGGGTGCTTGAATTGGACAAATGAGACGAATAATTTTCAGAATGATAATCCAAAGGATAGAAAATATCAGATTGAGATGCCCAAAAGAAGGGATAATATGATTGAATTTAGAAATGTGATTTGTTATAAATGTAAGGATACCACACACATAAATCCATATTAGATGATTTTAATAAAGAATGATGAGTTGCGTAGAATATCCTCAAATCATAAAATAAAGAATTATTTGAAATTTATCGATACCAAGACTGTTATTGAAGATCCTCTCACTGAAATTGATTTAGAAAATGATCATATCGAAAAGATTAGAAAATTCTATGCTTCATTTCCAAAAAATTAAATTGGATCTATGGATAATGTAATTTTCTAATCTCTTATAATATGATTTTAGATCATTTTATACATTTTCTATAAATGATGAATATGAACTTTATCATTTAAATAAATGGTTGAATATGTAATTAACACTAAGATTAAATATAAAATTTTGATGAAGAAATATGATAAGGCTAAGGTAGATATTATCAAGGATGATAATACTATTTATAAAATAACTATTGAGTTGAATTTCAAAACTATTTATATTTCAAAACCTTATAATGAGAAAACAAAAGTTATAAAACTAAATTCTAAAGTTGTAATTATTGAAAAATTAATTTAAAATCTTACTTCTAGAGGATAGAACATCATGAAAAATCAAGGAATGTTGAAACCATTTAAGAATATTTTAGGAGTTAGTTATTTGTTTTTAAGTGTGTCAAATTTATAGGCCAACTATTTTTTTATGAAGAGTTTACTATTTTGTACTAAATCATATTGGGGATTTCACTGTAAAAATAGATGTTCTGCGAATAAGGTTTAATATTTCAAAAAAAATTAGAGATTATATTTCTAAATAATTTTTATTTTTTTCAATATATAAAAGGTGATTATATATGGGTTCCATAGGACTTATTTTATAACATTTCTAGAACAAAAAATGTCTTACTGCCAATTTTTTTATTTCATTTCAGGGAAAGAAGATGAGTGCTAATAGAAAATTCTTGTTATATAGTCTGTGAAAATTCTTAGTGCATCTTATGTAAAATAAAAAATATATTTTAATCTCAAATTTATTGGAACTAAAAATCATTTTGATGATATATTTACTAAACCTTTACATTCAAAAATATTTTAATACACTAAAAAAACAATGGTTTTATCAACTTTAAAGAATCATTTTACATTATTTAGTTGTTATTCTACTGACACAGAAAAAATCATTGAGAATGGTGGAAGAAATTTGTGTATATATAGTTTTCTAGATCTTTATGCAAGCATAAAATATATTCTAGAATTTATTTAAATCGATGTTAATGATGTATCTTATATATATTATAGGAACAAACCTCTATTTTTCATGTTACATTATGTGAATGTGATAATACATCTTCTGAAAGGTACCCCACCAGGAATTTTTATCTTAGAGAGTTACTCATAGACACTCTTTCACTGAGGATTAATTTATTCCAACATAGATATTTTAAATTTTATGTTTCTTTTATGTACTACCTATATTTCTTGATCTTATCTTACAAGATCATGTTATTAAAGTTGTATGATGAATATACATGAATGATTTTTCTCTTATGCAATTAGTTTATAATAACTATTTATCCTTTCTTATTATTATTCATTATTATCTATCCTTGTTATTTTATGAAATCCAAAAATGGTGGAAGTGATAATAAAAGGTAATTTATGGGGGTAAATGTTATGTTTTTCAAAAAAAATTATATTTTTTAGTTTTCCATTTGAGTTATTTTTGAATGGGGGAGAAATTTTCCTAGAATAGCTAAAATATTTTAAAGGGGATATGGAGTTTCTTAAAAGAACGTTGAGTTTTTACTTCACTTTACTTCATTTAAAAATTCCATTATATAATATATTTTTATTATAAAAGGGGTGTAATATTGAGTCATTTTCGTGAATTAAATCATTTATATCCTTAATTTGGATGAATCATAAGACACCCAATATTTTTCTTGTATTTAATTTTAGTTTTAAAAGGAGTTTGAAATTTTTTTATCAGATTCATCATGTTTTTAAAAAATGATTATGAACCATGTTCTTCTAGAAAAACATGAAGTCACTTAACTTTTGTTCAAATGAAATATCATATTGATAATATGATTTTTTAGAAGTGAAAACTATGGGATAAGAATATGAGGATTAATTGAAAAGTTTTTTATGGAATTCAATTATAAATAATACATTGAGAAATAACGGATCAAATTTTGATGGTGAAATCATTTTCTCACTAGTGATCTTCTAATAGATGATCTATTTCATAATTATTGATAGATTACATTAGTTTAGTTTTTAGTGTGGTCTACGGGATTTATATTTTACATGGTCTAATTTTAAAAGAACTAGTTTTCTGGTTGTAATCATTCGTATTATGACCCTATTTATTCAAATAAGATCGATTTATTAAAAATATTTCTTATGATATGTGATCTAAAATTTAATGGGGTAAGAAATTTCCACCTAGCATTATCAAAGAATCTCCATAGATAAGGATTTGTGATTTTGATCTTAAAAATGAATATTTAAAAGGATAAAACTTACTGTAGATATTGTTGAAGAAGATCTAGGGTAAGATCTTGGTCTTTTAATAATCTTATTAAAGTGGTTTTAGTTTAGGAACATGTATACCATTGGATCTGTGTGATTATTATTATGCATCTTTATATCAATAGATAAGAGTTATCTGGGTAAAAACTATTATATCCTTTAATAATTTTTTTAAATTTATATATTTATATCCTTAACTCAATCACAAAATTTTCATTCCATGTTGTTCTTTATAATTTTGTTCTAATTAATTTACTTTATCCAGTAAAGTCGTTTCTTCCAAATAGTTTTCATTACATTACTTTTATAACTTCTGTTATTATGAATGAGTTTTAAAACTATATCTTTCAAAATATTAACTTCCTAAAGAGGCAAGATTTTTTATTTTTTAAAAAATATCAATTCACTCCCCCTTTTGAATATTCCATTCTGGAAAAATATTTTTTCCCAAAAAGTGTCTCTGTATTTTCCTTACAATAAAACATATTATAGAAATAATTCTTCTTCTATGGAACACAATTTTCTTATAAGAACATCAGATAACTTAAATACTAGTCATCACCCATTTTTGATGGATATGAAGTTCAATTTTGGAGTGAAAAATTAAATAATTTGATGATTAGTATAGATGTGGTTAATTACTAGGTGATGGGTGAAATCAATATGATTCTACAGAAAGTGATTTTGAATTTTATTATAAAATATAAGGGTTAATATCATGTGAATAATATAATCTAGAACACACTTTTATTATCAATGAATTTGAAAATTTATTATACTATATCTTCTTATGATAAAACCAAATGAATTTATAGAAAATTTGAGATTAAATATTTCATGATAATAAAATTTTTAGGCCTTAGAAGAGCCAAAATGTATGTAAATTATAAATATATTCATTTTATTCTCAGAGAACCAACTTATCAAATGAATCAAAGACATATGATAGTCATAAATTGATTATAGTCAATTGGATAGAGGGATATTATTAATTATTAGTTGTTTGAGACTGTAACACCCTAAGATTTCATAATACGTTATCTCTTTAAAGTAATTCAATAGCTTGCGCGACAAGCAACACTGAGTTCGAGCGCACCACGACTTACTGAATTAGCTATTTAAAAAGTGATTATGAATAATATTAACTTTATTTTTAATTTTGTATACAACATATAATTTCATCATCCATATTATGTGTTTTTAGACATAATATAAGAACAAATTCAAATTTTCAGATAAAATAAGTGTTTTTCAAAAAAATACAATTTTACCACCTTTTAAGGGAGAACCCTTTTTAAATCTAATATTTGACACTTTTATATATTCAGTTTGACAAAATAAACTTCTTCTTTAGAATTAGGACATAAAAAAAATTATTTTGGATAAATTTTTGGCATTTTCCTCAAAACTTTCATATTTTGATGAATAGTGAAAAATACTAGATCTTAATTGAAAACAAATTTTTTTAATAAAAAAATTTTTAGTTTTAAATTATACATTTGAATGGTTTTGAAGTATAATTAGATTATTTTTATTATTTAATCCTGTTTTGGTAATTGGAAGTAATTTTACATTTAAATTGGACCTAAACACATATCAATCTTTTGATAGTTTTTACTTCTCAAAAACCCGCTTTCCGGTTTTGAAAACGAGAATTAATATTAAATTAATTAATGAAAATTCAATGTTTTTAATTTGTTAAAATAGAATTAATTTTTTTAATTCAGAATATCAAAATTATCTTAGGGAGATTTTTTGGTATTTTTCAGAAAACATTCAATTTTTGATGAATAGTGAAAAATACTGCATAGTACATAAAAACCAACTTTTTCATTTAGATAATTATTTTTAATGAAAAAATTATCTTAAAATAGATACATAATACATATATTAGTACAATTTAAGTCATTGGTGTCATTTTATAATAATAATCAATTTATAAAATTTTATTGAACCATTTTAACGTCTTTTTACACACCTTCTAGGCACATTTACCCACCTTCTAGGCAGATTTGCAAATCTGCATAAAATATAATTTTACTGCTTCTGTGAATTGAATTTCAAAAATAAAAGAGACACGATTGACATCAATAAGTAAAATGTGGGTCAATGGGATGAAAATAATTTTTTAGTGAATAGTAACTTTTGAATTTTACTTATAACAATTAAAAGTAAATAAGGCAATTAAAGGTAAAATGATATTATAATTACCCCAACACATGTCCTAATTCTATTGGATAAGTGTCTTTCGAAAAAAATAAACCTCAGGATTAAAATATGATCCTTTTTGATCCACTTGGATTAAATTAAGACATGTATTATATTTTATTTAAAAAAGAGTTAAAAGTGTTGAATTCATAGTTTAATAACTAAACCATTTTTAATATAGGGTTACAGATATGATAAATTCAACTATAAATATTATCTATATAGATAAAAATATTTCCTACATCATGGTATTTGTTTTATAAAATTTAGACATTAAATAATGAAATTTATTTATGACACAATGATGATACAGTAATTACCTTATTAATAAAAGATTAAAATAATTTATATTATAACTATGAAAATAAATTCCAATTGAAACATTTGATTCCATCCAAGAATTTTTAGGTGAATATGACATGTTAGGGTTTATTTAATGTATTTTTTTCGAATTAATTATGTTTTTTCGACATTCATAAAAACCAAATACTAAATAGTATCAAAATTGACATAACTAAGTGTTTTTAAAAAGAATATATTGTTAAATGATATAATATTCTTAAAAATCTAAGATTCAGCCAAAGGACTTATATAATGATATATATGTCATTAATTAACAACTTTGGTTCTCTTGAATTTTATTGTAAGTTTACTAACCATGTATTATAATAATACAAGAAGACATTGTAAAAGTTAAACTATTTAACGAAGGGTTAAATCTAAAAGATAAGGTTAATATGGTGAACTAAATTTGTCTAAATCATATTGGTTGAGATAATTTCGAACCATCACCACCATATAATCAAAATAAATCATTTTGGAGCTATTAGAATCTTAAAATCATTTTATAATAAATTAATATTTCAAGATTTTCCTAAACTTCCCCTCACCTCCTTATAAAAGGGTACTTACCCTTCTCTTAAATTCACACCATCAGAGCCTCTTATCTCGACCAAACCATGCTCAAATCTCCCCCCAACTACCCTCAGTTCATCCTTGAGGCCATACTTTGATCAAAAAGCAAACCTAAGGTGCCGTTTTGTTCAAATCACAAAGCAAGAACCCGGAGAAGAGGTAATTATTTCATCACCTCTTTCAAAGTTATTTTATTCTTCTACTTCATCTTTATTTGTTGTTTCCATACCAAAATAATAACCCCATTAACTTCTACATAATAATATGTTATTATAAATATGGTATAACCATATTCATTATTGTATCCATCCTAGGAATGACAAAGTCACCATACGTGCGTACATACAGCTTACTGTCTCCACGTCGTGGTGCTGTTTTTTATTCAACGCTTCATTATTTGGATTGGTATAATAATGTTTATAATTGATGTAAATAATAAATATAACATTTAATTATTCATATATAATATATCATCCATTTACATAATATTTCACCATCAAAATAATGATATCGTCGCTCGTGCGTACGGACAACTTACTGTCTCCACAACGCGATGAGATTCATGTCCACATTCACCATTCAACAATGATTATAAAATTACATATTATTAATAAGTATGTAATTTATGACATAATAATTCTACTATATATATATATATTTACATTTATCTCATTCACTTACTTCCATTCAATATGATATGAAAACGGAAACAACATTTATGCATACGCATGACCTACCGTCTCCATAAACGGTGTATTCCATTTAATATATCTATCAACTATACATATTTATATTCATAATATATATGATATATAAATAATTTTTTATATTCTATAAGCAATTAAATCGTGATATAAGTGATACTATCAAGAATAAAAAGTTAAAACACTTACGATAAATAATGTGATTATTACCCAAAATGTTACTTTAACATGGAAATTATTATTAAATGGGTAGTATAAAACCATAAATTATTCAATTATCATATCATAAATATGAATATGGTTCTAGTATAATTTAATAACATACTATAGTAATTATACAAGAAGTTTAATGTACCCTCGACCAAATGAAAGTACAAGGTAAGGGTTAATTCCTCAATCCCATTATTATATGAGATTGTTTATGTGTAAGTTTTTAGTGGGACATATTTATTATCCATGTCAATTTTTTGTAAAAGAGTTTTCAAAATGATTATTTTTAATGGGCTCTTTAGCTAAAACCTCATTTTAAATGGCTAAATATTTATTCTTCTGAATCATCTTTATTAATGTCCATGTTTTCAAAATGGTTTTAAGGATTTATTTATATGTAAATGAATTTTTTAAAATGTTAATTCCTTTCAAAATATTCAAAGTTGTATGAGACACTTTGATTCAAAAATGTATTTTAAATGTCTTAATTTTTAAATTGTGTGACTTTTAAAAGATTTCATGAAAAAGGGATATTTCTCTCAAATTGTTTTACTGATCATTTTCAACTATGTCAACATCCTTTACATAATATTATACATGATTGATGTTTATGTTGTGTTGAATGAGTTATGATATACTTGACTATGGATGTGCTGTTTTTATACCATTCATGGTTTACGGTTAAAGTATTGACATTTCTTATGCTAGTTTTAGTAAAAAAAAATATGTTATGTTTCACCCTTTTCATTTAATGAATGCATTAGATAGAGTAAGTGATAGGTGGGGCCCACTATAGCCCCTCGATTCATCGTTGGGTCTCATGAGACAAATTAGTGTCTTAGCACAAGGCCTTGATTTTTTTATTTGTAGTCTTGGTATGAGGCCATGATTATGTGGTTATGATGTCTGCCATTATGCACTCCCTTGTTATTAAATTATTTATTACATGTGATTGTTCATCTAGTATAATATCCATGTGCATGTTTATATGGTAATTTTTGACTTATTTATAGTATATTTTGTTCATGTTTTATGTTTAAAAGGCTGCTATTTTTATTATATATCTTACTTTAATAGTTTATAGCTTTTGCTGAATTATTTACCCTTACTAAGCATCTGAGCTCACCCCTTTATCTTATGTTTCATTTTCCTAGGATTCCAAGAAGTGTATTATGATTGATATGAAGGGTTAAGATAAGGGAATAATGGCATTATCAATGAATTATTTATGATGTATTTTATGTTAGAAAGTGTAATGTAATGTTCTTGTATGTAATATATTTTCCATGACTGCTAAAATGATCGGTCCATCGGGACTTTATTACTTGTAATCATGCCAATGTATTAAAATAATGCACCGGCTCTGAGCTTCTGGGGTCGGAGCATTACAGTTGGTATCAGAGGTAGTTTAGTACAATACTTGGAAACTAGATTTAGACAAATCCTGATTAGAGAAAATCACTCTAAGATAAACGTTGAGGATTAGTATAGAAGAACTTCCTAGAATTTTGGTAATGTACAGATTTTGTGAATTTTCCAAGCAATACATCCTTGTCTAGATACGAGCAATTATAGATGGCTCTAGAATATATGTATCTAGGGGTAAAACATGAAAACACTACTTTGAGCTAGACTCGAATGAGAACTGGTGCACGACAAGGGGCTTTGCAGCACTCTTGGTTACGAAACTCTCAGGGGATATTATTAAGATAATTCACATTTTCATTACAAACCATTATGAAGGATTTATGAGTAAATATGTCATCAAATAAAACATTTTTATTATTATGAGACTACATGTGTTAAAAGAATCAATTAATGTTGAGATTTTTCCTAGTTTTTAGATTATACATTATGATATGATCTAACCTAGTGTATTTAGTCCTTTAGAAATGACACCTAGAAGAAGGAATGACAACTCCAGCAATACACATGATCCAAAGAGTAAGAAGGATCATATATTTTGTGGTCATAAGACAACATTTAGAAGGGAAATAGTCTCCCATGTATTCTCATCATATGAAGAAATGATATCATGTGTTAATTAGATAAGTAAAGAATTCTCTGAGCCATATGGATTTCAAGGGAAGCCAGAGAAGAAGAGAATGGTAGAGAGAAAGATTGATAAAGGGAATAATGGAATGAAGGATTTACCCATATGTGATAAATGTGGAAAGAATCACCCTGGGAAGTTCTTGAAAGGAGTGAGAGTTTGTTATAAATGTGGAGAAAAAGAACACCATGTTCGTGATTGTAAGGGTAAGAAAACAAATTCAAATGTACAATTATTCATCTACAAGGAGTTGGGACACTATGCGAATCAATGTCTCAATCATCAGTGTATTCCCAAAAATGATTCTATTGGATAATAATCAAGTTATGATACTACCGCAGATGAAGAGGAATGATTAGTGATCTTATGTTGTTATTAAATAATTGTGTCATTTGAGTATTTTATCAATGATGTAGAGTTTATAAGAATTATATAGTATATAAGGATTGTATTGCAGTACTATTTCATTGAGGATTTGAGATTTTATGGTACTGTGAAAAGTGACTCAATAGCAAGTTAATATTTTGGAAAATACATGTCTGAAGGAAAGATAAACCTTAATATGGTCCTGGTACTGGGGTAGTTATTTTGTAAGAAGAGAGGATTGATTTGGATAAATTATATTGGATATTCTTGACTACCTTGAAACTAATTAATTGTTTGTTTATTCCATCATTATTGGAGGTTACATCATTTTTGGATATAAGGAGTATATCTATTATTATATGTCTTACAGAAGGAATAAAAAAGTACATACATATTCAAATAAGGTTTTATGGTAACTCAGGATGTTACCATGTTTTAAGAGAATACATGATGAAGGTATTCACATGTTATTAAGTGGAAAAAGAGATCTTCATTATGTTTACCTTCCTTATAAATTTTGGATTGTGAGTTTGGACAAAAGTATTTTGGATAAGTCTAAAGGTTGGAATAGATTAATTTGGATATTGGATACTATTGTTTAAATTTAAAACATTTCTTAAGATTATTATTGGATTCTTATAAAAACTGACAACTCGGAGGTTGGGCGACAACCCATCGCGTCCGGCAAGGCTGCTAGACTTGAACTCGCAACCGAAGGGAGACAAGGGTGCATCACCTACCACTGGCCTACGTCATGGCCTGTTTTGTATAATATAGTTTTTTAAAATGGTATAATAATTAAATTATAAATTAATTTTTTTGGAACCCTATACGATTAGGATAAATAGAATATTTTTGAGTTCTATTATATTTTGGAGTGAAATATTAGTTTGTGGTAGAAATTAGTTAAAGGATGGAACTATACTTGTCAGGTCTTTTTTTCTTATTCCATGAAGAAATTAATTCTTCAACTTTAGAGAAATGATCATAAACAAAAATTGTGCTATCTTAATACCTTATGTTTTTTTGAACCAATAATATTTTAAATCATCATAGATTGAGGCTTTGAGTCCCTCAATTTTAAATTTATTGTTCACTTGTTTGTTATCGATGACCTCAATCACTATGTATAAATATTTACATTTTCCCTCCAATTATGTTTCTCTAATTTCCCCTAATTTTCTCCTATTTGAAATCATAATTTGGTGGTGACTTTTTAATTTCCCTTTCCCTCTTGTTAAGACTAAATTTTATTAACCCTATTTCTGATGTGGGATCTCCACAAAGGTATTTTCTATTCTTAACCATTTATTTTCGATGAAAAATTTCAAATTTCGAGGATGTAATTTATTGAAGAGTGGAGAAGATAACACCACAAGATTTCATGATATGTTATCTCTTTAATGTAATTAAATATCTTGGCCACACACAACACTGAGTTCGAGCGCAACACGAATTACCAAACTAGCCATTTAAAAAGCGGTTATGAATAATATCAACTTCATTTTGAATTTTATGTACTCCATATAATTTTAAAAACCATATTATGTGTTTTTTAGACATAATATAAGAACAAATTCAATTTTTTAGATTAGAGAAGTGTTTTCCAAAAAAACAAAATTTTACTGCCTTTTAATGGAGAACCCTTTTTTAAATCCAATATTTGAAACTTTTATATATTAAATTTGATAAAATAAACTTCTTCTTTTGAAATGGGACATAAAAATTTATTTTGGTTAAATTTTTGGTGTTTTTCTGACAACTTTCATATTTTGATAAATAGTGAAAAATAATAAATTTTAATTGAAAACAACCTTTTTAATAAAAATAATTTATAGTGTTAAATTATACATTTGAATGGTTTTGAAGTATAATTATATTATATTTTTATCATTTAATCCAATTTTGGTAATTGGAAGTAATTTTACATTGAAATTTGACATAAACACATATCAATCTTTTGATAGTTTTTACTTCTCAAAAACCCGTTTTTATGGTTTTAACAATGGGAATTAATTATAAATTAATTAATGCAACTTCGATGTTTTGAATTTGGTAAAATAGAAATTATTTTTGAATTTTTAATATCAAAATTATCTTAGGGTGAATTTTTGGAATTTTATGAAAACATTCACTTTTTGATGAATAGTGAAAAATACTACATAGTACATAAAAACCAACTTTTTCTTATAAATAATTTTTCTAAATTAAAAAATTATCTCAAAATAGATACACAATACATATATTAGTATAATATAAGTCATTGGATTCATTTTAAAATAATATGAGATATATAAAATTTTATTGAACTGTTTTAACGCCTTTTTACCCACTTTCTAGGCACATTTACCCACCTTTTAGGCAAATTTACAAATTTTCATACAACGTAATTTTACCGCTTCTATGAATTGAATTTCAAAAAACTGAGAGGAATGATTGAAATCAGTAAGTAAAATTTGGTTCAATGGGATGAAAATAATTTTTTGTGAATATTAACTTTTGAATTTTATTTACCATGGTTAAAAGAAAATAGGGTAATTAAAGGTAAAAATGATATTATAATTACCCCAACACATGTACTAATTCTATTTGATAAGTTTATTTAGACAAAAATCAACATTAGGAATAAAATATGATTTTTTTGGATCCACATGGATTAAATTAGGACATTTATTATATTTTATTTAAAGAAGAGTTAAAAGTGTTAAATTTATAGTTTAATAGATTTTTTTAATATATGGTTACACATAAGATAAATTAGACTATAAATATTCATTATAAAGATAAAAAAATTTCATATATCATGATATTTTAATTATAATTTTTATACATTAAATAATTAAATTTATTTATGACACAATGATGATACAATAATTACATTATTTATAAAAGATTAAAGTAATTGATATTATAAATATCAAAATAAATGTAAATTGAGACCTTTGATGCCATAAAATAGTTTTATATGTTAATATGACATGTTAGTGTTAATTTATTGTATTTTTGTCAAAGTAATCATGTTTTGTGACTTCCACAAAAACCAAATACAAAATAGTGTCAAAATTGACATAAATGAGGTTTTAAAATAAATACTATATTATTAAATGATATAATATTACTAAAAATCTATGGTTTAGAAAAAGGACTTATATAATGATATATATTTCATTTCTAAACCACTTGAGGTTCTCTTGTAATTTTATAGTAAGTTTATTAACCATGTAATATAATAATACAAGAAGACAACGTAAAAGTTAAACTATTTAACTAAGTGTTAAATCTAAAATTTAAGGTTAATATGGTGACCTAAATCTTTATAAAACCTATTGGTTGAGATTATTTTGACCAATAACCACCTTATCCTCTAAATAAATCTTTTTGGAGCTATTAGAAACCAAAAATCATTTTAGGATAAATAAATATTTCATGCTTTTCCTAAAGTACCCTTAACCTCTCTTATAAAAGGGTACTTCCCCTTATCTTAAATTCACCCCCCCAATGCCTTCTGGCTCAGACAGAAACTACTCAAATATCCCACCAAGTACCCTCAATTCAACCTAGAGGCCTTACTTTGATCATGAAGCTAACCTAACAAGCCCTTTTGTTCAAATGAAAAAGGAAGAACCCGATGAAGAGGTAATTATTTCAGCACGTCTTTCGAAGTTCTTTTCTTCTTCCACTTCCTCTTTATTTTTGATTCCATACCAAAATAATAACCATAGTACCTTATACATACTGATATGTTATTATAAATATGGTATAACCATATTCATTATTCTATCCATCTTATGAATGGAAAAGTCACCATACGTGCTACGTACGACTTACCGTCTCCACGTCATGGTATAGTTAGTTATTCAACGCTTCATTATTTGGATGGGTATAATAATTAGTATAATTGATGTAAATAATAAATATAAAATGTTAATTATTATGTATATATAATATAACTACCATTTACATACTATTTATCCATCAAAATAATGATATCATCACCCGTGCGTACATACGTCTTACCGTCTCAACAACACGATGAGATTCATTTCCACGTTCACCATTCAACGACGATTATAAAAATAAATATTATTAATAAGTATGTAATATATTACATAATAATGATACTTTAAATATATATATATATATATATGTATTTACACTTATCTCATTCACTTACTTCCATTCAATACAATATGAAAATAGAAATATCGTTTATGCATACGTACGACCTACCGTCTCCATAAACGGTGTATTAAATTTCATATATCTATAAATTATACATATTTATATTCTAAATATATGTGATATATAAATAATTTTGTATATTATGGAAGAAATTAAATCATGATATATGTGATACGATCAAGAATAACAAGTTAAAACACGCATGATAAAGAAAGTGATTATTACCTGAAATGTTACTTTAACATGGAAATTATTATTAAATGGGTTGTATAAAACCATAAATGAATCAAGTATGATATCATAAATATGAATTTGGTTCTGGTATAATTTAATAACATACTATGGTCATTATATAATAGGTTAAACGTACCCTCGACCAAAGGAAAATACAAGGTAAGGGTTAATTCCTCAATCTCATTATTATCTGAGATTGTTTATGTGTAAGTTTTTCCTGGGACAAATTTATTATCCATGTCCATGTTTCATAAAAGAGTTTTCAAAAGGATTCTATTTTAGGGTATCTTAAACAAAAACATCATTTTAAATGGTTTAAATATTTATTCTGCTGAATCATTCTCACTAATGTCCAGGTTTTCAAAATATTTTTAAGGATTTATTTATATGGACATGAATGTTTTAAAAAATTAATTCTTTTCAAAAGATTCAAAGTGGTATGGGAAAATTTGATTCAAAAATGTCTTTTAAATGTCTTACTTTCTAATTTTTTTGACTTTTAAATGATTTCATGGGAAAGGGATATTTCGCTTAAATTTTTTTACTGATCATTTTCAACTATATAAACATCCTTTACTATATATTATTCATGATTAAGGTTTATGTTGTATTGAATGAGTTATGATATGTTTGACTATGGATGTGTTGTTTTTATACCATTTATTGTTTACAGTTAAAGTTTTAACATTATGTATGCTAGTTTTAATATGAATATTTATGTTATGTTTCACCCTTTTCATATGAGAAATGAATTGGACTTAGTAAGTGATGGGTGGGGCCTGTTATATCCCCCCCGATTCATTGGTAGGTCTCATGAGAGAAATTAGTGTCTTAGAACAAGTCCCTGAAAGTTTTTTTATTTGTAGTCTTGGAAAGAGGCCTTGACTCTGTGGTTATGATGTCCAACATTATGCATTCCATTGTTATGAAATTAGATATTACATGTGATTATTAGACTAGTAGAATATCCATGTGCATGATTATATGGTAATATTTGTCTTATTTAAAGAATATATTTTTCATGTTTTTATGTTTAAAAGGCTGATGTTTTTAATATATACCTTTCCATTAAAGATTATACCTTCTGCGGAATTATTTACCCTTACTGAGCATCTGAGCTAACCCCTTTATTATGTTTTGTTTTCCCCAGATTTCAAGAAGTGTATTATGATTGATATGCAAGGTTTAGCTAAGGGAATAATAGAATTATCAAATAATTATTTATTCTGTATTTTATGTTATAAGGTGTAATGTAATGTTCATGTATGTAATCTATTTTCCAAGACTGTTAAACTGATCAGTCCTTCGGGACTTGATTCCTTGAAATCATGCCAATGTATTAAAATAATTCACTGGCTCTGAGCTTCTGGGGTCGGGGCATTAAAGAGATTATTATTGATAGTATTCCATAAGAATGGGAATTAAATAGAATAGTTATTGATGATACAAAGTATCTTACTAGGATGAGTATGAATTATATCATCTTAATTTTAATGAAATATAAAAATAGGTTGAAGAGAGAAATTTACAAAGGTAAATTATATAACAATGTATCATTTTCTTCTATAACAAATATAGATACTAATTCAAATAATTTCTTGTAACATCATTAGGATTATAGACATACGAAGCTTATTGTAGGATGTTTCACTCAACTAGAAATATCCATGAACCTGATGTTTGGGATGAATAATTTCTATAATGAAATTTATGAGAAAAAAATGTTTGGTATGAGAAGTATGGATGAAGGGATGATAGAAAAAATAAAGTAATGTGATTAATTATAATTGTAATAATCCTAGACACAACAAGTAATGTGATTAATTATAATTGTAAGAATCCTGGACACATCAAGTGAGATAATTTGATGATCTTTTATACTTTTTGTCTTTATTTATAAACCACAAATTTTCTCATTTGATGTGTCCAAGATTCTTACAATTATAATTAATCACATTACTTTATTTTTTCTATCATCCCTTCATCTAGACTTCTCATACCAAACATTTGTTTTCTTATAATTTTCTTTCTAGAAATTATTCTTCCCAAACATCAGGTTCATGCATATTTCTAGTTGAGTGAATCAACCTCCAATAATATTCATATTTATTTCATCCTAATGATGCTACATGAAATTATTTGAATTAGTATCTATATATGTTATAGTAGAAATTGATACATTGTTATCTCATTTACCTTTTTCAATTTCTCTCTTCAACCTATTTTTATATTTCATTAAAATTAAGATGAGATAATTCATACTCATAATAGTAAGATACTTTGTATCATCAATAACTATTTTATTTAGTTCCCATTATTTTGGAATACTATCAATAATAATCTCTATAATTCCCTGACCCCAGAAGCTTGGTGCCAGTGCATTACTTTAATACATCTGCATGATTACAAGGAATCAAGTCTCGAAGGACCGATCCGTTTAGCAGTCTTGGAAAATAGATTACATACAAGAACATTAAATTACACTTTATAACACAAAATGCAGCATAAATAATTATTTGATAACACCATTATTACCTTAGCTTAACTCTGCATATCAATCATAATACACTTCTTGGAATCTTGGGAAAACAAAACATAAGAAATGGGTGATCTCAGATGCTTAGTAAGTGTAAATAATTCAACAGAAGCTATAAACATTAAAGGATATATACATAATAAAAACATCATCCTTTTAGACATAAAAACATGAAAAAATATTCTTGAAATAAGTCAAATATTACCATATAAGCATGCACATGAATATTCTACTAGTCTAATAATCACATGTAATAACTAATTTCATAATGATGGAATGCATAGTTCTGGACATCATAACCATAGATTCAAGGCCTCGTGATAAGGCTACAAATAAAATTTTTGTCAAGTCCTTGTGCCAGGACACAAATTTGTCTCATGATACCTACCGATGAATCAGGGGACTATAACAGACCCCACCCATCACTTACTAAGTCCAATTCATTCCTCATATGAAAAGGGTGAAACATAACATAAAAATTCGTATTAAAACTAGAATACGAAATGTTAACACTTTAACTGTAAACAATGAATGGTATAAAAACAACACATCCATAGTCAAACATATAATAACTCATTAAATACAACATAAACATCAATCATCAATAATATACAGTAAAGGATGTTGACATAGTTGAAAACAATCATTAAAACAATTTATGAGAAATATCCCTTTTCCATGAAATCATTTAAAAGTCACAAAATTTAAAAGAAATTTTTGAATCAAAGTGTCCCATACCACTTTGAAACTTTTGAAAAGAATTAACATTTTAAAACATTCATGTCCATATGAATAAATCCTTAAAACCATTTTGAAAACTTGGACATTAGTGAGAATTATTCAAAAAAACAAATATTTAAACCATTTAGAATTATGTTTCAGTTAAAGAGACCCTTAAATAGAATCCTTTTGAAAACTCTTTTATGAAACATGTACATGAATAATAAATATGTCCTAGTAAAAATTTACACGTAACAATCTCGGATAATAATGAGATTGAGGAATTCACCCTTACCTTGTACTTTCCTTTGGTTGAGGGTACATTTAACCTCCTGTATAATGATCGTAGTATGTTATTAAATTATACCAAAAACATATTCATATTTATGATATCATACTTGATTAATTTATGGTTTTATACTACCCATTTAATAATAATTTCCATGTTAAGGTAACATTTTGGGTAATAATTGATTTCTTTATCATATGTGTTTTAACATGTTATTCTTGATCGTATCACTTATATCATGATTTAATTTCTTATAGAATATAAAAAAATTATTTATATATCATATATATTTAGAATATAAATATGTATAATTGATTGATATATGAAATTTAATACACCGTTTATGGAGACTATAGGTCGTACGTACGCATAAATGATGTTTCCATTTTCATATCGTATTGAATGGAAGTAAGTGAATTAGATAAATGTAAATACATATATATATATATAGTAGCATTATTATTTCATATATTACGTACTTATTAATAATATGTATTTTTATAATCATCGTTGAATGGTGAACGTGGAAATGAATCTCATCACGCCGTGGAGACGGTAAGCCGTACGTACACACAGGTGACGATATCATTCTTTTGATGGTTAAATAGTATGTAAATGGAAGGTATATTATTTATAAATAATCATTAACATTTTATATTTATTATTTACATCAATTATACTCATTATTATACCCATCCAAACAATGAAGCGTTGAATAACAAACTACACCACAACGTGGAGACGGTAAGTCGTACGTACACACGTATGGTGACTTTGTCATTCATAGGATGGATAAAATAATGAATATGTTTGTACCATATTTATAATAACATCTCAATATGTATAAGGTACTGGGGTTATTATTTTGTAATGGAAACAAAAATAAAGAGGAAGTGGAATAAGAAAATAACTTGAAAGAGGTGATGAAATATTTACCTATTCTCCAGGTGTTTCCTTTTGAGTTGATCAAAAGGGATCCTTAGGTTGGCTTTATGATAAAATTAATGACTCTAGGTTGAATTTATGGAAGTTGGAAGGATACTTGGGCAGGGGCTGTCCAAGCCAAATGGCTTTTAAGGTGTGATATTAAGATAAGGGGAAGTACCCTTTTATAAGAGAGGTGAGGGTTACCTTAGGAAAAGATTGAAATATTATTTTATAATAAACAAAGTTTTGGTTTATAATGGCTCCAAATTGATTGATTTCGAATCTAAGGTGGGTATTGGTCGAAATAATCTCAATAAATAGGTTTTAAACAAGTTTAGGTTAACATTTTAACCTTATCTTTTAGATTTAACTCTCAATTAAATAATTTAACTTTTACCGTGTCTTCTTGTATTCTTACACTATATGGTTAATAAACATACTCTAAACTTCCAAGATAACCTCAAGTGGTTAATTAATGACATATATAATATTATTTAATCCCTTTGGTAGAACCTTATATTTTTAGGAATATTATATCAACCAATAATATAGTATTTGTTTTAAAAATTAATTTTTGTCAATTTTGACACTATTTGGTATTTTGTTTTTGTGAAAGTCATACAAACCTTATCACTTTGAAAAAAATTTATATAATCAATACTAAAATGTCATATTAACCTATAAAATTAGTGGAATTCATCAAATGTCTCAAAGTACATTCATTTGGATATTTATAACATCAATTATTTTAACCTTTAATTAAAAAGGTAATTACTGCATCATCATTTTTCATAAATAAATTTAATTATTTAATGTATAAAAATTATAAATAAAAAAAAATTATGTAGGAAATATTTTTATATTTCTAATTAATATTTATATTCGAATTTATCTTATGTGTAACCATATATTAAAAATGGATTAGTTATTAAATTTTGAATTTAATAATTTTAACTCTGCTTTAAATAAAATAATAATAAATGTCCTAATCTAATCCAAGTGGAACTAAAGGATCATATTTTATTACTAAGATTGTTTTGGGTTGAATTACACTTATCCAATAGAATTAGGACATGTGTCAGGGTAATTATAATATCATTTTTACCCTTAATTACCATATTTACTTTAAACCGTGGTAAATAAAAGTCAAGAAGTTACTATTCACCAAAAATTATTTTCTTCTTATTAAACCACATTTTTCAAACTGATGTTAACTGTGTCTCTTAGATTTTTTAAATTCAACTCACAGAAGCAGTAAAATTATGTTTTATGCATATTTTCAAATGCTCTTAGTAGGTCGGTAAAAGACGGTAAAAAGTTCAATAAAATTTTATATATCTAAAATTATTATAAAATGACTCCAATAAACTACATTGAACATATATAGGTATTATGTATCTGTTTTGACCTAAAATAAATTAAAATAAAATAACTAATTACTTAAATAAAAAGTCGGTTTTAAACAATAACGCAATGTTTTTTACTACTCATCAAAAATTGAAAGTTTTCAGAAAAATACCAAAAATTCACCCTAAGATAATTTTGATATTATGAATTCAAAAATAATGTCTATTTTACCAAATTAAAAACATATAATCTTCATTTAATAACTTAAAATTAATTCATGTTGTCAAAACCAAAAAACGGGTTTTTAAAAAGTAAATACTATCAAAATATTGACATGTTCTTATGTCAAATTTAAATATGAAATTACTTATAATGAACAAAAATGTATTAAATGATAAAAATATAATTTAATTATACTTCCAACCCATTCAAATTTATAATTGAACACTATAAATTACTTTGATTAAAAAAGTTGTTTTTCAATTAAAATTTATTATTTTTCAGTATTCACCCAAATATGAAAGTTATCAGAAAAACACAAAAAAAAATTCAAAACTAAATTTTTATGTCATGATTCTAAATAAGAAGATTATTTTGTAAAATTTAATATATAAAAGTGTCAAATATTGTATTTAAAAAGGGTTCTCTATTAAAAAGCGGTAAAACTGAATTTTCTGAAAAATAATTCCTTTATCTAAAAAATGATTTTGTTCTTATATTATGTCTAAGAAAAAAATAATATAGATGTAAAAATTATTTGGAATATATGAAATTCAAAATTCAGTTAATACTATTCATAACCTCTTTTGAACAACTAGTTTGGTAAGTCATGGTGCGCTTGAACTCGTTATTGCGTGCAATGCAAGTTTTTGAATTACTTTGAAGAGATAACATACTATTAAATCATGGGGGTTATAGTTTCAATGTTTAATTAGATAATATTTTTATTAATTAATCAAATTTATTTCATTTTAATCAATTTTACGTTGAAATTAATTATAAAAACATTGCAAACTTTCAGACGTTTTTACATTAAAAACCTGCATTGTCGTCCCGCCTGCGAGATTAAATTTAGATACTTTTTTGTGGATTATATGATTGGAATTTGTAAAAATGGATTCCATATTTAGTATCAAAATAATTTATAATTTCTAATACTACTGAATTTATTTTTTACCAAAAATATTAGTGAAAGTGATTAAAATTAATTACAATTATTAATGAAAAATTAATCTTAATAAAGGACTAAAACTTTAACTTAAGGGCCCTAATGACTTACCCATATGTAAAAAAACATTTTATAGGAATAATCCTGAAATTATACTTAAATTATTGGTTTTTTGGTTTTTAAATACTTTTTAGGTAAAAACATGGGTAAACCTAACTTCTTTTCAAAAATAACAAGTGAGTTGTTTTCCTCCCTTACAAAAGGTGATCACCAATCCCCATTCCTTACACCTCTCAATCAACTTATTTTAAGACTATATATAACCATATATCTTTCCAATATCCCATAAATTGAACTTTAATCCCCCTTTAGGCATAAATCCTTCTAAGGACTCCTTTTGGTACAAACCAAAATAAATTACCCGATCAAGAGGTAACATCATCTCTCAAGCTCTCTAGTTTCATTTCCATTATCCACCCACTAAAATATATTTAACCCATTATTATATAAAAAATTAGTTTCCTAAATATACTAGTATGTTTTTATGTAAATTTTGAGACCTGAACTTACTAACACCTCTATCTAATAGGTAACAAACATGCTTCTTCTGTGTACTGGGAACTACTGCCTCACGAAATGATGCTTGTTAATTTTTTCTTTTACCACATCTCATAGTAGCAATTATGATTGAAAATCTATTTATATATATTATATATGATATATATTATGTGTTTATACTTATTCAATCCTTTTATAACCCACACCTTTTATATTTTTCATTTTTCGTTAATACGAAAGCATCGTTTGAGGAAGTGTGGACTACCGCCCCCTCAAAATGATGTGATTCATTCACACTATACATGGAACATATAATGGATGGTTTAAATTAAAAATATGTGACATAAAAACTCTATATTATATTCATTAAATAATTAACTTTTTGGAAATATACTTTATATATATCATTTTCTTTATTACCCTTTCACTCACTTAAAAAGTGACAACGTCATTCGTGGACATGTAGACTACCGCTTCCTCGACATTATGTGTTTCCTTTTACATAAAAAGAATTATATATATAATTATATATGATTTAATAAAATTTTATTTACTATGTAATTATCATTATGGAATGATAGGGTTTTACTTACCTTCTTTCCATAATGATTATTGAAAAATGGGAACGTTACACATGCGTACGTACAGCCTGCACTCTCCATGATCGTAACATTGATTCTTTTTTTATAACCATATTTAATGATTTATTTTTAAAGTATAAATAATTTATAAATATAATATTTATGTCATTATTATTATTCTTTAGATGTTATATAATGAAGCCTTCGACCATAGTGGACCTACCAAAGTCCTTCTTTGCACATAAACCGAATTTGGTCAAAATAACTGACCTAAACATAATTGTTTATGTAGTTGTATACAACATAAAAATATGTGAAATAAAAGTAATTATAATCATGAAAAGTTTTCTCAATAAACTATTTAATTAACATATTTTTAATGTATAGGATGTTAAAGGAAATTCTCCTCAAAGGAAACACAAGTTAAGCGATTTTGATTCACTTTTTTAAATCTGTGAGATAAATGTCATGTTAACCACTTACATATTTTGTGTGGTGCATCTACTTACCCTTTCAATATATTATATTATTAATCCTTTTATCTTACTATAATTTTAAACTATCATCTAGTGTTATTTATTCAATATTATTATGATATAAAATACTTCAAAAAGTAATGGGACACTTTGAAATGTATAAATATTAGTTTTCTCAATAATAAATTTGATGATATTTCAATGGTATTTACATTTTAATAAATTATATCACCATTTTTCAATAAATAAATTCATTTTGTTTTCCTCTGGTCATTCATGACCTTTTTCATGTATTGGTACCATTTTTTTAACTCTTTGGTACTCAAAATGTTTTAGAAAATGTTTTTCTGAAAACTTGACTTTACTCCTCTCTTAGTCGGAGAACCTTTTTTCTTATAAAACCTTTTTTTATTATATTATTTTCAAAAATTCTTTTAAAATAAAATTTTAAAGACATTTCAACCCATTTTTTTCTTTTACCAATGTTTTCAATGGAAACTTCTTTTTTCTTTCTGAACAAGGCATTTTTCTTAGCTGTTTACCATTCAAAATGAATGTTCTTTTTACCTTGTATGGAATTAATGAATTTACACATCATATTTCTTTAAAATATTCCATTACTATATAAAAGGTTAATTATTAAGATATTTGTTAAAACATTTGATTTTCAATGAATTTTTTTTCAAAAGGTCTCAAATAGGTTATTTTGCTCAAGAATGTTTTTAAAAGATCTTTATATAGTATTTATATTCATCAATAGAATAAATATTTATTTTATGTTACATGAGATATGTTGTATTGATACAATTCAATTTCTTCCTCAGGATGGTTTATTATTGATTTGTAAAAGGATAGTATTTACATTCAATTCCATGATTTATTTTAAACCCCTTTAAATATTCAATTTCCTATGATCATTTGACATTGAATTTCCTCTAAATATCCATATCATTTTTCATGGATATAATTATTACCTAAACCATGTACCATTTTTTATACGGTGTTTACTTCGAAATTTATTTCATTATTTGGGAAATACTAATAAAGTCATATACCTTATTCAATACAAATATTTTATAAGGCACATTGTTAATTTAAATGATTTAGAAATGCACTATATGGGTTAGGTGCATGTTAATGAAAGCCCTACTATTTAGAGACCAGTTGTTGCATTCTCTATAGGTTGGGGACCGGTTAATGAAATACCCTCAATGCATTAGTAGTCTCATGTGATGAAATTAGTTGGCGAAAATCCCTTTAGAGTTTGTTTAAAAGTAGTATAGATGGGTTTCTAACCATAGTTTAAACTGTCTTATGAATGGTCCTGAAGGTATATGTTTTCATGGGCCTCAAACATGGTGTCCATTAATAAATCATTTCCTTAATTTAGATTCATTTATTATTCATCCATGATATTTTTCATCGACATATTTATGGATACATTTCATTTTTGGTTATTTATATGGGATTTGGTTTCAGTTATTACCTTGGCATATTATTTACACTATTCTATTCAGTTTACTAATTACGTGGAATGTGTGTTCAGTTGTTACCTTAACATATTTTTTATGCACTTCCATTCAGTTTATTGAATGCATGGCATGTGTGTTCGGTTTTTTACCTTTCCATATTGACTATTATCACTGATTTATTATTTCTTCCGCTATATTTTTCCCTTATAGATAATTTGAGCACACTTTTATTATGTTTCACTCCCCTGGAATCCAAGAAGAGGACTATGAAAGATATAAAGGGATTTACTAGATGGATTAAAGTTATCCTCCAAGTTATTTATTTAGAAATTGGAAAAAATTATGTTGTAATTAGTTTATTAATTTATAATACAAGGATCATTTATGTATATAGTTTACCAAAAATACTCAACTCTTCGGTCCTTCGGGATGTGATTTCTTGTAATCCTGCTAATGTAATTGATTTCAACCACCGACTCTGGGGTTTCTAGGGTCACGTCTCTATAGTTGGAATCAAAGTAAGTATAGTAACAACCTTGGGAACTATATTTATGAAAACATAGGTTAGAGAACATAACCCTATGGTAGAATTTGAGCGTAATTATATAAGAACATCATAGGATTTTTAAGGTTGAGATTATGTGGGTATTTTGAGAAATACATCCATGTTTGGATTCTAAAAGTGGATGTGGTTTTGGCATAGATATACTTATGATTAATAACATGGAAAAAGTGTTCTAGGCCTAACTCAGGGTAACATGGTATATGACAATGGGCCTTACTGCCCACATGGTTTGGCACTCTCAGGGGATATGCTTAGGATAATTCAAATTTTCTTTACAAACCAATATGAAGGATATTTATAATTAATATATTAGTTTAAAGATAATGTGTTTTATATTGAAGATAATGTGTCATGGTTTAGAAATCCTATGAATGATATTATGGATAAACAATAGACCAAGGAAGGACCTATGATTAAATAAATAGATGAAGTATTTATGTATTGAGGATATATTAAAAAAAATAGTTAAGAGTCTATTTAATGATTAAATTTCAAAGATTTCCATTAGATTTATTTTAGAAATTATATTAACATGGTTTTAATAAAGTAAAACCTATATACCGGGTGAAAACCTATAAAATCGATAAAGGTCATGGGTCTTGAACTCAAAACCAAAGAAAGATACAGGTTTCATCCCAACCACTGACCTACACAATGTCCTGGTTAATTTATCATTGTTTTTAGTTTTATAATTTGATGATTAAATATTAATGATGAACCAACAGTATCACTTTTCTATATTAGAGATTAATCTATGAAACATATTGCTTTTAGAACATAATTAAAGACAAATAGTTAGATTTTTCACACATTTATAGGCCTTATGATCTATTAAATGATTTTTTTAGTGCTTCATGTAAAAAATATTCATTATTGGTAATTAATTTTTTTCAATAAAGGAATGAAGTAGAATTTGATCAAATAACAACCAAAAGATAGGTTTGTTCATATAAAATTGAAACCTATCAAGTAAGAATATTTATTTATATTCATAGGTAGTAAAAGAATTACCCAAAATTAGAGAAATGATTTAAAAATAAAATGTTATCCTAATACCTTTATTTCTACTGAAATTATGGTCTTCTAAATCATCACAGATTTATGGCTTTGAGGCCCTAAAAATTCTATTTATTATTCACTTGTTTATTATTGAAGACCTCATTCAATCCCTATAAATATTTATGATGTTCTTCAAATTCCACAATTTCACATACCACTAATTTTCTCTTACTGAGATACCTAGTTACATAGTACTCCATGTGACCTTTGTACTTTCCATTCTCTATTTTATAGAGGATGACTTATGAACGCTTCTCACAATCTGAGATTTAAAACATAGGATGTATCAAACAATATATCACCCTAATCAAATTTAAATTATAAGTACTCAATTTCAATAAGGTGGGGAGAATGTGTCACCCAAAAATTCTAAAGTACAACTTTTTATTGAATATCGTGTATGACACGCAACACCATGTGTAAAAAGGGAATATATTAACCTGAGACATTATAATATATTTAATATCATAAATAAATGCAATATATTACATAGATTGTAATGCACATAACACTAAATTAGCTTTCATTCCACGCAAGAGTGAACTTTTCCAATAGCTTTTATTACACGCCAGAAATAACTTCTTCGATGGCTTATGTTACATACGACACTATGTTTTACAAAAAAATAATATATTTTTAAATTATTATTATTTAATATAATATGTTATAACCTAGACGTTATTCCAAAATTTATGAATAACATTAACTAACTTATTAAAATTTATGGTTTATATAAATATAAAATCTATTCATGGGTTAGAAATTAATTAGAAACGAAAATAAGAACCAATTGGATATAAAAAGAATTATTTTTATTTTTATGCTTCCAAAGGGGGTTTATATTAATAAACATAATTAATTAAAATTAATGAATTATTTTAATTAAATATATATGTTATGTATTCAATCAAATATTTTTGACATTAATCCATTAGGTTTGATAGGTATAAGATAAGAATAAACTCAATTTCACATATAAAAACCTATATTTTTATAAAGGAAATTTTACCTCATTTTAATGGAGATCCCATTTTAAATTTGAATTTTGGAATTTAATCGATTTAATAGGTAAAAAAATCATCATCTTTGAAATTGAAACATATTATTTAGGTTAGGGTCAAATTTTTATATTTTTATGAAATGTTTTATTTTTTAATGAATAATAAAAAATACTAAATTTTAGATCAAAACTTATTTTTCATATAATTTATTTATAAGGTTAAATTATATTTTTAGTTGATTTTAAAGTTAAATTATATAATATTTTTAATAATTAATACACTTTATGACATTGGAATCAATTTCACTTTGAAATTGATTATAAAAACATTGTAATATATCGAATAGTTTTACTTTAAAAACCTACATTGTCGTCCCACGTGTGGGATTAAATTTAAATCAATTTTTCCACTTCTACTATTGTAATTTGGATTTTTTTTTCATATTTCGAATAAAAATACTTTAAAATATTTAATAATACCAAATTTGTTTTTTTTCCAAAAATATAAGTGAAAATGGTTAAAATTAATTACAATTATGAAGGAAACATTTAGCTTAATAAAAGACTAAACCATTATCTTAATGGACCGTATGACCTAGACACTTGTACAACACCAATTTTATATCAATAATTAGGCCATGAACCTTAATTTTTTTAGTTTTGTGGGTTTATAATTAATTTTTTATTTAAAAAAATGGGTACACATAACTTCTTTTCAAAATACCAAGTGAGTCCTTTTCCTCCCTTATAAAAGGCTACCAAATTTATCCATTCCTCACACCTCTCAACCCACTTAGGTTCAGCCAAGATCTGACCATTTAGATTCCCAAAATCCCACCCCAGTACCTTGAAGCCTTCCTTTGGGAAGAAATACTTTGAATAATTCCTTTTGGTACAAACCAAAATAAGTTACCTGATTAAGAGGTAACATCTTCTCTCAAACTCTCTAGTTTCATTTCCATTATCCACCCCCTAAGATCTCTTTATTCCATGATTATATAAAAACAAAGGCTTCATAAATATACTATTTTGTTTTTATTTAATTTTTTTCCTAAACATAGAAACACCTCCATTTAATGGGTAACAAACATATTGTTTATGTGTATGGAGAACTACTGCCTCACGAAACGATGATTGTTCATTTTTAATTTTCCACCACTCATAGGGGACATTATTTTTGAAAATCTATTTATATCTATTATATATGATATTTATTATTTATTTATACTTATATAATAATTTTATAACACATACCTTTAAAAATTTCCTTTTCGTGTTTGTATGATAACATCATTTGAGGAAGTGTGGACTACTTGCCCCTCAAAGTGATGTGATTCGTTCACACTAGAAATGATATGTATAAAGGATGGTTTAGAGTAAAAATATATGACATAAAAAACACATATATGATATTAATGATATAATTAAATTTAATCAAATAATATATATATATATATATAAGGCCCCAGCCTTAAACCTTACTTAATCTTGAGTTATTACAAGATTACACATTGAGGATCTTTTTAGGTTTAGAGTTTTAGAGAATTAGATCACGAAACTTGCATTACATTCCACATTTAAACAAAGTGGTTACATAAAATACAATATTCATTCTTCCCATCAACGGAAACATATTTAAAATAAAACACAGATTCTTTCTTGACACATCCTTGACACTATCATCACATCATATACCTTTCCCTTGACCTGTGAAAAAAATTTCAAAAAACTTGGGATGAGCATAAAAAGATCAGTAAGGGTTATAAAAATATGGAAAGGAAACATGAGTTCATATATACATAAGAATGAAATCATACTTTACCCATAAAACATAGGAACTTTAACATACCTCATCAAACCATGAATAAATCATAGAAATCATAAGACATAAAGGTAACTTGAGGAATTCATAACATTCTTACGTAGGGAGTAACCCTCTTGGTTACGTTTGGAATACCCATCACAGTATATTCCCTAAATCTCTTCGGAGAAACCTTAACATTTCACTCCTTCGCATTACCCAATGCATTGGAGAGCTATATCGGGCTCACCCGCCCTTAGTTTATCACGGAACCACCCGTTTTCATAATAATGCCCAAGAACCTCAACATAATCATATCACATAAAACTTGCATAAAGGAAACATAACATTCCCACCTTTCAATCACAAGATATCAATACAACACATTGATATATAAAACATTATGAAAACCATTTTTGATACCAAAATAAAAGAAAATTAAAACATGGTATTTATTTTTCTTTTAAAAAGAAGGTATGGCTTATAGAGGAAGCCGAAACTCACATAACGGTCACGACAGCGGAGAAGTCATTGTCGCCGCATACGTACGAAAAAAACAATCCCTTTTGTCGTTTAGTAAACTCTTCATATAAAAAATATTCCTTTTGAATAAATGTAAAAGTCAAAGGGGTTTATACACCGTATAAAAGAAGGTTGTGTATAAAACAAAATATGCCTCAATGAAAGGAGATTGAGACGAAGTCCCATACAAAGATGGTATCCTTAGTTTAAGGATAAATCAATTACATAATTATGTGTGACAAATGAATACAACAAATATAAGTGGATATTAAGTGTAAAATAACCAAGGTCATTCACACATATTCAAAGGATGACATATTCAATAACTACATGTTGAACCCAAAGAAATCGAAATTGGGTTAAGAAGTTCCCTTGACAGCCTAACGGCGTCACATCAAAATGAGTTGATGAGAGATAAAAAGTGTATCTCATCACTTGGACATAAAATTTACATCAATAAGGATATATGAGAACATATCCCAACATAAAAATATGTAAATTAAAAGACCCAATAAAATAAGTCTTTTAAAAAGAGGAGGGTGAAAGGTTCCCTTACCGACTTGGGTATCTTTCAAAACATACACCCCATGAAAGAAGGACAATACATCATTGATGTAAATACTCATAAAACGAAAGTATATTACAAAAAGAGTAGAATAATGGGCAGTACGTATACCACTCAAAGGAAATTGTGGCAAATGTAGCATAAATCTCACGGGAATAAAAGTGAGATGAAAAATCCCTTACGAAAACTCGGCAGCCTAACGGCGCCACATAAAACTTACAAAAATGGATTGATGAGATCAAATAGGGTATCTCATCATATTAACATAAAATTTATAGAAAGAGGAATATAAAATAACATCCCCCAACATAACAAAGTGGAGCTTAAAATAAGTGACATAAAGGAGAGTACTTAAAAAGAAAGAGAGAGGTGGGATCTCTTACGAAAAATTCGGCAGCCTAACGGCGCCACTCAAAACTTCCAAAATTTATTGATGAGAGAGAATAGGGTCTCTCATCATATGAACATAAAACTTACATTAAGACTAATATAAAAGAATATCCCAATAACAATAAATATGATCTTTTAAAGGAATGACATAAAATAATGTACTTAAAAAGAAAGAGAGGTGTAAGATCCCTTACCTCGGGTCCGACTTGACTCGATCATTCTTTAATCTCCTGAATAATAAACTTGAGTTAATTTCTACTTGATTAAGAACCTTTTTCAAGCTTATTATTACTTTTATATTACTTATTTCTATGTTATAAACATTATGTAATCATTAAGTTAATAATGATTGTTTTGTCGATATTTGGTTCTTAAGTCGAAAGTGGACTTCTTACAATTACATGTTTTTCGTGTGGTCAAAGGTTCTTTATATACAGAATTACATTCCTGATTTAGATATCATATATATCCAGCATATACATGTATTTATAATATTACATAATCATTTAGAGGTAAGAAATGAAATGCACCGTTCATGGAGACGGTAATTCGTACGTACGCATGAACGCTACTTTCATTTCTTTGTCATATTAATGGAATTAAAACTAAATGAGAGGTATGTATATTTTAATTCCAGAATTATATTCATCATTTAGATATATCATTCATTATATATATCCATTATACACATGTACTTTTAATAGTACATTACATTTGGGGATAAGAAATGAAATGCACCGTTCATGGAGACGGTAAGCCGTACGTACGCATGAACGCTACTTTCATTTCTATCTCATACTTTAATGGAAGAAATAATAATTATATAGAGGTATATTATAATTCTAGTATAACATCATATATAATAACTTTAAATCCATCCTTTACACGTCCCACATATGGCATTAACGAATCACATCACTTTGAGGGGGCGGTAGTCCGCACTTCCTAAAATGAAGATATCGCGTATACCCATAATGGAAGCCATAAAGGTAAGACACAAATGAAAAATACAGAAGCTTAAGTAAAAAATAAAAATATTATATATCATATTTAAATATAGTGACATCTTAATGGCCACCTTTGAAGGTGTTATATGAGTGTTGAACAATCATCGTTTCGTGAGGCAGAAATTCGCCATCCACGAAAACAGTATGTTCTTTAACCATTAGATGTAGGTGTGTGTAAGTGAAGCTCGAATCCTTCTTATAAAAACATCCTAGTATATTGAGGATACTGGATTTTTTAAAAAAGAAAATAATAAAAAGAGTTTTTGGGGTTGGAGAAGCAAAATAAAACAAACGGACTCAAAAGAAGACATTACCTTAAAATTGGGTAACTCCCTTTGGTTTGAGATCAAAAGCTTCCTTGGGAAGACTTCTGCCCAAATTGAGGCTTCAAGGAGTAAGAGAGGGAAGTGGAGAGACAAAATGGGCAGAGTTTTGCCGAGCCAAAGTCTATGGGAGTGTGGGTAAGGAGGTAGAGGTGGGGGCCTTTTATAAGAGGAGAGGAGGGGCACTCTTGGAAGGTAAAGAAAAGTCACTTTATTTTAAAATGGTATTCGAATTTAAGAGGTCCCACATTGATGTGTTTCGAGGATAAGGTGATAAGGGTTAGAAATACACTCATCCAATAGGTTTTGGACATGTGTAGGTCTTAGATATTACATTATCTTTCCATTTTATTTAAATCGTTAAATAATGAGGTCATCGCTGCATCATCATGATGTCATAAATAATTTAATTTATTTAATGTCTCAAAATTATAAAAAAAATACTATGATGTAGGAAATATTTTTATCTTTCCAATGAATATTTATAGTCAAAAATATTATTTGTATAACCCCATGTAAAAATTGTTTTAGTAAAACATCTCATGTGTGTGTTATTTTTACTTTAACATTAAATAAAAAGTTATTTATGTCATTTCCCAACCAAAGTGGATCCATGGGGTCCCCAAGTTTACCCATGGCTTGTCTTGGTCGGCCATGACACATCCAATGATGTTAGGACATGTGTCAAGTTCATTTCATATTATTAAAACATTATTTTTACCTTAAACTACACTAATTAGCTCTAATCGCGATAAAAAACTTAATAAGTTACTATTAACCAAAAAATTATTTTTATCTCATTGAACCACATTTTACTTCTTAATGACAACCATGTATGTCGGATTTTTGAAATTCAAAACACAGAAGTGGTAAAATTTCATTTAAACGAAAAATCAGTTTTTATAAGTACCACTTAGTGGTTTCACTATTCATCAAAAATTGAAGTTTTTCAGAAAAATACCAAAAATTCACCCTAAGCTATATTTGATATTCCGAATTCAAAAATGAAGTCCATTTTAAAAAATTCAAAACATATAAGTTACATTAATTAATTTAATAATTAATTCCCGCTGTCAGAACAAATAGCGTGTTTTTATGAAACAATAAGTATCAAAAGATTGACACTAGTTTAAGTCTGATTTCAAAGTGAAATTAATTCCAACGACCACTATTGGATTTAATGGTAAAAATATATTCTAATTTCACTTTAAAACCAATTAAAAATATAATCTAATCATATAAATAAATTAGATTAAAAAGAGGTTTTGAATTAAAATACAACATTTTACACTATTCATTAAAAAAATGAATTTTATCAGAAAGGTACCAAAAATTTACACAAAGTAAATTTTGATGTCCCGATTCTAAAGAAGTGTTTTATTTGGTCCAATAGAATTTATAAGAGTGAACAAAACTATATTTAATGACAGTTCGCCATCAAAAGGCGATAAGTGAACCTTTAGTGAAAACTAGGGCATATACGCCTAAAATTGAATTCTTTCCATATTTTAAGCCTTTATCTTTTATTGGATAAAAGTAAAAAACATTTAAAAACATATATAATAATATTTTAGTTATTTATATCCATTCCCGCCAATACAACGGCTACATGTTAACTACCATTTAAAATAATATTATTTTATTATTAGAGTGCAACGTAAGATTCCCAAGAAACTCCTTGTTGCGTGTTGGGTACGCCATCGGGCATAGCGTCCCCTTTAAAGTAATATTAATATTTTATTCACAAATATGGATAAATATGAAAATTTCATATTCTTTATTTACCTGGGGTGTTACATCCTTCCCCCATTTTGGGAATTGCGTCCTCGCAATTTTTAAAATTGAGCTTGGAAACATCCTTGAAAGTCCCACATCGGAACAAGAGTCGGTAAAACAATCACTTTAAAATAAAGAAAGATAAGTACAAAGGTCACCCGAGTTAACCCATACTAGGATTCCAAGTATGAAAATATGGACACGGAGGAAAAAACAAAGGGTCATGTTCTGATGGAGAGTGATAGAAAACATGTTTAGGAGAAAGTTAACCACGAGAAAATCGCAAACTTGTGATGGGTTAAAAGGTATTCGATTCCCCAGTAGGAAAAGTTAATAGACAACATTTTTTTTAAGTTACTTTTTATTGAGGAATTTATTCATAAGGAAACATAATCACTTATCATGTTGACTTTCAACTTTTATTAGATTCCTTACACAAACTCATATTTTCTCCAAAAGATGAGTATTTAGGAAGACTTGTTCACATTAAGAGTACTATAATCAACTTCTAGAGAATCACGTAATCCACAAAAGAGAACTATATACTTACCATGTCTTTAGACTTTAACCAAAACCAAAACCAAAAAGGCTAGTACAAGATCAGATAATCCAGAAAAGGATAACCCTTTATAAAAAGAAAATCTATGCTTAATCTCCAAAATTTGTCCAACAAAACCCAAAGTTCAACGAGGACCATTATATAAACAACTTGTCTATAAAATTCTTCAAAGTAAACCAAACTAAGGTTGAAACCCAAATATTTGAAGGATTTAGTCACATAGTCTTCCAAGTTAAATCGTAACATTTATCTCCAAACAACATCAGTTGCTCCTAAAGTCTCGTATTGAAAAGTAATTAACCTAATCACATATCCTCCATGATAGGTTAATCATTTTCATAAATAACCCAAAATCAACTTACTCTTAATTCATAAAATCATATAACTAGAAAAAATCAGTCAAACTAACCAGGGACTTCACGTAGTCCAGTGGTAGGCGATAAATACCAGTCGCACTTTGGTTTGGGTTCGATTCCCGCAACTTTGTCCGACGCGACGGGTTGTCACATGGTCTGCGTGTTGTCCTTTTTCCAAAACTATATAATTCTTAAAACATCCCCCAAAACGAGATAAAATCTTCAAAAATGATCATAACATATTTTAACCTCAAGTTTATCTCATTCCTTTCATTTTCCATCATATCATAGAGTAACCCATAATTACCTAAAAAGTAAGGATCATATAAACCCTAATGGTTACCTTAATAATTATTACCTGAATTTCCACATCGAGTTGGCCATCTCTTACATGATGCATTAGAGAACTCACCAAGGTTGAAGTGGTTGATCATGACTCCTTGATAGTTGGTTTAGAACAACCATGAGATTCCTTATTGAATCCCCCATCTCATCCAGTCTCTTAATCAGAGAACCACCATAGTTTCCTTCAAACCCATTGTCACTTTGGTTCCTGCTAGATCCAGCCATTTACTAAAACCAAAAAGGTCAGTGTTAGTATATCAACATAACCATCATGTACTAATGAGGATGATAAACACTAAGATATACTTACTCATTCACTTTATCTAAAACTAGGGCTCTTTCTGAAATCCTAACCATTATGGTAATGTCACTTGTGCTTAGATAATACCCTAACCTCTAAAGTTATCTAAACCGACCTCTGATACCAACTATAAGGACCCAACCTTAAACCTTACTTAATCTTGAGTTATTACAAGATTACACATTGAGTATCTTTTTAGGTTTAGAGTTTTAGTGAATTAGATTATGAAACTTTCATTACATTCCACATTTAAACAAAGTGGTTACATAAAAGACAATATTCATTCTTCCCATCAACGGAAACATATTTAAAATAAAACAAGAATTCTTTCTTGACACATCCTTGACACTATCATCACATCATGTACCTTTCCCTTGACCTGTGAAAAACATTTCAAAAAACTTGGGATGAGCATAAAAAGCTCAGTAAGGGTTATAAAAACATGGAAAGGAAACATGAGTTCATATATACATAAGAATGAAATCATACTTTACCCATAAAACATAGGCACTTTAACATACCTCATCAAACCATGAATAAATCATAGAAATCATAAGACATAAAGGTAACTTGAGGCATTCATAACATTCTTACGTTGGGAGTAACCCTCTTGGTTACGTTTGGAATACCCATCACAGTATATTCCCTAAATCGCTTCGGAGAAACCTTAACGTTTCACTCCTTCGCGTTACCCGATGCATTAGAGAGCTATATCGGGCTCACCCGCCCTTAGTTTATCATGGAACCACCCGTTTTCATAATAATGCCCAAGAACCTCAACATAATCATATCACATAAAACATGCATAAAGGAAACATAACATTCCCACCTTTCAATCACAAGATATCAATACAACACATTGATATATAAAACATTATGAAAACTATTTTCGATACCAAAATAAAAGAAAGGTAAAACATGGTATTTATTTTTCTTTTAAAAAGAAGGTATGGCTTGTAGAGGAAGCCGAAACTCAAATAACGGTCACGACAGCGGAGAAGTCGTTGTCGCCGCATACATATGACAAAAACATTCCCTTTTGTCGTTTAGTAAACGCTTCGTATAAAAAATATTCCTTTTGAATAAATGTAAAAGTCAAAGGGGTTTATACACCGTATAAAAGAAGGTTGTGTATAAAACAAAATATGCCTCAATGAAAGGAGATTGAGACGAAGTCCCATACAAAGACGGTATCCTTGGTTTAAGGATAAATCAATTACATAATTATGTGTGACAAATGAATACACCAAATATAAGTGGATATTAAGTGTAAAATAATCAAAGGTCATTCACACATATTTAAAGGATGACATATTCAATAACTACATGTTGAACCCAAAGAAATCGAAATTGGGTTAAGAAGTTCCCTTGACAGCCTAACAGCGTCACATCAAAATGAGTTGATGAGAGATAAAAAGTGTATCTCATCACTTGAACATAAAATTTACATCAATAAGGATATATGAGAACATATCCCAACATAACAATATGTAAATTAAAAGATCCAACAAAAGAAGTCTTTTAAAAAGAGGAGGGTGAAAGGTTCCCTTGCCGACATGGGTATCTTTCAAAACATACATCCCATGAAAGAAGGACAATACATCATTGATGTAAATACTCATAAAACGAAATTATATTACAAAAAGAGTAAAATAATGGGCATTACTTACACCACTCAAAGGAAATTGTGGAAAATGTAGCATAAGTCTCACGGGAATAAAAGTGAGATGAGAAATCCCTTACGAAAACTCGGCAGCCTAACAGGGCCACATAAAACTTACAAAAATGAATTGATGAGATAAAATAGGGTATCTCATCATATTAACATAAAGTTTATATAAAGAGTAATATAAAATAACATCCCCCAACATAACAAAGTGGAGCTTAAAAGAAGTGACATAAAGGAGAGTACATAAAAAGAAAGAGAGAGGTTGGATCTCTTACGAAAAATTCGGCAGCCTAACGACGCCACTCAAAACTTCCAAAATGGATTGATGAGAGAGAATAGGGTCTCTCATCATATGAACATAAAAATTACAGTAATAGTAATATAAAAGAATATCCCAATAACAAGAAATATGATCTTTTAAAGGAATGACATAAAATAATGTACTTAAAAATAAAGAGAGGTGTAGGATCCCTTACCTCGGGTCCGACTTGACTCGATCGTTCTTTAATATCCTGAATAATAAACTTGAGTTAATTTCTACTTGATTAAGAACCTTTTTCAAGCTTATTATTACTTTTATATCACTTATTTCCATGTTATAAATATTATGTAATCATTAAGTTAATAATGATTGTTTTGTCGATATTTGGTTCTTAAGTCGAAAGTGGACTTCTTAAAATTACATGTTGTTCGTGTGGTCAAAGGTTCTTTATATCCAGAATTAAATTCCTGATTTGGATATCATATATATCATATATATCCAGAATATACATGTATTTATAATATTACATAATCATTTAGAGGTAAGAAATGAAATGCACCGTTCATGGAGACGGTAAGCCGTACGTACGCATGAACGCTACTTTCATTTCTTTGTCATATTAATGGAATTAAAACTAAATGAGAGGTATGTATATTTTAATTCCAGAATTATATTCATCATTTATATATATCATTCATTATATATATCCATTATATACATGTACTTTTAATAGTACATTACATTTGGGGATAAGAAATGAAATGCACCGTTCATGGAGACGGTAAACCGTACGTACGAATGAACGCTAATTTCATTTCTATCTCATACTTTAATGGAAAGAAATAATAATTATATAGAGGTATATTATAATTCTAGTATAAAATCATATATAATAACTTTAAATCCATCCTTTACACGTCCCACATATGGCATTAATGAATCACATCACTTTGAGGGGGCGGTAGTTCGCACTTCCTAAAATGAAGATATCGCGTATACCCATAATGGAAGCCATAAAGGTAAGCCACAAATGAAAAATACAGAAGATTAAGTAAAACATAAACATATTATATATCATATATAAATATAGTGACATCTTAATGGCCACCTTTGAAGGTGTTATATGAGTGTTGAACAATCATCGTTTCGTGAGGCAGAAATTCGCCATCCACGGAAACAGTATGTTCTTTAACCATTAGATGTAGGTGTGTGTAAGTGAAGCTCGAATACTTCTTATAAAAACATCCTAGTATATTTAGGATAATGGAGTTTTTACAAAAGAAAGGAATAAAAAGAGTTTAGGGGGTTGGAGAAGCAAAATAAAACAAAAGGACTCAAAAGAAGACATTACCTTAAAATTGGGTAACTCCCTTTGGTTTGAGCTCAAAGGATTACTTGGGAAGAATTCTGCCCAAATTGAGGCTTCAAAGAGTCAGAGAGGGAAGTGGAGAGACAAAATGGGCAGAGTTTGGCCGAGCCAAAGTCTTTGGGAGTTTGGGTAAGGAGGTAGAGGTGGGGGCCTTTTATAAGAGGAGAGGAGGGGCACTCTTGGAAGGTAAAGAAAAGTCACTTTATTTTAAAATGGTATTCGGATTTAAGAGATCCCACATTGATGTTTTTCGAGGATAAGGTGATAAGGGTTCTAAATACACTCATCCAATAGGTTTTGGACATGTTTAGGTCTTAGATATTACATTATCTTTCCATTTTATTTAAATCGTTAAATAATGAGGTCATCGCTGCATCATCATGATGTCATAAATAATTTAATTTATTTAATGTATAAAAATTATAAAAAAATACTATGATGTAGGAAATCTTTCTATATTTCCAATTAATATTTATAGTCAAAAATCTGATTTCTATAACCCCATGTAAAAATTGTTTTAGTAAAACATCTCATGTGTGTGTCATTTTTTACTTTAACATTAAATAAAACGTTATTTATGTCATTTCTCAACCAAAGTGGCTCCATGGGGTCCCCAAGTTGACCCATGGCTTTTCTTGGTCGTCCATTACACAGCCAATGAGGTTAAGACACATGTCAAGTTCATTTTATATTATTAAAACGTTATTTTTACCTTAAACTACACTAATTACCTCTAATCGCGATTAAAAACTTAATAAGTTACTATTCACCAAAAAATTATTTTTATCTCATTGAACCACATTTTAATTATTAATGATAACCATGTATGTAGGATTTTTGAAATTCAAAACACAGAAGTGGTAAAATTTCATTTAAACGAAAAATCAGTTTTTATAAGTACCACTTAGTGGTTTCACTATTCATAAAAAATTGAAGTTTTTCAGAAAAATACCAAAAATTCACCCTAAGCTATATTTGATATTCAGAATTCAAAAATGAAGTCCATTTTAAAAAATTCAAAACATATAAGTCACATTAATTAATTTAATAATTAATTCCCGCCGTCAGAGCAAATAGTGTGTTTTTATGAAACAATAAGTATCAAAAGATTGACACTAGTTTAAGTCTGATTTTAAAGTGAAATTAATTCCAACGACCACTATTGGATTTAATGGTAAAAATATATTCTAATTTCACTTTAAAACCAATTCAAAAGATAATCTAATCATATAAATAAATTAGATTAAAAAGAGGTTTTGAATTAAAATGCAACATTTTACACTATTCATTAAAAAAATGAACTTTATCAAAAAGGTACCAAAAATTTACACAAAGTAAATTTTGATGTCCCGATTCTAAAGAAGAGTTTTATTTGGTCCAATAGAATTTATAAGAGTAAACAAAACTATATTTAATGATGGTTCGCCATCAAAAGGCGATAAGTGATCTTTAGTGAAAACTAGGGTTTATACGCCTAAAATTGAATTCTTTCTGTATTTTAAGCCTTTATCTTGTATTGGATAAAAGTAAAAAACATTTAAAAACATATATAATCATATTTTGGTTATTTCTATCCATTCCCGCCAATACAATGGCTACATGTTAACTACCATTTAAAATAATATTATTTTATTATTAGAGTGCAACGTAAGATTCCCAAGAAAATCGTTATTGCGTGTTGGGTACGCCATCAGGCATAACATCCCCTTTAAAGTCATATTAATATTTTATTCAAAAATATGGATAAATATGAAAATGTCATATTCTTTATTTACCTGGGGTGTTGCAATATATATATATATATATATATATATATATATCATTTTCTTTATTCCCCTTTCACACACTTAAAAAGGGATAACGTCGTTTGTGGATGTGTGGACTACGACCTCCTAGACACGATGCAATTCCTTTTAAAACACAATAATTATATATGTAAGTATATATGATTAAATTAAATGGTATTTATGTTATAATGATCATTCTGGAATGATACAGCATTAGATACCTTCTTTTCATAACGATTATTGAAAAATGGGAACTTTACTCATGCGTACGTACGACCTACCGTCTCCATGATCACAAAGTTGATTCATTTTTCATTACCATATTTAATTATTGACTTTAAAAGTATAATAAATGTATAAATATGATAATTATTTCATTATTATTAATTTAGAGATGTTATATAATGACCCTTTTAACCATAGTTGACCTACCAAAGTGTTTTTTGACACACAAACCAAATTTGGTCAAAATAACTGTCGTAAACATAATTCATTAAGTAGTTGTATAAAACATAATAATAAATGAAATAAAATTAATGATAAACATAAAATTTTTTATCAATAAATTATATAATTGACATAATTTTATTATATAGGAAGTTAAAGGATGTTCACCCAAAAGGAAACACAAGGTAAGGGATTTTGTCTCACTTTCTACATCTGTGAGATAAATATCATGTTCACAACGTACATATTTTATGTCGTGTATATAATTCCCAATTTTTATATTATAAAATTAATTATTTTAACTTCATGGTATTTTAATCATTAATTTTATTTTATTTATTCAATAGGATTATGATTAAAATGTTTCATAGTTGTATGAGACACTTTGGAATGTTTAAATATTATTTTACTCAAAAATTAAATTAATGATCCCTCAATGGTATTTGCGTTTGAGAAAATTATATGACCATTTTTCAATAAAACCTTTAATTTTATTATCCAATGGTTATTCGTGACCTTTTTAAAGTATTAGTACCATTTTCCAATGTTTGGTACTCAAAATGTTTTAGAAAATGTTTTTTAAAATACCCAAATTTACTCATCTCTTAGTAGGAGAACATGTTTTCCTATAAAATCAATGTTTTGTTAAAGTGTTTTCCAAATTTTTAAAAAATAATTTTTTAAATTCCTTTCTACCCCTTTTTTCTTTTACTAATGTTTTCAATAGAATCTTCTGGACTCATTCCAAAAAAATCATTTTATTACCTTTTCATTGTGAAAAAGGAATGTTCTTTTTACCTTGTATGGAATATATGGATTTACCCACCATCATTCATTTTATATTTAAAATGTTAATCTTTAAATAATTTTTTTTAAAATTAATCTTCATAGAAAAATGTTCTCAAATGGGTTTTCAAAACAAAAGGATGTTTCCACAAGAATGTTTTTAGATGATATTTTTATAGGATTTTTATTCAACAAAAACAATAACCATTTATTTGATGTTACTTGGGATATGTTTTATTGATACCATCCAATTTCTCCCTTTTGATATTTTTTGATTGATTTGGCCAAGGATAATATACACATTCACTTTCTTGATTTATTTTAACCCCTTGAAATTTTCAATTTCCTATAATCATTTGAAATTGAATTTTCCATAAATACCCATATCATTTTTCATGGATACGATTATTTCCTAACCCATATACCAAATTTTATATGGTGTTTACTTTGATTTTTTTGATTATTTGTAGAAATATTAATAAACCAATGTCCTTTACACAATATGGAAATTTTAGGAGGAATATGTTTTATTTAAATGATTTGTACATGCACTATATGGATTAGGGACTGGTTAATGCAAGCCCTACGGGTTAAGGACCAGTTAATGAAATCTCTATGGGTTGGGGGCTAGTTAATTAAATCCCATTGATGAATCAGTAGTCTCATGAGATTAAATTTGTTGGTGAAAACCCCTTTGAGTTTTTTTCCAAGTAGTATATATGGGTTTTTACACATAATTTGAACTATCTTGTGAAAGGAATTGATGGTATAGGTTTTCATGTAGCTCAGACATGAAGTCCATTAAGAAATAATTTCCCTCTTTTAGTTTCAGTTATTATTCATCGATTATATTTTTCATCGAAATATCTTTGTTTAAATTTCATTTTTAGTTATTTATATGGCATGTGGTTCCAGTATTACATTTAAATATTGTTTACACACTTCCATTAATTTGATTAAATACAAGTAATGTGTGTTCAATTATTACCTTCATATATTCATTACTCAATTCCATTCATTTTACTAATTACATGTAATTTTTGTTCAGTTATTTACCTTTCCATATTGACTATTCTCAATGATTGATTATTTCTTCTGCTATATTTTTCCCTTAGCGAGCATTTAGGCTCACCTTTAATATATTTATTTCCCCAATAATCCAAAAAGTGTAATATGAAATATATGTAGGTATTTCTTAGATGGATTATAGTTATCCTCAAAGTTAATTATTTATAAAGAAGAAAAGAATTATTTTGTAATTAGTGTATTCATTTGTAATACATGAATCATTTATGTATCTAGTTTACCAAGTCTACTACACTATTTGGTCTTTAGAGATTTGATTCCTTGTAATCATGCTAATGTAATTGATATAAGACACTAGCTCTAGAATTTATTAGGTTAGGGTGCTATAGTAATGAAATTTAAGGGTCTTGTGACAAGGAATTTATACATTATAACTTTGAGGTCATATTATAAGAAACCTATACCATATAGTTTAAGGTCATGTGTTGGGGGAAGGGGTATTATTCCATGTAGTTTGAGGGATTTTATTAGGGACCTTATGTCATGAATTTTAGAGTCCTAGCATAAGTAATTTTTTCACATAGTGTAATGTCTCATTGAAATGAATTTGTTTCATATGTTTTGATGTGATTTTATAATTTAGAGTCCAATGATATGGATATTGTGTTAGGTTTTTTAGTGTCTCATTAAAAAGAAATTATTTCATGAATTTTAGATTCTTATGAAACTAAAATAATTTCATATAGTATAGTTTCTTAAGAAAGGGACTTCATTTTATATAGTTTAGAGTCATGTGATAATTATTTTTTTAATGAAGTTTGGGGTCTTTTGAGAAGGATTTTTTATATGTATTGGATGTATGGGATGTATTTATCTTGAATACTCTCACTTATAGGATTTGCGATTAAATTTCCTTCCATTATAACCGATTAATATTATTTTTCAAAGTATACCTTAAATATAATGTCTGAACCCTAAGATTTGTAATCAAAATTCAGAGGCCACCTCCTTTGTATCATTAATGTATTTTTTTAAACACTAATTCTACATGAATAAAATATTGGCAATGTAATATTTTGTTAAATACATAGACCATTCTGTTTTGGTGTAACTTAGGGTTATGTAGAAATTTTAATGTCCTTCCATAAATAATATCTTACCCATTCAACTATGGAATGAAGAGAATAAAGTTAACTATGTTAAGGTATCTGCAGTGGTAAAATAATACCACAATTCATTGAAGACATTATTCGACCATGACATCTTATCCAGGTCCACCTTACTCTATAGTATATTTTATAGGGTCTTATCAAATTCATTAATATATCCATCAGTAACTATGTTATTGTAAGAGGAGTGGTTGGAATAGATATCATAATTTTTGTATAAACTTTTCAATGAAAAAAATGAAATTCATTCCATTATCCATGATGATATCATGATGAAATATGAATTTTATTATGATATTGGATTTATGAAATAAATGAAATACTTTTTTTCAACCTACTTTAAGATAATTTCCTTAATAAACTTAGAGAATCAATTAGTGGCGCTAAGGATGGATTTTCATTTTTGATCCATTGTTGGAGGGAATGTTCACATGATTTTTAATAAATATTTGGAAAATGTTTAGGAGTGCTTTGTAACATGATATAACCTTGGGGTTGGTTTATTAAATTATTTTAAATTTGATACACATGTAATTATTTCATGAACTTCACACAGTCCTACCTAAATAAGGGCCAAAATAACCATGTATCCTTACTTGGTGATAGAGTTTGATTCAGTTTTGATGATCACTGTAAGTAACTATATAGAATTAAACCATTTCCTTAAGGTTCAATCCTCCATTAATGAATCTATGGTGGATCAAATCAAAAAACTACTTGTAAATTATTTCCTAAACTTTGGATCATTTTAAATCATGATGTTTGATGCTCATATATGAATCAATTTCCTTTCAAATCGACCATATAGAAGATCCTTATGTTGTTGATAGTCTATTATATGAGAGATCTAATTTGTTTTTTGAAAATATTGAGGGATAAATTTTTTACCTTTGGTAATTTGAAATGCATTTTATCCACATTAACCATTTAATCATTGGGGAAATTGGAAACATCCCCTCAATGAACTAGTCAAATGATTTTTTCACTTCTATTCGGTTCTATAAAGTCATAAACTAAGTTTAAAAATGCACCTACATGAGTATTTTATAGTTTTAGGATGTAATAAATAATTATCACTTTTGGAAATTGAAAAATTTATTCTTTATTATTATCATTTTGGTGCTATATATCATATTTCATAATATAATATTCTCCATTTATTCTCTTAATGATAATCTCTGAGCCATTTTTAATATTATGGAGACCAATAAAAATTTATAAACCTATATCTAGATTGGTAAGAGAAAAATTAAATTATATGTATTTTTTGTGAAAACCTTTGATTGGAGAATTGAATATCATATGAGTTCCTTTATAGGGTAGGTTAAGATGATCCCTAACCAGACCGTACTGAATTTAGGGTCCTCCATATTTTTACTAGTTTGGAACCAATAAACACTGTTAAAGTGAATTTTCTTTTCCTAGGAGGTTCAATTGATAGAAAATACTTACTCATTTGAAATATATATATATATATATATATATCTGTATGAAATTAATTGAGAGTGGGATGGGAAACTAATAATTCAATGAGTGTTTTCCATTTATTTCATTTAAACAAATGAATCAAATTTAAAAAAACAATATGATATCCCTTCCCTCCAAATACCCAACCATCATTAAATAATTAAGAACATTTTTCAATAGATCGATGTCCTAGACCAAATTAATTGAATGAAGTTGTAAAAAGTTTCATATTTAATTTAAAATAATGGATAGTGTGATAATATTATTCTCATCCATTTTGTACCTTCTCTTAGTTTTTAGCATTGTGTATCTATGGTTATATAAAATTCTTTCCATTCCCTTGTAAATTTTCAAAGAAAAAATATAACCTAGTTTCAATTATAGGGATTCCAAAAAATATTATGAGGTTTTTATTCAATGGATGGAACTAATAATGGAGGGTGTGTGAAAAATTTCCTCAATATATCAAATGACTCATGGAAATAATAAAACCACTAGTATGTTTTAAATTTATTCAAAAAATTCTTGAAGGGTGAAAATTTACCAGTGAGGTTCACAATGAAGCATCTGATATAGGCAAGAAAACCATGGATACCTCTTAACCCATGGATATTTTTCAGATGGGCCATTTCATGGATATAAATGGTATTTACAAGGTTGAATTAAATTCCTCATTGGTAGACCATAAATCCATTGAATTTCCAAGAATTGACACTAAATGAAAATTTCAGTGGGTTCATCATCAGTGTATTTCATAGCATTCTAGTGAAAACCTCTTCAAGGTTGGAAATATTTTCATACTTTTGGTGTGATATCACTACCAATTCATCCTTTATCATTCCATCACTTTCCAATGGAGGGTATAAAATTTTGTGCATATACTATTAATAGGTTTCCCTTGAATTATTAAGGATGAATTGAATCACCTTTTAGTAGTACACCCTCTATATTTCTCTGAAATGCATGGGTTTTTCATCTTTATGATCAATAAAAATTTAATCATATCCATTGTAAATATCCATGAATGAGAGGGAATGAAAATGTATCATTTATTTTATCATAAATTCAATTATCAATAATTAAAAATCATCTTTTGGGAAGTGGTAATTGAGGTCCCAAAAGTCAAAAAAAAACAAAAAATTATATATTTTTATTCTTTAAGAGAACCATATTAGATAACCTGTTGGGATACTCAACTTCCTATATAAAATAGGCCTTAATTAATTTGTCCACTTTATCCTGAACCATGATTTTATGATATGGATGCATTATTAGTGAAATAGTTTTATAGATATAGTGTTTAGTTTAGAGCCCCAAAATGTGATAAAAAAATGGGGGTATAGTCCTATAATTTCCATGTAAATATATTTGAAAAAAAAGGTTAATTAAGGAACATGTTATATTGGTCATAATCTCCAGGTTTTGAGGACAGATTGATTAACCTGGGTTGTATGTCCTCATTATTACCCAAACTTACTTGTGTGCTTTCATCAACAATTTTTGAAAATAATTCATTTAAAGAAGGTGTAGTGTCACTAAGCTTCTATTTATCAAGATGAATAGATATAAATGATTTATTTTCCTCTTTTTCCTAACATTCAGGCATTACATTTATGTATTATTCATTAGGGTCATGATCATTAGAGGCTGATAGTGGGGTTTCCAATTATATAGAAATAAAATGAATAGAATACGAGGTTATGAAAACTAATGTATTATTTCCATGAGACTTAATTATGTTATCAAATACACTAAACTATTTTGAATTTGCATTAGTCACTCTGGTATTCTAATAATCATACATATTGTGGTGGTCTACTCCTGTGGGGTATATGGGATGAAGATTTCAATTTGAGGCGGAAGGTTGTTAAATGACTACATATGATTTTTCTACATAGTAGAAGAGGTTTTTTATGGGAAATTACATTTATCCTAGTGAACCTGGTCATTTACATGATCTAAATTTTTTTCCTCAATGATATAAATTGGATATAAGAATAAACCATTCCCATAATTCCATATATTTTCATGGGAGATTAATAATCCATTTTTAACTTATTCCTATATTCTTAATTTTATTTGAGGTAAATCACCTTTGACTTTTGAAATATGGTGTTAATGTACTAAGTCTTAAATGAGTCAAATAGGAAGTTATCTCAATAAATTACACTTTTATCCAATTTATAGAGAACACCTGAAATTTATGATATAGTAACAACACAACTAAATTCATACGATGCCAGTCTATATATAATAAGGTGTTGCACATTGTATCTTAATTGAAATCTATGAATTTAGTGCCAGAGAGAAGATCCTAAAATTTTATTCTTAGAACAACATTTCCCATGGTTTATATTCTTTTTTATTATATCATGTAATTTTTTGTCTTGATGATGTAAAATCAATTCCACCAATTCTAGATGGTTGGGGGTTTGATATGGGATGAGATTGATCTTAGAATAATTTTACACTACGATTCAAAATAGTTACATATCATTGAGATGATGGGAATAGAAATGGGGATGTATTTTCCCTTGAATCGTTGTCCCTTTTTCTTGATATTCAAAATAAATGAACATATTGTAATTAAGAAACACATTCTCAACATGATATGTATCAACTATATCCACATTGGTATGAAACTCTCATGGGTTTATATAGGATTTTTAAGGTATTTTGAGCTATTTTGATAGGTGAAGACCATAAAAATTAAAATTTATATTGGGACTACAGTGGGATTATTTAGCACATCAAATTTCTAGGCATCGGGCCTTGGTCTCCTACCATGATCCTATTATTGGGATCATAATATTATGGGTATAAGATATTTTGAGGATGGAACTCTTTGTTTCTATATATGATGGTTCCATTACAACATTTGTGATCATGGAACTAGGTATCATGGAACTTTGAATTCATGATAATGCTCCTTAATATGGACTAATAACCAAATTAATGCCAGATAGGCTATATAAGTTCTTCAATTCAGATGTTTTTTATTTTTTATATTTCTAAATTTTCATCCATTTGGTATTTATAGCATCACTAAAGTGATATAGGGAAACACCCTGAATCCTAGATGTGGTTAATCACCTTTACCTCTACATCTTTGAATTCTACCCATAATAGAGTAGGAGTAACAAGTTTCACAATAATCCTCTTTACCTTTATAAAAACATATCAAGTCGACAACATTAACAAAATAGTATTGATATTTTTTATCAAAATAAGGGTCTACGTAGAGTAGTGGTTCCCATCCTCCCAATGTTGGGGAACTTTAATTCATGAGATATTGAACTAGTTTGGGGACCCACAGGTGTTATTACTCATACATTATGGACCACTAATGTCAATTATAATGAATTTGAGAATAATTCGATGTTGAGGATTTTTAAACTCATGTTTTAGATGGAATTTGATCTACAATTGTCTAATTAATTCATTCTTAGATAATATATTGTGAAATATTAAATTAAAATCAAGAAATCCAATCATCAAATTTTCACATATTTCTATTCCAAACCTCTTTCCATTTATTATCTTCATCGGTGTATATTATGTAACGGTGGTCCATGTGTATTCATTAAACACTAATTTTCCATCATTTATTAACTTCTAGAATATATCCTTAAATACAAAGATATATTTAATGGTATGACCTAACATTAAATGGTAAGGGTTATAATTTATAGGATCATTAAGAACTACCATATTGAGCTACTTGATCTCAGGTAGTGTGATCATAATTTTCTCAATTATTTATAAAAAATATCTAATAACTTATTCAATCCAAAAGGAAAATATTTTATTATTATTAGGTTTGAACTCACTACACCTCATATCCCCATAGAAATATTATATTTTAGGGTTATAAAAAACATATTTAAATTTTTGGGGTTCATTTTGAGGTGGTGGTGTCACTTAAGATATGACTGGTTTGGGATTTGGGTTTATAGTTGTTGTTTCCATAACAGTAAAAGTGGTTATTTTTAACTTCCTAACCCTTTTGTTTTATGGTGGTGATGCTGATCAAAATTTCACCTTTTTTGATTAATTAAGTCTTCTATGAATATTTTTTATCATAAAACTCCAAAAATCCTTTGGGGGTAATTAAATAGGATTGATATTATGGATAACTCATCCTGTAAGTTTTATATATTTATTTCTAAAAGCGATTCTTGGTAAATGTTTAATTCTATGGAATATGTCAAACCTTTAAATCATGCATTAAAGTTAGGTAAACTATAATTTTATCTATATTTGAAATTATTGAGGTTGAATATCCTTATATTCCTAAATATTGAATTGAATTGGAATAAGAAATATCAAAATTGGTGTTCCCTACAAGATATTGACCACACGGTTAAATCAGTATAGAAAATAAATGTTGTACCTTATAAATATTGAAAAAAACACATAATCTTGGACATCTCATTTATTTAAAGGGTGTGAAACATTATGTTACACTTATAAGTGAAATGGGTGATATGTTTTATTCTATATAATATACTATTAAAGGTCATGAAATTGGGATTTCCAATATTAAGTGGTGGAGTCACTAAATTAACCTTCTATGAATATGGCTTCTATTATTTATATATTGACAAGAAATTTTCCTCAATTACTTCCAATTGAGTGGTAATGACGTTAAGTATTTTGGATTCCTATGTTACACCCTATGTTGGGGTATATTATATATGTAATTCCTAAAATGATGTTGGGTGATAGTTATGGTGGGTGAAATCATTGTGCTCAACTAGGGAAGAAATCATCCAAATAGATTAGTGTTGTGTTTTTCTTGTTTTTTGGATGTATTCTTTCCATATTAGATATATATTACCTTCTTACCAAGGTTATTCCCTTGGATAAATTTTATCTTCATCCTAAATATCATTAGGCTTAGTGATATTTCATTTTAAGTTCTTGAAATTAATTCTCCAAATCCTTTCAGTATCTTTTAATATTTGGACGGTTCCCCCTTGTCTGAGAGTATCTTACCATTCTTGGGCAGTGGGTGGGTCAGGGGATCAAAAATTAATTATCAATTATCCTTATTTAATGTGTTTCAAGTTGTTGGTAAATGAAATTATATTGGGTACCCCAAATTCTGGTCTTTTATTAGATTCCTAGTTTTTAAACCCTATCTAACTACTTTAATTCTGGTGGTATTTTAATGTGTTGGATCATCTTCACTTAGATCATTATTGGTGTTGTGTTTAGAGACCATGGTGATATAAATGGTGATGACATCAACCAATGTATAACTATTCAGTAACATCTCACAATAGTTTTCAATTATGAAAGAGGACTTGTCTTAATCAAAATAGAAATCATATATATTGTCTCAATGAACTATAGTGACTTAATGGCCTAAGGGGATTATGGATTTGAAGACCTTATAGTGTTTCTAATTTTCTCAAGAGTTGGTATTCCATGGTATGTTAGATGATTCTAAGAGATATTTTATTTATAGTGAATCCAAACTAATCTCCACTAAATACAGACTAGGAATAAAAGTTTGAAATAAGCTTCTTATGGGGGTTCCCCCAATCTTACAAACACTAAATTAATTATGAGAGAATTCATTAACACTTAATCCACCTTCACCTTTACTAGTTGTATGCATGGTGATGATAGTAGGGATTAAAATTCCAAATCTCTTAGGGATGATTCATCCTTAATATGTTTTCAGAATAGTTACTATTATGTATCTTCTTTCTTCCTATGATTGTATCCTAACATGGGTTAGATGAAGAATATATTTTATAGGTTCTCTTAGTGTAGAAAACATCTAATTTGAGGAAACGATTATAGAAGGTGTTTTTTGTAATAAATAGTTTTCCCTTTCTCATATTGTACACCCTCAAAATATTGATAACTTCATGAATGAATCTTTTGATTACTGGAATCTAATAATAATTTATTTTATAATATTTATATCCAATATATAACATTTAAACAAAAATATACGTGGCTTTCCATGATTTCAAGGATCCATAAAATGTCACCAAATTTAATACTTCCCTTATTAGTTATTCCCATGATGAAGTTAGGATTGATTTTTATTGGTCGTACCATAATCACACATAATGGTCAATGTGAAGATCCACATACCACATCCACCCTCTAACGTGTACATGGGGGGAGGCCTCCTTAATAACTTTCCAAATTGTATTGAGGTTATATATAAAAATGTATTGAAGTTCCACATGTTTCTTCTGAAACTTAATGACTCTCTCTAAAGTGATGATAATGAGAAAATTTATTAAATATCACATTCAGAGATTCTGAGTGTTTTTTGTATCCACCATATGGTATATATTTTCCACTTAAATAAGTTAGAATTTCTCATAGGTTGTGGAAAAGTTAGGGCATGTATTCTTCCTCCATTTGATTAGTTACCACATATTTGTATGTAGTGATGGGAGAATTTATAATTTTAATTTTATCACCTAAAAATTATTCATACATCTCATCAAATTGGGATTTATTTTCCATGGAAAATTCACCATGTTATTCTTCCAATGTTTCTCATTTCCCTAAATATTTATTGAGAATGGTTATATTTCGTTGGGTTTTTAACTCACTCAGGGTTAAGAGTTCCATTTGTTGAGTGATTATTGACCATTATTTTTGTGTATTACTTTTTAGTAAGAAAAATTTATCAACTAATTATAGTCCACCATCCATAGGTAGATCTAGTCTCTAGAGGATCTCCTGGGAATAGGGATCTTTTACAGTGGTTATAATTTCTACAAAATGATTGTAAATTGGAAACAATAGTGTATAATCTAACGCTTTAGGACCATATTAGGGAATATATTATCATTCTAGGACTAGTTAATGTATATTTATAGAGTAACTCTATTATATTTTACATTTTCTCCTCTAGTATGAGTAATTCCATAAAATGGGATACATATTACAAATTTCCTGGATCTATCTCACACCGGGACACCAAGATGTTAATATGAGGTGATCCTCCATGTTGGATGATAGCTCCATGTGGTGGGATTCCATGGGGTGTGTTTTATTTTGAACAGGTAGGTTTCCCATACAAATAGTTTATTTTTTCAATGGGATGACTTTCATGGTATTAAGTCTCTCTTTGGGGTATTTGCACTGGTTCTAGGGTTTCTAAAGCATTCTTATAGGGATCCTAGGGCCTTATAGTTATCGTGTTGGTAAATTACTCTTAATCATTTATTTTTGTTAGAAGTTTGTAATTTAGAGTATTAGAAATGATTATGTGAGAAATGATATAACTTTCAAATAACTTACTCTCATTACCATTGTGAGTTATCATCATAAGTTTCTTGGGTTTGACTGTACAAGATAGCGTTTCTTCCATAATCTATAGGGTATCGAGGGATGATCAGTTTTGATGATGATCATGGATATTGGGATCCATCCTAATGGACTCCAAAAAATATGACTAAATATAAGTAACATCATCTTAACCCTATTCCAAATATAAGGGGATTTCATTTTCGTGTTTGGGGGAGAGAATATCGAACTAATTAGAGATGGTGATGGGTATCACCATCTTCCCACTAAAACTGGAAAATTAGATCAACTATATCCTCTATACTATATGAATCCACTGAGAACATTGGGATCACACTATTTTTCATGTTTTACTACACCATCACATTGAACATATATCAATAAATACTCTTTGTGCTAGAGAGTTGAAAAAATTTCCCATGATGTGTGGTGAAGGTATAAAAAATAGTGGCATAGGTGTGATGGATCATGGAAAGGGTTTTTGGGAGTCACCGGACCATAATATTATTTTAGGGAACCCATATTTCAACTTTATGTTGTAGTAGTTTTGTACCCACTTGAAAGAATATGGATTATATGGGTCATCAAATAAAATACCCATAAGCACAAAATCACATGTAGTTATTTTTTTAGATCAATATATTTCATGGGTAAAGGATTTCACATTAGGTTAACCATTTTATACTTCTGATTCCTTCATAATATGGATTATTTTGTTATGTTTCATAGGTTATATTCATCAAAATAAATTGTATGGTAGGTTAACTCATCACACTAAGGAGTTTATTACATATTATAATATTCTCTTACATATTTAGGCCATGTTCATGAAATAATTTAGGATAATAATTCTAGTTTATTCTAAATTTCATAGCGTTGTAGTGTGGATAATACCTATTAAGTGAGGAATTGATCGATTGATACATTTGAAAAGATATTTAATTAAAGTGAATCATCTTGTGCTCATGATATAGGGAATAACATTATTGTTTCATAAGGATGCATATGCATGTGTTCACACTATAGTTTAAATCCATATAGAATGGAACTCTATTTTTAATATAACTTTAGTAGTAATAATGCGATTTTATCAATATGAGTACTGTAGAAATAAAAATGTAGGTTTATAGGATCATCACCACTAAATCAATCTATCATCTCATAGCAGTAGAGATATGTTTCACTATAAAAAAACTATTGTGTTTTCTTGTCTCCAATAGATTCAAATGATTTAATATATCACCAAAAAATATTTAGGGATTCACTAGCTCATAATTAGAGAATTATACTATTAATACATCACTGAGGATAGATAATGTCACTAGATCATCACTAGTGGATTTGTATATTGGATTATTAAAAATAGAAATATCAGTTCATTGGATCCTAAAAAACGGATTTTTCTACTATCATGTTACCAATTGAATGATGATTTCACTAGCTCATCATTATTAGATTTGGGGTTCTCTATATTGTCACTGATAGATTTAAGATTCAATAGATTTTCTCTAGATAAAATTCCATTTCAATATATTTTCACTAGGGAATTGGTTTATTGTAACATAACCAAAATATTTAGAGTCTACTATCTCACTAACAATAGGATTAGTATTTTATTCCATTTCCAAAAGGTCAGTCTGTTAACACTCTACCATTTGAGATGTTGGTTTGGGAAGGGATTCTTTTCAGGAGGATATCATGTAATAAATAATAAGCTATAGTTTATATCATCTAAGAAGTCTTACGTGTTTTATTAGAGTTTATTTTATTCCAGTGGGACTAAATGTTATATTGGAGATCCCTCCCATCCATGAATTCCTATGGGTTGAACTAGGGTTTATGGTATCCCAGTAAGACTTAAGGAACTGTTGGTGTTTTATTCCATCTAAGAAGGAATGTAAGGTATAGAGGAGGTGGGCATTGAGTAATTTTGTGATTATTATCTCAATATGGGACTTATATATATCACTATCTAATGATATATAGATATATTTATGTTACCATGGATATTAAAGGTATCTCATGAAGATAATTAACAGAGTGTGAGATATTTGTTGATCTAAATTGAGATGCATTCAATATGTTATTGATATTTTCCATGGGGGTTGGATAACATATAAAAACATAATTTTATCTTCTATTGTTGTGTTTATATATATATATATATTAAATTTATATATACTACTATAAATTATTTCTAGATAGAATTAATTTAGTAGTGTTGAAGGAGATTTCATGTTTAATTTTTTTACATTATACACATGGACATATGAGTTGTCGTTTGGTGTTTATTTTGAAGTAAAATAATCAATAAATTTCATGGAAGTACCAATTATGTTATGGCGATCTACTAAAAATGACATGGTGGATGATATAAATCGATTGTATTGAATTAAAGGAGAGATATCTATTTTAGAAGTCATAGTTAGATATTATCTTGGAGGTAAACCATATGGAGACTCAAAGTGGTCATGGTGACATGCTCTCTTTGTAATGGTTAGATGATTAAATGACTAGGACGAGACTCTACATGGTTCTGGTAAAATATAATTATAATATGAAGTTTCAACATAGAGAGTTGTGGTTAAAACATACACATTGTATTCCATATGATGAAGAAAACCCCTTGTATGCCAAGCTCAAGGATGAGATAATCCCAATATTATACATTTTTATTGAAATAAGAAAGCACTATGGTGTGTTAAATGATTGAATATATATCTAGAGTGTTGAAACAGATTTGAAAATTGGAAGATATAGATATATATCTAGTAAGATATCTTAAATATTGTTGATGTTAACATGAGCACTCCATGGAAAACCCCAACACATCATGGTAAACTTAAATTTCCTAATATGATATGTTTAGATTAGTTATGTTTGATTATAATTTTGATATTAAACCAAACATTCTAAAAAGTACAATTGAGAGGATTATGCTATCTTTATAGATAATAATGAATGCATGTAGATGATCCAAATATGGAGGCACTTGAGGAGGGTAGTTAAATATTGGTCGACTTGTTGACACTCATCTAGATTATTCTTCTCATTAGATTTTGAGACCATCTTCCTATTCCATTAAATGATCATATTGATAATAAAATATGAATATTCATAGTGGGATCACAATTATTGTACTAAATCAATAATAAAAGAGCCCCTAGGTATTATGGTAAAGTATTTCATCTATAGAAGGGTAATATTGTTCTATATTTACTGTATTCTATCTTTTGAATTATTTATATAACCAAGAATGGTGTTAATATTGATAAAGTTAGGATAACCTATACATTGTCTGAAAAAATGAATATTAAAGATGATCAAAGAGTACGTAATGTTTTACTCTTATACCTCTTAGAGAATGAGTTGATGCGTCTTATGAGCTTGAAGTTAGTGAATGGAAATTGGAAAAAAATAGTTTATAATCTTGAGGGAGATATTAATTTCCAGGATTCATGAAATCAAACATGTCATAATAAATTTGTATATTTTCATATGGGATAAGATGATTCAGTGGATGATTTCTTCCTTTAGGCTAACAAATTAGTAATATTGATTTAATGTTATAGGTATGTTTATATGGATTATAATATGGTTAATAAAATGATGATGATTATACTAGATATTTTTAATTAAAAAATATATATGCTATAGGATTGAGAAATTAATCAGTGAACCATTTATAAATGAAATAATGTATCTATTTAATATGAGTTGAGAAGTGGGGAAAACATAAAAAAATGGAAATCTGTAAAGAACACTATATTCAGTGCCTCAACAGGATTAAAGAATATTGAATCAAAGAGGTTTCAAATGGATAAAACCAATTATAAGGATAATTTTATAAATTTCAGTGAGTTTGTTTTATTCTTTTCATAATGAATATAAAAAGGGAAAGGTAGATATTAGGGAAAACATCCGTTGCAGTGTTTTTATAATTTCAGGATTAGACATTTTTCATCTAGTTATCCAATGAAATATTAAGATAAATAAGAGGATAATAAAATAAAAATATCATCAAGATAAAATATGGTGGAAAGTGGTCATAATAGTGTAAATTCCTTCAAAATAAAAAAGAAAGGTCAAAATAAAAAAGAATAAGAAATTTCACTCAAAACTTGATGAAACATGTTGTGATATAAAAAGTGAGAAAGAGGTGGAGGGATCAATTAATTTATGAACTATAAATTTTAAGTACAAATTAAATTATTCCAATTATATCTCTATCAATGAAAAAGTTAGAGGGGAACAATAGAGAAAATTTGAGGTTCCACTAAGATAGTTACAATTAAATAAGAACATATTGGAGTGTTTGAATGAAAATATGAATCATGAGAGATAAAATTAAGAACTAAACAGTGAGAATGATTCCTTAAATAAATCTCTTGATCAATAAATTTTAAGGATATTTATGGGATTTAAATGTATTTCACATGGAATATGGGTGATTTCAATGAGTTATATAAATAAAGAGACAAAATGAATGAGATTATCATGAAAAAAGTTATTTATATGAAAGAATATGTGTAAGATCATGTGGTGATTCTTTTTATGCTAAAAATTCAATGAAATAATTTCCACATATGGAGTTAAAATACAATTTAAAGGAATTTGGTGATATTTTTAAATCTTTTCAGAAAGTTGTAAATGCCACTATGATGTTTTTTCATTTTTGTATGGTTTCTCTAAAAAAATTTTTGGACACCATATCATGAATTAAAAATGGTTTCTAGTAGAAACAAGAAGGAAAAATGGTGACTACTGCACAAAATAATGATAATATAACCAATTTCAACCCATGTAATGATGTTAAAAATTTTAAAAAAAAATGTAGTGTGGAGGAATAAAAAAATAGTGGATAAGCCTAAGGAAAAAATATAAGATAATAAAAAATTATTCTATGAATGATGAAGTTGAATGAATGTAGTGAATTTCAAATTGAAATTAATATCGATAATAAAGTTTTTATAAACCAAAATTTTAATTGATGAGATTCCATTTTAATTGAATATGTTGATCTTTTGATATCTATTTCCACAAATATTATGAGTACTAGTATAAATTATCACTCCCTAAACCAAAGAGAGGCCATGAATCAATGGGGAATGAACCTAAAGTTCCATGAATCTAACATAGATAACATTCAAAAGAGAAGATAAAATTACAAAATAATCATGATTCTCTTAGGGAAACACGTGGGAGGTGCGATCAACCTAGAAATAGATCCAACACATGTCAAACTATACTACATGAGATATAAGGGATCTACATTATTACATACATAATATTGAATTTAGTCAGGAAAACACTTCCTTTTACATTGAGGATATTTTCAAGTTTATAGCTTTAGAGAATTGGGATATAATAAATTCATAACAGTACACATTGTTACAGAGTGGATACCATAAAAACAGTTTCAATTTTTTTCAAAATTGAAAACATTAAAATAGAAAACATGATTCATTAACAATTCTTCAAAATTTAACATGGCTTACTTCTTTTTATTACACATCCATTAAAATGTGAAAACCATTTAAAACATGGGATGAGGACAAAAACTCAGTAAGGGATATAAAAGGAATGAAAGAACACATTAGTCCATGAATACTTGTAACGTATGAAAATAATTTTCAAAATACATACTTATCACCTATATATATATACTTACATTGTGAAACATGATATTTCAACAATACCTAACCCTCTTAGATACCTTATAATTTGTAACACTCATGAATACCTTACTAATTGTGTAACCATCATAGTTACACTTGGAGTAACCATACGGCCGACCTCCAACATACACATACCCAGTGCATTGGGGGGAGATATAGCTCCCACTCTTAATCATAAACAATGTCCCAGAACTAGAACATAATCACACAACATGAAAAATATCATACAGACATTGCTTTTTAATTTTGTTAAACATAATTTTAAAAGAGGATTTTAAAAGAAAAGCCCCTTATAAATATCATATAATTTAAGAGAGAATTAATAGAGTGGATGGAATACACTATAATTATAAATAATTCAACATAATATAAGAAAAAACCATCACACAATCAATTTTAATACCACATAAATAACGAAGTAGAAGGTTAACCCAAAGAATGGAAATTGGGTTATGAATTCCATTACCTCATGCTTGTCATACTTAAAAACTTGTTTAAAATTCCTATAAAATGGTTAAAATAGTGTTATTAGTATTTTACGGAAACATTTTAATGTTTATAACATCTTATATTATCATTTAATAACCTCATTTCACCCCTTAATTGTTAGTATTTTGTTCCTTGCACTGTTTTGGGTGAGTTCCTTACATGATTTCCATGATTGGTTCATGATGGATGTTCTTGTCGATTGAAAGTGAAACCCCATAATTGGAATATAAAGGTATCTATATATTTCCAGTACTATAATTTATACCATTTATCATTTTGATGTTTTATATGAGGATGATTCATAAGTTAAAACACCAATGATGTTCGTTTAGATAATTTAAGTGGTTCTTTGATAATAACAACCTCATTTTGTCTTAAAAATTAAAACCATGAGTAAAAAAGAATTCCAGAACCATGGATGTGACATAATACATATATTATAACCTGTTAAAATCATATAAATGGTTTCATGACAATAATTGAAAGAATTAATGGAAATTGGAATCACATCGTCCACAATGTTAGTAATTCGACACATCACATACAATGTTTTTATTCCTTGAATAAGTGGGAGAGGATAAGAATAATGATGATGAATTTTATATGAATATGAGAAAATCCATAATATACATGATTTATCTATATTTCATGTGTCTTGGGTAAGAAGATATGAATAAACAATAAGAAAATAAAGGAACACAAAATAAAAGAATAATTGAGAAATCTCTTACAAATATTCAGTAGCCTAACGACTATGCAACATGGTTCTAGAAAAAATTTAAAAAGATATGGGACAAGGGTAACCCATCCAGAAATTAATAATAATAAAGAATAGAATAATAAAAATAAGTAAATAAGAACATGGTATGGAAACTTGAAAGTTATACCACATAAAAGAGAATTTTAATGGAAAAAGAAAGAAATTGATAATTTTCTTACCTTTTTGAGTAACTCCTAGAACATGACGGTTGGGAACATGGGGGATTGAGGAAACATTAGGAGGGATACAGGAGAGGTAAGAAGGATAGAACTTCATTTATGAGGAATTTGTAATGATGCTAAATAATGAATGGGTTGGTATATTAAAGCAAAAGTAAGGGATTATTTTAATCATTTCCAAGGGACACCTCATTAGTGGTATTTGAAAAACCATGGGCTTTCCCATGGTATTTTACCATGGTATAATCCACTTCGGACACCTCATAACATATTTTACTGTACAAAAGTCGACCATATTTATTAAATCATTATTTTATCATTAATAATGTCATTAACACACCGAAACTGAAAACTGTATTTTTTACTATTCACCAAAAAATGAACTGTTTCAGAAAAATCCCCAAATTTCGACCTAACCATTTATCTACATGTAGAATTCAAAAATTAAGTCCATTTTTTGATAAGAATTTTCTAAATTTCTTTAATTTAATTTTTAAATAAAATCATAGTTAATTCAAAAATTAATATTTTAAAAACTATAACTGCTTTTATATCACATTTAAAAATTAATCAAGATTTCATTATATTAAAGACTTAATAAAATAAAAAAATAATACAATTTAGTATTAATTAGGGTCATATTACTATTCATATTACTATTTATAAGGGTATGTTACTATTTACCAAAAAAACAAGTTGGTTCCAATAGACTCGAAATATCATACTGAACACAATTATAGATGACCATTTTTTGAAATTCAAAACATAGAAGAAATAATATTATGTCTAAAAGATACTTATAAATATCAATATTAAACAAAATTTAAAGCGTTTCAATTTATTTTTAGAAAAACTTGGGGTGTTACATTATCCCCACCTTCTGGAAATTGTGTCCTCGCAATTTTATTTACTTATTAAACAAGTGAGGGTACCCTTCCCTTATAGAATTTTCAAATTCCCTTATTTCTTCTTCAACCATGTGGTTTCTCCACAAAACCTTTACCTGGTGGATTACTTTATTACGCAATACTAGTTCCCTTCAATCAAGAATCTGAACTGGTTTCTCTTCATATGAAAGGTTCTCTTCCAGCTGAACTGCTTCTGGGATCAAAACATGAGTCAAATTTGGTACATACTTCCTTAAAATCGAAACATAAAAAACATTGTGTACCTGATACAAACCCAGAGGCAAAGCTACTCGGTATGCAACTAGTCCAACATTCTCCAGGATTTCAAAGTGACTGATGAACCGCGGACTTAGCTTTCCTTTCTTACCAAAACGCATCACACTTTTCCATGGAGAGAGTTTAAGGAAAACATGGTCACCTACCTCAAAAGAGAAGTATTTCCTTATATTATCTAGATAACTTTTCTGCCTGCTCTGAGCTTTCATCATGTGATACTAGATCATATTCACTTTATCATCTACTTCCTCTACTAATTCTGGCCCCATCTACTTTATTTCACCGGCATCATCCCAAATTGCTGGAGGCCGGCACTGATTTTCGTACAAAGCCTCAAAAGGTGCCATCTGTATACTTGAATGAAAACTGTTATTATAAGAAAACTCAACTAAATAAAGATGATGATCTCAACTTCCCTGGTAGTCAATTGAACATGTTCGAAGCATATCCTCCAAAGTTTGAATCGTTTGTTCTGACTTCCCATCTAATTGAGGATGAAAAGCTGTACTGAAATTTAACTCTTTGCCCAATGACTTCTGAATTCCCTTCCAATAGTTTTAAGTGAACCTGGGATCCCAGTAAGATACAATGGAAAGAGGAACTCCATGTAACCTAGAAATCTCCTTGAGGTATAATCGAGAAAGATTATCCAAATACATTGTATCTCGAATAGAAAGAAAATGTGATGATTTTATCAGCCGATCCACAATAACCCAAATTGAATTGTTTCCTTGAGATGTCCTAGGTAGTCCCACCACAAAGTTCATGGATACATTCTCCCACATCCACTCTGGCACTGGAAAAGTCTGAATCATCCCCTTCGGTAACTTCCTCTCTGCTTTAACCTATTGACATTTCAAACATTTCATGGTAAAATTAGCAATATCCCTTTTCATTCCATCCCACCAGTAATACATACGAAGGTCTCTATACATCTTAGTACTATTAGGATGAACCAAAAATGGAGAACTATGAGCTTCACACAACAAATCTTTCTTCAACTGAGAATCACAGGGCACACACAACCATTTTCCAAATCATATAACACAAACATTATCAAGGTTAAATTCTGGAAGCTTACACATTTTAACCAATTCTACCTTTTTCTATAGCTCACAATCTTCATTCTATACTCTCTTAATTCTATCTGATAATGAAGACATCACTGAAACCTAAAACAAAATAGATGTATTCCCAGTACCAACAACTTCTAAGACAAAATTAATCAAATCATCAATCAAGGGATCATGTTCCAAACATAACATGGTTAATGATGCATGATGTTTTCGACTCATGGAATCCACCAATTTGTTTCATTTTCCAGTATGGTAATTTATCATGCAATCATAATCCTTTATCAGTTCAAGCCATCTTCTCTGTCTCATGTTTAATTCCTTATGAGTGAATATATACTTCAAACTTTTATGTTCAGTATATATTTGACATTTGGCTCCATATAAATGATGCCTCCAAATTCTCAAAGCAAAAACCACATATTCCAATTCCAAATCATATGTGGGATAATTTACCTCATGAGGTTTTAGTTTTCTTGAAGAATAAGCAATTACCTGATCATTCTTCATCAAAACACAACCAAGTCCCTTCAATGAAGCATCACTATAGATGAAGAAATCACCATTTTGGGAAGGAAAGGCCAAAACTGAAGCATTTACCAATCTCTTCTTCAGTTCCTAAAAACAAACATCACATTATTATGTCCAATCAAATTTAACCCCTTTTGTGTTAACTTAGTTATCAGGATAGATAAATGAGCAAAGTTCTTAACAAAATGTTGGTAATAACCTTCTAATCCAAGAAAACTACAAATCTCTGTAACATTTTTGGTTCTTTTCCATTCATCAACCACTTTTGGTTTGTAAGGATCAACTATTATTCCATCCTTATTTACAATGTTCCCAAAAAAATAAATCTGTTACAACCAAAAATCACACTTGCTGAATTTTACATACAGTTTCATTTATTTTAAGGTTTGTAAAACAACCCTTAAATGTTTCTCATACTCCTATTTATTTTTAGAAAATACCATAATTTCATCAATAAATACAACCAAAAAAATGTCAAAGAACTCATGAAATACTCTATTAATAAGATTCATGAATACAACAGGTGCATTAGTTAACCCAAAGGGCATAACTACAAATTCATAATGCCCATATCTAGTATGAAAGGCTGTTTTTGGGATGTCATCCTCCTTCACCTTCAGTTTATGGTATCCAGATCTCAAGTCAATCTTGGAAAAGTACTAACATCCCAGAAGCTAATCAAACAAGTCATCAATTTGAGTAAAATAATACATGTTTTTAACAGTGATGTTATTCAAAGCTCTATAATCAATGAAAAGTCTCATGGAACCATCTTTCTTTTTAACAAACAAAACAGGATCTCCCCATGGTGAAGTTCTAGAACTAATGAAGCCTTTATCAAGAAAACCCTATGTCATGACTCGTCCCCTGGGGCCCTTGTGGTAACAACCCCAAGCCCACCTTCCATAGGCCAGGGGCTGGCGACTAGCACCAAAGGCGTAAATCCCTAAAACTGGGAAGGCATTGCCTTTATAAACGTAAAATCACACAACCAGAGTACAAACACTAAGTAAAAGCTGTATAAAAAGTGTACTAAAAGTAAATGGGTCCAGGATACAAGCCCAACAGTAACGTAAAAATACAACTGAAAAAGGGACAAACAACTGAAAGGTGAAAGCAGCTCCCAGATCGTCCTCCGGGGTTCCTACCTGAAGGGTAGGTACAGATGGCCTCCTCAGCACTCCACGTCCGTCAAACTCCACCGTGTGATGATACGTCATAAGTTCCTCCTCCGGGTACCATCCAGTCATGGCGATATCAGCCTCCGTCAGTGTTGTCCGTCATCTGCAACCCGCACAACGAGGTGCGGGCATATCCCATGTAGGGGTGAGTAAAACGATACTCAATAGGGACCCCGAGACCCTCAAGGTCTCACAAAATCCAACAAGGATAAACCATGAAGTATGATTTCAAAGGATAACCATTACTTAGGTATATGACCATACATATACCTAAGTTATCAAGTAACCCATCTCAATCATGAGGAAAACAAAAAGATCATTAACTCAGCTCAAACCAGGATTTTCATTAACGAAAAAATGACTATTGGAGAACTCCTCCTCTATCGAGTACAGTGGCCTTGTCGCAACTCCGAGGCACTACTCACTAACCTTGGACTGCTGAGGTACTCCTCCTGTCAACTACCGTAGGTCTTCTTCCAAACCGGGCGATCCGTCCGCTGTAGTTCTGTCACCAAACCGGGCGCTCCCACTAAAAGCCTACAGATGTACTCCTCCTGTCGAGTTCCGCAGGTCTACTACCAAACCAGGCGCTCCATCCTTCGTAGGTCTGTCGCCAAGCTAGACGCTCTATCAACTAGGCTAGTCGAATCACTCCGAGTCAAATCAATCAAGCAGTCGCCAGGTCTACAGCAACTAGGTCTCCGCACTCCGTCTACTCGTCTCCGGGATGTTCTACCCCACGAGCTACTAGTCGATACTCCAAGTGTCACGAAGTCTCATGTGGATGTATCTAAAAGTACCTGAATGTCATAGGGGTCTCAACGCAATAGATGATGCGTCAATCGGACGCCTGGTCTGTGAGTTATTAGCATTTTAGTCCTGGGTGCCCGATTGGATTCGTGTACGAACCAACCTGACCGTAACTCAACTATTCCTCGAACTCCCATGGGGTATACTCAAAAGGAAGGATATGCTCCAAGAATACCGGCGCTGCTGATGGTTCGTCAAACGGACGTCCGGTACCAAAGATATGGCCCAAGAAGTTAATGGGCCAGTAATGGGCCCGGGTCTGATCCGACCCGGTCTGGGTCCGACCCGGCCCGTTGGGCGGGTCAGATCGCTAGGTTCGGCCCAGTCCGCTCGGCCCGACCCAGCGGACTGCGGGGGTGATTCGACCTGGTGGTCGTCGCGTAGGCGGCTCAGTGACTCGGCCTGGGACAACCGGGCCGGTGTGGCCAGTGACATCACGGGGGCGCCGTAGGTCGTCTCGGGAGGCCAGTGGCCGGGTGGCCAGTGGGCAGGCCGCACGGGGTGCGGACAGGCCGAATAGACTCCGTTCAGGTCGCGGGTGCACCAGGCAGGCAGGCTGTGCTTCGGGCAGGCCACAGCAGGGGCCGGACAGGCGGGCCGCGCTCTGGGAAGGGCGCGGTGGTGGCAGGCAGCGCACCGGCAGGGGTGCGGGGCAGCGCGCCAGGGCTTCTGGCAACATGTGGGGGCGACGGGCAGCAGTGCGGGGGCACCAAGCAGCGCGCAAGGGCGTCGGTTAGTGCGCTAGGGTGCCAGGCAGTGGTTTGGGGGTGCCGGGCAGCGCGCAAGGGTGTCGGGCAGCGCACCAGGGCGCCAGACAGTGGGGCGGGGCGCAGCGGCGTGCGTGCAGGTGGCATGGGGCGCGACGGCGTGCGGGCTGGAGGGTAGCGCGGTGGGGCACGAGTGCCTCGGGTAGCATGTTATTCATTCTCTGTCTTCATCATCGTCACCTCAGTGCCATGCCATCGTAGAATCATCACAAAAAGAACAATAGAGGGGTCGGGCCATGTTGGTTTGGCCCGCACCCTCCGCGTTTAGAGTGGTAGCATTTGGTTCACACGAGCAAAGCTCAACAATTAAAAAATACACCACTTTGTATCAATCTTCATTCGATGCTGAGAAGAAGAAAAGAGTAGCATCAACATTCAACAACCCCTACTTCGATTGTCATTGATCATTGACAAAGTCGCAGGATGGCGGCGTCACTTCGTCAACGTTGGAAGAGGAATGGAGGTACTCGTCATTGGCGGACGTGCGTTTGAAGGTGATGAAGTTGATACGACATCGACATTCTTCGTGGGCGTCGCTTCCCTTTCCATGCCTCAGTTTGAAGAAGGAAGAATATGGCGTCGTCGTTCCTCGGTGGAGACGGGCATTCTTCACGTTCTTCGTTGAGTGGATGAAGTCCTCTCAATTCTCCCAAAGCTCTTCTCTCAAGGATCTCCCAACAAAGGATTATGCCAACCCCCAATAATAAAATATAATACCTTATTATAATGGTGGCATAAAGAATTCAAAAAAATTAAAAAGGTTAAGATTAATTAAAGAAGACAACCCACTTAATTTAATGGGGGTGTAGGCTCAAAAATTAATAGGGGAAAAGGTGGAGAGTTTCACCAAATTTAATTATGGTTCAAGGGGGTTAAAGGGGAGTTAGAGAGGTCGGGTGGGCCCCACCTAATAATCCTCCCAAGGGAGGTTATGTGAGGGTGGTCACCAACACCATAATATCCTCTAAAGGGAGGTTGGGGTGTGGTGGACCCCACCTCCAACCCCCCCCCCCCCTTGTAGATTTTAATCACCAACATAAAACAAATTTAAATCTTTAACTTTATTCAATTTAATTAGAAACCCCCAAAAACTATCTTCCATTATTATTAGAACACAACTGCGGTGAAGGTCCCCTTAAGCGAATGTCGGTGTTGCGAGTTCAACGGTGCCCTCAGATTTCAGTTCTGAGCACCGATTCAAAAGTTATAAAATACCACTCGTACGTTTACTGAACGTACCAGAAAAAATTTTCGGAAAATTATTATCAGTCACCCTCGACCCACTATAGTCGAGGTTAGGCTCTGCCTTGGTGAAACACACCCCAACGAACCCAACGGTACCCTCGTATTTCCAATCCGAGTTATCGTTTAAATGTTATGAATTTTACAATAAAATAATTGTCACTTAATTATTTTTTTGCGGCCAAAAACTAACTTTCTCTGGTGAACCTCGTCGACCCAAGTTAGTATTTTCATAAAGAAAGCATACCCTCAAGATTTTAGCGGTGGTCTCAGATTTTTAATCTGAGTTACCATTTGTAAGTTATAAGCATTTGAAAAATTAAATAATTTATTTATTTATTTTATTTATGATTATGCCAATTTTGGGGTTTCTCACAGGAGGCCCACACCAACTAAAATTAAGACACACCTAGGGTAAACCCACCATCCTTAGTGCAAAGGTGCCCTTGTATTTCTTATCCTAGTAACTATTTAAGAGTTATTCCACTTTTTTAGGAAAACTACTTACGCGTGTTAATTTAAGCTTAACAAAACATCAGAAATCGATTCTGGGCACACCAGGCATCCGAATCACGCGCCGTCAAATTTCGCAGAGTTGTAAAATTCCCATGTATTTAAGAAAAAAATTCTATAGAATTTCCCAGTCTTTACATTCTCCCTACCTCAGGGATTTACGTCACTGTAAGCTACAACTCAAACTATGGGAACAAATGGGGGTACTGAGCACGCATCCGAGCCTCCCGCTCCCATGTGCTCTCCTGGAGGTTCCCATGCTGCCAGCGGACACTCACTAGAGGTATAAACCGTCCACGTAGGACCTGCCCCTGTCAATCCTCAATCTCCACTAGAACCTTTGTTAAAGTCACCTCGTCATCAATGTCCATCTTCCTGTAGACATTGATGTGTGAAGGGTCATGCATGTATCTCCCCAGCTGAGATATGTGGAAGACGTCGTGCACTCGGTGCAACATAGGTGGAATATATAAGTGGTAATCCACCTCGCCTACTCTACTGAGGACCTAGAAAGGTCCAATGAGTCTTGAAGATAACTTGCCTCCTTGGCCGAATCTCTTTAGACCTCGTCGAGGTGAGACCCTTAGAAAGACGTGGTCTCCATCCTCGTACTCCAGAGGTCTCCATCTCCTGTCAGCATATGACTTATGTCTCCTCTTTAGAGTCTTCATCCGCTCCTAGATGACCTAAACCTTATCCATGGTAGCTCTTACCATATCTGATCAGTAGGAAGTGGGACGACTTGGTGAGTCAGTAAACTATCACCCAAATAAAGTCATGTCCCCTGAACATACGTGGAAGACCCATCACGAAGTCACTGGATATCTTATCCCACTTCCACTCTGGGACCTATAAGGGTTGTACCAAGCCTACTGGTTCCTGGTGCCCCACCTTCACTTGCTGACAAGTGAGGCATCGCGAGACAAACTCCGAAGAAGTATGGAATGAACATCTGATAGTAACCAGCCAAGGAAGACGTCCCTCCCCCTTTGGGGGGTAATCCTAGAAACATTTTTTGAAAAGATGTCCCCATGTTCTGTCACTCATGCTTGGAAGTGAAAACTCAAAACTTCTACTGCCACGAGGGTAAGGCTGGCCGATTCAAGAGTGATCGGATGCACCCTCCTATGCATGAGCTTAACCTATGCTTCCTGGGTTTCTTTTTTTGCCAACTAAGGAAAACCTCATCCTAATGTTGTAGTTAAACCACAACCTTTTTGCCTAATACAGTCAATCTGTGTATGAACTGTGGTTGCCCAGTCTATACCCAATCTAATGTCGTAAGGCCTCGGCGCTGCCACCAAGAGGTTCCAACCGAAACTCTAGCCTCAAGGGTCAGATCAGACCGTCGGCGTAAGTTTGATTATCAAGTCTCCTCCCAAAGGTATCTCCAGACTTGAGGGTCAAGTCAACAGTTTAACCGAAAACTCTAGGTCTGGGACAAGAATCGTGGAAGGAAGGAATGATTGGTACCTATGCCTATTGATACAGAAACTAGTAGTAGACATAGAGCGTACCTCGAATTATCCCTAGAGCCTTTCGGTCGCACTCCTTGACCTCATACAACTACTCTCTTCCCCTTCCCTCTAGCTCCCTGAGCATGGAGGGGACTACAAAGGCGGGTGGTTGTAACATGTCGAAATGTACACCACCTCATGCTATTCTTCTAGCTCTTCTTCCACGTCTGATTCCCTACAGATTCATCTGTCCTTGTCACATATTCTTCTCAAAAATTCTTTCACGCGAAAGTCTCTGAGACTGGCGCTTGTTTCCTATTTTCCCAATACTAACATTCACTGGATATATTCGCTCAGCCAAAGAACATTCAATCACAAAGGTTCTCTCTAGCATCCTAACATAAGTAGGAATGCAAAGAGGAATAGTGTTGGCTCAGATGTCCTTAAACACACCTTGCTCAGAGGTCCGAGATCTGAATCACTGATCATATCGTATTCATTGAGTACCAGGAATGGTCAGTACGCCTTGATGAATACTTAGCTACCGACAATTCATCCTACCAAAGCTGTAGAAACTCTAGAGAACTCTTAGCCACCTCCTCAATCCAGTCCTCAGCCGCCTATGAGTCAGGCTCACCTCAGAACCTGAGGGGTATCTGATGCTGAAACACATGTAAGGCACTAAGCCTACAAGTTTCCTTTACCGCTAGTGTCGTTCGTTACTACTGATCAACGGGTAGTGATATAGCTGACACACTACCCAAAGGTACTATCCCAAGCATCGGTCCACATACCAAAGCCTCATCACTATACAGAACATCCTCATGGTCACTCACTAAAAAAGAATAGTAGCTAAGATCACCATATTCTCTACTAGTGTCTCAACTAGGTGGAAAACTCTAGTAATCTCCTCCATCCAGTTTTCTATTTCCTGGGAATCTATCTCGCCTCAAAACCTTGGAGGCCTCTACCGCTAGGACTCGTGCAACATGCTCAGTCGGCGTGCACCGTCCGCTTGTGCAGCTGGGGGTATCTGCTGCCTAACTGGTGGTGGTGCGGCCGGTACACCACCCGAATATTGCAACATAGTAAGAGGGACCTGCACCAGAGCCTCATCGCTCAGTGGGCCATCATCGGGTACTCTCTCGAAACTCCAACTGGCTGTCCGCATGGAGGTATCCTGAAAAGATGTGACACGGTAAAAAGACTATAACTGGTGAGCTGACCTGGTTTGAGTTGACTTAAAGAAAACTTTTGAAAACACACATGCAATCAGTGTTTTCGTGCACTGAGTCAGAAATCAGTATTCAGGGTCCTGGTGTATGGATACGTCGACCGCCGCACCAACACTGGACTCCCTGAACTAAAAACCAAACTCGGTACCTTTAACACTATTGCTTCACAGAAAGGAAATATCAGAGTTCTAAGTTCTGCGGTATAACAGACTCCTTTGATACTAATTTTTCACGACCCATTCCCCAGGGCCCGTGTCATAACTACCCAAATCCCTCCTTCCATAGGCCATGGGCTGGCGACTAGCACCGAAGGCGTAAATCCCTAAAACTGGGAAGGAATTGCCTTTATAAACGTGAACTCACACAACCAGAGTACAAGAAGAAGCAAACACTATGTAAAAGCTGTATAACAAGTGTACTGAAAGTAAATGGGGCCAGAATACAATCCCAACAACAAAGTACAAATTCAACTGAAAAAGGGACAAACAACTGAAAGGTGAAAGAAGCTCTTGGATCATCTTTTGGGGTTCCTACATAAAGGGTAGGTACATATGGACTCCTCAGCACTCCACGTCCTTCAGACTCCACCGTGTGACGATAAATCGCAAGGTCCTCCTCTAGGTACCGTCCATTCCTGGCGCTCTTGGCCTCCATCAGTGTTGTCCGTCGTCTGCAACCAAAGCAATGAGGTGCGGGAATAGCCCGTGCAGGGGTGAGTAATATGATACTCAGTAGGGACCCCGAGACCCTCAAGGTGTCACAAAATCCAACAAGGATAAACCAAAAAGTATGATTTCAATGGATAACCATTACCTAGGTATATTCCCATACATATACCAAAGTTATCAAGTAACCCATCTCAATAATGAGGAAAACACAAAGGTCATTGACTCAGCTCAAACCAGGATTTTCATTAACGAAACCACGAAAACTAGAGAACTCCTCCTCTATCGAGTACAGTGGCCCTGTCACGACTCTGAGGTGCTACTCACTATCCTTGGGCTGCTGAGGTACTCCTCCTGTCAAGTACCGTGGGTCTGCTGCCAAACCGGGTGCTCCGTCCGCTGTGGGTCTGCCACCAAACCGGGCGCTCCCCCCAATAGCCAACAGAGGTACTCCTCCTGTCGAGTTCTGCGGGTCTGCTACCAAACCAAGCATTCCGTCCACTGTGGGTCTACCGCCAAGACAAGCGCTCTTTCCACTGGGCTAGTCGAATCACATCTAATCGAATCAGTCAAGTAGTCGTCAGGTCTCCAACAACTAGGTCTCCGCACTCAGTCTGCTCGTCTTTGAGAGGTTCTGCTACACGATCTACTAGTAGATACTCCAAGTGTCACGAAGACTCATGTGGAAGTATCTCAAAGGACCTCCACGTCATAGGGGTCTCAACGCAACAGACAGCGTGTCAATCAGACGCCCGGTCTGTGAGTTATTAGCATTTTTGTCCTGGGGCCCGGTTGGATTTGTGTACGAACCAACCAGAAAGTAACTCAAATATACCTCGAACTCTCGTGGGGTATACTCAAAGGGATGAATATTCTCCAGGAATACTGGCACCACTGACGGTTTGTCAAACGGACATCCGGTACCAATGATATGGCCCAAGAAGGTAATGGGTCAGTAATGGACCCGGTTCCGGTCCGACCCGGTCGGACCGACTCGGCCCAACCCAGTCTGGGCCGACCCGGTCTGGGTCTGACCCGACCCGTTGGGCGGGTCAGCCTGCTAGGTTCAGCCATGTCAGCTGGGCTTGGGCTAGCGGACTGTGGGGGCAATTCGGCCCGGTGGTCGCCGCGTAGGCGGCTCGGTGACTCGGCCCGGGAAAACCAAGCCAGTTCGGCCAGCAACACCGCGGGGGCGCCACGGGTCGGATCGGGAGGCCAGTAGCCGGGTGGCCAGCGGTCAGGCCGTGTGGGGAACAGACATGCCGAATGGACTCCGTTCAGGCCGCGTGTGCACCGGGCAGGTGGGCCGCACTCCGGGAAGGCTGTGGCAAGGGCCGGGCAGGCGGGCTGCGCTCCGAGTAGGGCGCAGGGCACCGAACAGCACGTCAGGCAGCGTACAGAGGCATCAGGCAATGCGCATGGGTGCCGGGCAATGGCACGGGGGCACCGGGCAGCGCGCAAGGGCATCGAGCAGCATGCCCAGGCGTCGGGCAGGGGCGCGGGGGTGACGGGCAGTGCCTAAGGGCACTGGGCAGTGCGCCCGGGCGCCGGGCAGTGGTGCGGGGTGCGGCGGCATGCGGGTAGGTGGGTAGCACAATGGTGCATGGGGGCCATAGGTAGCATGGTCATCATTCTCCCTCTTTATCACCATCACCTCAGTGCCATGCTGTCATAGAATCATCACAAAAAGAACAATGGAGGGGTCATACCATGTTAGTTTGGCCTGCACCCTCCGCATTTAGAGTGGTAGCATTCAGTTCACATGAACAAAGCTCAAAAATTAAAAATTAAATCACTCTATATCAATCTTAATTTTATGCTGATAAGAAGAAAATAGAAGCATGAACATGCAACAACCCCTACCTCGATTGTCGTTGATCATTGACAAAGTCGCAGAATGGAGGCATCGCTTCGTCAACGTTAGAAGAGGAAGATAGGTACTCATCATTGACAGACGTGCGTTCGAAGGTGATGAAGTTGAGATGATGTCGGTGTTCTTCGTGGGTGTCCCTTCCCTTTCCTTTCCTCAGTTTGAAGAAGGAAGAAGACGACGTCGTCATTCCTCGATGGAGACGGGCGTTCTTCACGTTCTTCGTTGAGAGGATGAAGTCCTCTCAATTCTCCCAAAGCTCTTCTCTCAAGGTTGTCCCAAAAAAGGATTATGCCAACCCCCAATAATAAAATATAATACCTTATTATAATAGTGGCATAAATAATTCAAAAAGATTCAAAAGGTTGAGATTAATTAAAGAAGACAACCCACTTAATTTAATGGGGGTGGAGGCTCAAAAATTAATGGGGGAAAAGGTGGAGAGTTTCACCAAATTTAATTGGGGTTAAAGGGGGTTAAAGGGGAGTTAGAGAGGTCAGGTGGGACCCACCTAATAATCATCCCAAGGGAGGTTATGTGCGGGTGGGCCCCACCACCACAACAACCACCCAAGGGAGGTTGGGGTGTGGTGGCCCCCACCTCCAACCTTCCCTTGGAGATTTTAACCACCAACATAAAATAAAATTAAATCTTTAACTTTATTCAATTTAATTAAAACCACCAAAAACTATCTTCCATTATCGATAGAACACAACTGCGGTGAGGTCCCCTTAATCGAATGATGGTGCTACGAGTTCAATTGTGCCCTCATATTTCAGTTCTGAGCACCAGTTCAAAAGTTATAAAATACCGCTCGCACGTTTACTAAACGTACCAGAAAAAAATTTCGGAAAATTATTATCAGTCACCCTCAACCCACTACAGTCAAGGTTAGGCTCTGCCTTGGTGAAATACGCCCCAACGAACCCAACGGTACCCTCGTATTTATAATCTGAGTTATAGTTTAAAAGTTATGAATTTTACAATAAAATAATTGTCACTTAATTATTTTATTTGTGGCCAAAAACTAACTTTCTCTAGTGGACCTCACCGACCCAAGTTATTATTTTCTTATGGAAAGAATACCCTCAAGAGTTCAGCAGTGGTCTCATATTTTTAATCCGAGTTACCATTTGTGAGTTATAAGCATTTGAAAATTAAAATAATTTATTTAATTATTTTATTTATGATTATGCCAATTTTGGGTTTTTCTCACAGGAGGTCCGCGCCGACTAAACTTAAGTCATTCCTAGGGTAAAATCAGCATCCTGAGCACAATAGTGCCCTCGTATTTCTAATCCGAGTAACCGTTTAATATTTATTCCATTTTTTTAGGAAAACTTCTTACGCACGTTAATTTAAGCTTAACAAAACTTTAGAAATTTATTCCGGGCACACCGGGCCTTGGAATCCCGCGCCGTCAAATTTCATAGACTCATAAAATTCCCATGTATTAAAAAAAAATTCTACAAAATTTCCTGGTCTTTATATCCTGTAATTTATTTTTCAATTCAAGAAGTTCTATTTGATCCATACGATATGGGGGTTTGGAAATTGGCTTAGCATCAGGAACTAAGTCAATTGTGAATTCGAATTCCCGATTAAGTATGACACCAGGTAACTCATTATGAAAAATATCAAGGTATTCATTTACCACAGACACATCATTAATCTAAACCATTCCCTTTTTTTCCACAATATGAGGAAGATAACATTCATTTCCATCTTTCAACAATTTCTTAGCTTCATGATATGTTATCAATTGTATTGGTTCATTCTTGTATACAAACTGAAACTCCTTCTGAAAAAAAACTTCTTTATCTCTACAGTCAATTTTAGCATAATAAACGGAAAGCCAATCCATTTCTAGAATAACATCAAACTTGACTAAGGGTAAAACAACAATGTTTTCAGGTAAAGTATTTCCACACACCACAAAAGAAAGATTCTTATAATTCCTATTTTCTATAATAATTCCCCCTAGGGTTTTAACAACATGTTTAGGTCTAATTTGTTGAGCTGATATTTTCAATTTGCCCAAAAATTTCTTAGATATGAAGGAATGTGTATACCCCATATCAATCAAAATAGTATAAAAATCTAAGTTAATAAATAAAGTACCCGATATAGCTTCATTGGATGGCCCAACATCTGCTGATGTAGTCGCAAAGGATCTCACTCCACCTTTCTTCTTATAGTCGGGCTTCTTCGCATCATTCAGATCTCTCTTTGGGAAGGCATTTGCATAATGACCCATCTCACCACATTTAAAATACTTTAAAATTTTCTTGTAAGTATTAGTATTATGATCATTTTCATTGCAATATCAAGACATATGTCCAAACATACACACATTTAAAACACTTCCATGTTTTTCTAAGACATTCTATAGGGTGTTTCTTGCCACACCTTTCACAAACCATGAAACTGGATTTTCTTACCATCATATTTCTTTGGTTGATTCTTACCAATCTCTTTCCCCCAAGAACTCTTCTTCTCCTTGTTGACAAAATGAACTTGATCATCAATAAACTCCATCTCTATTCTCTCAGCACATCAGACAAGTTTTTCATAACTTATAAATTCACAGGAGGCAAATTCCTTTCGATACCTTGGATTTAGTCTTGAGTAAAAGCCGTTGACTTTGCTATCAAGATCCATAATAGTATTTGGATCATACCTCGACAGTCGGGTGAAGTTCGCTTCATACACAACCACTGAATCCTCATACATTTGCTTCAATTCAAGGGATTTATTCTCCATCATAATTCTCACAACCTTAGGAAAATATTTTTCAAGGAAAATACTTTTAAATTCATCCCTCTCTAAGGCATCAAAATCATATCTACCCATGATATTCCTTATGATTTACCACCACTGTTTAGCTTCACCTTCAAAACAATAAATGGAAAGACTTACCTTTTTATTGTATGAACATCCCATAACATCAAATATATTTTCAAGGGCTTTAATCCATCCTCCAACTGCTACTGGGTCAGAAGATCCATTGAAAACAAGAGGGTGTTGTCTCATAAACTTTTCTAGTAATGTAATTTTCTATTTTGGTACCTCTATTTTTTTTCTTGCATGTATTCCACCACCATTTATTGCTAGTGTTAGCTGATCCATTACCATCACAAACTGCTCGGTTCCAATCCCTACCATTCCGGGATGTAGATCCGGAAGGATGTCGTTCTGTCGGTGCCTCTCCTCTTCAGCATCCCTGCTCCTTCTGTGGATAAACATTTTGAACAAACATATCTTAGATGAAGAAACATGGTAATATTTAAATTCTATAACATTTCAAATTAATGATAGAGTAGAAATCATTTATTGTATTCTTTTATCATCATCCTAACCCCTAAAGTTATCTAAACCATCCTCTGATACCAACTATAAGGACTGGGCCTTATTATATTCAAAATATTGAATTTAGTCAAGAAAACACTTCCTTTTACATTGAGGATCTTTTCATGTTTATATCTTTAGAGAATTGGGTCATAATACATTCATAACATTACACATTGTTATAGAGTGGATACCCTAAAAACAGTTTCCATATTTTTCAAAATTGAAAATATTAAAACCTAAAACATGATTCCTTGACAATTATTCAACATTTAACATGGATTTGTTCTTTTTATTACACATCCATTAACCTATGAAAATCATTTAAAACTTTTTATGATCACAAAAACTCATTAAGGGATAGAAAAATAATAAATGAACACATTAGTCCATGAATACTTATAACATATGAAAATTATTTTCAGAAGACATACTTATCACCTGTATATATATATATAATTAATTTGTGAAACATGATATTTCCAAAATACCTAAGAACATAAGTAGAACAATAAAGGTATCTTTGGGCATTACTTACATAGTCTTGTAACCCTCTCAGCTACCTTATATTTGTAACCCTCAAGGCTACCTTAATAATTGTGTAACTATCACAATTACATTTAGAGTGACCATACGACCGACCTCCAACTTACACATACCCAATGCATTGGAGGGAGATATAGGTCACACCCTTAATCATAAACAATTCCCAAGAACCAGAACATAATCATACAACATTAATAATATCATAAAAACATTGCTTTTGAATTTTGTAAAACATAATTTTAAAAGAGGATTTTAAAATAAAATACCCTTATAAATATCATAAAATTGAAGAGAAACTCAATAAAGTGGATGGAATACACTATAATTAGACATAATTAAACATAATATAAGATAAAACCATCACAAAATTAATTTTAATAACACATAAATAACGAAGTAGAAGGTTAACCAAAGAATGGAAATCGGGTTAAGAATTCCCTTACCTTAGGATTGTATTACTTAAAACATGTTTAATCATCCTGTATAATGGTTAAAAGAGTGTTATTAGTATTTTTCAGAAACATTTTCATGTTTGTAACATGTTATATGATCATTTAATAACCTCATTTTACCCCTTAATTGTTAGTATTTTGTTCCTTGCACTGTTTTGGGTGAGTTCCTTACATGATTTCCATGATTGGTTCATGATGGATGTTCTTGTCGATTGGAAGTGAAACTCCAAAATTGGAATGGAAAGGTATTTAAATATTTCCATTACCATAATTTATACCATTTATAATTTTGATGTTTTATATGAGGTTGATTCATATGTTAAAACATTAATGATGTTTGTTTAGATCATTTTAGTGGTTCTTTGATAATAACAACCTCATTTTGTCTTATAAATTAAAACCATGATTACAAAAGAATTAAAAAAACTATGGATGTTACATAATACATATATTATAACTTGTTTCAACAATAGAAATGGTTTGATGACTAGACTTGAAATAATTAATTTAAATTGAAATCACATCGTCCACGATGTCGGTAATTCGACACATCACAGACAATGTTTTTATTCCTTGAATAAGTGGGAGAGGAGAAAAATAATGATGATAAATTTTCCATGAACATGAGAACATCCAGAATATACATGATTTCTTAAGATTTCAATCATATTGGGTAAGAAGAGATTAATAAATAATTAGAAAAGAAAGGAACTCAAAATAAAAGAATAATTGAGAAATCTCTTACAAAAATTCGGCAGCCTAACTGCTATGCAACATGGTTTTAGAAAAAAATTTAAAAAGGTAGGGGAAAAGGGTCACCCATCCATAGATGAATAATAATACAAAATATAACAATAATAAGAAGGAAATAAGAACATGGTATGGAAACTTGAAAGTTATACCACATAAAAGAGAACTTGAATGGAAAAATTAAGAAATTGAGAATTTTCTTACCTTGTAGAGTAACTCTTAGAACATGAAGGTTGGGACCTTGGGGGCTTGAAGAAACCTTGGGAGGGCTACTAGGGAGGTAAGGAGGATAGATATTTGTTTAGTAGGAATTTGGAATGAAGTTAATGAAGGAATGTGTAACACCCCAGGTAAATAAAGAATATGACATTTTCATATTTATCCATATTTGTTTTTGAATAAAATATTAATATTACTTTAAAGGGAATGCTATTCTCGAGGGCGTACCCAATACGCAACAATGAGTTTCTTGGGAATCTTACGTTGCACTCTAATAATAAAATAATATTATTTTAAATTGTAGTTAATGCCTAGCCGTTGTAATGGTGGGAATGAACAGAACTAACTACTAAATGATTATATATGTTTGTCAAATCTTTTTACTTTTTATAATAAATGTTAGAGGATTAAAAATGCGAATGAATCCAATTTTAAGCGTAAACATTTTAATATTCTTTAAAAGGTCGATTAACCGCCTTTTGATGATGAACCTCTTTTAAATCCACCTTTTGAAAATTTTATGTGTTATATTTGAAAAAATAAAATTCTTCTTTAGAATCGGGACATCAAAATTTACTTTGTGTAAATTTTTGGTATTTTTTCGATAAAGTTCATTTTTTAATGAATGGTGAAAAATGTTGTATTTTAATTCAAAAACTCATTTTAATCTGATTTATTTATATGGATAGATTATATTTTTAATTTAGATTAAAGTGTATTTAGAATATATTTTTACCATTTAATCTAATGGTGATCTTTGGAATTAATTTCACTTTAAAATTGGACTTAAACTAGTGTCAATCTTTTAATAGATATTGTTTCTTAAAAACACGCTATTTGTTTTAACAGTGGGAATTAATTATTAAATTAATTAATGAAACATATATGTTTTGAATTTTGTAAAATAGACATCATTTTTGAATTCAAAACATCAAATATAGCTTAGGGTGAATTTTTGGTATTTTTCTGGAAAACTTCAATTTTTGATGAATAGTGAAACCACTAAGTGGTAGTTTAAAAAGTGATTTTTCATTTAAATGAAACATTACCACTTCTGTGATTTGAATTTCAAAAATCCGACATACATGGTTGTCATTAGGATGTAAAATGTGGTTCAATGGGATTAAAATATTTTTTTGGTGAATAGTAACTTTTAAGTTTTTAATCGCGATTAGAGGTAATTAGTGTAATTTAAGGTAAAAATAATGTTTTAATAAAATGAAAAGACCTAGACACATGTCCTACCCTCATTGGATGTGTCATGGACGACCAAGAAAATCCATGGGTCAACTTGGGGACCCCATGGAGCCACTTTGGTTGGAAAATGACATAAATAACTTTTTATTTAAAGTTAAAATAAAAATGTCACAAGCATGAGATGTTTCACTAAAACAATTTTTAAATGGGGTTATACAAGTCATATTTTTGACAATAAATATTCATTATAAATCTAAAAAGATTTCCAACATCATGATATTTTTTTTATAATTTTTAGACATTAAATAAATAAAATTATTTATGACATCATGATGATGCAGCGATTACCTCATTAATAAAGGATTTAAATAAAATGAAAAGATAATGTCAAAACTATAACTTACACTTGTCAAAGACCTATTGGATGAGTATCTTTCGAACCCTTGCCACCTTATCTTCGAAATACATCAATGTGGGACCTTTAAAATCCGATACTCATTTGAAAATAAAGTAACATTTTGTAACATTCCAAGAGTGCCCCTCCTCTCCTATTATAAAAGGCCCCCACCTCTACCACCTTACCCACACCTCTCAAGCCTTTGTCTCAGCCATACCCTGCTCATTTTGCCTCTCCACATCCCTCTATTACTCCTAGAAGCCTCACTTTGGGCAGAAGTCTTCCCAAGGAAGCCTTTGAGCTCAAATCTAAGAGAGATACTCGATTTTAAGGAGATTAAAGAACGATCGAGTCATGTCAGACACGAGGTAAGGGATCCTACTTCTCTATTACTTTTTAAGTAAACTCTTTTATGTAATTCCTTTTAAGATCATCTTTCTTATGATTAGGATGTTCTTTTATATTACTCCTACTGTACTTTTTATGTTCATATGATGAGAGATCCTATTTTCTTTCATCAATCCATTTTGGCAGTTTTGAGTGGCGCCGTTAGGCTGCCGAATTTTCGTAAGAGATCCAACCACTCTCTTTCTTTATAAGTACTATCTTTTATGTAATTTCTTCAAAGCTCAACTTTATTATGTTTGGGGATGTTATTTTATATTATTCATTCTGTACTTTTTATGTTCATATTATGAGAGACCCTATTTGATCTCATCAGTCCATTTTTGGAAGTTTTAAGTGGCGCCGTTAGGCTGCTGAGTTTTCGTAAGGGATTTTTCATCTCACTTTTATTCCTGTGAGATTTAGGCTAAACTTTCCACCATTTCTATTGAGTGGTATATATACTTCCCATTATTCTACTCTTTGTGTAATATACTTTCATTTATGAGTATTTACATCAATGATGTATTGTCCTTCTTTCATGGGGTGTATGTTTCGAAAGATACCCAAGTCGTTAAGGGAACCTTTCACCCTCCTCTTTTAAAAAGACTTCTTTTGTTGGGTCTTTTAATTTACATATTTTTATGTTGGGATATGTTCTTATATATCCTTATTGATTTAAATTTTATGTCCATGTGATGAGATACCCTTTTTATCTCTCATCAACTCATGTTGATGTGACACCGTTAGGCTGTCAAGGGAACTTCTTAACCCAATTTTGATTTCTTTGGGTTCAACATGTAGTTATTGAATATGTCATCCTTTTAATATGTGTGAATGACCTTTGATTATTTTACACTTAATATCCACTTATATTGGGTGTATTTATATTTGTCGCACATAATTATGAGATTGATTTATCCTTAATTTAAGGATACCATCTTTATAATGGATTTCATCTCAATTTACATTTCCATTGAGACTTCATTGTTGTTATGAACCAATTCACTCTTATAAGGTGTATATACTATCATTTGGAATATTATATCATGAATCTCTTTATTCTCATGATATTATAAAGTTTTTATTAAATGTTATTCCTCAATTATTGTATTCAAGTGTCTCTCATTTTGTTAAAAACCCTTTAACTAAAATATCATTTTAAATGTTTTAATGATTAAATCTTATAAATATTTCTCATTAACATCCATGATTTAAAAATGGTTTTAAGGATTTAGTTATATGGATATTAATGGTTTAAAATGTTAAAAGATTCAAAGTGGTATGGGACACTTTGATTCAAAAATCACTTTATTAAATGTTTTAAATGGTTTTGAAAATGGTTTTTAGAATGGATTCATTATTTCAATTTCTTAAAATGTTATATTGTTATTGCAATTTGGGAATGTTATCCTTCCATTATGATTAAGTTATGTGCTATGATTATGTTATGGTTCTTGGGCATTATTATGAAGATGGGTGGTTCCATGATAAACTAAGGGCGGGTGAGCCCGTTATAGCTCTCCAATGCATTGGGTAACACGAAGGGGTTAAACGTTAAGGTTTCTCCGAAGAGATTTAGGGAATATACTGTGATGGGTATTCCAAATGTAACCAAGAGGGTTACTCCCTACATAAGGATGCTATGAATGCCTCAAGTTACCTTTATGTCTTATGATTTATATGATTTATTCATGATTTTATGAGGTATGTTAAAGTGCATATGTTTTATGGGTAAAGTATAATTTCATTCTTATGTATATATGTACTCATGTTTCCTTTCCATACTTTTTATAACCCTTAATGATCTTTTTATGCTCATCCCAAGTTTTTTTGAAATGTTTTTCACAGGTCAAGGGAATGGTACATGATATGATGATAATGTCAAGGAAGTGACAAGAAATAATCCATGTTTTATTTTAAATATGTTTCCATTGATGGGAAAAATGAATACTATATTTTATGTAACCACTTTGTTTAAATTTTGAATGTAATGCAAGTTTTATGATCTAATTCTCTAAAACTCTAAACCTGAAAAGATCCTCAATGTGTAATCTTGTAATAACTCAAGATTAAGTAAGGTTTAAGGCTGGGGCCTTATAGTTGGTATCAAAGGTCGGTTTAGATAAGTTTATAGGTTAGGGTAATCTCTAAGAATAAGTGACATTACCATAATGGTTAGGATTTCAGAAAGAGTCATAGTTTTAGATAAAGTGAATGAGTAAGTATAACTTAGTGTTTATCTTCCTCATTAGTACATGATGATTTTGTTGATATATGCACACTGACATTTCTATTTTTAGTAAATGGATGGATCAAGCAGGCACCAATGTGACAATGGGTTTGATGGAAACTGTGGTGGTTCTTTGATTAAGAGACTGGATGAAATGGGGGATTCAATGAGGAATCTTGTGGTTGTGCTAAAACAACTATCAAGGATTCATGATCAACCACTTGAACCTTGGTGAGTTCTCTAATGCATCATGTACGAGATGACCAACTCGATGTGGAAGTTCAGGAAATAATTATAAAGGTAACCAATAGGGTTTATATGATCCATACTTTTTAGGTAATTATGGGTTACTCTATGATATGATGGAAAATGAAAGGCATGAGATAAACTTGAGGTTAAAATATGTTATGATCATTTTTGAATATTTTATCTCGTTTTGTAGAATGTTTTAAGAATTATATAGTTTTGGAAAAAGGACAACACGCAGACCATGTGACAACCCGTCGCGTCGGACAAAGCTGGGGGAATCGAACCCACAACCAAAGTGCGACTGGTATTTATCGCCTACCACTGGACTACGCGAAGTACCTGGTTAGTTTGACTAATTCTTTTTAGTTAGATGATTTTAGGAATCAAGAGTAAGTTTATTTTGGGTTATCTATGGAAATGATTAACCTATAATGGAAGATATGTGATTAGGTTAATTAATTTTCAATATGAGACTTTAAGAGAAACTAATGTTATTTGGAGATAAATGTTAATTTTTACCTTGGAAGACTATGTGATTAAATCCTTCAAATATTTGGGTTTCAATCTTAGTTGGGTTTACTTTGAATAATTTTATGAATAAATTGTTTATTGAATGGTCTTTGTTGAACTTTGGGTATTGTTTGACAAATTTTGGAGATTAATAATAGTTTTTATTTTTATAAAGGATTATACATTTGTGGATTATCTGATATCATACTAACATTTTTTGGTTTTGGATTTTGTCTAAAGACCTGTGAAATATATAGTTCTCTTTTCTGGATTAAGTGATTCTCAAGAAGTTGATTATAATACTCTTAATGCGAACAAGTCTTCCTAAAAACTCGTCTTTTGGAGAAAATATTAGCTTGATTAAGGAATCTAGTAAAAGTTGAAAGTCTAAGTGACAAGTAAGTATGTTTCATTATGATTTATTTAAGCTCAAAAATAAATTCCTCAATGAAGAGTAACTTAAAACAAAAATGTTGTCTGTTAACTTTTCCTACTGGGGAATCGAATACCGTTTAACCCATCACAAAGTTGTGATTTTCTTGTGGTTAACTTTCTCCTAGACATGTTTAATATCACTCTCCATCAGAACATGACCCTTTGTTTTCTCCTCCATATCCATATTTTCATACTTTGAATCCTATTATGGGTTAACTCGGGTGACATTTGTACTTCTCTCCCATTATTTTAAAGTAATAGTTTTACTGACTCTTGTTCCGATGTGGGATTTTCAATGAAGCTTCCAAGCCTAATTTTAAAATTGTGAGGACACAATTCCCAAAAGGGGGGAAGGATGTAACACCCCAGGTAAATAAAGAATATGAAATTTTCATATTTATCCATATTTGTTTTTTAATAAAATATTTATATTACTTTAAAGGGAATGCTATACTCGAGAGCATACCCAATACGCAACAACGAGTTTCTTGGGAATCTTACATTGCACTATAATGATAAAATAATATTATTTTGAATTGTAGTTAACGCCTAGATGTTTTAATGGAGGGAATGAAAAGAAATAACTAATAAATGATTATATATGTTTGTCAAATATTTTTACTTTTTACAATAAATGTTAGAGGATTAAAAATGAGAATGAATCCAATTTTAAGCGTAAACATTCTAATATTCTTTAAAAGGTCGATTAACCGCCTTTTGATGACGAACCTCTTATAAATCCACCTTTTGACAATTTTATGTGTTATATTTGACAAAATAAAATTCATCTTTAGAATTGGGACATCAAAATTTACTTTGTGTAATTTTTTGGTATTTTTCCGATAAAGTTCATTTTTTAATGAATTGTGAAAAATGTTGTATTTTAATTCAAAAACACCTTTTAATCTGATTTATTTATATGGATAGATTATATTTTTAATTTAGATTAAATTTTATTTAGAATATATTTTTACCATTTAATATAATGGTGGTCTTTTGAATTAATTTCACTTTTAAATTGGACTTAAACTAGTGTCAATCTTTTAATAGATATTGTTTCTTAAAAACACGCTATTTGTTTTGACAGCGGGAATTAATTATTAAATTAATTAATGCAACATATATGTTTTTAATTTTGTAAAATAGACATCATTTTTGAATTCAAAACATCAAATATAGCTTAGGGTGAATTTTTGGTATTTTTCTGGAAAACTTCAATTCTTGATGAATAGTGAAACCACTAAGTGGTAGTTTAAAAACTAATTTTTCATTTAAATGAAACATTACCACTTCTGTGATTTGAATTTCAAAAATCCGACATACATGGTTGTCATTATTATGTAAAATGTGGTTCAATGGTATTAAAATAATTTTTTAGTGAATAGTAACTTTTAAGTTTTTAATCGCGATTAGAGGTAATTAGTGTAATTTAAGGTAAAAATAATGTTTTAATAATATGAAATGACCTAGACACATGTCCTACCCTCATTCGATGTGTCATGGCCGACCAAGGCAATCCATGGGTCAACTTGGGGACCCCATTGATCCACTTTGGTTGGAAAATAACATAAATAACTTTTTATTTAAAGTTAAAATAAAAATGTCACAAGCATGAGATGTTTCACTAAAACAATTTTTAAATGGGGTTATACAAGTCATATTTTTGACTATAAATATTCATTAGAAATCTAAAATGATTTCCTATATCATGATATTTTTCTTTTATAATTTTTAGACATTAAATAAATTATATTATTTATGACATCATGATGATGCAGCGATTACCTCATTAATAAAGGATTTAAATAAAATGAAAAGATAATGTTAAAACTATAACTTACACTTGTCAAAGACCTATTGGATGAGTATCTTTCGAACCCTTACCACCTTATCCTCTAAATAAATAAATGTGGGACCTTTAAAATCCAAAACTCATTTGAAAATAAAGTAACATTTTGGAACATTCCAAGAGTGCCCCTCCTATCCTCTTATAAAAGGCCCCCACCTCTACCACCTTACCCCCACCTCTCAAGCCTTGTCTCGGCCAACCCCTACTCATTTTTCCTCTCCACATCCCTCTATTACTCCTAGAAGCCTCACTTTGGGCAGAAGTCTTACCAAGGAAGCCTTTGAGCTCAAATCAAAGAGAGATACTCGATTTTAAGGAGATTAAAGAACGACCGAGTCATGTCGGACACGAGGTAAGAGATCCTACTCCTCTCTTTCTTTTTAAGTTCACTATTTTATGTCATTCCTTTTAAGCTCATATTTCTTATGATTGGGATGTTATTTTATATTACAGCTACTTTAATTTTTTATGTTCATATGATGAGAGACCCTATTTTCTCTCATCAATCCATTTTGGAAGTTTTGAGTGGCGCCGTTAGGCTGCCGAATTTTCGTAAGAGATCCAACCCCTCTCTTTCTTTTTAAGTACTCTCTTTTATGTCATTTCTTCTAAGCTCATATTTCTTATGTTTGGGGATGTTATTTTATATTCATAATTCTGTACTTTTTATGTTCATATTATGAGAGACCCTATTTGATCTCATCAATCCATTTTTGGAAGTTTTAAGTGGCGTCGTTAGGCTGCTGAGTTTTCGTAAGGGATTTTTCATCTCACTTTTATTCCCGTGATATTTATGCTACACTTGCCACCATTTCTGTTCAGTGGTATATATACTTCCCATTATTCTACTCTTTGTGTAATATACTTTCTTTTATGAGTATTTACATCAATGATGTGTTTTCCTTCTTTCATGGGGTGTATGTTTCGAAAGATACCAAAGTCGGTAAGGGAACCTTTCACCCTCCTCTTTTAAAAAGACTTATTTTGTTGGGTCTTTTGATTTACATATTTTTATGTTGGGATATGATCTTATATATCCTTATTGATTTAAATTTTATGTCCAAGTGATGAGATACCCTTTTTATCTCTCATAAACTCATGTTGATGTGACGCCGTTAGGCTGTCAAGGGAACTTCTTAACCCAATTTCGATTTCTTTGGGTTCAACATGTAGTTATTGAATATGTCATCCTTTGAATATGTGTGAATGACCTTTGATTATTTTACACTTAATATGTAGAGACCCGTATCTTGACGTACATGGACATTACATTACTTTTGCGGAATACTTAGTACATAACAAAAACACACACACAAGGACCGTAATAGTTTAGTGTCTTTGGAAACTCGGAACGTAATCTTCTAATCGTGGTGAAAGATCCTCAATATCTCCCATAAAGATCTTCCCTTTTTCTTTTTTACCTAAAACCATTCCTTATATCCTGGGGAAAATAAAACATAAAAGGGTGAGCTCAAATGCTCAGTAAGGGTAAACAAAAGAAAATCAATCACATCATATTCATAAGAACATAACTTTTGGAAATCTTAACCTGCAAAAGAGAGCATAATTTCATAACATGGGATAAATCATAGAAGTGAAATGTAATCCCAATAATCATAACTTAAAACATGAAACTTTGTGGCATACACACATAATCATAGAGAATCATTTCTTGTTAGTCAAGACTCATTGCCAAGACTATCTTAGTGGACAAAGTCCCTTTCTGAATCGAGTGACCCTCGTTTCAGTCCTGTTTCACTGAACCGGTATAACCTACCGTTCCATCCCTGTCTATCTCATGAGATATAAAATCTTTACCCAATTAATTGGAGGGAGATATAGGTCCCACCCATCTTATAATGAATCCTTTCTTATGTGTGCCACATAATCATAAAACATACATCATCGCATAACACATGTAACAAAAATGGGATTCTTGAAACATCATGACATCATAAATCAATTCATATAAGATAAAGGAATTCATAAACATAATTCCATCACAACATAGTCAAATCAATGTAAAAATATGGATAGAAACAGAACCCTTTATTATCTTAGATGGAAAATAATTTTGATAAAACACTTGAATTGAATTCTTGAGGAAAATATCCTTTCTTCTTCAAAATCAATTTCTTTTCACAAAACATCATGCAATTTTAAAAGAAAGATATTTTATTGAAAATAGTCATGAAATCTTTTAGAGGAAGCTTCATGAAAATAAGGCTTTATAAAACAGTAGAAATCCGTTCGTGCCGTATAAGTTAAAAAAAACATTCTTCGTACTTTTGTCGGAAAAGTCAAAAAGTACCTCGTACGACAAAAGATTCCTTTCATACATATTACTAAAAACTCACCGAAGGGTAAAAATGGTTTTAAACAATTGTAGGTGGATGGAAATAATATTACATTTTGATGAAACATGGATGTGGATGATAAAATACACCCCAGTAAATACTTACGAATAAACAATCTCGGATAAAAAATGAGATTGTGATATTTCCCTTACCTTAGGTCCGATTTGCTTTGTACGTGTCCGAAGCTCCTGTATAATGGTTTAAATAATGTTATTGACTTATTCCAGAATCATATTCATTGTTATGATATCATATATGGTTCACTTATGACATTATATTACCCGTTCTTTTTTAAATTCCATGTTAAAGAAGTGTTTTGGGTAAAATCGTTTCATTTTATCGTAGGTGTTTTGACTTGTTGTTCTTGACATTATTATTACTTATATCATGATTTACTTACTTCCAGAATATAAAATATGATTTATATATCATATATATTCAGTATATATATATATATATATATAAGATAGATAAATGAAATGAAAAACACCGTTCATGGAGACGGTAGTCCGTACGTACGCATGAACGCTGTTTTCCTTTCCTTATTGTCTTGAATGGAAGTAAGTAGATGAAATACATATATATATATATATACATAAATCCAGTAGCTTTATAATGTCATATATTTCATTATTATTTCTTATATATACTTTATAATCATTCTTAAATGGTTAACATGGAGAATGAATCTCATCGCGTCGTGGAGACGGTAGTCCGTACGTACGCACGAGCGATGATATCATTTCCATAAATATTGAATTGAATTGGAGTGGATTATAAAATATATCAGAATCAATATGATGTTGTAATAACTATGTATAGTTATTCTTTACACCATTATACCCATCCATGTAAGGTGGTGGTGGAAAATAGATTACACCACGGCGTGGAGACGGTATTCCGTACGTACGCACGCGCAGTGATTTCTTTTTTCCATAGGATGGATAGATGGTGAAATAGGGTTGTTTCATACTTATAATAACATATCAGTATATGAGTGATACTGATGTTATTACTTCATAATGAAACAACCTAAGAAGAAGAAGTGGAAGAAGAAATAAAGATGAAAGAATTGGTAACGGTAATTACCTCTTCTTTGAAGCGCCTTTTGGAGACCTCCTCTTAGGGAACTAAAATTGGTCTTTGAAGAATACCAGAACCTCTAGGATGTTGCTAGGGAAGTGGAGAAGATATTTTGTCAGGGGTTGGACGAGATTGACTGCTCAAATTGGTGTGAGGAGGAGGGGGAGGAGGTGTCCTTTTATAAGGGAGGAGAGGGGCACCTTAGGAATACCTCAAAATATTATTTTATATTAATGTCAAAATCGGTTTATAATGGTTCCAAAGGGTCTTATTTCGAAGCTAAAGTGGGGATGGGTCGAAATCCTATAAACCAATAGGATTTAGACAAGTTTATGGTATTATTTTAACCTTATCAATTAGATTTAACTCTAAGTTAAATAATTTAACTTTTACCGTGTCTTTTTGTTTTCTTTCACTATATGGTTAATACACTTACTATAACATGACAAACGAACCCCAAATTGTTTATTATTAATATATATATCCTTATCTAAGTCATTTGGCCGAACCTTAGATTTTTAGGAATAAAATAACAATTAATAATATAATATTTTATTTAAAAACTATTTTGTGTCAATTTTGACACTATTTGATATATGATTTTTGTGAAAGTCATAACAGAATTATATGTTCGAACCAAGTTGATTAAATCAACACTAATATATCATAATAACCTAGAAAATTAGTGTAATTCATAAAAAGTCTCAAATTACATTCATTTGAGCATTTATAACATCAATTATGTTAATATTTCCTTAAAAGGGTAATTACTGCATCATCATTGTGTCATAAATAAATTAATTTATTTAAAGTCTAAAAATTATAAATAAAATATAATTATGTAGGAAATCTTTTTATCTTTCTAATGAATATTTATAGTCGAATTTATCTTATGTATAACCCCATATTAAAAATTTTTTAGTTATTAAACTTTGATTTTAACTATTTTAACTATTCATTAAATAAAATAATATTAAATGTCATAATCTAATCCAAGTGGACCTAAATGGTCATATTATATTCATAAGGTTGTTTTTGGTCGAATTACACTTATCCAATAGAATTAGGACATGTGTTAGGGTAATAGTAATATCATATTTACCCTTAGTTACCCTATTTACTATTAACCGTGGTAAAAAAAAGTAAAAAGTTACTATTCACCAAAAATTATTTTCATCTCATTGAACCACATTTTACTTACTGACATCAACCGTGTCTCTCGGATTTTTGAAATTCCATTCACAGAAGCGGTAAAATTAAGTTTTATGAAAAATTCAGTTTTTAACCTACCACTTAGTGGTTTCACTATTCATCAAAAATTGAAAGTTTTCAGAAAAATACCAAAATTTCACCCTAGGCTAATTTCGGTATTCCGAATCCAAAAATGAAGTCCATTTTGAAAAATAAAATTTATAAAATTTCAAAAAGTGGTTATTATTATTCATAACAGCTAGTTTTAATAATATTTTAATAGCATATCGTTGTTTAGTGAAACTCGGTATTGCGTACGACGCAAGCTATCGAGGAAGGTCGCGATTGCGTGTAATGCAAGGCAAGTCAAGGATGCGTGTTGTGCAAGCTCCTTTTGGTGTAGCATACAACACAAGACATTAGTGAAATAAAAAAGAATATTTTTCATAAAATCTCGGGCTGTTACATAATATCCACTTATATTGGGTGTATTTATATTTATCGCACATAATTATGAGATTGATTTATCCTTAATTTAAGGATACCATCTTTATAATGGATTTCATCTCAATTTACATTTCCATTGAGACTTCATTGTTGTTATGCACCAATTCACTCTTATAAGGTGTATATACTATCATTTGGAATATTATATCATGAATCCCTTTATTCTCATGATATTATAAAGTTTTTATTAAATGTTATTCCTCAATTATTGTATTCAAGTGTCTCTAATTTTTTTAAAAACCCTTTAACTAAAATATCATTTTAAATGTTTTAATGATTAAATATTATAAATATTTCTCATTAAAATCCATGATTTCAAAATGGTTTTAAGGATTTATTTATATGTATATTAATGGTTTAAAATGTTAAAAGCTTCAAAGTGGTATGGGACACTTTGATTCAAAAATCTTTTTATTAAATGTTTTAAATGGTTTTGAAAATGGTTTTTAGAATGGATTCATTATTTCAATATCTTAAAATGTTATATTGTTATTGCAATGTGGGAATGTTATCTTTCCATTATGCTTAAGTTATGTCCTATGATTATGTTATGGTTCTTGGGAATTATTATGAAGATGGGTGGTTCTGTGATAAACTAAGGGCGGGTGAGCCCGTTATAGCTCTCCAATGCATTGGGTAACGCGAAGGGGTTAAACGTTAAGGTTTCTCCGAAGAAATTTAGGGAATATACTCTGATGGGTATTCCAAACGTAACCAAGAGGGTTACTCCCTACGTAAGGATGTTATGAATGCCTCAAGTTACCTTTATGTTTTATGATTTATATGATTTATTCATGATTTTATGAGGTATGTTAAAGTGCATATGTTTTATGGGTAAAGTATGATTTCATTCTTATGTATATATGTACTCATGTTTCCTTTCCATACTTTTTATAACCCTTACTGAGCTTTTTATGCTCATCACAAGTTTTTTTGAAATGTTTATCACAGGTCAAGGGAATGGTACATGATATGATGATAGTGTCAAGGAAGTGACAAGAAAGAATCCATGTTTTATTTTAAATATGTTTCCGTTGATGGGAAAAATGAATACTATCTTTTATGTAACCACTTTGTTTAAATGTGGAATGTAATGCAAGTTTTATGATCTAATTCTCTAGAACTCTAAACCTGAAAATATCCTCAATGTTTAATCTTGTAATAAATCAAGATTAAGTAAGGTTTAAGGCTGGGGCCTTATAGAATGGGTTGGTATTTAAAGAAAAATTGATGGATTGTTTTAAATATTTCTAAGGGACACCTCATTGGTGGTATTTGAAAAACCATGGGTTTGCCCATGGTATTTACCCATGTTATAAACCAATTGGGACACATCATAATTTATTTTAATGTACACAAGTATACCAAATTTATTACATCATTATTACATCATTAATGATGTCATTAACACACCGAAACTCAAAACTGTATTTTTTTACTATTCACCGAAAAATCAACTGTTTTAGAAAAATCCCAAAAATTCACCCTAACTATTTATTTATGTGTATAATTCATAAATGAATTCCATTTTTTGAAAATAATTTTCTAAATTGTTTGAATTTAATTTTTAAATAAAATCATACTTCATTGAAAAATATATAATTTAAAAACTATAACTACTTTTATATCACATTTAAAAATTAATCAAGATGTCATTATCTTAAAACCTTAATAAAATAAAATAATAATATATTTTTTTTATTAATTAGGGTAATATTACTATACATATTAATATTTATAAGGGTATATTACTATTCACCAAAAAAACAAGTTGGTTCTAATAGACTCCAAATATCATACTGAACACAATTATAGGTGACCATTTTTCAAAATTCTAAACATAGAAGTAGTAAAATTATGTTTAAAGGATGGTTTTAAATATTTATATTAAATTTTTTTTCAAGAATTTAAATTTATTTTTAGAAAACCTTGGGGTGTTACATGATAATTGAAGAAAAAGGAGAACTTAAAACCCCTTAATAGGTGGTTTAATCATGAAAAAAATCATTAGTGGTTGAGGCATGTTACAATATAGTAAAATATATAATGCATTGGATAGTTGAATGTGGATTCTTATTTTATATGATTTAAACAAACTCTTTAATGATATAAAAAGGTATGATGGAAAATTTTATACTTTTAAAAAGGATGAATCAATCAATGTGAAAGGATATATAAGCACCGAACTATGTGAAAGTTTGAATGTAGAGAAGTTTTCTTTATTAATGGGATAAAGAAAAATAACTTAAGTTCCGATGAACATTTTGATAATGGGGATGTGGTGATATTTCGTAAGAATGGATGTTTAATTAATAGGATAATGGTTGACATAATCAATATCATTGTAAAACCTACAAGTGGTGATCAAAATAGTTTTATCATGATCATGAAGAAGATAAATAAAGTTTTTCATAGAATACATGGACATTTTTTTAAAATAATGTGGATAATAATACAAAATATTAATATATGAAAAATATACCAATTGTTAATCATTGAAGACTTAACACATAGGAGAGGCTTAGCCACTTTAAGAGGTGTAACAAAGATAAAATTATTTGTGCTATAAAAATATTTTTGTCTAATAATGGATCTGTATAAAAGAATAAACAGTTTCAGGAATATGTTGAGAATAATTTAATAAGGAATGAATATAGTTCCCCATACACACCCAAAAAAATGCATTATTTTAGCGGAATAATCATAGTTTTATACACATGTGAATGATTGTGTTATTGTAGGTTGAAATAATTAAAATATTTTGAAGATAAGATTACAAAGTGTCTATCTTTATTCTCAAATGGTACTCACTCTAACTAAATTCAGGGAATATTCTTTATGAGAAGTGGTTTGGTAACTGACCTGAATTTAAAAACATAAAATTATTCTCTATCCCATTTTATAGTAAGATTAAATGTTAAAATTTGTGCATGTTTAATAAGAGTTCCATTTATGGGATATTTTTGGTTTATACAATGAGTGGAAGGAGTTACCTATGTTATAAAGAGAATTTGATGAATATTATTGATATATATGAATTTTTTATTTTGGAATATCAAAATTTATTAAGAAGTGTCATTTTTATGATGATATTTTAGAATATAAAAGTGAATGTTTTATAAAATATACGACATGTTCAAATATTATAACATATATTTAAAATTACAAGGAATATTTTTAAATTTCTATTATCATGGATGGAATATATTGAGGAGAATATAAATATAAAAAACTTAGAAATAATTTTTATCCTAAAGAAATCCTCAGAGACATTGTTAACGGTGTTCAATCCCAGATATGTATAAAATATTCCAATCATAACTTCTTTCTTTCATAAGTTGAACTGAAGAGTATTAATGATGCATCCCAACATGATAATTAGATTATAGATATATAAGTAGTTTTGGAAAATATTTAGAATCATATTACATGGGATTTACTATGACATCCCAAATAAAATATTTTTTTCTGATAATTTAAGTTTGTTTAATAAATTGATAAAATAGAAGTTAAATGAAAATATGCGTATCTTGTGTAAAAATGATACTCTCAAATTATGGAAATAAACATTTACTAGAATCCTTCTTTAGTCCCAAGGCTTATGATTCAATTTTTTATTATTTTTATATGTACCCAAAGGAAATATAAATCATTTCAAAAGTATGATAAGTAAGAATTCTTTAATGGTGAACTTGAGGAAGATGTTTAAATTGAACTACCATAATGTTTTATAATTTAATTCAATGTCTCTTGAGTTTACAAGATGAAAAATTCCTTTATATTATTAAAAACTACCATGATCATGATATTCAATGTTTGGAAGTAGATTATAGAGAATAAAGTTTCAAAAAGGTAAAGGTGGATAGAAATATATATGTCAAGGTACAAGACTCAAAATTACTCATTGAATTGTATATATTGATAAGATTATTTTTTATATAAAAGAAGAAACTTATGAAGATTTTTTAGCCTAAATGAGAAAATACTTTGAGATTTCAATCATATTGGATATATTAAATAAATTCATTTTACATGTTATGCATATATTCATATCATAGGTGATGATATATGTATATCATAAGTCATGTTATGGGATATCATGCCACTATATTAGTTTAATCATATTGTATAATTAATTATATTATAATGAAATATATTGTATAATTTGACCCACCACGCATCATATGAATTATTGGGAAATTTTATGATAAGTGTTATTAATCAGGAATATTCTATGATGGTAATCATCAAATAAGACATTTCATAAGATGAAACATTTGGGAAGGTTGAAAAATTTGTGTCATGAATTCATGAATCACCAATGATTTAATCCTGAATTATGTAACACTTGAGTAAATTCATAGTCTTAGTGAGTGTCACAAAGGTCTTATATATAGGATTTCAAATTCAATGACTTGGTGTGTAATACATGATAAAAATGTAGCTAAATATCTCACTCCCTCTCCCCACCTTTTATAGAGAGAGATATTAGTTTATCATGGGTGTGTATAGAAACTGTACAATGTGATATGTGATAATTTCAACCCATTGATACACCATAGATAAGGGAATCTAATGGATTCATTTGATTTATTTTTGTCATGAATTTGAATGAAGATCATTTTTGTCGCTATCAATGTTTTAAGGTACACCAACTATCCATTTATATTGTTACATTGTTTTAGGATTTATCCATGGTAAATAATGGGAATTTAGGTTATTAGTTTTTTATAATGAATTTATTAAGCTATAATAGATCTTTCTAAACAAAGAAGTGGTATTTGAGAATGGTTTATAAAGTTAACAGATTCATAGGAACTCCCACACATTAATAGTGACGAAGTGTGGCTCTCTTCTTAAAGGTTCCATTGTCAATTAAAGGAGTTGTATAGCCCAAAGTATAAAGACCTGTAAATTTCAAGGAAATTTTTTTCTTAATTTTCTTTGGAATTTTACAAGAGCGCAGTTTCTAAAGGCACCTGATTCCGAGGCTCGGTGTGCCCGGAATCATTTTCCGAAGTTTGGCTCGGGTACATTCAGTGAATGGATGAGCGGGTTTTTCTAACTTTTGAATCGGTGCCCGGAATCGAATTCCGAGGGCTCCGATGAAATCGCAGCGCTGGTATTCACTTAGAAACGCCTCTTTCGGAGTTGTGTTTGCTCGGGTGTGGTTTTTAATTTTCGGGCTTAAAGTTAAGAAATAAAATAATTTTACGACAACTTTATTTTATTTCACTTAAGCCACTTGGAAGCCACTTGAAGCCACTTAAAAGCGGCTTAAACTGAGTTGATCCAGATAGGATGCTATCCAGAAAATATCCTACCCCCTTGGTAGGATATTTGTGAGGTGGGGCCCGCACGAGCCCCGCCGTTTCTTTCCGCTAAGTAACGCACCCGCGAAAACCCGTCATTATGAAAGTCAACTGACGCGTTTTCTTAATTTCTTAACAGACCATTTAATTGGGCGGTATATTTCATAAATTAAATGAGCTGTTTCTTTCGTTGAATTAATTCAACGAATTGATGGGTCGTTACTTACCCTTTTTCATGTGTTGGAATAATAATAAAATAAGACCAACAAGTCTTTTTAAAGTTTGCGCGTTGAGAGGTTTTGACAGAATCCTTGTACCTTCTTTCTCCTTCGTGAAGAACGCGAATAATGCGAAGAACGCGAAGAACGCGAAGAACACGAAGAACGCCGTCATCCGTGGAAATCGACGACGCTCCAATCCGAGACGTTCTTCCCCGCCCCGATCTCCGATCACCAACCGTTTGAGGTGAGTGATCTCGGGTTTCTTCTAAAAGTTCTTTGTGGTTTAAAATGAAACACAGATTTAATTATTTATAATTAAAATCTGTTGTTTCTTGGTTCGTCGAGTTCGTCGACGCTACACCGGATTCTGCGACGACGCGATGCCCTTCCGCGACGACGCGACGATCTCCACCTTCCGCGACGAGCAATTCCGTGAAGAATGCTCACGCGCAACGACTACGAGGTAGGTATTTTATTTTTTGGAATTACCCCTTTTTATTATTCCCGTAAATGTTTCTTTAAAAAGTTAAAGAACCGGATTTGTGAACAATTTTAAATTTATTAAAATTGTTGTTTCCTGTGTGGAATAAAAATTCTTCCGTTGTTTATATCTAACGCGGAGTTTGCGGGCCAAACGAACACGGCCCGAAGACCCTCCGCCGTTCTTCGTTGTTATGCGGATTTGACGGGCGGTGACAGAATGTGCCGCAACGGAGGTTTGATGATTCCGCAGTGAAGAACAAGTCCCAGGAGGAGCAACGGCGCAGACGAGAAGAAAAACGGGCCACCGGAGCGACTCCGGCGGCCCGCGGAAGCCGGCGGCGGCGCCCGGCGCGCCGCCGGACGAGACCGCCGCGGCACCGGCCGCGGCGGCGGCGCTCGTGGGACGCGGCTGAAGCCGCGTCCGGCCACCAGGGAGACACCCCGCGGGTGTCGCGGGGGGTGTCACGTGGGGGCGGTGGCTTCCCCTCGCGTCACTCGGGACGCGGCTTCAGCCGCGTCCGGCTGTCTGGCCAACACCCCGCGAGTGCCGCGGGGGTGTCCCGCGGGGCGGCGGCTCCCCCCGCGTCGGCCGCTCGGCCGAGCCGGGCCGGGATGGTCGAGCCAGACCGGTCCGACCGGGTCGGACCGGGGAATACAAGGTCGGACCGGGGTGGACCGGGTCGGACCAGGTCGGACCGGGTTCGGCCGAACCAGGGGGGGGGGGGGGGGTCGGGCCGGGTCGGCCCGTGCCCGGACCCCGTCTTCGGACAGTTTTCGTTCAAATGGCCGTATCTTGAGCTACGAGCCTCCAAACGACTCACCGTCAGCAGAAACACGATCCTTGGATCGAGACGGTCGTTTCGGTATATCGCATTCAAGGTTTCGGAATACTTTGAGTTCAGCCGGGTTGGTTCGTACACGAAACCAACCGGGCCTTCGGAGCGGAAACGATCATATCTTGAGCTACGGACGTCCGATTGACGTGCCGCCAGCTTCGTTGAATTCCTCTAAGTGAGATGGATCTTTTGGATCACTCCGCCCGAGGTTTGGACGTAGGTGGAGTACGGTCGGGTTGGTTTTTCCTTAAAAAACCAACCGGGTCCCTGGGACGAAAAAGCCAATAACTCTCAGACCGGGCATCCGATTGACGCGCCGTCTGCGACGTTGAGTTCCTATCGACGATACGGAACTATTGGATACATCAACTTCGGACTTTGTGTCAGTTGATGTATCAGCCTCTCGGCTCGTGGAGCGGACCCTCCCGAACAAGCTTGCTGTGTGCGGGAACCCTAGTGCTGGCTGCGACTACTACTTCGACAGCGACGACTGTGCAGAGATCCTCAATGGACTGTAGCGACGACTGTGCAGAGATCCTCAGTGGACTGCGGCGACGACTGTGCAGAGATCCTCAGTGGACTGCGAGGACTACAACACTCAGCGATCCTACGTGGATCAGTGCTACATGTCCTGTGTGGGCCCGATCCTGTGTGGGTCCGATCCTGTGTGGGTCAGCGCTCAGCGGTTCTGTGTGAGCCAACGCCTACAGGTCCTGTGTGGGCCCGATCTTGTGTGGGTCATTGCGGGGGTTAGTTACCTATTGATCCTTTGTGGGTCCGATGACTTAGATGGATCAGTGATCATCTTTATCGTCATTCGAAGAAGTATACCTGTGTGAGCAGAATCCTGTGTTACTCTCCTTTGTGGATTGTGTTGAGCTATCCTATGTGGATTTACTGTTTACTCTCCTTTGTGGATTGTGTTGTGCTATCCTGTGTGGGTTTATATTTGTTTTCCCGTGTGGATTGGGTTGTGCTTGGACTCGGACGTTGGAGCCAAACAGGAATTGAAGACTTAGGTATATGTATGGGCATATACCTAAGCAGTGTTGGTTGTTACTTCGTGATTGTATCTTTCCTTTGTGGATTATCCTTTGTGGATTTCGGGAGACCTTCAGGGGTCTCGGGGTCCCTACTGAGTAGCTTATACTCACCCCTACACGGGCTATGCCTGCACTACGTTGTGTTGGTTGCAGACGACGGACAACGCTAACCGTGGTGGAGGCGTGCGGAGCAGGACGATACCTGGAGGTGGACCACTGGGCGGGACGTACTCGGAGCGGTCAGGTGGACCCGAGGAGCAGTGGAGGCTATCTGTACCCATCCTTCAGGTGGGACTTCCAGAGGACGGTTCGACGCTGCAGTTTTTCCTTTCAGTTGCTGTTTTTCCTTTCAGTTGTACTTTACAGTTGGGCTTGTATTTCCGGCCCCTTTTACTTTCAGCACAGCTTGTACCGTTTTTACTTAGGGTTTATTTTTCCGCTTGCTTACTCTGTGGTGCTTGTTTACTTTTCAAAGGCAATTCCTTCCCTTTTTTTTGGGATTTACGCCTTGGTGCTAGTCGCCAGCCCCTGACCTATGGAAGGCGGGCTTGGGGTAGTCACGACACGGGCCCCGAGGACGGGTCATGAAAAATTGGTATCAGAGGCGGTCGGTTTTACCACAGACTCTGATCTTTCTTCTATGTGAAGAAATAGTGTTTAGCGTATTGAGTGTGGTTATCAGTCCAGGGAGTCCAGTGTTGGTGCGGCGGCCGATGTATCCGTACACCAGGACCCTGACTTCTGATTTCCGACTTGATGCACGAAAACATTGATTGCATGTGTGTTTCAAGTTTTCTTTGTGATTACTTGTGTCAGATCACCAGATATACTGTTCTGACCGTGGCACACTTGTTTCTTTTTTAGGATGGCCCGACGACAGCAGCCAGCTAGGATTTTGAGAGTAGAGCGCGACGATAGCCCGCCGAGTGACGAGGCCTCGGTACAGGGCCCGTTGACAGCAGAGGCACCGGCGGTACCTTTACCCACCGAGCCCCCGATGCTTCCAGCACTGGCAGCTGACGATGCACGATGCCTCGGAGCTCTGCCCGAGTTCCAGCGCCAGCGACCACCCAGGTTCCATGGGGAGACAGACCCCCTGGCAGCCGAGGACTGGATGGAGGCGGTCGTCTGAGTTTTCAGGCTAGTGAGGACACCAGCAGACCTCATGGTGATCCTCACGGCGAGCCTACTGCATGCAGAAGCAGGGCGATGGTGGAGCCTAATGCTCCAGGTGCACGATGAGGCCTCCCTCATCTGAACGGACTTCGAGAGCCTCTTCCGCTCAGAGTTCGTCCCGACCACCCTCCGTGCGGTGCGCATTCAGGAGCTTCTTCAGCTACGGCAGGGCAGCTTGACGGTCGCTCAGTACGCGGCGAGATTCACCGATCTTTCTCGCTACTCGACTGACATGGTACGGGACCCCTTCTTCCGGGCCCGGACCTTCGAGCAGGGATTAAGATACGAGATCAGAGCATCGCTGATCTCCCTCAGCATCCCGACCCAGGCATGAGTGCTAGAGCAAGCCCTTCTGATCGAGATATTTCTGGCTGATTCCACAGCGAGACCTACCGCAGGGCGGCAGGTAGTAGAGTCTTCGGCAGCTGGTAGCCGACGGATGAATCAGGGTTCCAGGCAGACCAGGCCTTCCGGCAGACGACCTCGGGACACTGGCTCAGCAGTGAGGGGCACACAACGTGGAGACAGCCTTCCGAGAGGCAGGCTGTGCTACTCGTGCGGCGGGCAGGGCCACATGGCTCGTGACTGCCCGACCCGCCGTACTGAGGAGCAGCAGATGGTGGAGGGGTCACCCAGGCAGAGGCAGAGGGTCGACCCTGGCGGTCCGCAGGGAGGAGGCAGATGAGGCAGAGGAGCTGGCCGAGCAGCAGGTGGTGGGCGACGCTTTGAGGCTCTGCCACCACCACCACCAGGAGGTCCGCCCCGACCACAGGGAGCTGGCGGGCAGAGACAGGCTCAGCTCCAGGCAGCGGATGCCTATGACCATGGCGTGCCAGAGATGATTCGAGGTACGATCTGTGTCTATTCCACCCTTGTTGCAGTTCTTATAGACACAGGAGCGAGTCACTCTTTCATAGCCACTGCCCTTGTTCGGAGCTCGGAGATTCCGACAGAGCCGTTGGCTCGATCCTTACGGCTAGAGACTCCTATGGGAGCAGACTCGATGATTACGCACTGGTGCCGGCAGTGTGATCTTACTCTAGGAGGTGAGAGCTTCGGCTGGGATCTTCTTGTAGCAGCGTCGAGGCCTTACGACGTCATCTTGGGCATGGATTGGTTATCTACAGTCCATGCTCAGATTGACTGTTTTAGGCGCAAGGTGCGATGTGTGCGCACCGATGGGAGTAGGTTCACCTTCACCGGCGAGAAGGGAGCCTTCGCAGCACAGGATGGACTCACGCAGAGGAGAGGGCAGCCCATCACTCATCAATTGGCTAGCCTCATCCTTGAAGCATTTGACGTGCGGGGTCCTAGTTTTCCTGTAGTGGTGGATCAGTATGCGGACGTCTTCCCCGACGACGTTCCAGGGATACCTCCTCGCAGAGAGGTAGACTTTTATATTGATCTATACCCCGAGACAACCCCGATATCCACTCTAGCATATCAGATGGCCCCCGCCGAGCTTCGAGAGCTACGGGTACAGTTGGAGGACTTGCAGGGCAAGGGGTCCATTCGACCCAGTGTTTCACCCTGGGCTTCCCCGATATTGTTTGCCAAGAAGGTGGACGGGAGCTTGCGAATGTGTGTCGATTATCGTCTCCTGAACCAGGTGATAGTGAGGAACAAGTATCCGCTACCTAGGATTGATGACCTCTTCGATCAGCTCAAGGGAGCACGGTGGTTCTCGAAGATAGACCTCAGGTCAGGCTATCATCAGCTCAGAGTTCGAGACGAGGACGTGCAGAAGACGAACTTCAGATGTCGGTATGGCCACTATGAGTTCTTGGTTATGCCTTTCGGCGTAACCAAACCTCTAGCAGTGTTCATGAGCCTCATGAATAGGATCTTCCAGCCATACCTCGATCGATTTGTCGTGGTCTTCATCGACGACATTTTGGTGTACTCGACGATGGAGGAGGAGCACGCCTACCACCTGCGGATTGTACTAGACACACTCCGAGAGCACCAGCTTTATGGCAAGCTCTCGAAGTTCCAGTTCTGGTTACGTGAGGTCCACTTCTTGGGGCACGTCATTTCTGAGGCGGGAGTTGCAGTGGATCCCGTGAAGATCGAGGCGGTGCTAGCTTGGGAGCCACCCAGGAGCGTGACGGAGGTGCATAGTTTCTTGGGTCTAGAAGAATACTATCGTAGATTTGTGCCGGACTTCTCCAGAGTTGCGGCGCCACTCTCAGCGTTGACGAAGAAGGGGAAACCCTTCGTGTGGTCAGAAAGATGTCAGCAGAGCTTCCAAGAGCTGAGATAGAGATTGACCAGCGCACCTATCTTGAGGTGGCCTGAGGAGGGAGTTGGATACGTAGTCTACTGCGATGCATCAGGGACCGGACTCAGATGTGTCTTGATGCAGGAGCGGGCCGTGATTGCCTATGGATCACGTTAGTTGAGGCCGCATGAGCAAAACTACGCTACCCATGACCTGGAGTTAGCATCAGTGGTCTTCGCCCTGAAGACTTGGAGGCATTATCTGATGGGCGAGTGCTTTACAGTCTTTTCTGACCACCAGAGTCTCAGGTACATCTTCTCTCAGAAGGACCTGAACCTGAGACAGTGGCGATGGCTCGAGTTCCTCTAGGACTATGACTTTGAGATAGTCTATACTCCTGGGAAGGGGAACGTAGTAGCCGATGCCCTCAGCAGGAGGACGGGCATTCAACTACTTGAGGAGGCGACAGAGCAGCTAGCCACCTTGCAGATATCCTTCATGGATAGGGACGGAGCAGCCTTCCTTAAGTCTCTCACAGTCTCTCCTCCACTTCTGCAGTGGGTCAGAGAGGCACATCATTGGACGCTGACTGTGAGACGCGGCATGCACAGATATCCTCGGGACTGGCACCTGATGGTTTCTCCCTTGGAGCAGAGCACGACATCCTTTTCATAGGACGTACCTTGGTACCAGTCGCTTTACGAGAGGAGGTGATGAGAGAGTTTCACACTTCTCCTTTAGCGGTACATCCTGGAGTGGCGAAGATGTACCAAGATCTCAGACGACAGAACTGGTGGCCGGGCATGAAGAAGGCTATGGTAGAGTTCGTTTCATGGTGCCTCACCTGCCAGCAGGTGAAGGCAGAGCATCAGGTACCAGCAGGCTTGGTACAACCCTTGGAGGTCCCGGAGTGGAAGTGGGACGACATATCAATGGATTTCGTGACTGGACTTCCACGCACTTCCAGAGGTCACGACTCCATTTGGGTGATTGTGGACCGACTCACCAATTCGGCACACTTCTTCCCCATCAGAGAGCAGGGCTCAGTGGAGAGCTTGGGGCGTCTCTACGTTCAGGAGATTGTACGGCTTCACGGTGTGCCATCGACTATCATCTCCGATCGGGACGCTCGTTTTACTTCCCGGCTTTAGAAGGGGTTGCAGGAGGTGTTCGGGACGCAGCTACGTCTGAGCACCGCCTTTCACCCTCAGACGGATGGTCAGATGGAGAGGACCATTCAGACTCTAGAGGACATGCTCCGCGCATGTGTCCTCGACTTTGGTCGCAGTTGGGAGGACCACCTACCCTTGGTGGAGTTCGCATACAACAACAGCTACCACTTCACCATAGGGATGGAACCATACGAGGCGTTGTACGACAGACCTTGCAGATCTCCTTTGTGCTGGACAGACCCTGGGGAGTTAGCACTCGTGGGACCAGAGATGGTCTGGGCCACGACAGAGAAGGTCCAGGTCATCCAGGAGCGGATGAGGACAGCTCAGAGCCGACAGAAGTCTTATGCTGATAGGAGGCGGAGGCCACTAGAGTTCGAGGATGGCGACCACGTCTTCTTGCGTGTCTCACCTCGACGTGGATTATAGAGATTTGGCCGAGGCGTCAAGTTGTCTCCATGCTTCATCGGGCCTTTCCAGGTCCTCAGCAGGATTGGCGAGGTGGCTTATCGCCTGGCTCTTCCAACTCAGTTGCACCGGGTGCACGACGTCTTCCACGTATCTCAGTTGAGGAGATACGTGCACGACCTGACGCACATCATTGACCATGGGGAGCTAGACGTGGATGATGGGGCGACTTTTACGGAGGTCCCAGTGGAGATAGAGGATCGACAGGAGTGGGTCCTACGTGGGCGATCGATTCCTCTTGTGCGCATCAGATGGCAGCACGAGAACCTCCAGGAGAGCACATGGGAGCGGGAGGCTCAGATGCGTGCTCAGTACCCACTTTTGTTTCCCTAGTTTATGTTGTATCTTTACGGGGATGTAAAGCCCTGAGGTGGGAGTAATGTAAAGACCCGTAAATTTCAAGGAAATTATTTTCCTAATTTTCTTTGGAATTTTAAAAGAGCGCAGTTTCTGACGGCACCTGATTCCGAGGCCCGGTGTGCCCGGAATCATTTTCCGAAGTTTGGCTCGGGTACGTTCAGTGAACGGATGAGCGGGTTTTTCTAACTTTTGAACCGGTGCCCGGAATCGAATTCCGAGGGCACCGATGAAATTGCAGTGCCAATATTCGCTTAGAAACGCCTCTTCCGGAGTTGCGTTTTCTCGGGTGTGGCCTTTAATTTTCGGGCATAAAGTTAAGAAATAAAATAATTTTACGACAACTTTATTTTATTTCACTTATGCCACTTGGAAGCCACTTGAAGCCACTTAAAAGCGGCTTAAACTGAGTTGATCCAGATAGGATGTTATCCAGAAAATATCCTACCCCCTCGGTAGGATATTTGTGAGGTGGGGCCCGCACGAGCCCCGCCGTTTCTTTCCGCTAAGTAACGCACCCGCGAAAACCCATCATTATGAAAGTCAACTGACGCGTTTTCTTAATTTCTTAACAGACCATTTAATTGGGCAGTTTATTTCGTAAATTAAATGAGCTGTTTCTTTCGTTGAATTAATTCAACGAATTGATGGGTCGTTACTTACCCTTTTTCGTGCGTTGGCATAATAATAAAATAAGACCAACCAGTCTTTTGAAAGTTTGCACGTCGAGTGGTTTTGACAGAATCCTTGTACCTTCTTTCTCCTTCGCGAAGAACGCGAAGAACGCGAAGAACGCGAAGAACGCCATCATCTTCAGAAATCGACGACGCTCCAATCCGAGACGTTCTTCCCCGCCCCGATCTCCGATCACCAACCGTTTGAGGTGAGTGATCTCGGGTTTCTTCTAAAAGTTCTTTGTGGTTTAAAATGAAACACGAATTTAATTATTTATAATTAAAATCTGTTGTTTCTTGGTCCGTCGAGTTCGTCGACAATACGCCGGATTCTGCGACGACGCGACGCCCTTCCGCGACGACGCGACGATCTCCACCTTCCGCGATGAGCAATTCTGCGAAGAACGCTCATGCGCGACGACTACGATGTAGGGATTTTATTTTTTGGAATTACCCCTTTTTATTATTCCCGTAAATGTTTCTTTAAAAAGATAAAGAACTGGATTTGTGAACAATTTTAAATTTATTAAAATTGTTGTTTCCTGTGTGGAATAAAAATTCTCCTGTTGTTTATATCTAACACGGAGGGTGCGAGCCAAACGAACACGGCCCGATGACCCTCCTCCGTTCTTCGTTGTTATGCGGATTTGATGGGTGGCGACGGAATGTGCCGCAACGGAGGTTTGATGATTCCGCAGTGAAGAACGAGTCCCAGGAGGAGCAACGGCGCAGACGGGAAGAAAAACGGGCCACCGGAGCGACTCCGGCGGCGGCGCGGGTCGCCGGCACGGCGGCGCCGGCGCCCGACGCGCCGCCGGACGAGACCGCCGCGGCACCGGCCGCGGCGGCAGCACTCGCGGGACGCGTCTGAAGCTGCGTCCGGCCACCAGGGAGACACCCCGCGGGTGTCGCGGGGGTGTCACGCGGGGGCGGCGGCTCACCCCCACGTTACTCGGGACGCGGCTTCAATCGCGTCTGGCTGTCTGGACGACACACCGCGGGTGCCGTGGGGGTGTCACGCGGGGCGGCGGCTCCCCCCGCGTCGGCCGCTCGGCCGAGCCGGGCCGGGCTGGCCGAGCCAGACCAGTCCGACCGGGTCGGACCGGGTCAGACCGGGTCGGACTGGGTCGGACCGGGTCAGACCGGGTCGGACCGGGTCAGACCGGGTCGGACCGAGTCGGACCGGGTTCGGCCGACCCAGGGGGGGTCGGGCCGGGTCGGCCCGAGCCCGGACCCCCCGTCTTCAGACGGTTTTCGTTCAAATGACCGTATCTTGAGGTACGAGCCTCCAAATGACTCGCCGTCAGCGGAAACACGATCCTTGGATCGAGACAGTCGTTTCGGTATATCGCACTCAAGGTTTTGGAATACTTTGAGTTTGGTCGGGTTGGTTCGTACACGGAACCAACCGGGCCTTCGGAGCGGAAACACTCATATCTTGAGCTACGGACGTCCGATTGACGTGCCGTCAGCTTCGTTGAATTCCTCTAAGTGAGACGGATCTGTTGGCTCACTCCGCCCAAGGTTTGGACGTAGGTGGAGTACGGTCGGGTTGGTTTTGACTTAAAAAACCAACCAGGCCCCTGGGACGAAGAAGCCAATAACTCTCAGACCGGGCGTCTGATTGACGCGCCGTCTGCGACGTTGAGTTCCTGTCGACGATACAGAACTTTTGGATACATCAACTTCAGACTTTGTGTCAGTTGATGTATTAGCCTCTCGGCTCGTGGAGCGGACCCTCCCGAACGAGCTTGCTGTGTGCGGGAACCCTAGTGCTGGCTGCGACTGCTACTTCGACAGCGACGACTGTGCAGAGATCATCAGTGGACTGCAGCGACGACTGTGCAGAGATCCTCAGTGGACTGCGGCGACGACTGTGCAGAGATCCTCAGTGGACTGCGATGACTACAACACTCAGCGATCCTACGTGGATCAGTGCTACAGGTCCTGTGTGGGCCTGATCCTGTGTGGGTCCGATCCTGTGTGGGTCAGCGCTCAGCGGTTCTGTGTGAGCCAGCACCTACAGGTCCTGTGTGGGCCCGATCCTGTGTGGGTCATTGCGGGGGTTAGTTATCTATCGATCCTTTGTGGGTCCGACGACTTAGATGGATCAGTGATCATCTTTATCGTCATTCGAAGAAGTGTACCTGTGTGAGCTGAATCCTATGTTACTCTCTTTTGTGGATTGTGTTGAGCTATCCTGTGTGGATTTACTGTTTACTCTCCTTTGTGGATTGTGTTGTGCTATCCTGTGTGGGTTTACGTTTGTTTTCCTGTGTGGATTGGGTTGTGCTTGGACTCGGACGTTGGAGCCGAACGGGAATTGATGACTTAGGTATATGTATGGGCATATACCTAAGCAGTGTCGGTTGTTACTTCGTGATTGTATCTTTCCTTTGTGGATTATCCTTTGTGGATTTCGGGAGACCTTCGGGGGTCTCGGGGTCCCTACTGAGTAGCTTATACTCACCCCTGCACGGGCTATGCCCGCACTACGTTGTGTTGGTTGCAGACGACGGACAACGCTGACCGTGGTGGAGGCGTGCGAATCAGGACGGTACCTGGAGGTGGACCACTGGGCGGGACGTACTCGGAGCGGTCAGGTGGACCCAAGGAGCAGTGGAGGCTATCTGTACCCACCCTTCAGGTGGGACTTCCAGAGGACGGCTCGACGCTGCAGTTTTTACTTTCAGTTGCTATTTTTCCTTTCAGTTGTACTTTACAGTTGAGCTTGTATTTCCGACCCCTTTTACTTTCAGCACAACTTGTACCGTTTTTACTTAGTGTTTACTTTTCCGCTTGCTTACTCTGTGGTGCTTGTTTACTTTTCAAAGGCAATGCCTTCCCTTTTTGTTGGGATTTACGCCTTGGTTCTATTCGCCAGCCCCTGGCCTATGGAAGGCGAGCTTGGGGTAGTCACGGCACGGGCCCCGAGGACGGGTCATGACACAAAGAGTTGGGGTAATAGATTACTTTGATATCTCTGTATGGATGTCACATTGGACATGTTCATATGAGATATTTCACATCACCAGTAGTGGTATCATGGCATTAACATTTTTTTGACTCATGAAATCATGTTTTAACGTGAATAAATATGTATATCATATTACAATCATATTATCTATCCTTAAACACTACCACAAAAATAGTTTTTCGCAGCGCCCCCTTTTATCAGCGCTTTTTTTAGCGCTGATAAAGGGACCCCCCTTTATCAGCGCTTTGGTTAGCGCTGATAAAGGGGGTCTTTATCAGCACTTTTTTTAGCGCTAATAAAGGGTCGACTTCAAAAATATATATATATATATATTAATATATAAATATAGTTATATTGTTATATAAATATAATATATAATTTTTAAATATATTTTAGATAACTATAAATGTACATTTACACTTATTATACTTAATATTTAAGATATTTAGTGAAAATGACTTCTTAAAAAATTAAAAAAATATTTTTAATTAATATTTTGATAATCATTATTGAGTAATAGTCATTTAATAACAATTTGAGTACTAAAAAAATTAAAAAAAATTAAAAAAAGATCCAAAATATGTTGAAAACGCAACTCAAACTTCAAACGGCCATAACTTTTGATCCGGGTGTCCGTTTGAGCTCTACCACATATCAAATCGAAGCCTGCGACGATCTCTACGTCGCTGTGACTCGGGGGGACCCTTGTCAAGCGTTTTTCGAGGCCAAAAGAGGCGTAGAAGGCCTCCAAAACTGAGTTTTTTGTCGGGGTACCCCGATTTTTTAACATTTTGTGGATTTTCACCCTTATTTAAGGGGGTATTATTGGATTTTTTTGGTGGGGTTTGAATTTATTCCAAGGTATTACATTCATATTAATATTATGTCTTTGAAATTTCATCATTTTTTATAATGCACTGCTATTTATAATCAAATATATAACAATATATTCATATTTTTTAAATATTCACACCTAAAAATTTAATTATAAATATAAATAATAAAATATATTTACATATAAAATTTATTAGCGTTATCTAAATAATAACTAACATCCATTTTATTTAAAATACCAATATATGAATATTTATATACCTATATATTAATCTAACTATATATATATATATTAATCTAACTATATATATATATTAATATAATAACTATATATATATATTAATATAACTACATATATATATTAGTATTACTATAAATATATATATTAATATCACCATAAATATATATATTAATATCACTATATATATCTTAATATAACTATATAAATATATATTCATATAACTATATATATGTTAATATAACTATATATATGTTAATATAACTATATATATGTTAATATAACTATATATATGTTAATATAACTATATATATGTTAATATAACTATATATTAATATAAATATATATTACTATACAAATAAATATAACTATATATATATATATAGATATAGATATATATTAATACCACTATATATATATATATTAATATTACTATATATATTAATATAAATATATATTACTATATGAATAAATATAACTAAATATATAAATATATATATATAGAGATATCATGAATTGTAAAGCAAATCAAAATAGAGTAGTGGTAAGGGCTTAGGCGCGCAGGGGGGAGGTCTCGAGTTCAAATCCTAGTGGAGGCAGGGGTGCGCGCGCATGGGGAATATTGGAGCAAGCGCTGTTAAAGGGTAGAGGGGGGTGCATGGGGTTCGTGGGGTGTTGTATAGGGGCTGAAAAGTGCTGTAAAAGGGGGGGGGGGTTCAAGTGCTATAAAGCCCCCCCCGATTGGAAGTATTTTTTAAATTTTTTAATTTTTTTTAATTTTTTTAACTTTTATCAGCACTTTTTTAAAAGCGCTGATAAAAGGGTCCTTTATCAGCGCTAAAACGAGAGCGCTGATAAAGGAAGCGCTGATAAAGGGGACCCCCCCTTTATCTACGCTGGCTTTATCAGCGCTTTTCTAGCGCTAATAAAAGCCATTTTTAGAGCTGATAAAGGTCGTGTTTGTAGTAGTGAAAATAGATAGATATTTTTTTCTATGGGTGTAAATATGACATGTGATATCATAGGTTTTGATATAGTCACACCTAATGATATGAAATATTATTGGAGGTGGAAAAATTATGTTATTTTGTTTATATAAATATATTTTAGTGCACATTATATCCAATAATATCATATTATGGCTTCAAAGGAAACATAAAAACATAGCCATGTATTTCTTATTAGATATAATGAAAAATCATAAAATATAGATTCGTGATCTCCAAAAAAATGGGTTATCCAATGTAGGGAATTTCATAAGTCATGATACTCTTGGGAAATGAGTTGCACCTATGCAGCTTGCTAAGTGTCATATTAATATTACATGAGGCCAATAATAGGATATGTATGTCAGTGCACAATTTTAATCTCTTGTAGACCATGTTTCATATCATATGATGCGATTATCAATCATTAAAGACAATTGATAGTACTTTAAATGGATTTGAGTGAAGTGTCTTATTAGTCATGGATGATGATATACCTTATATCATTATATATGATAGAATAAAGGAATTATATTTTTATATATTTCAATTATTATTTTATTTAAATGGTTTATAAATCATGGGAAAATTTATTTTGGGATATTTAAATAATATATAATGTTGTTTATAAATTAAATAACTATAATTTTTTTATGATTAATTATTTAGATTTTTATAAACATTTATTAAATAAATATTCCATAATATTATTTTGTAATATTCAAATATTTTTTCAAAGTTACATGGAATGACATTAAATTTGGATATAAAATCATTACATAGAAATTATAACAGTAATTTATAATGTATTTATAAATTAAAAAATAATATAAAATATAAAAAAATTATATTTATTTTTATAAATTGTTCATAATTATTTAATTTGAATTATTCAAATTAAAATGTATTATTTAAGGAAATTATTTAAACTATATCGAAAGGAATTTTGATATGTGATTTGATCAAATTTTTAAATGAAATGAAATTTTTATTATTATGAATATGTACATGTTACATGGATTTCTCTTATATATTATGTTTATATTATAGATATCATATATTTAAGTACATTTCATATTTATTAAAATACCGAGGAGTTCATTTTATGGATAAATACAATGTTTTTATATTTATTTTTATTATAAAATATCTATAATACATAGAAATTATAATATTTTTATAATTTACTTGTTTATTAATTGTTGATAAATTATTTACGTAATTTTTTTATATGTCAGTTGTTTATTTATTTAGTTCATTACCTCTTTAATTAGTAGATAGAATTGATCTATTATGAATTTTGATGAATGGTTTATTTTAATTTTTTAAAATAACTATATAAATTTTTGTACATGTATATAATTAGTCACATGCTAGGTATGGTAATTGATTTACTTTTCTTTTACCTTAACTTTTGATTGTACTAGTTTATAAGTTTTAATTAAGTAGTTAATTATGATTTATAAACATTACGTGTTAAAAATATGATGAATATGAAGATTCACATGAGTAAAGTATCATGTGGTAGAGGTTTTCACTATCCTAGAACATTATTACTTTTTTAGAAAAGTGGCAGTTGTCAGTCTATCACTCTAATATCACACTTGTGTGGATTATTGATTTTATATGATTCTAGGACTTCGCATGAAAGGGTTTTATATACCTTGTGGATGGGATATATTTGGATTTTCATAACTATATTTTACTATTAATTTAAGTTAGTAAAAAAATCCATGGGTTTTTTAATGTTTTTCAGATTAATATGCTTTAAATATATTGATTTGGTGGACAAAATACAATTCAAAACTAAGATATTAAAAGAATGAATACATGTAAAGTAATTAACATGTGATAATATGGTGAGATTAAACACCCTTTAAAAACACTTTGTTTTATATTATTTATAAAATAATTGCATGTCAAGACATTGATTGTTCAATTATGTAGGCTCTTCCAAAGCAGGATACTCATGGATTATCTTATGTAAGTCATGGAAGAAAACGATAACCCTATGAGTTAGGTTAAAAATATCACTATATGCTTTGGATTATACATAGTTGGGAAACCCTAAGAGTTAAGATACTATAGGAATGATGTTGTGTTATTTGATGTGATGGATTATATAAATAGTTATACACAGAATAATTTAAGAGTCATACATGATATGATTTGGATGATTCCCTACCTAAATAACTAATTAGTGAAAGGAACAATAAAGTAGACTAATTTATTGGTGAAATATGTATCTTGGCCCACTAAGGTATACAATTTATTTAAAATTATTCATAATTTTTCTGTGATCATATTTATTAAAATTCCTTATTAAATTTATGTAAATCATGATACTCATCTAATAAAATATTCTGTTGTATAAGATATATTGTAATCATTATCTTTTTTTTTGATATCAATCATAGATAAAGAAAAAGATTAATGTCACGACCCGTCCTCGGGGCCCGTGCCGTGACTACCCCAAGCCCGCCTTCCATAGGCCAGGGGATGGCGAATAGCACCAAAGGCGTAAATCCCTAAGCTGGGAAGGCATTGCCTTTATGATAGTAAACAAACACAACAGAGTACGCAACATGAAGTAAACACTAAGTAAAACTGAATAAAAAAGAGTGTGCTGGAAAGTAAATGGGCCAGTATACAAACCCAACTGAACAACAAGTACAAGTAAAGGGACAAACAGTTGAAAGTAAAGATTAGCTCCTGGATCATCCTCTGGGGATTCCTACATGAAGGGTAGGTACAAATGGTCACCTCAGCACCCACGTCCATCAGTCTCCACCGTGTGCCGACTCGTCGCAAGGTCCACCTCCAGGTACCATCCAGTCGTGATGCTCTCGGCCTCCGTCAACACTGTCCGTCGTCTGCATCCAACACAATGAGGTGAGAGCATAGCCCGTGCATGGGTGAGTATAACGATACTCAGTAGGGACCCCGAGACCCATGTTGTCTCTCAATATCCACTAAGGATAAGAAAAAGAAGAAAGATACAAGCACAAAGTATCAACCAACCCTACTTAGGTATATGCCCATACATATACCTAAGTTACCAGTCACAGTCCAGATCCAACTCACGAGCCCAAGTATAACTTAGTCCACACAAGAAGTAAAGTCAAACACCATGATGATAATGTTTGAAAGACATGACCCAGCTCACACAGGTATTCCACAATTGTAGAGAGATATAGATGATCAGATATAGCCACTGGATCATCTAAGCCGTCAGACCCACACAGGATACAGTCCAGCTAAGCTGTTGGACCCACACAGGATACAGTCCGGCTATCTTGTCTAAGCTGTCAGACCCACACAGGATACAATCCAGCTATCTCGTCTAAGCTCTCGGACCCACATAGGATATAGTCCAGCTATTCTAGAGTAATAGAGATGATCAGATATAGTTACTGATTCATCTAAGCTGTCAGACCCACACAGGATAAAGTCCAGCTACTCTATTAGAACTATCTAACCCACATAGGATTCCATTATAGTTGTCGTCATCATCGAAACCACGGAGGATTCCAGTACGGTAGTCGTCACTGTCGAACCCACACAGGATTCCGGTACAGAAGTCGTCGCAGTCGCAGCCAGCTCTAGGGTTCCCGCACACATCACGCTCAATTCTGGGAGGGTCCGCTCCTTGAGCAAAGGGGTCGATACATCAACTATCACGAAGTACTAAGTTGATGTATCCTGAAGTTCCGTCTCTTCAAAAGAAACCCAACGCGACAGATGGTGCATCAATCGGACACCCGGTCTTTGGGTTATTGGCTTTTCCATTCCGGGGGCCCTGTTGGATTTACGCTCATTCTAAACCCGGCCATTTTCCAAAGTGGTCCAAAACTCACTTAGAGTGTTGCAAAAGGACTGCCTCATCGCGAGGATCCCAGTGATGTAGATGGTGCATCGATCAGACGTGCGGTCTAGAAGATATTCGCATTTAAGCGAAATGGGCCCGGCTCGTCAAGCCCAGTGGGCTGGCGGGTTGGCCCGACCTGGTTTGGAAGGTCCGACCTGGCTGGGGGTCGGCCCAGCCCGATGGAGTGCGGACCACCCAAGGACACAACCCGACGGGTCTGACCCGGTTAGGGGGTCGGCCTGGCCCGGTGGGGTGTGGCCCACCCGTGGACCCGGCCCAGGTCGCGGGCTGGTTCGGCTCGCCCGGCGGTGCCGAGCGGATCCGCCCCTCCTTGCTGCCCGGTTGGACGAAGACGACCAGTTTTTTCCGGTGCGAGTGGCCCAAAGTTGCCAGCCGCGGTTCCTCTGCACGCAGCACTTGCAAGTGTCGTGGCTTCCTTCAGCCTGGCTGGCAGGCAGCCGGCCGGTTCGCCTACCGAAGCGGACCGCCTAGCACGGGCCGCAGTCTTCTCCACAGCGCTGTGCCACGGTCCTCTACCCGGCCAGCTGTAGCCGGCCGTAGCCAGCTGGTTCGTCCAGCAAGTGGCCCAATGCTGCGGGTCGTACCTCCTCCACGCGGCACCTGCGGGTGCCGTAGTTCACCAACCCGACCGTTAGTAGCCTGCCGGTTCTTCAGCCCAAGCGGCCTGCGGTTACGGGCTGAGATTCTCCTCCACGCGGCCGGTGCGTGGCTGCCTCTTTCGGTCTCCGCCGCCTCCGGTCGCCGCATACTCCGGTCGCCGTTGCCAAAAATAACCACGAACCAACGGAGGGTCATCGGGCCATTTTTGTTCGGCCCACGCCCTCCACGTTAGGCGATAACAAAAGGCTAAAGGCAATCCAATGCTTTCATCAAGAACGAGGTATAATTTTATTCACTTAAAATTATACAAAAACCCCTACCTCGATTCAAGAACGTTGTTCACTTGTCGGTGTTGCGGGAAGAGAATTCAAAGACGACGTCGTACGTTGCACCCGTCACACGCCACTGATTCCAGGCTTGAGCGTTCTTCCTCGTTCTTCAACGGAAAGGACGTCGTTCTTCGTCAAATATATTCTTCGTCCTTTATTGGATATGTTCTTCATGGAAAGAACTCTTTTCTTGTAATCCTCCCAAAGTCCCTCAACAAAAAATTTTCCAAGGGAAATATAATAAAAAGGCTCCCCAACATTAATATTACCATGCATTCAAAACAATTCAAATGAATTGTTCAAACAACAAATTAATTAAAGAAGACTTTAATTAATAGTGTGGTCACAATTAATGGGAGGGAGGTGGAGAGGCTCCACCATTATGTGGAAGTTCAAAAGTTAAAAAGGGTGTTCATGGGAGTTAAAGGGGGAGTTGAGGGGTTAGGTGCTCGTGTACGCCCAACCACACATTATCCTATCATGGGAGGTTATGTGGGGTGTGGTCCCCACCTCCAACTTCCCTTTGGAGGAAATATCCACCCTTTAAAAAAATTAAAATTGTGTAACACAACAATTTTATTTAATTTATTATGAATCCCCAAATTATGACTTCTACTCTCGACCAAATGCAACTGCGGTAAAGGTCCCCTTAGGCGAATACCGACGCTGCAAGTTCATCAGTGTCCTTAGATTTAAATTTCGAGCATAGGTTCAAAATATAGAAAAACCTGCACGTATGTTTACTGATCTTACCTGAAAAAAACTTCTGAAATTGATTCCGGGCACACCGGGCCTTCGAATCATGCGCCGTCAAAAACTGCAGACTCGTAAAATTCCAAAGAAATTAAGAAATTTTTTTTCTTGAAATTCCTGGGTCTTTACAATTAAAGTAATAATTTTTTATGACTGGTATAAATCATAATAGTAATTCTTAAAGGGGAATAAAATTATAGAGTAATACCTTCTAAAGTAATAAAAAGTTAATGGTGCTCATAAAATGAATCTATATTCTTATAATAAGTATAGAATTATTAATTTATCATTTTCTAAATAATTAGATGCATGTTGATCAAATGAATGTTTTTTCATATATTCAGTATAATTGTATATGTTAATGACTTAGTGACACTAAAGGGTTCATATAAGGATATTTATGGTTGAGGAATTCATTTTTTTCTTTTTTTGAATTCTTCTGACAACGTGAATGAGTTCAAGAAATGTTTTCCCTATTTTCTCAATGTGCTGAAGATAGATAAACATGGTGTGTGATTACTATAAGCAAGTACTCTTATAATAATAAAATTAATTTAATGTTCAAAACTGAAGAATAGATTTTAGTTCGAGATTCCAGCAATGTTTTTTTATTATAACATGTTAAGGGAATTAAAACATAAAGGTAAAATCAAGAAATGGCGACTATGTTTACATATGATGGAATCATTTAGAACACTTGAGCGAGTTTGAAAAAATTCATAGAAATTAAATGTTAAGTACCAGTTCTATATAAATCTATTATCTTATTTTCAAGGTTATACGATACAAAATGTATAATTTAAAAATCATGTAAATATATATTATTTCAAAATCAAGGAAGAATTCAAATTGATTTTGGATTATTTTTTGATGTTGAATAAAAGGGTTACTGATTCATTATTTTGAATTCAAAGGAATATATAATGATTAGATGGATCTTAAATAATGGATGTTCATTTTCAACTTCTTTCTCTTATATAATAGGGTATGTTTCTTATTAACAACGTTTTAGGATGAACAATTTGAGTGGATTGATTTGATACACATGGTTTATGATTCATTATACTCTATAACATGTTTTGAATTGAACTTTAGGATAAAATAATTCATCCAAATTTCTATTAAAATATGAGTGATTTTATCCCACAATCAATTTAATATTTTTAATTATAAAAAATTATTTTCATAACAATTCTTACAATACATGTTTTTTCTATTAAATATACCTATTAAAAATAAATCGGATTTATTTATTTAGAAAATTATTTATTTGCATATTAGCAAGATATTCTCAAAATAATAGTGTTTAAGAGCCTAGTGGGAGTATTTTTGGACATAGGGATGTCCAAATTAACAAAAAAAAAATTATACCATTAAAAAGTCAATGTTAATATTACTTAATATCCTAAAAGGTTTTGGGTATATTGGTAAATATTAATGTAAATAATTAAATTAATTACCAAAAATATTTCATGGGAAATTTTTTATGGATTTTTTTAAGAATATTGATGATGAGGAACATAGAAAGAGTTCTAAGTAGACAAAACATGTTGTTGAAATCATATCAGAAGATGTTGTGAAGTTAAGAAGTTTGAATTCCCTATTCATAGAGTTGAACATTAGAAATATGATCTTAACTCACACCATTTTGAAAACTGAATTACTTCTTTATTGTTACCCACTAAAGTGTTTATTGAGATGTGTTTATTATATTTTCATATAGATATGTGGAATAAATTACATAGAGATTATATAAGTTTAAAAAACCGTCAATGTGTAGAAAACATATGGTTGGTCTGGCAGTCTAACATATATGATATATTAAGACAAAAACTAATGTATGATTTTTTTAATTATTATAATGAGATATTAAGAAGATAGAATATATCATGTAATTTAAAGGAAATATAAAATTTATCAATATTTTATATAGGTTATAGACACACACTTATATATATATATTATAAAATATAATAAAATAAAAATTTACCCATAAAAGTTTGATTTTGAGTTAGCCCTAACAAATGTTTGTCATTGTGTATTATAGTTTTTGATTAAATATTACATTTATAATGGGTATGATTAATGTATTAGGATATGGAATATGATCATAAGATGCAAAAAGGGTTTTTTGTGTTGGATCACCACCCAAGTATACTACATAGAGCATCATACACTATGTATTTTCTGTACTAGGGGTGTATGTTTTATATTTTTTCCCTCGATACTGAAGGTTAGTGAGAAACTTAGGATAATAACCATTATAATTTGATACCATTCTTATGTATTCTTTGTGGAGTAGCTAATCATGGGGTGGTTGGAAAGTTACTAATCATATCAGTGATTAGATATTAACCGAGAAAGAATTTTTCCTCTTGAATAATGATTATGATTAAGCCCTTGATTGAGATAAACATATAACATACATAACGGAAAAAGATAATAATTATGATGTTCGTATCTATCGAGTGAGGGGAATGTGATGTTATCATCCATAAATTTGAATGGAATGTGATAAACCCATCCACCTAATTAGTCAATACTCAGATATTTTGGTATTCATGACTAGGTTATATCTGATTAACATACTCCTTGTGAGATGGTTACTCAATGAATTGTAAAAATGGATCATATGAAAATTCATGATTTCTTATGATATGAATGATGAATAATTGTTTAGTGATACTTGTATTTCATAGATGTCACAATACATCACTTTTTATCTCATGTAACTCTAATTGTTTCCAAGAGTTTTATCTTAGATTAAATTTATAATTTTGGGAATGTATATTTATTTTCAATGAAATAAAGGCCCATGGGGACACACATTATGGTTAACTAAATGAAGATTATTTTTTTTACTCAAAGAGATTCTCTAAAAGTGTTTTAGATGTCCTGATCTGAGTGGAGTTCTCAAGAGGGGGTTGAATTGAGCATCGAAATATTTTTTTTATTAAAAATACATGTAAATATAAATTACCTAATTTGAAAAATATATCAGTTATCTAAAATATTGTGTATATATATTGATATTTTTGATTGGTTTCTCAAGGGCTCAATCACGGCTTTGTTAAACTAATTTTAGTATTACTTTAACTTTCAAAAAAAATATACTAACACCAAACACCATATATATATATATATATATATATAATAAATTAAAGATAACTATGAGAGTATTTAATTGATAATGTGATTTTTAAATACTTAAAAAAAATTATTTTTGTAACATGTTTTTTAATTGTAAAATTGATTAAGAAAGAGTAGTCATGAATTAAATAACACATGAGGGAATTTAAAAATTCAAGTGGTTCTATTCCATGCTAGAACCCAATCCTCTTAACTTAACATACGAACCACTACCAATAACATTAATTAAAACTAATAAACTCACCCACAACATGAATCCATTTGTAAAAAAAAAATTAAACAAGGATCACTAGGATTAAAAAAGAGTCTTCCCTAGTTTTATGTATAGTAAAAAGTTTAAAAATAATAATGGAGAAGCATATGAGTACCTTTCAATACCCTACATGATAAGTTATAAAAATATAGGAAATGAATATAGGAACCACTAAAAATGTAAATTAAACATAGATAATGAGGTTAAGAAGGAAAAATGGGATATTTCTTCCTTATAATGGATTTCAGTTGATCATCAAGGTTTTTTATAATCCAAAACAAGTAGTAGTCTAAATGAATGAAGAACAATAACACACAAAATATCGTTTCTTATCTGAAAATGGATTAAACAAAATAGATTATGTTGGAAGGATTTTGATCTTCATACATTATTATCTATTTCATTCATTACTAGCATGTGTTATGAAATTTCTAAATTTTTAGATCATTTCTATCCAAAATATTTTTTAAGAGTAATGATTCTTAAATCCTCATATTGGGAAATTGATCTTATAGACTTAAATGCACTAACATGCATTTAATTTCACAGAAACTATCTGTTCAAATATAAAATTATTTTATTCTTGGATAGGAAAATATTTACATAGTTTTGAAAAATATACCTCTTGGAGGTACATATATGGAAGGGTCACCCAAATTATTTTGAATGGTCGCATAATCTTATGAATGATGACCCTTATTTATCATGGTCACATATTCCTTCTTACAACTGTAGTCACACTCTTTATCATAGTCATAAATTCCATTCCTTCCTACAATCAATTTTTTTTCCTTTTGTTCAGACATTCCTTCTAATGGTCGCAACCACACTCATTCTCACAGGCTGATATTTCTTCATATGGTCATAGAAGCCTTCATGTGTTCATAGTTATTTTTAACTGAATTTTAGGAATAATTACAGAGATACATTTATCTACCATACACCACATAAACTATTAGTAATTAAAGAATTATAATATTTTATCATTAAAAAAATTAATTACTAAAATAATCCTAAAATATCCTCCCATTGATGATAAAAAAATAATGGTTTAATGAATATTTAATGTTTAATTTCTTGAGAACATGATAACTTATAATTAGAGAATTTAAATAATTCATGGTTGATTTTGTACTTTTCTCCCCCATTAAGAATTATCAGAAATGAATATATATAAATAGTACAACAAATAATAGGGTTAAATTAATGATTGGAACAAATAGATTCCATAATATTAAAGTCAATACATTATAAGATTTGTATAATAAATATAATATTCTGATCAGATCCCTAATATTAATCCAAATTAGAGTAAATATGGAACCATTGGGAATTATGATAAATAGGACCTTATCCTTATAGTTCTAGGGTTTAAGAGATGGGTGAACTGACGGTATAGGTACAAGTGGCATTAAACAATTCCTGATGCTACTGGCCTATGTTTTCACACATCCTAAATAGGACTAAGGTCAAAAGTAATAAGTGATATAGAAGTTGTGGAATTTGGTGCAGAATAAATTACAAGTATAAATATAGGATAAATAATAGATGTTTGGGTATAGCAGAGTTATGGATCAATCAATTCAATAAATTAACAGATGACTCTTCCTCCGTGTTCTATTATATGAGAAAACTATTTTTCTGTTTCATAAATAGTTTCATGTGAGGTGCCATAAATATTAACTAATCTACTTGTAATATGAAATATCTAGTCATAGGAGGTGACATATATTTTCAACCAAGTGTTTTAAGTGATAAATGAGATCATATTTGGTGATTATCATAGAAATATAAGACATTATATCCTTTGAGATCACTTCCCTATCTATTATAGATTCCTGGAGACACTCTCGAACATGATTATAAATATGTTATCCATGAGAATTTATTTTCATCCTCATGTGAAATACCATATTCTCCCATTATATTTCAAAATTCCTAATTTAATATTTTTTAATCTAATCAACATTAATTTTGGATATGAGGAGAAACAAGACCAGTAGGGAGAAGAGGAGGAGGAGGAGCTCAAGAAGGGGCGGAAACAATTCTGTATTCAAGAGAACCCAAATCACCAAATGTGGAGAGGTATATTTGAGTTAGATGAAGTCTCATTTCATCCAAGTCTCTATGAATTACTACAATTTAATGTACTTGCTTCTTATTTTCTAATCCTCAAAAAATATTTGGCCGAAGATATCAGACAACAATGGACACAACCAAAGATATTTATTCTTGATTAGAATTTTTATCTTTGGGTGGATATATATGTGGTAGATCTCTTATTATAGATATTAAATCATCCTTGAATTCAGTTGAATCACCTCTAGTAATAGTGAAAATGTGAGGAGCATGGGGAGGAGATAAATATATTTCCTTCCTAGGCAGAGATACTATCACACTAGGAGGAGATCCTCTTCCAATATCATCAAATTATGTATCCCATAATTTTATTGGTTTTTCAGAAAATTCATTTTTATCAATATCAACCACTTCACTATCAAGTCAATCTCCATAAGTAATAACTTAAATCTATATTATTGAGGATTCATCTCTAGGAACCTAACTAGATGAAGAAGGTGAAACCATTTATTCCCAATCTGTACTGAACATAAGAGATCTCAGTTTTTTTTCTTTCATGTCCTCCATATTTATGTTGAAAAACACATCAAGATATTCATCATCATCCCCATAATCATCTCAATTGTAATATAAGTAAAGAATTCCATTAAGATAAGAGCCTAAGATTTTATCCCCCATAGATTATGCATCTAATATCTTTGTCATAGAAGGTCTTCTAACCAAAGGTTTAAGAGACAAACCTTTTGAAAGACTTGTATCACTATCAATGGATGGTTGAAATGATTTAGAAAATAAATAAATAGGTTCATATCCCTCATCATCATCATCATCATCAAATTCATAATATAATTTCTCATATGTATTAGTGAAGGAATTTTTGATATCATACAACTCATCATCGCTTAGTTTTATTTCATGATAAGGTAAAGTGGATGGATATTTTCATGATCCATAAGATACATTCAGAACTGTAACTTGTTCGTAATTGGAACTTGATTTTCTTTCAATAGAACCTGTAACCTATTTAATAAGATAAATAGTCTCATCATCATTATGGGAACTACCTACATCTAATTCTTCTTTAAAATAATATATATGAACCTCATATGCCTCTAAAATAGGTTCAACCATGTCACGTGTCCAATAAGGGTTTTTATATGGGTTAAAAATATCATAAACCTTTTCATTTTCAGAGACCTATAATATTCTCCACAACATCCAATTAAACCTTATCATTTTTTGAATATCATGGATTAAAATAACATCTATATGAGATATAGTTCTCCTATCCTTTATAGATGAAATATGTATACTCTATATGTGCCAATATAAGATTTAGATATCATAGAGAGTGAAAACTAAACCTAGTTACCCCAACCCTTACATATGTCTCATAATATATATTCTTAAACTCCCCTTAACTCCATTATTTAGTATATATATATTAAAAATTCTTTATGGTCTCACAACACTAAATCCCCCTTTTTCTAGGAACATTAAATGCTGAATAACTTCAAAAATAGCTAAATTTCACTATATAAATCATTGAAATTTTGTATCATGTGATTTCAATGTCCTGTAAGTACAAGAAGATAATTTTTTATTTTACAACTTGAAATACTGATTGGTTCATAAGTTTATAAATCCTTAAACTCACCCAAATTTGGTAACTTAAGGCATTTTCCCAACTAATTTTATGGTGAAATATGTTCTTTACAATTCATGAGTGTCTTAAAAAATCTTTCCTATCACCAAACCCATATTCAGCATACTGATAGAAATCTAAACCAACCCAGGAAAAAAAATTGTTCATTGATCATAAACCAATCATCTTGTATTTGATCATGTGCAACCATGCTAGATATTGACTGGTCTATGACAAATTGGTACCCATTTCCTTCTCATAAACTACTCCATGAGTTGATAGAAATTGATAGAACCTCTTGATTTGGATTTCAATTTCTTATTAGGTCATGAAATATTATGTGAAATATGAAAAACAGGTTGGTTCATTCGATCCATTGAGATTAATATTCCTAAATTTTGAGTTACAAGATCAGTCAAGAGAAATATTGGAACTGAAGGGTTGAACGAGAGGTGTAGATATTTTGGATTTTGAAGGGTGTGCTTCGAATTTAAAATTAATTTTTTTTATTAATTTATGGAATAAATTGAATATAAAAATTAAATAATTTAATTTAAAATTAATTATAAGAGAAAACCTATAAAACATAGAAATTTGACATAGAAAAAATAATATTTAATATTGATCAGGTTCAGGGTAGCATGTCCACAGTCACTTATGAATTATAACATTGAAAGGAGTAGTCCAAATGTGTGAGACTACAGATAGTGGGGTAAATCGGTGGTCATCACTTTTTTTACTCTTCAAAACATCCTTTACCACCAGTTAGAGATAATTTTATCAATTGAAAAACAACACACAAGTACACATGCATGAAGTAAATAATTTTGAAGGATCATTACTCCATAAGAGTAGATGGTCCATGGTATAATCTGGAAACTGTATGAGACTATACATCGAATAAAAAATTATTCCTTTGTGTTTGTTATAAATTATGGTATATTTATCACTTTCATATCAATATTTTCTTTTGACAGTGTATGATATGATTACCTTGATGATATGAATTTTTTTATGATAATGTATTTAATGTCAACTGACATGATTCAACATGTTGTCACTATCCTTATTGAATTATTCAAACCTACCTTTATGAAAGTTAGATATTCTTATTATATTTCTTACACATTAGATTGGAATATTTTCTCTAAAATTTCTCTATCTAATCTTGTTTATCTGAAAATTATATATTCAAAATCTATTCATCTGGATCTTCTATATTTTCTACTTGTCCATCCAGTACTCCTATATTCTATACCACTTTTTCCAGTTCTTCTCTTCCTATTTATTCTTAATCTTGTTTTTTTATCTAGTATTTCTATGTATGATGTTGAAAAAAATGGATATATTTAGGTTATTGGTTAGAACCTCACTTCTTTAATAAAAACATCATAGCCAAATTCCCCTTTATATATTGGTAGTTTCTCATAAAATTAAAGGGTATGAACACACTTCAAATTTGAATTTCCTTCTCCAAATTTGAATTCCTAATTTTCTATTTCTTCAGTCACCCACCTTTAAACCACTAAATATATTTGAGTCAAAAAACATCTTAATATCATTACTCAAATCAATGTGTAAACGATATTCAAATCTTCCTAAAATCTCATATAGAATCATGATCTTTCATTCATGATTGTTGAGTCGTTGAATGTCCATCTCAACATCATCATAATTCATGAATTCACAAAATTATTTGTAAATATTCTCAATCCTTCATATATAAATTCTTCATAGGAACTCCTTTTCCCAATATTTCTCCATCTAATACCACTTTGTTATGTTCTTATTTTCTAGTTCCCATCCTTATAGAATCCTCTTGTTTAATGAACCCAGGTTTGTCCATTTCGTGATCTTTATATTTATCCATCATATATTTTTGTTCAATGAACACAAAAATGTTCATCATATAGTGTACTCACTAAAATTTTTCATCTAGTGGACTCATAAACATCCTTTTTTAGCTAAACATAAAATATCACACTATCTAGTAAATTATTTACATTAAAATCTATTTGGAAACCTATTTATGAAAACCTAATTTTCCTTTAGTTAATTATGTTTAAAAAAATTCAGCTAGAATCATGAATTACAAAGAGTATTCATGATGTTATTTACTTTTAAGAGCAACAAATAATCACCTTATTTACTTTTTATAAGGAACTTAATACATTGTCTTATGATTACTTCTACACAAACAATTTTATTTGTCCTTAATTCAATCACCTCTATCTACTATACTTTGTTAGATCACCTCAGTCTCTTAGACTTAATCCAACCGTCTTTATAAAGATGGTTCAAATTTTTCATGTGATTTATGAGCTGACAACAAAAGAAAACACCACAAGAAATATTTCTTTCTTTTATCCAGCTTTGTTCTCATTTTTTAAAAGAACTAAAAACCTCTTGGCCTCATAAATTTCCCTCTTTATATATTTTTTACAACCAAGGAACACAAATCATTAAGATTTTTCAGATGTAGATAATGGATTGAAATCCAATAATTCTAAGCCTATGTTACTGAGCATGGTGTAGGAAACAAGAATCCTTGAATAATAATAAGATGGTTTCCATAAATAAATAGTTAGAAAAAATTTTGATCCTTTTCATGAACTCAATAATTCATCATTACATACCAAAATAAACATAAAAAAGTTCCAACATACACTTCCACCAACTATTAAAATAGATCCCACATACTAAAATCACAACATACACATTTTATAATTTCCTCCTCTATATATTCTCTACCCTGATCAGTAAATTATATACCAATGGATATATTTATATTTTAATATTTTCTACACCTTTTGGTAACTATATCTAAAGATAAGAAGAGGGGGTGGGAAAAGATCACATACCTTAGCCTTGAAGATAGTGAGGTTAAATGCCCATAATCAACCATAGATTTTTAAATGTTTCCTATAATAATTGTTTACCCGAGATATAATATATCTACTACTTTGTAGGTTCAAAATATATATTTAGTTCATTTCTTTCCATATGTTATTTGAGAATGTGATATTTAAAATTGGTTTTATTTCTCCAGGAATGTTGAGCATTATTATTTTATAGATTGATAACACTCTGATTATCACATGTAAGAATAATTGTTAACATTAATATAACATTCAAGTCTTCTAACAATGTCTTTGTTTATATTAACTGAGTTATGGAATAAGTTTCATCAACATATTATACCTCAGTGGTGCTTAAGGTCATTAAAATATTCTTCTTAGTTTTTCAACATAAACATATGTCACCCAAGAAGTAAACTATTATCTAAATGGATCTTCTATCATAAATACAAATTTCACAATCTACATAATCATAACAAACCATATCAATCATTCCATTGATGTCATATTTCAACTTGAAATCAATATTTCCTCTAATATATCTACGAATTATTTTTATATCCACAAGATGGGACTCTTTTTTTTGAATATTGACACATACCACAATGTTTATCAACATACACTAAATTTATCCATAAATATGTCAGATATAATAGGATTCCAATAAACTTATTAAATTATTTCATATCAATATCATTCCATTTTTAATTATTTGAAAAACAATTCCAACAAAAATGGTTGGGAAAAAACAATACAAATTTTAAATTCCAAATATTTTTCATAGTAGACTAGAACAATTCTCTTGTGAATGTAAAATGTATGTTTTCTTTTGGGAGATTTTTAAACCAAGAAATTTTTTCACTTTTCCTATCACAAGTATTTCAAATAAATCTTTCATCTAATGAATTTTTTTACACATTTCTTAATCATTACCTATGAATATGGTATTATCAACATAAAAAATCATAATTATATAAACCTGTTTATTTCATTTTATGTAGAATTTGTTTTCTACTCTTCCTTTAATGTAATTCAAACTCTTCAAGAAAGATTCTATCTTAGAATACAAAGTTCTTGGAGATTATTTCATACCATAGAAATAATTATTCAACTTGAAAACATATTTTTCATCTTTTCCATTAAATAAGACACATGTTTTATCAATATAAACTTCTTATTATAGCTATCCATTTAGAAAAGTAGACTTGGCATGCAATTGGAATATCTTACATCTCTTTTTTGTAGTAATAGAAAGAAAGGTTATGATGGTTTCAAGTCATTATGATCGTGAAAAGGTATCATCAAAATCCATTCCTTCAATATGTGAGTGTCCCTAAAATATTAGTATTTTCTTATTTCTTACCACAAAAATTTTTTCATTATAAATGTTTTATAAAATACACTATTTTCCTAACACATTTTTATCTTTATGTTTGGGCACTAGCTCTCATGTATCATTTTTTCAATCTGATCCAATTTTATATTCATGGAATCGATCCACTCATGATGCTCCAAATCTTGTCAATATATCTTGGCTCAACCTTTGAAAACAACGATGTATCATAAATTTTCCCCAATTTTCTTCTTATTTGATACTATTTTCCTTGATCTCCAATGATATTTTATACCGTAACTTTGTTCCTTATTCTTTCATATAATGAATGAAATTTTCCCTCACCAATTGAAATGGATAAACCCATATCTTTATCCTATAAATCTTTTATATCATTAATTTTGTAAGAAATATTATCATGTTGTGTAATAGAAATGGATTCATCTTCACTTCCTCTTATATCTACAGTATAATGTGAAGCCTTTCTATAAGAATGTTCCAACACATTTATATCTTGATATTCAATAATCATTATAGTTTCATTATTATAACACTTGAATCCTCTACCATTATGATGGTATCAAATAAAGTTATTATCAATATCTCTTTGATTGAACTACCCAATACTACAACATATAGAATTTATAATTTAGGGGTTACCAAATATTATTATGTATTTTAAACATGGGGTGTCTCGGTAATATATATTGTATGAATTCATATCAGTGTTTGAAATATAAAAAAAATATTCTAAATGTGAAATTCATCTTGAGTAGATCGTATCTAAAAGAAGAAATACGTATCATGTTTAATATTTAAGGTTCAGTCTCTTTCAACCAAATATATATTATTTCTTTCAGTAACACCATTCCCTTATGGTGTGTATGGCACACTCTGTTCATGATGAATGAAATTATTTTCAAGATAACCCATGAACTTCCCATTTGTGTATTCAGTACCATTATTAGTTAGAATATTATTTATGGATTATCCATAATCCTTTTCACCAATTCTCTTGAAAATATTATATATTTTGAGATCCTCGGGTTTATGCTTCTAAAATTAATATATATAATATGACTAAAATTATCAAAAACGAAAATAAAGTACATATCTCTATTTATTAATGAAAATATTATGAGACCACATATGTTTTAATTAATAAGCTTCAAGGGATGAGTTATATGAATCTAAACCCTCTTATATATTTAATTTAAAATCTTCAATTTCTAGTGCATTAAAAAAATTAATCTCTTCATCTTGTAATGTCAAGAAAATCATGAATGCTTCCTCTCTTTATCGTCTTGTTCATATTCTTCTAGTAAATATGACCATGTTTTTATAACATAACTGATTCTCTTCCATCATGCTCAGATATCATGAATCCTAAACATATGTAACCTGAAACATATTTCATGTTGTTAGTTTTCTACTTGCTATAACTATCCCATCATAAAGAATTAATACAAAAAATCCATTTATTCTAAAACAACTTTATTAACTATATCAAAATTCAATAAAATAGTCAATAAATTCCATTTTAGTCCATCAAAAAAGAAGGAAATTTTGTATTTCAACTTTTATTTTCCAATGATTGTAGATCCAAAATAGTTGATTTTGAGTGACTCATCATTACCAAAAGTCATTTTTTTCTTTTTAGCATTAATTTATTTTAACAATTTCAAATATTCAGTCATATATAAATAATACACACTATAAAATATCTATGATTATTATATTTTGTGACATGAAGTTCAATTACAATAAAAAATTCCTTTTCATATCCTTTTCCATCCATCACAATATAATTTTGAAATTTTTTATATAAATAGTACTGAGCTGGTGGAATTACAAGACATAAATTACCATGATTTTCATGCTTATAACATGTTTTAAAAATAATGTCTAGAGGCTATAATCTATTTTTAGTTTCCAAAATGGATTTTTTATGTTGTCTTCTTTGAGTGGGTTGGGTTCCCCTCAAACTATGCCTCAAATACATTAGTGATTTGTTATAGTTATAATGATTGAAACATTAAATATTCACTATATGCCTAAATCCCCAACAATACTTGAAATATACATAGAAATAATATTTTTATTTATTAATTCACTATTATTTAGAACTACATATTTATATTAAAACATATTTATAGCCATCATCCTTGGATCTCTATTGTGAAACAAAAATATTGAAGACTCCTAAATTCTTCTCATCCTTAACTATGTATACACTTTTATCATATTTTAATCAACATTTTATTACACATAAATTCCAAAGTTTTGTAATTCACTTGTTATGGCTACAAACATGGACATATTTCTTTTATTCCACTTATAAACATATACTACACTGTTGTTAATCCCTGACGATGATATTTGTTCACGCTTATGAGATTTACACTTATTAGAAAATTTATGAACTTTTGGAATTGATTTTTTTATGTTTGATATTTATTTTCCATGTTTAATAGGTTTCTATTTAACAAGATCATATTATCTCTCCACACTTATATTTTCTTCATGCATAATGTTGAGGTGTTTCTCTTTATCTAGTAATATCTTTAGAACATTATATATTTTAAAAATATGGATTTTTATTCCATAGAAACTTATTGATTGTTTAATGATATATCTTCTTTCTTTGAATTCTTGTTCTCTTTATCAAGATTAACATATTTTGAAAGTCGTTCTTCCAATTATCTTTTAATAATAATAACAATTTGAATTTTATCTAACTTTACTTCTTCTTCTTAAAAGTTTATGATTTCATCAATGTTAAAACTCTCATCATTAAATTTTGTGATAAGAAACTTATCAACACCATTATCACTATAATAATTAGATCACACTTCACTATCATCATATTTCTCACATATGGACACATATTTTCTATTTTTATATTTAGAGAACTCCATATCAATTACCTTTTCATAAGAATATAAATTATTGTCTTTATTTTCAACAATATTCTTGGATTTTCATATCTATCAACAAAATCAACGTATCCCTTCATCCCTATACAATTTTATATGAAATTTCCATGATATTATAGTTAATACACTTTAATGGTGACTTTCCTTTATACTTCCTTGTTCTTCTTTTCACCTTCAAATAAAATAATGATACGATATCATCCAATTTTTCTCTAACTTATTCTCCAGCTCTAGAGTAACTGACTTATTCCTCAAAATCATTATTATCCTCTAACAATATAGTGGATTAAAATAGATTTCATCATCATCAATTTTTTAATCTTGAAATACTTTTCTCTTCAAATTTATTATGTGATGAGAATACTATAAAAATCATCCAAAATAGATAGTTTTAAGATATCTATCTTTTAAATACAATAAATTGAAATTGAATTTATAAATAATAATTCATAAAATATTTTCCACAATCATCAAATATTATAATTTCTCCCCAAAATATCTTTTGGAACTTAAAATTTCACTAATGCTAATAAATAACTCACCAATTGATTCACCATATCCCATTTTAAGATCTTCTTACTTGAATCCACGTATCTATAAATTTACACTATTCACTTTTATACTTCATAAATATTTTCCAAATATTACCATATGCCTTTATATGTTCCAATTCCTTTGAACCTAAAAAAATAACATTAAGAGAGGGATTTTTAGCATTTTAGGCTCAAGCATCATTCTCCATAATCTTTTTATCTACATCTATAAACGGTGAACCTAAAGTAGGAGGAGTATAAAAATATAAATTAGCATCAATAACATAATAGATAATAGATAATAGACAGGGTAGCATTTTAACCTTATATAATGATTTTTGACCCCATTTTAGACTGAAATCTGTTTACTATTAACTCAATTGTAAACATACATGGTAGTATTATTCTTATTTAATCTTTAAACAACCAATAGTCAATGAAGGAACATTTCCTTTAATACCAATTGAATGGAATAGTAATTATTTTTGTGACCATTGAGGTGGGAGAGGGGAAAACAGGGGTCCTCTTTTTTTATATTTTTCATATTCGAAACAAATTTGTCCTCTGATTTGATAGAATTTTCATTTCTAAAAAACAACACATATGATGAACCATAGTAACATAAGAATTTACATGTTTCACTAATCAATAAGAGTATCTAGTCCTTGGAATTATCTTGAAATATTATAAGAGCACACAATAACTAGAAATAAATGTAGTATGATTTTAAAAAATAGGTTATATCCATAAATTTCATAGTACTATAGTCATTTGATACTACATGTGATCCCTGTATAAATAATATGATAATTTTTTTCTAATAACAAAATGAACCTTCACCAACAGGATTCAATGATTGAACGTTGTGATTCTTGATTTTTTTATACATTCCTTTATGTATGTTTTGTTTTCTTCTTCTATTGATTACATAAAAGATTGAAATATTTTTTATGAGAATTCTGAAAATGATTATGTTTTTAAAAAACTTCTCAATCTAGTACCTAGTCATCTATAACTTCTTAATCCACTACCTTTCCACCTGGTACTTCTCGGTCTGGTAATTATATATTTAGAACCTCTTTGTCTAATTCTTCTCTATCTAGGTTTTATCTATTTGGGGATTCCCCTTTTAGTATCTCTACGTCTAGTGAATTGACAATAGGATCCCTCAATTATCACATTAAGCACCACAATTCTTCAATAACGACTTCACATCACACATTATCTACTTTATATACAAATAGTTTCTCTGAAAAAGAAGTGAGATGAGAAAACTTAAAATTTAATTTCCCACTCCAAATTTTAATTAACGCTCTAATATATCTCTATATAAATACCTTCAATCCTCAAAATATACCCGAGTAAAAAAATTCATAAGATCTTTCCAAAAATATTTGAATCAATGATCTGAAAGGCTTCCGAAAATCAAAGCTAGAATCAAGATATTTTTGTTTTTATTTTTGAGGCATTGAACATCCATCTCAATATCATAAAAATTTAAGAATTTATATAATTTGTTATAAAGTTCCTCAAACCTTCATCTAGTAATTCATTATAGTCACTTCACTGTCTAGTAATGAACAATCTGGTACAACTTATTAAGGTTCTCCATTGTCGAGTTTCCCTCTATCTAGATTCCTTTTGTACAAAAACCTCATGTTTCTCTATTTGATGATCATTATATTTCAATATCTAATGAATTTTTTTTAATTAACTCACAAATTTTCTTATTCCAGTTGAGTCACCAACATTCTTCTTCTTATGGACTCACAAGCCCCCTTTATCTAGTAAACTTACAAAATCACTATGTCTGGTAAATTATATAAGGTAAAATCTATCCAGAAACATCTATTCAGAAACCTATTGTTATATCAATTCCTTTCATTGAAAAAGGTCATCAATAATCATGAATTCTTAACAATAGTCATTAGGTTTGGTAATTTTATGAATAATAAAAAATAACATGATATAAATTATCTAATGAACTGAATTTTATATTCCTTTGAGTACCCTAAGGTATAAAATTTGGATTTTATTTTATTTGATCAAATCATTCACCTACAATCTACCTGATCACATCACCCCACTAGAATCCATTTTTTCACCTTTATAAAGAAAAATAAACTAGGTCATGTGATTTATGAATTGTCAAAAAAGATAAGATGGTAAAAAATTTCTCTCTATTATCCATCATCTTTCACATTCATACAAGAAATCAAAACATCTTGGTCCCAACAAGATTTATTTAACTAGATTTAATCATAAAATAAATTATATTTAGTGATAAACTGATATATGTATAAAATATTGAATAAATGTAATTTAAATAAAGTAACAAAACATGTTAAAATATTAAAATTATATAGAAGACGAAATATTAAAATAAGAATATTAATTTATCATTCAATGTTCATTAATGATATTATTTTATCAATCAATGTTCAAAGGCCTTATAAAAATATCATCTAGTTTTTGTTCAGTTCTCATGAATTTAGTATTAATATCAACTATTTTAAAATGACTTCTCAAAAAGTAATGTCTTATATCAATGTGATTTTTCCTGTAATGAGAAACATGTTTTTTAGAAATATTTATAGAACTTATACTATCACAGTTTATAGGGAAATTTCATTATTGATATCCATGGTCCCAAAATGTGTGTTTTATTAAAAAAAATATTCACAACAACTTCCTATATCTATGTACATAACTTTTACTTTTGATAGAGAAACATTTTTTTCCTTCTTCTTAATAAACCATGATATTTGTGACTTTACCAAAATGTAACATGTACCAGTGGTGCTTTTTTATATCCAACATACAAACACAAAAATCAATATCTAAATAACTAAATAATTAAAAATAATGTATTCTACAATAAAAAAAATAATTTTTTTTTGATATTTTTAGATATTTTAAAATTATTTTAAATACTTTAAATTTTGATTACTTGGGATTTGATTGGAATCATACACACAGAATCACAGAAAACATAATGATAGTTTATCTTGATGTTAAGTGATGTAAACCCCCAATAATATATCTATAGTTAGTTTATTCAACTAGTTTTTTAGTTTCAACAAAAACTAGTTTACAAGTGGTTCTCAATGGAGTATTACTTCCTTTAGTGTCATCCATAATATAATTTTTAAAGGACCATTAGTGTGCATAAATTGATTAAAAATAAGTCCATATTTATTTTTTAATATCTAAAAAATAAGAAATAACTTTAGTTTATCCATTAAGCTCATTTCAAAATTAGTTTACATTAATTTAGAAAATTAAATATCCAAAGAGTGTTTTTTAGAATAAAAAATAACCTCATTAACAAATATTTTGGCAACTAAAATACCTTTGTAATTTCATTTAATAAAAAAAGGACCGACCAATCATTTTGAAAAAACATTTAAAATTTGAAAAGTGTTAGGCCTATCATAACATTATTTGAGGGATTCTATTAAATCATAAAGATATTATGTCATTTTGAAAAGATGATTTAAAAAATAAGGATTTGAAAATCCAGTGTTTTGTTCAAAAAATAAATCCTTAGAAATATATCCATTTATTATTTTACTCTTAACAGTCATTTGATATTGTTTGAAACATGGATGTGTTTTATAAGAAAAAAGTTATTTTGATAGCATCATGTCTAACTATTTGTTCAATGGTATCCTCATAGTCAATAAATTCCACTATAAAATAACATTGTATACCCAATAAGAACTTATTTCTAATTATATTTCCATATTCATCAACCTTCTTAATATATTCCCATTTATTTCCAAAAACCAAATAGTCTTTGGGTATCTCAACTAGTTCCCATTCTTTATTCATTTTAAACTGATTCAATTGTTCTTGTATACAAACCACCATATTTTCATAACTTATTACCACATTACTGTTCTTTTTTTCAATTTATGAGAAAAAACATGATGTTAAAATTGGATTCTAGGTGATTCATGAGTTTTTTTCCTTTCTCTAGGTCACCCACTACATATTCTATTGGTCATTATTTATGGCTTTTAATAGTCATTTTATTTTAGGTATTGGGTTACTCTAGGTCCTTATGAGGGTTTAGTTTATCTATTTAGACTTTTGTGTGAGATTTATTTAGTAAATAAATAATATGGTTATGGGTCTTAGAGGTGTTGTTTATATTTAAATTGGATATATCATCCATAATGTTTTTAAGGGAATTTTCGGTTCATGTGGATATATTTCATCAAAAGTGACCTGACCAAATTATTCCACCAACTTTTTTCTTTTATTAAAAAGTCTACAATATTTTTTAGAAGTTTAATCACCATAGAAAAATAATTACTCACTATTTTATGAAATTTATTGCAAATTATCATTTTTTTTGAGAATATAAACTTATAATCCAATGACTTTGAAGTAATTAACCATTGGATTTCAAACATTCCAAAGTTGATATGGAGTCTTTTTAAATATTGGTATTATTTAGACCCTTTTGATTACATAAAAATATGTATTCGGTGCTTTAACCTAAAAAAAGATAAGTAATTCATATTCACTAATAATTTTCAGGCTATTTCTTGAAGGGTACTATTTCTTCTTTCAACCGACCAATTTTGTTGAGGTTATTGATGATTAGAGAGGGTATGGTTATATAAATATTGTTAGCATAAGGTATCAAAGTCTTTATTTGGAATTTCATGTCCATGATCACTTCTCAAGGTATTTATGGTAAGTCCACTAATTTTTTATAGGTTTATAACATTTTGAAAAACAATAAAATCCTTCATTTTTTTAGTAGGAAAATATACCCATGTAAATCTTGAATAGTCATCAACAATCACATTTTAATAATTATTTTCTCCTAAATGAGAACCTATAAATGGTCTAAATAAGTCCATGTGAATCAGTTCTTGTGGTTGATAGGTGGAAAAAATATTATTTGATTTGAATGAAATCTTTTGTTTATTTCCCTTTTGATAGGGGTTATAATCTTTTTCTTTGGGAAATCCTTGCTTAGGTAGATCCTTAACTAGTACCTTCTGAGAAATAATTCTGTTTGAGTATACATTGCATTTTTCTATTATCTTATCCCACAAAAAATATTCTTGATGAATGGAACTTAAACGCGGAATTTTATAGGAAATAAATAATTTAATTCAATAGAATAATCATTATGATTTGTTAAAGTAGTAAACGAAAAATTAAAATTAAAAACATAAATCTTACAAGAATTGTTTTCAAACATAACATGAAATCCATCATCACATAATTTATAAATTTTAAGTATATTATACTCCAATACTCAAAAATAAAAAACATTTCAAATTAGAAATTTTTTAGAATTACCTACTTGAGAGAGGAAAATTATTTTCCCTTATTCATCATAACTAAATGTGACATGAACACCATGAATTTTTTTAAACTCTGGAAACATCATAATTTTCCAATCATAGGACTAAAACATCAACTTTATAGATACCATAATCCATTACTAGAACTTATTAAGTATTTTTCCTACAATCAATTAGAAAATAAATGATTTCCCCCCCACATCATCTTAGGTTTAGAAAATTGTAAAATTAAAGATTTTTAAATCTATAAATTTTTGGCTTATTACTAGTTTTATTATAAAATTTAATAAAATTATAGAAATAATCCTTCTGGGTCCAAAGTGAATTCCATCATATTTAGATGATTATATTTGGTTGTACACTGAGGGGTTGATTACAGGATTCTAGAAATAAAATAATGTTTGAAAAACATATTTTTCAATCCTTATTGTAAGGCCCCAGCCTTAAACATTGCATAATATTGAGTTAAGTCAAGAATTCACATTGTGTATCTTTTTTGGTTTAGAGTTTTAGAGAATTTGGTTTTAAAAAATACATTACATCTCAAAAATTACAATATAGAAACCTCTAATCTATCTAAATTTTTTCAAAATAATAAAACTCCTTAAATAAAACAAGAGTTATTTTCTTGATATAAATCTCCTTGAATACTACCATTATCATACCCTTCTTTATACACTATGGAAAACATTTAAAAAACTTGGGATGAGCATGAAAATTTCAGTAATGGTTATAAAATAAGGACAAAAACATTAGTCAATCAATACATAAAAATAAATGAAATCATATTTATCAATCATAAAATGTAAACTCTTTAACATACCTCAGGAAATCATAAGATTTATGAATGACACATAGAAATCATAAATCATAAAGGTAAATTCTGGAATCCGTAACATATATACATTATATCTTTCATAACTAAATAGGGAGTTACATTCGGAATACCCATCACTGTATATTCCCTAAATCTCTTAATAGAAACATTAATGTTTACCTCTGTGACGTTACCCAACGAATTGGAGAGCTATCTCGGGCTCACCCACCCGAGGTTTATCACGGAACCACCCATATACGTAATTAATTCCCATGAACCATAACATAATCATAACACATAAGACAAGCATAAAGTAAAGACAATATTTCTGCATTGCAATCACAATATATCATTTCAAGATATTAACATAATCAATTATTTCTAATAACCATTTCAATACCAAAATACGTAAAAATAGTTTATAGTATTTATTTCCTTTTTAAAAACATTATTTATTTATAAGAAATCCAAATATAAAATAATTCTCCCTATGACGGAAAGGTTATTGTCATCAAATATGTTAAAAAGAAAAATTACTTTTGTCTTTTAGTAAAATTCTTTGTAGAGAAAGAATCCTTTTTAAAACCATTTAAAACATTTATTAAAGATATTTTTGAATCAAAGTGTCCCATTACACTTTGAAACTTTTATAGTAATTAACATTTTAAAACATTAATTTCCATATAAATAAGTCTTTAAAAACATTTTGAAAATATGTAAATTAATAATAATGATTTATAATATTAAATCTTTAAAGCATTTAAAACAATGTTTTAGTTAAAGAGTCCCTTACCACTTGTGAAAATACTTGAATAAAAATAGTTAAAAAATAACATTAAACAAAACTTATAATATCATGAAAATAACGAGATTAATAATATAATATGAAAAAGGACAGTATATACACCCTATTGGATAATAAAGGTGCACAAGATCAAGATATGCCTCAAATGAAAGGAGATTGATACATAGTCCCTTATAGAAATTCGGCAGCCTAACGACGTCACATTAAAATTCAAAAAATGAGATGATGAGAGAGAAAATGATCCCTCATTGCTTGGACTTAAAATTTAAATTAATAATGATATATAAGAACATATCCCAACATAATAAAATGGAAATTAAAAGACATAACATAAAAGAAGTATTTGACTAAAAGAGGAGGGTGAAAGGTTCCCTTACCTTGAGTACGAATCATCACATATGTTTCTTGTTCATATTGAATAATAAACTGTAGTTAATTTATACTTGCTTAAGATATTTTTTCAAGTTTTTTATTACTTTTATATCACTTATTACCTTCTTATACAATCATATAATTATTTAATTTCATATCGGTCATTTTATCAATGTTCGGTACTTGACTCAAAAATGAACTTGTAATAATTACAAATTGTCCCTATGGTCAAAATTCCATTATATAAAAAAAGATATTCATAATTTTGATATCATATATATCATATATATCCAGTATATATATATATATATTTATAATATTCTAGATCATTTGTATATAAGAAATTAAATGAACCATTGATGGAGACGTTAAGTCGTACGTACGCATAAATGCTACTTTCATTTCTTTTCCATATATAAAGGAATGAAAAATAAATGATACATAGGTATATTATAACTCCATTATAATATCTATATTATATATGTTACATAAGTTCATTAATTATATCCTTTATACGTTCCATTTATAGCATGAAAAAATCATATCACATTGAGGGGGCGGTAGTTTGCACTTCCTCAAATGAAATTATCATATTTATAAAACATGAAAAGCATAAAAGTATGGTATAAATGAGAATTAAAGAATCATAGAGATAAAATAAATATCCTGAATATCATAAATATTTATAGTTCCATCATAATGGCCACCATAAGAGGTGGTAGGAGAAGGTTGAACAATCATCATTTCCTGAGACAGTAGTTAGTCATCCACAAAACCAGTATGTTCTATGCCCACTAGATTGAGATGTGTGTAAGTGTAGTTTTAATACTTATCATAACAGCATCCTATTATATTAAAGATAATGTTTTTGTTATTTAATCAAATAATAAAAATATAATAGGGAGTGAATAAGTAGAATAATGGAAAGAAACTTTAGAGAAGACATTACCTCAAATCGGGTAACTACTTTTGATTTGAGACAAAGGGCTCTCTTGAATTGCCTTATGCCAAGGGTAAGGATTATATGAGTAATACAGGTATATTTTGAGCTTATTTGTGAAAATTTTTAATGATCCAAGGGACTTGAGATGTGTGAGTAAGGGTTAGAGTTGATGGCCTTTTATAAGGGGGAGAAGTGGCTCTTTAGGAAAGATTGAAAGTATTATTTTATTATAAAATTATTTTCGGTTTCAAAAGGTCCATAACTCATTAAATTAGAAGATAAAGTGAATTTATTTATAAATCATCTCATCCAATAGTTTTTGAAAAAGTTTTTGTTTCATATTTAACCTTATCATTTGTCTTTAACCCTTAGTTAACTAATTTATCTCTTACAATGTCTTCTTGTATATTCATACTATATGGTTAATATAGTTACCATAAAATGCGAGTAGAACCACTAGTGGATCATTAATGACACTATAAATCTTATAAAATTCATTTGGACTAATATTATATTTTTATGATTATTATAACATTTAATAAAATAATAATTTTTTTAAAAAACTCATTTATTTCAATTTATATACTATTCATATCATGACTTTTAAAAAATCCAAACCAACTAGATTCTTTAAAAAAACATCATTAATTAAAATATAAAAAGTCATAAGTATCTCTAAAATTCGTGTATGGCATAAAAAATTTCAAAATAAATTTATTTTAATTTTTTTAATCCCATTTATTTAAATCAATCATTAATAACGAAATCACAACATCATTATTGTGTCATAAATAAATTTATTTATATGATATCTAAAAATTATAAAAAAATAAAATGATATAGGAAATATTTTTTTATTTTTAATGAATATTTATATTCTAAGATATCACTTATATAACCCCTTATAAAAATTGTATTAGAAAAAGATATATGTTTATGTTATATTTTCCTTAACATTAAATTAAAAGTAATTAAATATCATTTTCACACAGAAGTAGATCCATGAGGTCCTAAAATCGACCCAATTATGACCATGGTCGAACATGTCTCATCCAATATGGTTATGACATGTGTTAGGATAATTTAATATTAATATAATATTATTTTTTACCCTTATTTACCAGATTTACCCTTTAACCATGGTAAAAAAATATTTACTGAATTTACTATTCATAATGTCTAAAAATAAAAGGTACCTATTTCCAAAATTTTTAAATCCTGATTAAAAATATGGAATCTATTTTTAAAATTTCAAAACATAGAGTTGTATAAATTAATTTATAATTAAATCCCGTTGTCAAAACCCAAAAAGTTTGTTTTTAAGAAGTAAAAACTAACAAAAGATTAACATGCGTTTATGTCCAATTTCAAAGTGAAATTACTTCCAATGACCAAAATTGAATTAAATTATAAAAATATAATCCAATTAAACTTTAAAACCAATTAATGGTGCAATCTAACTATATAAATAAATTATATTAAAAGGCAGTTTTGAATTAAAATGCCGTATTTTTCACTATTTATTTTAAAATTAACCTTATGAGAAAAATACCAAAAAATATACACAAAGTAAAATTTGACGTCCTGATTATAAATAAGAAGTTTATTTTTTCAAATGGAACATATAAATGTGAAAAAAACTATATTTAAAAGGGGTTCTCCATCAATAGGCGGTAAAACAACATTTTTAGGAAAATACTTATTTTTTCTGAAAAAAAATAATTTATTCTTATATCATATCTAGAAAACATATAAGATAAATTTAAAACATTACATTTAATATATATCATATATATTTCTTTAAATAAAAAACCATTAAGAGTTATATTAAAACACAATTATTCTCTTTTAAATAGGTTTTCATAAAAAACATCCATTATATTCAATTGGTTCTTATTTCCATTTCTAATAAATTTGGTAATCAATTAATCATCATTTAAACATGTGTAAATCATATTAAAAAAATTCAGTTAATATTATTCATTACCAGAATTCCAACGGATAGGCGTTAACTACCATTTAATATAATCATAATATTATTGTATTATTTTTCAGTATAACTCAATGTTGTGTACAATGTAAGACTTCGGAGAAGCCAATTATTACATGTTGAGTACGTTATCAGATTAAGCATCCCCTTCAACTTAAAATTAATATCTTATTCATTAGTATTAATATAAATCAAAAATTATTATTCTATAAATACTTGTGTTGTTACATCCTTCCCCCCTTTTGGAAATTGCGTCCTCTCAATTTTAAAATTGGGCTTAGAAACTTCATTGAAAGTCCCACATTCGAAAAAGAGTCAATAAAACAATCACTTTAATTGAAATAAAGAGAAGTATAAAGGTCACTCGAGATAACACATAATATTATTCCATGAAAACATTGATATAGAAGAGAAAAATAACCATCATGTTCTAATAGAGAGTGATAGAAAACATGATTAGGAGAAAGTTAACCACCAGAAAATCACAAACTTGTGAAGAGTTAAACGGTCTTTGATTCCATAGTAATAAAAGTAAATGGAAAATGTTTTTTTTTGTTTTAGGTTCCATTTCATAAATTTGGAGAATTTATTTATGATATTGGCTAATAACATAAGGAATTAAACTTACTTGTCATATAGGAATTCATCCTTTACTAAATTTACACCACAAACTCATCTTTTCTCCAATCGATGAGTATTCATGATGACATGGTCACACCTGAAACACTAGAATCAAATTCTAGAGAATCACATAATCCAAAAAAGATGAACTATATATTTCCCCTATCTTTATACATTAACCAAAACCAAAATGGTTAGTACAAGAGCACATAATCCCCCAAATGGATAATAAAAATAAATAATACTCTTAACCTTAAAAATTGAAAAGAAATACCCAAAGTTCAAAAAAGACCATTGAATACACAATTTTCCTTAAAATTATTCAATATAATCTAAACTAAGATTGAAACCCAAAAATCAGGATAATTTAATCACATAGTCTTCCATAGTAAATCTCAACATTTATCTCCAAATAACATTGGATACTCTTAAAGTCTCACACTGAAAAGTAATTAACCCAATCAAATATTCTCTATGATAGGTTAATCATTTCCATAAATAACCCAAATCTCTATATGTACATCATAAAAACATAGATTCTTACAAAATAAAATTTCAACCATTACTCCACAAAATAAATCCCATAGTATTCTATTTTCCTTAAGCATATAGTGTTCCCCAAAAGAGAGAACGTCTTCCAAAATAACCTTTATCACTCAATCACAAAATCAATTTCATATACTAAGGATATCCATTTGATAAATCATAAGTAACCAAATTAAACATATTCTTGATCCATAAAATAATTTAACTAAAAAACATTAGGTATATTAACCAGGTACTTCACGTAGGCAAGTGGTGGGTGATAAATCTCAATCACACTTTGGTTATGAGTTTGATTCCTACAGCTTTGTCCAATGCGTCAGGTTTTCACATGGTCTATGAGTTGTCCTTTTTCAAAAAATATATAATTCTAATAACATTAAAAAAAAGAAATAATATCCTTAAAAATATCCATAACATGTTTTAACCTCAAAGGTTATTTTATACCTCACATTTTGCATCCCAACCAATAATTTCCTAAAAAAAAGATCACATGAACCCCTAAGGTGATATATTATGTCCATATAAGAAAAGAGAATTCTTCCTTGAATAAAATTTTCACATATCAAACATCAGGGTTACACATATTAGAAAAAATATTCCAAAGTAATCCCATCATCAAAAGAGCATTAATACTTTTAAACATTTCATCACCCAGATATCTATCATAACTCTCGAATTTCTAAAAATGTAGACATCTTAATCATCCAAAAATATTTATGATCCCTTAACCATTTTTCAACTTATTCTTTAATACTTCTTTCCTACAAACAAAATCATGAATCATATCCTAATATTCAATAATATCAAAAAAACATCTAAGAAATAACCCATACCTTTCATAGGTCATTTCTAGTTTCCTAATACTCAAATAGAATGGAAATATGAATTAGTAACCATATATTTGAATGGTCTTGTTGATAAAATTTCTGAACATTCTTTGTAGGAAATCAATTTTTATAATTACCAAACACACCACATTTAAAAAATTCAATTGGTCCCTCATAAAGAACTTATTTCCCTTTCTTGGAGTCAACATGACGATTCCTTTTTTCTATAGTAGGTTCTTACTTAATGACCTTAATTAACACATCTATAGAATCTTACCATCCCATTGAATAATTTTCCTAAGTGTTTCTTTCCAGATCCTTGACACCTAGGTTTTTTAATATACTTACCTTTATGATTATTACCTGAAATTCTGTAGGGATTTTTTTCTCGCATATACGACGGCTTAAAAAATCTCCATGGTTCAGGTGGTCAATCATGACTCCAGATAGTTGGTTAAGAATAACCACAATATTTCTCATTGCATCTCACATTTCATTTAGTTTCTCATTCTGAAAACCACCACAGTTTCCTTCACATCCATTGTTACTTTGGTGCATGCTAGATACATCCATTTACTAAAACCATAAAGGTCAGTGTGAGTATATCAATTAAATCATCATATACTATCTTATAAGGAGGATAAACAACAATATATACATATTAAAGCTATCTTAAACTCATTTAATTTTTCTAAAATAACTATGACTCTTTCTAATATGCTATCCATTTTGGTTATGTCAATTATGCTTAAATGACACCCTAAGCTCTAAAGGTATCTAAACTGACCTTTGATACCAACTGTAAGGCCCCAACCTTAAACATTTTATAATCTTGAGTTATGTCAAGAATTCATATTGGGGATCTTTTTAGGTTTAGAGTTTTAGAGAATTAGGTCGTAAATATTAAATTACATCTCAAAAATTACAAAGTAGACAATTCTACTATATCCAATTTTTTTAATAATAATAAAACTCTTTGAATAAAATAGGTATTCTTTTCTTGATATAAATCTTCTTGAATACTTCCTTTCTCTTACCCACTTATAACCTGTGAAATACATTTCAAAAAATGGGATGAGCATAAAAATCTCAGTAAGGGTTATAAAAAAGGAAAATAAACATTAATCCATCAATATATACAAATAAATGAGATCATACTTGTCAATCGTAGAACATAATCTCTTTAACATACCTCAAGAAATCATAATATTTATGAATAACACACATAAATCAAAGATCATTAATGTAACTTGTGGCATCTATAACAAACATACATTATAGATTTCATATCTAGGTTGGGAGTTACATTTGGAATACCCGTAATGGTATATAACCTAAATCACTTAGGAGAAACATTAACGTTTACCTAAATTGTGTTACCCAATGCATTGGAGATCTATCTCGGGCTCACCCGCCCTAAGTTTATCACGGAACCACCTATATACGTAAAAAATTCCCAAGAACCATAACATTATCATAATACATAAAACAAGCATAAAAGGAAGATAGCATTTCCACATTGCAATCCATAATATATCATTCGAAGATATTAACATAATCAATGCTTTCAAAAAACAATTTTCAATACCAAAATATGTTAAAAGAGTATATGTTGTTTATTTTACTTTTAAAAACACTTTGGATTGTTATGGAAGCCAAATATTAAATAATTCTCGCAGTGGTGGAAATGTTTTTTTCACTGCGTACATTAAAAATAAAAATTCATTTTTTCGTTTAGTAAAATGCTTCATAGAGAATAATTCCTTTTGAAAACCATTTAAATCATTTAATAAAGATAATTTTGAATCAGAGTGTCCCATACCGCTTTGAAAATTTAATAGAAATTAGCATTTTAAAATTTTAGTGTCTATATAAATAATTCCTTTAAACCATTTTTAAAACATGGACATTAATAGTAACTATTTATATGATTAAATCATTAAAACATTTAAAACAATGTTTTTGTTAAGGAGTCCCTTACAACTTGAGAAAAAACTTGAATAAAAATAGTTAAAGAATAACATTAAAAAACATATAATATCATGATAATATGTATATTCATGACATAATATGTCAAAGCATAGTATATACACCATATATGATAATAAAGGTGCACAAGATCAAGATATGAATTAAATGAAAGGATATTGAGACATAGTCCCTTATGAAAATTCGACAGCCAAATGGAATCGCTTTAAAATTCAAAAAATGAGTCGATGAGAGAGAAAAATATCTCTCATCACTTGGAAATTAAATGTAAAACAATAAGGATATATAATAACATATCCCAACATAAGATAATGGAAATTAAAAGACATAACATAAAAGAAGTCTTTGACTAAAAGAGGAGGGTGAAAGGTTCCCTTACCTTGTGTCCGACTCTTCACATATGTTCCTTGTTCTTCCTGAATAATAAACCTAAGATAATTTATACCTTCTTAAAAAGCCTTTTAAATTTTATTATTCCTTTAAATCACTAATTACCTTTCTATAAAAATCATATAATTAGTCAAGTTCATATTGGTCGTTTTATCGACGTTCGGTAATTGAGTCAAAAATGAACTTGTTATAATTACAAATTGTCCCTATGGTCAAAATTACATTATTTCCAGAATGATATTCATGATTTAGATATCATATATATCATATTTATCTAGTATATATGTATTAATAATATTCCATATCATTTAGATATAAGAAATGAAATGCACCATTCCTGGAGACGGTAAACCTTATGTACTCATGAACGCTACTTTCATTTCGTTTTCATATTTGAAGGAATGAAAAATAAATGATAAATAGGTATATTATAACTCCAGTATAATATATATGTTATATATGTTACATAATTTCATTAATTACATCCTTTATATGTTCCATGTATAGCATGAACAAGTCATATCACTTTGAAGGGGAAATAGTCCGCACTTCCCCAAATGAAATTATCGTATTTATACAACATGAAAAGAATAAAGGTATATTATAAATGAAAATTGCAGAAGAATACAGATAAAATAAATTTCATATATATCATATATAATTAAAGTTCCATCATAATGGCCACCATAAGAGGTGGTAGGAGAAGATTGAACATTCATCATTTCGTGAGGCAGTAGTTCACCGTCCACAGAAAAAGTATGTTCTATACCCATTAGATGGAGGTGTGTGTAAGTGTAGTTCAAAAAATTCTGATAAAGAAATACTAGTATATTTTGTATACTTGTGTTGTTATGTAATCAAATAATAATAATATAATAGGGAGTGAAGAAGTAGAATAATGAAAAGGTACTTAAGAGAAGACGTTACCTCAAATCAGGCAACTCCTTTTAATTTGAACCAAAGGGCTCTCTTGAATTTACTTCTTCCTAGGGAAAGGATTCTAGAAGGAAAATAAGGATATTGGGATATTATTTGAGAAAATTTTGGATGATCCAAGGGGCTTTAGGGGTGTGAGTAAGGGTTAGAGGTGATGGCCTTTCATAACGGGGAGGAGGGGATCTTTAGGAAAATTTGAAAGTATTATTTTATTATAAAATTATTTTCGGTATACAAAGGTCCATAACTCATTAAATTTGAATATAAAATGACTATGGTTAGAAATCCCCTCATCCAATAGGTGTTAGACATGTTTTGGTTTCATATTTAACCTTATCATTTAGCCTTAACCCTTAGTTAACTAATTTAACTCTTACCATGTCTTCTTGTATATTCATACTATATGGTTAATATAGTTCCCATAAAATGAAAATAGAACCACAAGTGGTTCATGGATAAATTATCAACCTTATCTAAGTCATTTTTCCGAATCTTATATTATTAGGATTATTATATCATTTAATAAAATAATAATTTTTTTAAAAAACACCTTTATGTCAATTTATATACTATTCATATCAGGACTTTTAAACAAATCAAAAACAACATGATTATTTCGAAAAAAATCATTAATTCAAAGATAAAAAGTCATAATTATCAATAAATTTCGTGTATGGAATTAAAATTCTCAAAATAATTTTATTTTTATTTTTATAATTTAATTTATTTAAATTATTCATTAGTTAAGAAAATAATTACATCATTATTGTGTCATAAATAAATTTATTTATATGATTTCTAAAATTTTTAAATAAAATACCATGATGTATTAAATCTTTTTAAATTTCTAATGACTTTTTATAGTCAAAGATATCACTTACATAACCCCATATAAAAATTGTTTATTAAAAGATATAAGTTTCTGTTATATTTTCCTTATCTTTAAATTAAAATAATTAAATGTCATTTTCACAAAAAAGTAGCTCCATGAGGTCCTAAAAATTGGTAGGGTAATTTAATATTATTATAATATTATTTTTTACCCTTATTTTCCAGATTTACCCATTAACCATGGTAAATAAAATATTTACTGAAGTTACTATTAATAATGTCTAAAAAGAAAAGGTACCTATTTACACAATTTGGACCTACTGATTCCAAACATATAATCCATTTTTCAAAATTCTAAACACATAAGGTTCAGAAATTAATTTAAAATTAATTCCTCTTGTCAAAACCAAATATCTTGTTTTTAAGAAGTAAAAACCACTAAAGATTAACATGTGTTTATGTCCTATTTCAAAGTGAAATTACTTCAAATGACCAACATTAGATTAAATGATAAAAATATAATAAAATTACACTTTAAAAACAATTAAAGGTACAATCTAACTATATAAATACATTTTTTTAAAAAGAAGTTTTGAATTAAAATGCAGTATTTTTCACTATTCATTAAAAATGAACTTTATCATAAAAATACCAAAAATTTACCCAAAGTAATTTTTGATGTCCTACTTCTAAAGAAAAAGTTTATTTTTTCAAATAGAACATACAAAAGTGATAAAAACTATATTTAAAATGGGTTCTCCATCAAAAGGAGCTAAAACTGCATATTTAGAAAAATACATCTTTTATCCAAAAAAATAAATTTATTCTTATATCATATCTAGAAAACATATAAGATGAATTTAAAACATTACATTGAATATATATAATATATTTTTCATTATATAAAAAAACATAAAGAGTGATATGGGAAGAAAATTATTCTTTTTAAATACGTTTTCATAAAAACACATCCATTATATTCAATTGGTTTTTATTTCCATTTCTAATAAATTTAGAAATCAATGAATAATAATTTAAACATGTGTAAAACATATATAAAAATTCATTTAATACTATTAATTCCTTCCATTCCAATAGTTATTCGTTATATACCATTTAAAATAATAATAATATTATTATATTATTTTCCAGTATAACTCAATGTTGTATGCAATGTAAGATTTCGGAGAAGCCTGTTGTTGCATGTTGAGTACGCTATCAGATTAAGCATCCCCTTTAACTTAAAATTAATATATTCTTCATAAGTATTAATAGAAATAAAAAATTATTATTCTATAAACACCAGGACTGTTACACTCATTGGTAACCAAATCTAGTTATATGGTTAAGTACTTCTTGGATACTGAAAATTATCTTAAGAGTTTCATTTATTATAGTGAAACCTTCAATATCCTTTTTTATCTGTTCATTTACCAATTATAAGACATTACTTTAATATAATAGCATAACCGTCTTTTATTTTTAAATACAAAGATCTTTTTTTAATGTTATAAAAAATCATGTTGTTTCTTTGAATTTTTATATCTATCATTGATCTCATTCATTATGTCTTAAACCATGGGTAAGTATTAAAATAATTCTTTCATATACAAACTATAATAATTATTGTTATCAATTTCAAATAAGACATAAAAATTTGTCTTACCTCATATATAGAATCCATAAAACATAGATTTTATTTTTCACACGCATTATCCTTTATTGATTCCGAGTCATTAGAGCAGTCTTCAAATGAAATCCATGTATCCTTTCTTTCCATATTTAATTTAATTCATTTTTTATAGAACTTATTATTATATTTAATGTTTATAAATTATAATTTAATATAACCCTTTCTTTTACACTCGTATCATGTTAATTCTACAAACTGGTTATCCTTTTTCTAGTTTACCTTTCTATCATACATTCCTTTATAATTTGAATTATCAAAGAACTTTTTATTCATTTAAATTTTCTCATTCACTCTAGATATACAAGGCATCTATTAATATCGCTCTGAGTCAGATTAAATTACACTGGTGATGTCAACTTTATTAACATCCATCACTTTTTACTGAGATATCCTAAATGATATTGAATTTTTTGGTTAAGATTATTTATAATAGTTCAATTGTATTTCATCCTCATGGATAACCAGTTTTAAAATTAGTCTACTAACTGTATGTTTTGTGATTTCACATGATTCTATAATAAATAAATCAAGGCCTCTCCATAAATCAGATAGATATCTCAAAATTCTAATAACTTGAGTTTTTCCATCCACTTTCAGACAAAGTGGGAACATAATATTAATGATTTCATTGAACTAGAGACACATGTCAAAATAGATTCATTAAGATTCATTTTAAATGTTACATATTTAGTAGTACATGTATTAAATCTCATTTCTTTATCATTATATGTTATTTTATGAGATACAAAAAGAGTACCCGTGATTTCAAAAATAGTATCACAAAAAGATATTCCATTTAACTCATCAACTCATGAATCACAATATAAAAAATTCATTTATTAATAAATAAAATAAAAAGTATCAGTAGTTGCATCACTCCCATAATGTCTTTATGCTTTTAGATTCATATTTTTTTCTATGATAGTACAAATATAAAAACCAATTCTTTGAAGATGAATTTACATTTTATTCTTTCACTGAGCATAATTTTAGACATTAAAGCAGGGAAGTATATTTGTAGCATGAACTTTTGATCAAGATGGATCCATAAGTACAAATTATAATAATAATAAAATAAATAGTTATGTTTTATATATGAATTGATCAATGTATGATATATGAAATAAAAATCACAAAGGACACTAAAGAACACCTTTGATACCAAATTTTGGTCAAAGTGGAGTTCTTAAGTGGGGAGTGAATTGAGAATCCAACAAAAATTTCCATTAGAAATAAATTTAAATAAAAATAACTTAATTTTTAAATAATATTAATAATATAAAATAATTGAAAATGAGTTATCATGGGAAATAGAGGAAGTGATGAAGAAGAAGTACCTTCAATTTTTTTCACCTTAGTATGTAAAATGAAATTTCAAGAGAGAAATTTCTTAAGTGGGGAGGAATGTAATGCGCTTAAATTTAATCCATGAAATATACCTTCTTATATAAATGTTTTATATTTTGGAATACAGTATAATATAAATAAAATGCTCCAAAATATTAAACCAAGAATGTTTTATTATATTAATTTGAACATTACATTTATAGAATAAATATAGCCACAAGAATTGAAAATATTACAATGGGATAAAAAATTGAAAATAAGATAACTAAAATATGAATATTTGGATTTGATTGCTCCCCCATATTAATCATTGTCATGAAAAACTATAGAAATGATGTATAATTTTAGAAATGAAATATTCATCATGAAAATGAAAATATATAAAACCTTAAGATAAAATATAATTGAACAATGAATGAACAAAACATATGCTATTTATAGAATGTAGGGAACCCATATGTATTGAGTCAATAGGGTTTCTTTATGACATTCCCATTCCTCTGGGTTTTGAAAATAAAAAACACTTTATCTTAAGGAAAATTATATTTTCCCTAATGATTATTTTCATAAAGAAAATTTCCATTATCTAAGGAAAACTTCCATAATCTAAGGAAATGTTAATCCCAATATTTGTTTTCATTGTTTTTATTTTAATATCTCGAAATCTGACATTTTTATTACTAAGTCTAAAATTTGGTTTCATATCTAAAATCTCAGAATCCTATAATTCTTTGTATATAGAGTTTTTTGAAATTCAGAATCTGAATTATTTGAATTCAAGTTCCGAATTCTCTGAATTCGAACTTTGAATTCTCTAAATTTCGGTTTTGAATGCTCTGAAATTTAGACTCTGAATTCCTCAGAATTCAGACTCCGAATTCCTCAGAAATCATATTCCAAATTCATTGGAATTCAAACTCCAAAATCTTTTGAATTTATATTCTAGATTCATGAAAACAGAATCAGAATACCCATGTCTTATAGACTATAAATATTTATTTGATTATATTCATAATTCTATTTTCATTAGACCCCAAAAAATAGATTTGGTTAAGAAACCATATTTTTCTTACACTAGATATAATTATGAAATTATGTCATAAAATATGTTTCTAACTAACCATTGTTTGAGTGACACGTGTATAGGTCCCTCCGAGATTCAAGGAAAAATGTGACTGTTGGAGGAGGGAGCCAATCATTGGAGAAGTGCCTATAAATAGGATTTAATTTGAACGATCTCAATAACTATTACATCAATAAAGAGATTTCATGTTGTTGAATTGATTTCTAGAGAGACAGACTCGCATGCCTTGTGCTTATTGAACATCTTGTTCAACTTTCTTCATGTGATGCTGATTGTTGTTGCGTAAAATTGAGGGATTCCGGGGATAGGAAGACAGAGGTGAAGACTACCTTAAAGTTTGAGGACTTCCATGGATTAGAGGATAGAGGTGCGGACTACCTTAAATATTGATGGCTTGTGGGGATAGAAAGATAGATTTTAATATTCCTATCGAGGGATTACCCTGGTGTGGGTAAGACATAATTTCATGAAAGTATAAATCAAGGGACCTTTATCCAATGTTGTTGGATTCCATACTCTTTGGGTTAAAAGATTTCTTACTTGTTAATTGTTTTGTTTCAAGTTTATTTTTTGCATCATTTTGGTAAATGAAGAAAGTATAACATTCTTATACTTTTTGGTTCTTTTGTATACTCTCATAAGTAATATTCTACATGCTTTAAGGTATAATATTCTCCTTGTAAACTTTAATTAAGTTTCATTTCCGAAACCATATTTCCAGAACCTATAAAGTTTATTTCATATAACTATTTTAGGGTTTGTGAATTTACCTTGTTTAACTCTGTTAAACATAGTTTCCCTTAAGGTTAAAAATGAATGTTTTTAAACATAAAATTCACCCCCTCTTATAATTGAGCATATTTATTTACTATTTTGATCCTACAATATGACCATTACAAATTGGAATTTTTGAATAGTAATCTCACCATTAAAATAGTAATCTGACCATTGGAATAATAATCTATCTATGGAAAAATAAATTTGACAGTTAGGAATAAATCCTACGAATTAGAATAGTATCTTCACTTATGTATGTGTAAAATAATTTTTAAGTGTCTTATAAAATTAAAATATGAGATATTTATATAACGACACACATAAATAAATGTTTCTAAAATGATAAAATAAGTGAATTTAATTTTTAAAACCAATATGCATTTTTTCATTTTAATAACAAATATAATGTTTTAAAATTAAATTCATTTTTATAAAATGGTTTTATAAAAAAAAATTTAAGATACTTTATAATGATGATAAAAATTTATGAGACCATAAGTAAATTTTCAATTGGTTATAAAATTGATCATAATTTTAAAATGTATTTTTTCTAAACAAATAATGATTTCAAATAAAAAATAAATATATCATATTTAGAAAAATATTTTCTTAAAATTTATTTCATTCTTGGAGACTACACATAAACAATTGTAGGGGTGAATTTTTATTATTTGTCTACAATAGTTGATTTTTTTTCAATAACTAAATATATCAAAACATCTTATTTAACATTAAAATTTAAATACATGATTTATTGCATAGGGGTTGATATAAGAACCAATTTGTTTTATCTCACAAGAACCATTTACTGTATATAGTCCAAATATTCACCACTATTTTTATTTTTGTTCCAAAATAATAAACTAATAAATATAATATTCAAAAAATGCCTCTCTCATCCCCTTAGAGATACCACCCATACCATAATTTCTCCTCACACCTTTTAATCCTTGTTCATTGCAAAAAATCTTCCCTACTCTCTCCTCATCTGTATACCCATATCCATATAATCCTTGATCTTGATAAAATATGAAATTATTATTGAAAAGTTATTATCTTTCCTTATGTTCACAGTCTATGAAGTAAAATAATTCCTAAACATTAGAAATATATTTTGAAAAAAATTCTATCTGTTTACTTTTTTTACCAAGAAATCAACGACCTTATAAAAAATCATAGATTAATGGTTTTGTGATGGTTAGTATTCTTCGGACCAGGTTCTATATCACTCTATAATAATACATGTAAGTTATTTATTTCTTCCATATCCATGTTTTCACTTCCCACTTATGTTCTAATGCTTGGGAACCAACTATGTGTTATTTCATATGACTTTCATACTTACCTTTTTCTAAATTCAAGAGGATTTTATGTTGACCATTTTTAGGATGTGGGGTTTCTACAATGCTAATTTGAAAACTCAAACCCTGGTTACCCTAAAACCATTAAAATTTTACGGATTCAATTTCTTAAATGGGGGATAATGTAATATCCTGACATTTTAAATAGAAATACTATATTTTATAATGTACAAGATATGAAGCACATAGCATAAACATTCAATGAATTATTATTATTTAAATGTGAATATTATATCCTAGATATAAAATTGGGGGCAATGAACATTACTAATAAAATTATGAAATATTTAATTTTCATACTCAAATATAATGTATTAATTAATTCATTATAAATATTCACTAGTTTTTTAGAAAATAAATTTTTGGCATGTTTTCATCAAAAATGTGGTTTCTTGATTTTATGGGTGAATATAATAAATAATTATCATAACCTTTAGAAATTATGTTTTTTGAAATAAATAAAAATTTTGATGTCATTATATTGAAATTATATTTAGTTGAGTTTTTTTAATTTTTCATAAAAAATTTATTTTTCTTTGAATAGTGAAAAATAATGATTTTTATTGAAAATTGTATACCATTTTAAGGTAGTTAAAAACTTATATTATATTTTGGACTAGTTTTAAAATTTAATTATTTCCTTTTAATTTTAAATAATACAATTATGGTTTTGGAAATTTATAATATTGATGAACTTAGAATAAAATCAATTTATATTTTAAAAGGCTATTTTTTTATAAATCCAATTTTTCGAGTTTTTCCGATTTGATTTTAAATTAAATTCTAGTTTTTATTTTCAAATTTTAAAAAATGTATTAAATATTTTTACTTATTGGGTCCAATTTTTTTAAATATTTAACTTTTATTCTTGTATAATATAAATAATAACCTTAATAATTTTTTTCACCATGGTGAAGGGTAAATAGAGTAGTTAAAGTTAAAAATAAAATGATATGAAATATATAATGACCATAAGACATACCTTAATTATATTATATTATTAAATTTCTTCCATAATAATTTTAGCTCTGGTTATTTGGCCTTTTATTTCTATTTGGATGAGATTAAAACCTTCAAAATATTTAATTTAGAGAAAAATAAAAAATTATCACACTCTTGTTTTTAATAATTATATTTTTTTATCAAAGGGATTCCTATAGGATATGTTTAGTTACAAATATTCATTATAAATCTAAAAGATTCATTTTCATCATGGTAATTTAATTTTAAATTTTAGTTAGTAAATAATTGTATTAAATTCTTACACAACATTGATGCCGTAATTATACAACCAATGGAAAAATAAAATATATGATAATTAAAATATTGAAAGGAATATAATTTTTTATTATTAATATGATAAATTAATTTTTTATATTACCATTAAATTTTAGGGATGAATTAAATTTTTTATTCAGTTTTACATTTTTTCTTGATTTTATTAATATCAAAGTAATGAATTATTCTACAAATTAATATTGATGATATTTTATAAAAAATAATAATTTATTAAATGAAATAAAATTCATAAAATCATTGATTAATCCATGTGATTATGAAATGGTTTATAATATCAACCATGATCTATTAATTTGTTTTTTATCCATTTATAGTAACTATAGTAACCCTCAAAGCATGAAAATCCTCAGTGTCACGTTAAATGTGAAAGGGGTTAATAAGGGGTTAAATAAAAAAGATAATGTAACCAATTTGACCAGAAAATTTCTAATTTTTATTTTCTTAGATAATTTATACCCATACTCATTCTATCATTCAAATACTTACCTTTATATCCATTTTTAATTAAGAACAAATTTATATTAATTTAAAGTTTTCACAAACCCCAAGAGTGTCCCTCCCCTCTCTTATAAGAGGTCATCTATTTATCTAAATAATTAACACTTAAAAACCATTTTGTTTAAGCCAATATCTAACAACATATAATTATATAATCCCTCCTCAAGTTCTGGATGTCTTGGTTTAGGCATAATACCAATTTTATAGGGATTACGGTGTTAAGCAAAGGAGGTTGTCCAAAGAAGATTCACAGTTTTTAACCACATGTTTTTGTTTTATTTCTTCTTCCACCTACATAAAATATTATTCGACCATGTTAAAATATTAACCAAATAATACTATATATATTGATATTTTATTATGTTAATTTCATAACCTATACCTATCTCCTCATTCATCAAATGGAAAAAAGCCACCATTCGTACGTAGGGAGGACAATCACCTCACTAACTGATGTAAATCATTTTCCATCACCATCTATCATGGATGGATTATAATTATGGAATTATTATTCATATATTATATTCAAGACATATTTATCATTAATAAAATATAATATATCATTTACCTTCTTAACTTTCCATTCATTAAAAAATTGTAATGCCGTTTATGTGTACATGTGGACTACCACTTCCATGAAGCGATGTGATTAATTTTCCATCACCACATCACATTTATGATGCATATAAGTTTTTTGAATATTCAATATAAACTTTATGACATTATGATTATTCTATAAAATTAAACTAATATTTACTTCTATCCATAATGATTATTGAAAAATGGAAACGTTACTTAGGCATATGTATGACCTACCATCTCAATGATTGTAACATAGTTCATTTTTATTAAACATATTTCAGGGAAAAATTAAAAATTCATAATTGATGTTAATGAGTTATAATTATTTCATGATTATAATTTTGGATATTATGGATAAATAATAACTTTGACCATAGTCAACATACCTTCGTCATTTTGGACTTATAAAATGAATATCATCAAAACATACGATAAGAATTTAATTAATTATGTAAATTAATAAATAAAGGTAAAAGATAAAATAAAAAGTAATAATAAAATATAAAAATTTATTAAGCAAGTAAATATTAACCAAATATTTTTATTCTGGAATACAAAGTACGTACGTGTTGAGTTGAACTCAACATAAGAGTCTTTCTTTTTAAAATCATCTTTTATGTTTACCTAAACACTCTCTTTCTATTCCAAATCAATATTATTTTTTTATAAAAAATATTAAAAGATGGTTTTAAAATTATTCTATTATTTTTTAAAGTCATTTTTACCCATGTTCACATTATTTAGAATTTTTTCAGTGGAATATTTTTCTCATTTTATAAATAAGGTACTTTGTGACTTTTCAAACATATATATTGATGGAATTTTTTCAACATTTATTAAATGAATATATTTTCCCACCATAATGAATAATTTTCTTTGAATTATCCTTTATATGTTTATATAGTTCTTTTCACAGAAATATTTTTCCATTATATGTGCACAATTTTATTAAAATAATCAATTTTAAATGGAAATGTTATTTTACAAAAGAATGTTTTAAAGGTCTTTAATGAAATTTATATTCATCGAAGACAAAAAAAATGATTTTACATTTATTTTATGATAAAATTCATGACCTATATACTTTATTTATTTTATGATTATTTGGAAATTTCTATGGGGACATGGGGTTTCGTTATAAACCATAGGTGGGTGAGTCTACTATAGCTCTCCAATTCATTGGGTAAAAGGATAGAGTTAACCAATTTGGTTTATCCTAAGAAGATTTGTGAATATAATTAGATGGTGTTTAAAAATATTATGAAGATTTAACCAATTAGTTTTCTCTTAATAGATTATGGGAATTTACTATGATGGCTATTCAAAGTATAACAGTGATGGTTATTTAAAGTGTAACTGCAATGGTTACTCAATGAATATATGTGATGGTTATTCCATGCGTGTGGAAGATTATGTCTCAAGTTACCTATATGATTTATCTATCCTTTATATATATTTTTATAGAAATATTTTGATTTGAAAAGGTTAAGAAAATTATATGATACTTCATATGTTTGAACGGTATAACATTGTGAAAAATTTATAATGTGTTTTTTAGGATTTCAAAAAACCCATTATGGGTTTTATTTTTTCTTTAAGATTTTTGATGATTTGTTTTACAAAAAGCATTAGGCAGAGTAAGAGATATACTGGGTAACAAATTTTTTATTTTGATCCAAATTCTTATTTTGAAAAAGAAATTTTTTTATATGCATCACCGGATTAATGGTTTATTACTTTTTTATGTCCCTTAATGATATTTTATGCTTATACTACATTTTAAAATGTTTTTCAAGGCTTAAGGATGCGAATGGTCAAGGAATAAGTCAAGTTAAAATTCATGAATATTTTTCATGAAAATAAAACACGATTTATCTTCCAAATTTTATATTATGTAAAAATGGATACTCATTTGAAGAGTAGACTTTATATATATAGTGGTTTGTTCTATAAGAGTTATGACCTAACTCACTAAAAATCTAACACTAAAAGATCTTTGGGAATTTAATAATTTAGTTCTAGTTTAATTTCAATAGAATATGTAATGTTTATGGATAGGTCCTTAAAATTGGTAACTGAGCAGGTTTACATAACTTTAGAGGTTAAGATGTTATTTTAACATAAGTTAAAAGTCCTCTATAATGATAATGGAAAATATGTTAGGGAGAAATATGGTTATTTAGGAAACCATGGTTAAGGATATCATAGAGTTTATCATCCTTATAGGATTTTTTATTGTTATTTTATTAATATGATCACACTAACCATTTTTTGGTCGAGTTAATGGATAAATCCAGTATAAACCAATGTAATAATGGATGTGAAGGAAAAAATAGTGGCTGTATGAATAAGAAAAAATATGGAATGGGATATGTAGTAAAAAATATTATGGTTATTCCAAACCATATATAACGATAAATTATTAATTACCTGAACCTTAGTGAGTTTCTTAATGCATCAAATACTGGAGAAGTGAAGCCCTGTGGAAGCTCATGTGATAATGATCATAAAGGAAAATATATTCAGTGACCTATGTATCATGAATATGTAAAGTATCACCCTGAAAAATGTATCAAATGAAATGGAATATGTTTTATATGATGTAAAGGAAGTTATAATGAAATAATATTCCAAGGAAAAATAATACATTCAATTAACTCTATGAAGGTAAAATATCGAGGTATCAATTAAGCATTTTATATCTCGGGATAATTGTCATTATGAAAATCAATGTCCTAGGGGGAATTCTCAAAAATATGAATAAAATGGTTATACAAATGAATGTTTAAAATTCATAATCCCATTATTATTGAATATGAGGAAACTGAAAATGTCATATGAAAGGTATGGATTATATCTTCAACTATGTTTTGAAATTGTTGAATAATATAGAATGGTTCATGTATTTTTTATAGTAAAAAATTATTTACGGATAAGATAGAAAATATTTTTTAATGTATTATTAAGAACATTGAATGATTGAGGTGGCTATATATAGGGATTCTAGAATTATGATGATCAAATGAATTAATACACTTTTGATGTTTTATGTGATGGAATTATAATGAGAGACATGAATTCCCGATGAATATGTAACATTTAAGTTTAAATTATGAAAAATTTATTTGAGGGGGAATGGAATTTTCATTTTTTGGAAAAATTTTAAATTTATAGATAACCATTAGGGTTTATATGATATTTTAGTTAATGGAAATTATGTGGTATTACATTCTTGGGGATGGAAACTAAAAGCTATGAGATAACCATTGAGGTTAAATTAATTCTTCAACTTCGAATATATTATGATTATTTTGTAGGATGTTAATAACATTTCTGGAAATGTTATAAGGATTATATTAATATTTTTTTAAAAAGGCCAACCCACAGGGAGGGTAAAAACTCATCGCACCAGGAATGGCCACAGACCATAGACCCACAACCAAAGGGAACCAAAGGTGTGTCTCCCACCACTAGCCTACATGATGTCCTAGTTAGTATGATATTTTTTTTTCATTTTTTAAATTATGTGATAGGAAAATGTTGATTTAATCTTTAGAACATATGTTTTAACGCATAGATAACCTTGGGATTGAATTTTGATTTGGTGATTTTGTGAATAATGTTATTTTGAAAGAAGGTCATTATAATTTAAGAGAATGACACGATTAAGGTAAACATAATACTATTGGATTTTTTAGGAATAAAGGATAAATTATCTTTTGGAGTCATATATTATTTTAATGTGTCTTTATGGTGCTTTAGGTTATTTTTTAAAATGATTATCATATCTATAGGATTATATGATTAGGGACTATAATTTTTTGAAATCAAACATTTTGAGGGAATGATGTTATTTTAAGATAAATGTCAAATTAATCTTGGAATACTATATGATAAAATCCTTCTAAACTATCTGTTTCATCGTAGTCTTGAATATTTTGAGTAATTTTGAGGATAATTATTTATTGTATGATCTAAGTTTACCTTTCTGTATTAATGCTGAATTTTTGAAAATAAATTAGATTTTCTTCGTATGAATGTTTATTAATTATAGTAATTATATTATCTTGTTCAACTATTTAGTTTTAGATGGTGTCTAACTATGGTAGGAATATATTTTTTACCTTTTTTTTCATTATGTGATCCATTACATATTGATTTGAGTTTTTTAGAATAAAAATTCATTTTGAATACTCATCATTTGGAGAAAAAAGACGCGTTTGTGGTGGAAGTTTTTTAAAAGATGAAATTCTTCTTGAAAATTAATTATATTTAATTATATTATTAGTGTGCATAGTAAAATAAATCCTAAAGTTTAGGAAAATTATTTTAAAAATAAAAACATTATCTGTTTACTTTTCTTGCTGAGAAATTTGGGGCCTTTTAACAAATCACATATTTATGGTTTTTATTGGTAAATTTTTTCATGAAAATGTTATCAATTACTCTAAAATAATCTTTCAAAGTTAGGTTCTTCTTCCATATCCATGTGTTCACTTATCACTTATGTTATCATAATTGAAAACATACTAGGTGTTATTCTAGATGAACTTCATACTTCCCTTTTTATCTTTTAAAGAGGATGTTATATGTAACCTTTTTATGACGTGGTTTTTTCAAAAAAGGTATTTTGAAAAGTTAAAACAATGTTACCAAAAATAATTTCAAATTTTGAGGATAAAAGTTCTTAGAGTGGGGGAGAATTTAGTATCCCGAGATTGTAAAAAAAAAACAATGTTCGTCAGTGCACAAGATACATAACATCAGGCTTAAAAATAAAATAAATTATTTTAATTTAAATGTGACCATCATTACATAGCCATTAAATTGGTGAGAATGAATAGTAATAAATAAATTGTTAAATATATAATGTTTCAGGCCATTTCTAATGTACTAATTAATTCTTTATAAATATGAACTCGATTTATAGTAATGTCATTTTAAAAAAAATTTCTCCAAAATTAGGGTTTCTCTATATTTATGAGACAACATTATAATTAATTTTAATAAATTTTAGAAATATTATTTGAAGAAATAAATATAATTTCTGAAATCAAATTATCAAAATTATCTTTGGGAGAAATTTTTGAATTTTACTAAAAAGATTTCCTTTTCTCTAAATAGTCAAAATATTGTTTTTTATTTAAAACTGTATTTATTTTTAATGTACATTGAATGTAAAATTATATTTTGGATTAGTTTTAAAATATAATTAGTTATTTTTATTGTAAATAATTAAATTATGGGGGTTTAAATGTATTTTATGCGTGAATTTATTATAAAACAATTTATATTTTGAAATTTTGGGTTTTGAAAAATTATTTTCATTGTATTTTGAAGGTTTGATTTAAATTTAAATTTTAAAATTTATGTGTTTTTAATGTCTAAAAGTTTAACAAATATTTTTAATTTTTGTTTCTAAATTTTTTATATAGTTTCCTTGTGTTTTTTTCAATCTGAATAGTAATCAATGTAATTTTTTACCATGGTAAAGGGTAAATCATGTAATTTATGTTAATTATAAAATGATAAGGACAATAAAATGACACTAAGACTTTAGTTGATTTAATTTTATGAGTCTATTTCATCCATAATCATCTAATATTTTGTTATATTTCATTTTTTCCATTTTCATTAGATTATATCCTTTATACTATTTTATTTAAAGAAAAGTGAAAAATGTCACAATATTATTTTTAATAACTATAATATTTTTAAAATAGGTTTAACTAGATGATATGTCCAATTATAAAGATTAATTCAAAATATAATAACTTTAACTTCATCAAGGTATTTTTTTTTATTTTTTAGTGAAAAATAAATACTTTAAATTCTTACACAATGTTGATGTGGTAGTTATTCAATTAATGGAAAATATCAATAAATTATAATAAAAATATAAAAATAAATATAATTTGAGATCATTAATATTATCGATGAATTTTAAATATTACTATGACTTGTTAGGGGTGTTTTTTTTAAATTTTACTTTCTCTCTTGATGTTATTAAAATCAAAGTAACGAATAGTTCTTAAAATTTACATTAATGATATGTTATAATAAATAATGTTTTATTAAATGAAATTAAATTCCAAAAATATTATCTTTAGATGATTTATTTTGATATGGTTTATAATATCAATCATTGACCATTTATGGTATGTTATTCTATTTATAGTAACTATCATGACCCTAGAATTATAAAAACTCATGTTGTCATGGTTGTGTGAAATGTGATAATAAGGGGTTAAAAAAAAGGAAAAGGTAAAAATGTGATCATATTTTGTATAATTTTTATTTAATGAGATTATTCCAACCCATATTCATCATTTAACTGAGATAAATTAGTTTGGATCCATTTTATGCTAAACATAAATTTATATTAATTTAATATTTTGAGGTCTCCTAAAAGTGCCCCTCCCCTGTTTAACAAAAGGTAATATATTCCTATCAATACTTCATAAATAAAAAAAATTCAAATATATCTACCCTAATCCCTTCCTAGAATTCATACCCACATTATGGAGGTATTTTTCTATGCATAATACCAACCTTATGGGGCATAAGGTTTTAAGAAAATGAGGTTATCCCCTGAACATGTATAGTTTTCAACCATATGTTTTTGTTTTCTTTCTTCCTCCACCTCCATCAAATCTTATTCAACCGTGATAAAATAATAACAAAATTTTACAACTCATATTTATATGTTATTATGTTAATTTCAGGACCTAAATGCATCTCTAAATACATTAATTGGGGAACGAAACAATCATCCATGTGTATGATGGACTACCGCCTCACGAACTGATGTAATTCATTTTCCATAACGATTTCTCATGGATGGATTATAAAGGTATAATTAATATTTTTATATAATATTTTTCAAATTTTTATAATTATTAAAAGTTAATATAGAATTTAACTTCTTACCTTTCCATTCACTGAAAAATGATAATGTTATTCGTGTGTAGGTTTGGACACCAACTTCAATGAAGCGATGCGATTCATTTTCCATCACCACATCATAGGGATGATATATATAAGTATATTTTAACATCTCAGTTGATTCTAATATTTAGAAAGTCGTTTTATAATTATGATTCATGTTCTTCCTATGTCATCAACACCATGAAGATATAAATCCCTTGTTTCATTGCTGTAAAACAGCTTCTTCCTTATGGAAAACAATTTTTTAAATCTTTGAGGTTCGGCCTCTATAGTATATTTAGATTAGCACCATTCTACCTACCTTGATCAAAATTCCAATGTCTGGAAAGCTAGCCATCCTCTTCCAGGTTGCCTGTGTAGAATTAATTCACGTTATATGGAGAGAACACAACAAAGCAATGTACAATGAGTCCCGCTTTAACCCAAATGATGAACTATATAAAATTCTAATGAATATCCCACATGCTAACACACCACACTAAGATAACTTCAAAAACATGATATTTTACTTCTGTTTCCTTTGACTATTGAAGGTTTTTGGTTTCAACCATCCTCCCCATCACATGATTAAAATTATATGGACCAATCCCCTACTAGATGGAGCAAGTGTAACATGGATGGAGCCTCAAAAGAGAATCCTGGACCTACTGGTTATGAGTTTGTGTATAGATACTCGAAGGGAGTTATTATGTTTCACCGGTATGGTTACTGGGTATAGATACATCCCTTGAGGCTGAAATGAATGGCCTAATAAATGTAGTTATCATGGAACATCAAAGTTACATGAACAACATTTGGTTTGAGTGTGACTCCACAACATTGGTTTAGGCTATTAAAACTGGGTAGGTTCATTTCCCTTGGAAGCTAATAGCAAGATGGATTGATTGTCTTAACCAAATTTCCTCAATGAGTTATATCATCACACATGCTTATCAGGTGACCAACAATCTAGCGGATGCTCTTGCAAACAAGGGAGATAACAAGGAGTCTTGTATCCATTTCAACTATCTTCCTCCTAATATTTGGCCATTTTTTCAAAAGGATAAATGTAAAATTCCCACTTTTAGAATATTGTAACATATTTTCTCTTTTCAATTAATAACCTCTGATCTCGTCTTTCTACAAAACCACTTTGATCATAGTCAACATACCTAAGTCATTTGGGACTTATGAATAAAATATCATCAAACAATTCGATGTTAATTTAATTGATTTTGTAAATAAATATAAAAAGGTAAAATATAAAATAAATTTAATGATAAACTTGAAAGTTTTATTTGTCAAGTCAAAATTAACAAATATATATTATTCAGAAATATAAATAACTTACAAGACGATTCGGACTCAAGCTAAGATATTTTCTTTTAAAAATGTTCATTAAAGTTTCACTATAATATTTATTTTTCTTCCATATCCATATGATTATCTAATGAAAATTATTTAAATAAGGTTTTAATATCCTTATATGATTTTTTAATATTCTTTTTACACATATTTTATATTTTAAAAAATGGTTTGAAAGTAATCATTTTTAATTTTCTAGAATTTTTACTTTGTGACTTAAAAAAATGTTTTTTAAACTAAAATTGAATGAATTATTTTTCCAAATATCATGTATAATTAATATTTGAAGCTTCCTTTATAGGTTTATATGGTTCTTTTTGAAGAAAATATTTTCCTTTATATGTGCACATGTTTTTTAAAATAAGTAATTTGGGAGGGAATGGTTATTTTCCTCAATAATGTTGTACTGATCTTTAATGTTATGTTTATTAATAAATTATAATAACCCTTGATTTAACTTTTTTTAAGATAAAATTACATATATATTTAGTTTCTTTATGTTATTTTTCTTTGTAAAATTTTATGATTATGGGTGGTTCTGTTATAAACCGAAGGTGGATGAGCCTATTGTAGCTATCAAATCCATTGGGTAAAGGGATAGAGTTAACTAGTTAGGTTTTTCCTAAGATATTATGGGAATATACTAAAATTTTTATTCTAAATATGGGATTAATTTAACCGATTATGTTTATCCAAAGAGATTATGAGAATTTAGTTTGATGGTTATTACAAGTATAACGATGAGGGTTATTTCAAGTGTAATTTTGAAGGTTACTCCAAGAATAATCATGATGATTATTCAATGTGTATTTAATATGATAATTCATGTTTTCTACTTGATTTATCAATTCTTTCTATGTGTTTATATAGAAATATTTGATTTCCCAAGTTGGAGGAAAGTATATGTTACTTCGTATGGTGTAAAGATAAATCTTTTTGAAAATGTTATTATGAATATTTCATGATTTTAAAGAAAACATTATGAGTTTAATTTTGACTTTATGACTTCTTTTTATAAGTTTTAAAAAAATATTTACGTTGATAAGGTGATATATTTTGTAAAATGTTTATTTTGAGACTAAATTTTGTTTTTTAAAGTAATTTTATTTAAAATTATTCATAGACTAATGGTTTTTTACTTTTTTATATACCTTTTGTGATTTTTTTCTCATCCAATGTTCTAAAATGTTTTTTCAGGGATTAAGTGCCAAAATAATTTATATATGTGTTTGTTATGTGAGAGTAATGAAATAACTATATAAAATCCTAAAACTAAAATTTCTTTAGGAATGTAAGAAAGTGAATTATAGGTAAAAGTCACTAGAGTATGTAATGTTTAACAATGAGTCCTTACATTTGGTATCAGAGACAGATTTAGATACCTTTATAGGTTATGATGCTATTTTAACATAAGTTAAAATTCCTCTAAAGACACAATGTATAGTATGTTAGGGATAATTATGGTTATTTTATATACCATGGATTAAGATATCTTAGTTTTTTCATCCTTATAAGATTTTTTATTGTGATGTTATTTATATTCTCACACTAACCTTTTTTACTAAATAGATGGATCAAGCTGGAACCAATGTAAAAATTAATGTGTTTCAAAATACATCAATTTAATAAATTATATATTTAAATTAAGGGGAATTTTAGTAAGAACTCATGTTGTTATTCTTAACTAGATATTTGGAGTATTGATTAACAATCTAAACCTTAGTGAGATTCCTAATGCATCAAATATGAGAGAAATGATGCCCCATGGATGTTTAGGTGATTATCATCATAAATTTAAATATATTAAATGACTTATGTTTCATTAAAATAGAATGAATCACCTAATAAAATTCCTTAAAAAATAGGAAGAGGTTTTATATGTGGTAATCGAGGTCATAAAGCAATAATATTCAAAATAAAAAAAAATAAACTATTCAATTAACTCCCTTACGGGGAAAAATATTAATCCTGGGAAATCAATTGAATGTTCTGTATGTGGGAAAAATATTCATTAGGAATAATAATGTTCTATGGGAGAAGCTTTTAGAACTCGTGTTTTTTAACTAGAAAAATTTTAGAGGGAATTTTATTTTTTGTTAATTACTGGATCGGTAATTTTTAAAATGGATCTTCAAAACTAAATTATGAGATTTGGGTTGTTTAAAAGCATTGTTTTTAGACTTGGAAGATGGGATGAGAACTTTCTTGGGAAGCTCGAGGAGTTTCATGAGCGCCAAACCTAGAAGGGAATGTTTCAAGGACCTGTAGAGGGTGCATGATTATTTTGAAACCATGCGTCCCATAGGAGTAACTATGTGGCTTATTGTAGGTTAGGAAGAGGCATTTCACACGATCTGTTCATGGTTAATCAAACCATGTGCCTATCTTTCACACTAAGAGGAAGAGGCAATAGCTACACACTATTCATCACATGTTTTTTTCATGGTCAGATAACCGTGCGGGTCAAACCATGTGGGATTCCATGGTTTCCAGTAAAGGGGAACACAGGAGGCACACGATCTATTAAAATGTGTAGCCTAAATAATGCGTTGAGGCCCAATTTTAAAATATTAGTGTTTTAATTAAAATTTAAATATTTTAAAGGAGGGGAATTAGGGGTGTTCTTCTCCCCTTGCTGGGTCACATGACTCCGACCCCCTTCTCCCTGGCACGACACACACCCTCTCTGGGTCCCTCTTTCCAGCTCTATTTTTCCTCTTTTTTCATGTGATTCTTGGTCATCTTGATATGGAAGGTGTCTCTCCCTCTTCCCATTATTTTCTTCGGTCAATTTGGATTCCTCATTGCCTAGATTTTGCACATCCAAAACTCAACCATCAGGTTTGATCTATTTTTCATTGTTTTGTGGTTTTAGGGTTGTGCAAATGGACTCCCTTGAGATTTTAGTTCATGTTCCAGTAATTTCCATAAAAGGTGATATGGTTTAGGTAAATTCTATCCACCTTCATAAATTTGGGGTAGGATCCTAAACCCTTTATTGATTGTACACCCTCTATTTTAGAACCTCTGTAACACCCTGACCCCTCTAGACAGGAGCCGGTGCATTACTTGTGATATTGGCATGGTTATCTTGAATGAAAATCCCAAAGGAACAAATAGTTTAGTATTTTTGAAGAAACCATATACATTGATGTAACTCCAATTACATTGAGAAAGGTTACAAAATACAATACAAAACAAAAACTAAAAACTACGTCCACAGGAACACAATAAAAGGCCTTCTCTTTATCACCTGTCAAAGGTAGACATTGAAAGGGGCGAGCTCAAACGCTCAGTAACAGTTAGAAATAGCGGAAGAATGAGTACAATAATAAGTGAATCATAATCAATCTGACAAAATCAAAATGGCATAGTGAATAAATGAACAACTAATGCCATTAATAAACTAAGAATGAAACTGCCTCCATAGTTTTTTCCATAGTGAAAACCTCATGTATAATAATAATAACTCATAATGAATAAAGATAATTCTTATTAATTGGACATCATGTATCTGGAACATGAAACCATAATACCATAAAAACGATTTACTACACTGGGTAGAAACCCATCTGATTTTTTGGAAACAAACTCAAAGGGTTTATTGCCAAATTGTTTTGTCTAATGAGAGCTACCGATGCATCGAGGGGCTGTAGTGGGCCCCAACCACCTATACATCCAAATCATTCATTATACAATGATTAAATACAAGAGAAATATTCCTTTTCAATATCCGTATAGAGTATAGAATACGGGTTCATCAATAACATCCCAAATATACACCGTATGTGAAATGGTATATGGTTTAGACAATAAACATATCCGTGAATTGAGATTATGGATATTTAATAGAAATATAATTTCAAATGGAATGTGATCTCAAATGGGCAGTAGGTACACCACATAAGTATTATTAGGTGCACAATACAAAGTTAGTCACAACAAAGGGGATATTCTTGAACAAAAGTGAGAGAGAGGATCCCTTACCTTTTGCTTGATGGTGTTGTTGTCTTGTTTTTAAAGACATGAATTAACAAATTAGGATTATTAATTCATAATTAAAGAACCTATTTTATATTTAATTTATATGGTTTAACCTTATTTAGTTCATTAATGGTCTTTTTGATGGATTTAAGAGATTCAATTTTATTGTTTTGGAAGCATTTTCTTACTTGGTTTCATGCTTTGTTTACTTGTATTCATGAATGGAAGTTGGTTTGAAATATGGTTAAACATCCAGAATTGCTAATATAAATTATTATTTAAATTAAATAGACATAAATTATCTTATAATGATTCTGGTTATATTCCACGATGATGACTCATTCGATGAGTTAAAGATAAACGCTTGAATTTGTCTTGGCAGTTTTGTGCTAAATAAACTTGTTTTGTATTTTTATTCCATATTATGAATGTTTAAAGATTCCAGAACATTAATGAAGATAAAATACATATATTATGACCTGGTTCAACCATATATTTGGTTTCATGACCAGAATTGAAATAATTAATGGAATTTGAAATTATAACATCCACGTTGTCGGTAATTCGACACGTCACAGACAATGTTATTAATTCCCTGAACAAGTTGGGGAAAGAAGAAGATTGATGATGAATTTCTCATGAAAATTAGAACATACAGATTATAAAATATTCTGGAGATTTCATTCCTCTTTGGTAAGAAGAGATGAAGAAAGAATAAATAAAGAACTTAAAATAAAAGAATAATTTTGAAATCGCTTACAAAAATTCGGCAGCCTAATAGCTACGCAACCTGGTTTTAGAAAATATTAAAAAGAGAGTGGATAGGGGTCACCTATCCAGAACTGAATAATAATACAGATTAGATCAAGAATAAGAAGAAAAATAAGAACATGGTATGGAAACTTGAAAGATATACCACATAAAACAGAACTTGAAAGGAAAAAGAAAGAAATTGAGAATTTTCTTACCTTGTAGAGTAACCCTTAGAACATGAAGGTTGTTACCTTGGGGTTTGAGGAAACCTTGGGGGGACTAATATGAAGGAAAAGAGGCCATAAAATCGTTTAGGGATAATTTGGAATGAATTCAATGAAGGGAAGAGTTGGTATTTATAGGAAATGTGATGGATTATTTTAATAATTTTCAAGGGACACCTCATGAGTGGTTTTTTCAAAACCATGGGCTCACCCATGATATTTGACTATGGTATAAGCCAATTGGGACAAATCACATGTTAGTTAACTATACACAAGTTGACCATATTTGTGACATCATCATTTCATCTTTAATGATGTCATAAACACATCGAAACTAAAAACTGTATTTTTATACTATTCACTGAAAAATCAACTGTTTCAGAAAAATTCCCAAAATTCACCCTAACCATTTATTGACGTGTAGATTTCAAAAGTGAAATAAAATTTTCAAAAATTATTTTCTAAATATTATTAATTTAATTTTTAAATAAGGTCATATTTAATTCGAAAAATAACAATCTTAAAGTGCAACTAGTTTTATTTCTCATTGAAAAACTAATTAAGATATCATTATCTTTTTGCCTTAAGAAAATAAAATAATAATATTATTTACTATTCATAAGGGTATGTTACTATTCATATTAATATTCATATGGGTATGTTACTATTCACAAAAAAAATCAAGTTTGTTCTACCAGACTCCAAATGACTTACTGAACACAACTCTAGATGACCATTTTTTGATATTCATAACATAGAAGTGAGAAATTGTTGTTTAATGGCTAGGTTTTAACTATCTCCTAAATAACCTAGTGTTGTTTCAAAGGAACACAGTGATGAATAAAATGTAACTCAGTGATGAATAGAGAAACATAACATAAAATGTTTGGGGTACTACATTATTTCCTCCTTAGGAAAATTTCATTCTCAAAATTTACAAAATATTACCTAAAAAGATCCGGGTATGTCTTTAACATAAGCTCCTCAGGCTCCCATGCAGCTTCCTCCATCTTATGGTTCCTCCATAGAACCTTTACCAGATGATTTTTCTGATTTCTCAATACTTATTCTCTAGTATCAAGAATCTTGATAGGATCTTCACAATAAGATAGATCTGGCTCAAGTTCTACTTCTTCATAAGTGAGTACATGTTTTGGGTATCACATGTACTTTCTTAATATTGACACATTGAACAAATTGTGAACCTTGGAGAGACTTGGCGGCATTGCCAAATGGTAAGCTACGACTCCAATTCGGTCCAGAATTTCAAAAGGTCTGATGTACCTGGGACTTAACTTTCTCTTCTTACCGAAACGTATAACACCCTTCCATGGAGATACCTTTAAGTGAACGTGACCACCTTATTGAATCTCCAAACCCTTCCTTCAGTTATCTAAATAGCTCTTTTGCCTACTTTGAGCAGTTTTGATATAGTTCTGGATATTCTTTACCTTCTCCGTTGTTTCTTTAACAAGTTCTGGGCCGATGAGATTTCTTTCACCAACATTATTCCAACAAGTTGGTGTATGACATCTCCTCCCATACAATTCTTCATAGCGTGCCATCTGAATACTTGAATGGAAGCTATTGTTGTAGGAAAATTCTACAAGAGGTAAATACTGATCCCACATGCCTTGAAAATCAAGTGAACAAGACCTCAACATGTCTTCCAATGTTTGAATAGTCCGTTATGATTGTCCATCAGTTTGTGGGTGGTAGGAAGTGCCCAAATGAAGATCAATATCTAGGGTTTTCTGAAGACTTTTCCCAGTATCTTGATGTAAAACATGGATCACGATCAGAAACAATCGATAGAGGTACTCCATGAAGTCTCACAACTTTATTAATATATAGTCTTTCTAGACGTTCAAGTGGTAGATCTTCTCTTATAGCAAGAAAATGTGCTGACTTGGTTAGACAATCAATAATGACCCATATTGCATCATTTCTTCTTGGAGTCTTTGGTAGTCCCATGACAAAGTCCATCGTGATATTATCCAATTTTCACTCAGGTATGGGAAGAGGTTGCAATACTCCTCCAGGATGTTGCCTTCCAGCTTTCACTTGTTGACAAACCATACATCTTGAAACAAAGTCAGCAATCTCTATCTTCATGTTGTCCAACCAAAAATTTTCCTTCAAATATCAATACATCTTAGTGCTACCAGGCTGTATAGAGAAATTGGAACTATGTGCATCATCCAAAAATTCCATTTTTAGATCAAGTATATTGGGAACACAAAGTCTCTTCCCAAATCTAAAAATTCCATCTTCATATACGAATTCACTCAATCTCCCATCATTCATAGCTTTAATCTTCTTTTGAAACACCTCATCATTAGTTTGAGAACTTTTTATCCTTTCTAGTAGAGATGGTTTGGAAACTATTGAAAAAAGCATTGATGTTTCACATTCCATGGTTATTCCCATATCCATCTTTATCAGATCCATTAAAATAGGATCCCTTTCAACTTTAATCTTGTTCAAAACTCCATGATCCTTTCTGCTCAAAGCATCTGCTACCTTATTTGCCTTCCCCAGGTGGTAGTGTATCGTACAATCATAATCCTTGAGTAGTTCATTCCATCTCCTTTTCCTCATGTTGAGTTCTTTCTATGAGAAAATATACTTCAAATATAAGGACCCGAACTTATTCCATACATAATCTTGAATTTATTCAAAAAATATTCCTTTTACATTGAGGATCTTTTCAAGTTTAGAGCTTTAGATAATTAAGACAAAACATTCATAACATTACACATTGTTACATAGTGGATACTATAAAATCAGTTTACATTTTTCTCAGAATATAAAACATTAAAACTTAAAACAAGACTCCTTGACAATTATTCAACATTTAACATGTCTTCCTTCCTTGTATTAATTATCCATTAACCTATGAAAAATCATTTAAAAACTTGGGATGAGCACAAAAGCTCAGTGAGGTAAGAAAAGAAGGAAAAAATCACATTATTCCATGAATTCTCATAACGCATGAAAACATTTTCAAAAGACATGCTTTTCACCCATAAATACTTACTTCATGTAACATGAGATATACACAAGATCCACACAAACATAAATGTAATCATAGAGGTATCTTGGGTCATTACTTACATATTCTTGTAACCATCTTGGCTACCTTAAAATTTGTAACCCTCACGGCTACCTTACTTTGTGTAACCATCCCAGTTACACTTGGAGTAACCATACGGCCGACCTCCAACTTACTCATACCCAATTCATTGGTGGGAAATATAGGTCCCAACCTTCATCATAAACAATTCCCAATAACCAAAACATAATCATACAACATAAACAATAGCATAAAAACATTGCTTTTGAATCTTATAAAAAAGAATTTTAAAAGATGATTTTAGAAGAAAAGTCCCTTATAAACATCATATACTTGAAGTGAGACTTAATAGAGTGGATGTAATATGTATGTACTCTTTAAATACACATAATGAAACATAATATAAATATAACCCCTCACACAAACAATTTAAATAGCACATAAATTATAAAGTAGAAGGTTAACCCAAAGAATGGAAATCGGGTTAAGAATTCCCTTATAAACATCATATACTTGAAGTGAGACTTAATAGAGTGGATGAAATATGTATATACTCTGTAAATACACATAATGAAACATAATATAAATAGAACCCATCACACAAACAATTTAAATAGTACATAAATTATAAAGTAGAAGGTTAACCCAAAGAATGGAAATCGGGTTAAGAATTCCCTTACCTTAGGCTTGTCTTACTTAAAACTTGTTTAAACCTCATTTATAATGGATAAAAGAGTGTTATTAGTATTTTAAAGAAACATTTTCATGTTTATAACATCTTATATGGTCATTTCATAACCTCATTTCACCCCTTAATTGTTAGTATTTTGTTCCTTACATTATTTTGGGTGAGTTCTTTTGTGATTTTCACGATCGGTTCATGATGAATCATTCTTGTTGATTGGAAGTGAAACTCCAGAATTGGAATGGATTAGTATTTAAATATTTCCAGTACCATAAATTATACCATTTATCACTTTTATTATTTATATGAGGATGATTCATTAGATAAAACATTAATGATGTTCGTTTAGATCATTTAAGTGGTTCTTTGATAATAACAACGTCATTTTGTCTTTTAAATTAGAACCATGAGTAAAGAAGAATTCCAGAACCTTATATGAGTCATTATAACCTGGTTCAACCATATAAATGGTTTCATGACCAGACTTGAAATAATTAATGGAAATTGAAAATACATCATCCACGATGTCGGTAATTCGACACAAATGGAAAATGTTTTTTGTTTATTTAAATAAGTGGAAGAGGAGAATAATATTGATGAGGAACTTTCCATAATCATGAGAACATAATGAATAACATGATTCTGGAGATTTCATGCCTCTTGGATAAGAGGGAGTGAGGAAAAAAACGAATCATGGAATAAAAGAAAATTTTGAGAAATTTGTCACGAAAATTCGGCAGCCTAACATCATCTCTTAAAATTTTATAAAAACATGATTGACGAGAGGAATGGAATATCTCATCATTCGTACATAATATGGACAGTAAGGGGGAATATTTAATGAAATATCCCAACAAAATACAAAGGTAATGGAAGAGAATAACATAAAATGAAAGAAAAGAATGAAAATAAAAGAGGTTGTTTACCTCTTGATCTCTTCTCCTTGAGATCCTTTTTAAGGACTTTGATCATGGTCTTTTGGTGAAACCAGAAGCTCTAGGACGTGGGGAAGAATATTAGGGAGGGAATTAGGCCGAAATTAGACAATGCTCAAGGCTTGAGAGGCGTGGGAGGAAGAGGGGAGTGAGGGTGGTATTTATAGTGGAGGAGGGGAGGTATTTTAGATTATTTTAATCATTATTATAATATTTTTATCAAGACTATGAATAATCTCAAATAAAGTTGCCCTAAATAGTGATAATATCATGTGAGTTCTAAGAAAGTGGCCTTGTATCACATATTATGTCATAAAGAGTGCATTTTTACTAATAAAATGATTATACGGTATTTTATCGTATTTCACTATTCACCGAAAATTCAAGAGTTTCAGAAAAATACCAAAAATTTACCCCAAGCATTTTTCAATGTGTAGAATTAAAAAATAAACTCCATTTTTCAAAAATAATTTTCTAAATATTATTAATTTAATTTTTAAATAAGGTCACAGTTAATTCAAAAAATAACAATATTGAAGTGCAATTAGTTTTATGTGACATTGGTAAATTAATTAAGATCCTATTATCCTATTTCCATGGGAAAATAAAATAATAATATTATTTACTATTCATGAGGTCATATTACTATTCATGTTACTATTCATATTACTATTTATAAGGGTATGTTACTATTCACCAAAAAAAATCAAGTTTGTTTCATCAGACTCTAAATAACATACTAAACACAATTGTAGATTACAGTTTCTTGAAATTCAAAACATAGAAGAAATAAAATTATGTTTAAAGGATACTTATAAATATACACCTTAAACAAAATTTCACGAATTTTCAATTTATTTTTAGAAAACCTTGGGATGTTACATTATCCCCACCTTCTTGAAATTGTGTCCTCACAGTTTTATTTACTTATTAAACAACTGAGGGTATTTTTCCCTCATAGAATTTTCAGACTCCCATGTTGCTTCTTCAACCATGTGGTTTCTCCAGAAAACCTTTACCTGGTGGATTATCTTATTCCGCAATACCTGTTCTCTTCGATCCAGAATCTGAACTGGTTTTTCTTCATAAGAAACGTTCTCTACCAGCTGAACTGCTTCTGGGCTCAAGACATGTGATGAATCTGGAACATACTTTCTCAACATCAAAATATGAAACACATTGTGTACCTGAAACAAGCTCGGAGGCAAAGCTATGCGGTATGCAACTATTCCAGCTTTCTCCAAGATTTCAAAAGGACCGATGAACCGTGGACTTAGCTTTCCTTTTTTACTGAAATGCATCACACTTTTCCAAGGAGATACTTTAAGGAAAACATGGTCACCTACCTCGAAAGAGAAGTCTTTCCTTCTGTTATCTGCATAACTTTTCTACCTGCTCTGAGCTATCCTCATTTGTTGCTGGATCATCCTCACTTTCTCAGCCACTTCTTCAACTAATTCTGGCCCCATCAACTTTCTTTCACCGACTTCATCCCAAAACGCAGGAGTCCAACACCGCTTCCCATACAAGGCCTCAAAAGGTGCCATCTGAATACTGGAATGAAAACTATTATTATAAGAAAACTCAACTAAAGAAAGATGATGATCCCAACTTCCTTGATAGTCCATTGAACAAGCTCAAAGCATATTCTCCAAAGTCTGAATCGTTCGTTCTGACTGCCCATCTGATTGAGGATGAAAAGCTGTACTGAAATCCAACTCTGTGCCCAATGACTTCTGAAGTCCCTCCCAAAAGTTAGAAGTGAACCTGGGATCTCGGTCAGACACAATGGAAAGAGGAACTCCATGTAACCTGACAATGTCCTTGAGGTACAATCGAGAAAGCTGATCCAAAGTCATTGTATCTCGAATTGAAAGAAAATGTGCATACTTTGTTAGCCGATCAACAATAACCCGAATCGCATTGTTACCTCGATATGTATTTGGTATTCCCACCACAAAATCCATGGATATATTCTCCCATTTCCATTCTGGCACTGGAAAAGGCTGAATCACCCCCTTCGGTAACCGCCGCTCTTCTTTAACCTACTGACATGTCAAACATTTCATTGTAAAATCAGCAATATCTCTTTTCATCCCATTCCACCAATAATAGTCTCGAAGGTCTCTGTACATCTTAATACTTCCAGGATTAACATATAAAGGAGAACTATGAGCTTCACACAACAATTATTTCTTTATCTGGGAATCACAAGGCACACACAAATTTTTTCCAAATCTTAAAACACAATCTTTATCAAGATTAAATTCTGGAAACTTACCCATTTTAACCAATTCTTCCTTTCTCTGTATCTCACAGTCTTCCCTCTGCGCTTTCATAATTCTGTCTGACAATGAACATTGCACTGAAACCTGAAACAAAAGAGAGGTATTCCCTACACCAACAACTTCCAAGCCAAAATTCATCAAATCATTAATCAAGGGATCATGTTCCAAACGTAGCATGGTTAATGATGCATGATGTTTCCGACTTAAGGCATCCGCTACTTTGTTTTCTTTTCCAGGATGGTAATTGATCATGCAGTCATAATCCTTTATCATTTCTAGGAATCTTCTCTACCTCATGTTTAATTCCTTCTGAGTGAATATATACTTAAGACTTTTATGGTCAGTATATATTTGGAATTTGGTTCCGTATAGATGATGCCTCCATATTTTCAAAGCAAAAACCACAGCTGCCAATTCGAAATCATGTGTAGGATAATTTATCTCATGAGGATTAAGTTGTCTTGAAGCATAGGCAATTACATGATCATTCTGCATCAAAACACAACCATGTCCCTTCAAAGAAGCATCACTGTAGATGACAAACTCACCATTTCGGGAAGGTAAGGCCAAAACTGGACCATTCAGCAATCTCTTCTTTAGTTCCTAAAAACAAACATTACATTCCTCTGTCCAAACAAATTTAACCCATTTCCGTGTTAACTTAGTTATCGGGCTAGATAACCATGAAAAGTTCTTAACAAATCGTCGGTAATAACTTTCTAAGCCCAGAAAACTACGAATCTCTGTAACATTTGTGGGTCTTGGCCATTCATCAACTACTTTTGTTTTGGCAGGATCAACTGTTATTCCATCCTTATTTACAATGTTCCCAAGAAAAGAAATCTGTTGCAACCAAAAATCAGATTTGCTAAATTTTCCATATAGTTTCTTTTCTTTTAATGTTTGTAAAACAACCCTTGGATATTTTTCATGATCCTCTTTATTTTTAGAAAAAAACAGAATGTCATCAATTAATACAACCACAAACTTATCCAAGAACTCATGAAATACTCTATTCATAAGATTCATGAATACATCAGGTGCATTAGTTAACCCAAACGGCATAACAAAAAATTCATATTGACCATATCTAGTACGAAAGGCTGTTTTCAGGATTTCATCCTTCTTCACCTTCAGCTGATGGTATCCGGATCTCAAGTCAATTTTGGAAAAGTACTGAGCTCCCTGGAGATGATCAAACAAGTCATCAATATGAGGCAAATGATACTTGTTTTTAGTAGTGATGTTATTCAAAGGTCTATAATCAATGCAAAGTCTCATGGAACCTTCTTTCTTTTTAACAAACAAAACAGGGGCTCCCCATGGTGAAGTACTGGGATGAATGAAGCCTTTGAAAAGCAAATCCTGCAACTGATTTTTCAATTCAAGAAGTTCTATTGGAGCCATACGATATGGGAGTTTTGAAATTGGGTTAGAATCAGAAACTAATTCAATTTTGAATTCGACTTCTCGATCAGGTATGACACTGGGTAACTCCTCAGAAAAAACATCAAGGTACTCATTTACCAATGGCACATCATTAATTTGAATAGTTCCCTTATTTTCAACAATATGAGAAAGATAACTTTCATTTCCATCTTTCAATAATTTCTCAGCTTCCTGATATGTTATCAATTAAATGGTTTCATTCTTGTATACAAACTGAAACTCTTTCTGAAAAAAACTTCTTTAGCTCTACAGTCAATCTTAGCATGATAATCAGAAAGCCAGTCCATCCCCAGAATAACATCAAACTCGACTAAGGGTAAAACAACAAGGTTTTCAGGTATAGTCTTTCCACAGACCACAATAGAAAGATTTTTATAATTCCTCTTTGCTATAACATTTCCCCCTGGTGTTTTAACAACAAGTTCAGGTCTCATTTGTTGAGGTGATATTTCCAATTTACTAGAAAATTTCTCAGAGATGAAGGAATGTGTAGACCCCGTATTAAAAAAAACTTTAGCAAAATATGAGTGAACAAAAAAAGTACCTAATACAATTTCATTGGATGGCCCGACGTCTGCTGATGTAGTCGCAAAGGATCTCACTACACCTTTTTGCTTGTAGTCTGTTTTCTTTGCATCATTCGGATCTCTCTTTGGGCAGAAAATTGCATAGTGACCCATCTCAACACATTTAAAACACTTTATAGTTTGCTTATCTGGATTAGTCTTTGGATCATTTTCATTGCAATCTCAGGCAATATGTCCAAACTTTCCACATTTAAAACACTTCCCAGTTTTTCTAATACATTCCCCAGGGTGCTTCTTGCCGCACTTTTCACAAACTGGAAATTGTATTTTCTTACCCTTAGATTTCTTTGGTTGATTCTTGCCCATTGCTTGCCAACTGGACCTCTTCTTATATTTGTTTCCAAAATGCACATTATCATCATCAAACTCTATCTCTACCCTCTCAGCACATCATACATGTTTCTCATAACTTTTTAATTCACGGGAGGCCAACGCCCTTCGATACCTTGGCTTCAATCCTGAGTAAATGTGGTTGATTTTGCTATTGAGATCCAGAATAAGATTTGAAGCATACCTCGCCAGTCGGGTGATGTTCACTTCATACACAGCCACCGAATCTTCCTCCTTCTGTTTCAATTCAAGGAATTTCTTCTCCACTCTAAGTCTCACCACCTTAGGAAAATATTTTTCAAGAAAAAGACTTTTAAATTCATCCCACTCTAAGGCATCAAAATCCTCTCTACCCCTGATATTACTTACCATTGACCACCACTGATCAGCTTCCCCTTCAAAACGATAAATGACAAGACTAACCTTTTGATTGTCTGAACATCCCATAACATCAAATATATTTTCAAGGGCATTCATCCATCCTTTAGTTGCCACTATGTCAGAAGATCCATTGAATGGAGGAGGATGTTGTCTCATAAAATGTTCCACCACTTTAATGTTTCGTTGGGGTACCTCTATTGGTTCTCTTTCATGGATGCCACCACCATTTATAGCATGCGTTAGCTGATCCATTACTATCACATACTTCTCGGTTCCAATCCCGACCATTCCGGGCTGTAGATCAGGAAGGATGTCATTCTATCGGTGCCTCTTCTCTTCAGCATCCCTATTCCTTCTGTGGACAACCATTCTGAACAACCATTTCTTAGATGAAGCAACATGGTAATCTTCAAATGCTATAACAAATTAAACATAGAGTGAAAATCATTTATGGTATTCCATTAGCTTCACCTTAACCCCTAAAGTTATCTAAACCATCCTCTGATACCAACTATAAAGACCCGGCCTTATTCCATACATAATCTTGAATTTATTCAAGAAAACACTTCCTTTTACATTGAGGATCTTTTCATGTTTAGAGATTTATAGAATTAAGACGAAACACTCATAACATTACACATTGTTACATAGTGGATACCATAAAATTTGTTTCCATTTTTCTCAGAATATAAAACATCAAAACTTAAAACAAGACTCCTTGAAAATTATTCAACATTTAACATGTCTTCCTTCCTTGTATTACTCATCCATCAACCTGTGAAAAATCATTTAAAAACTTGGGATGAGCACAAAACCTCAGTGAGGTATGAAAAGAAGGAAAAAATCACATTATTCCATGAATTCTCATAACGTATGAAAACATTTTCAAAAGACATTCTTTTCACCCATAAATACTTACTTCGTGTAACATGAGATATACACAAGATCTACACAAACATAAATATAATCATATAGGTATCTTGGGGCATTACTTACATAATCTTGTAACCATCTTGGCTACCTTAAAATTTGTAACCCTCACAACTACCTTACTTTGTGTAACCATCCCAGTTACACTTGGAGTAACCATACGACCAACCTCCAACTTACTCATACCCAATGAATTGGAGGGAAATATAGGTCCCACCATTCATCATAAACAATTACCAATAACCAAAACATAATCATACAACATAAACAATAGCATAAAAACATTGCTTTTGAATATTATAAAACAGAATTTTAAAAGAGGATTTTAGAAGAAAAGTCCCTTATAAACATCATATACTTGAAGAGAGTGGATGGAATGTGTATATACTCTATAAATACACATAATGAAACATAATATAAATAGAACCCATCACATAAACAATTTAAATAGCACATAAATTATAAAGTAGAAGGTTAACCCAAAGAATGGAAATCGGGTTAAGAATTACCTTATAAACATCATATAATTGAAGTGAGACTTAATAGAGTGGATGGAATATGTATATACTCTGTAAATAAACATAATTAAACATAATATAAATATAACCCATCACACAAACAATTTAAATAGCACATAAATTAAAAAGTAGAAGGTTAACCCAAAGAATGGAAATCGGGTTAAGAATTCCCTTACCTTAGGCTTGTCTTACTTAAAAATTGTTTAAACCTCCTGTATAATGGTTAAAAGAGTGTTATTAGTATTCTAAAGAAACATTTTCATGTTCATAAAATCTTATATGGTCATTTTATAACCTCATTTCACCCCTTAATTGTTAGTATTTTGTTCCTTTCATTATTTTGGGTGAGTTCTTTTGTGATTTTCACGATCAGTTCATGATGAATCGTTCTTGTTGATTGGAAGTGAAACTCCAGAATTGGAATGGATTAGTATTTACATATTTCCAGTACCATAAATTATAGCATTTATCACTTTGATTCTTTATATGAGGATGATTCATTAGATAAAACATTAATGATGTTCGTTTAGATCATTTAAGTGGTTCTTTGATAATAACAACGTCATTTTGTCTTTAAAATTAGAACCACAAGTACAAAAGAATTCCAGAACCTTATATGAGTCACTATAACCTGGTTCAACCATATAAATGGTTTCATGACCATACTTGAAAGAATTAATGGAAATTGAAAATACATCATCCACGATATTGGTAATTCGACACAAATGGACAATGTTTTTTGATTCTTTAAATAAGTGGAAGAGGAGAAGAATACTGATGAGGAACTTTCCATAATCATGAGAACATAATTAATACACATGATTATGGAGATTTAATGCCTCTTGGATAAGAGGGAGTGAGGAAAAAAGCGAATCATGGAATAAAAGAAAATTTTGAGAAATTTCTCACGAAAATTCGGCAGCCTGACGGCGTCTCTTAAAATTTCATAAAAACAAGATTGATGAGAGGAATGGAATATCTCATCATTCATACAAAATATGGACAGTAAGGGGGAATATTTAATGAAATATCCCAACAAAAGACAAAGGTAATGGAAGAGAATAACATAAAATGAAAGAAAAGAAAGGAAATAAAAGAGGTTGTTTACCTCTTGATCTCTTCTCCTTGAGATCCTTCTTAAGGACTTTGATCTTGGTCTTTTGGTGAGACCAGCAGCTCTAGGACGTGGGGAAGAATATTGGGGAGGGAATTTGGTATAAATTAGAAAATGATCAAGGCTTGAGAGGTGTGGGAGGAAGAGGGGAGTGAGGGTGGTATTTATAGTGGAGGGGATGTATTTTAGATTATTTTAATCATTATTATAATATTTTTATCAAGACTATGAATAATCTCAAATAATGTGGCCCTAAATAGTGATAATATCATACGAGTTTGAATAAAGTGGCCTTGCATCACTTATGATGTCATAAATAGTGCATTTTTACAGATAAATTGATTATACGGTATTTTATCGTATTTCACTATTCACAAAAAAATTCATGAGTTTCAGAAAAATACCAAAAATTTACCCCAAACATTTTTCGACGTGTAGAATTAAAAAATAAACTCTATTTTTCAAATATAATTTTCTAAATATTATTAATTTAATTTTTAAATATGGTCACAGTTAATTCGAAAAATAACAATATTGAAGTGCAATTAGTTTTATGTGACATTGGAAAATTAATTAAGATCCCATTATCCTATTGCCTTGGGAAAATAAAATAATAATATTATTTACTATTCATGAGGTCATATTACTATTCATAAGGGTATGTTACTATTCACCAAAAAAATCAAGTTTGTTTAATCAGACTCTAAATAACATACTGAACACAATTGTAGATGACAGTTTCTTCAAATTCAAAACATAGACGAAATAAAATTATGTTTAAAGGATACTTATAAATATATACCTTAATCAAAATTTCAATAAATTTCAATTTATTTTTAGAAAACCTTGGGATGTTACATCAAACTCATGTGATCAGTATAAATCTCACATTTTTCCCCATAGAGATAATGTCTCTATATCTTCAATGCAAAGATTACAGAAGCTAACTCAAGATCATGAGTAGGATAGTTTTTCTAATAAATTTTTAGTTGTCGTGATGCATAAACAATAACCATTTCATTTTTCATATGGACACAACCATGTCCTTTACTTGAAGCATCACTATAAATAAAAAACCCATTATTCCATGATGGTAGAGTAAATATAAAAGCATTGTCTAATCTTCTCTTCAGTTCTTCGAAACATTCTTCACAATCTTTTTTCCAAACAAATTTAACTCCTTTTCGTGTGAGCTTCATTAGCAGGTTAGCCAGTTGGGCAAAATTCTGCACGAAACACCGATAATAACCTCCTAATCCAATAAAACTACGTACCTCAGTTATTTTTGTTGGCATGGGCCAATCTTGGATTGCCTTTGTCTTCACAGGATCAACTAGGATTCCATACTTTGAGACAATATGGCCAAGAAAAGAAACTGACTGAAGCCAGAATTCACACTTGCTAAACTTCCCATATAATTGATTTCTTCTAAGAATTCCCAGAATAACTCTCAAGTGACTCTCATGGTCTTCATAGCTTTTTGAGTGTACGAGGATTTCATCAATGAATATCACAAAAAAGCTATCAAGATATTTCTTGAAAATTCTATTAATTAAATCCATGAAAAAAGATAGTGCATTCGTCAGTCCAATAGGCATCATTGTAAACTCGTAATGCCCATACCTGGTTCAAAATGCTGTCTTCGGAATATCTTCCTTCCTCACACTCAGTTGATGATATCCGGATCGAAGGTCAATCTTTGAAAATTATTGATCTCCATGAAGTTGGTCAAATAAATCATCAATCTGGGGTAGAGGATACTTATTCTTTATTGTAATAGCATTGATTTCTCTATAATCAATGCATAGCCTCATGGATCCATCTTTCTTCTTTACAAACAAGACTGGGGCTCCCCATGGAGAAACTCTAGGTTGAATAAATCCCTTGCCACTCAACTCTTCTAGTTTTTTCTTCATCTCCACAAGCTCCAAAATGGCCATTCTATATGGGGTCTTTGATATAGGTCTTTCTCAAGGAGTTAAGATAATGGAAAACTCAATTTCCCGCTCTAGAGGATGTCTAGGTAAATCCTCTGGAAATACATCAATGTACTCTTTCACTATGTGGACATATTCAATTTGAATTTTTCTTTCCTCTCCCATAGATATTGGTTTATCTTCCTCTCCAATTATTGAATTCTATAGAGCTATCGGGTGTGGTTCTAGATAAGAATCAGGTGGCGAAGTTTCACCTCTAATGATAAGATATTCTACACTATTTTCAAAAATTATAACTTCCTATTTCTTGCAATAAATCCTCACATCATAATTTGATATCCAATTCATACTGAGAATTATATCAAATTCAGTCATGCGTATGATGATAAGGCTAGAAACTAAAGCACGTTTTGGTGTTTAGAAGGGGGACTAGTCAACATGACTTTGTTGCAATGATACATCCCATGGGAGTTTTGACTGACAACTCATTTCTTAAATCAAATTGGACATATCTAATTTTCTTGGAAAACAGAGAGGATATAAATGAATGCGATGATCCAGAATCAAATAAAGTGTTGGCTAAGTTTGAGGAAACAATTAAAGTACATGCCACCACGTCACTAGGAACATCAACCTCTGCGGTTGTAATCTCATAGGCTCTCCCTTGCTCTCTTGGATTTTTCTGAGGCATGTTTCCTTGGTTCTTAGGACACTCATTTTCATAATGTCCCATCTATCTACAATTGTAGCATTGAACATCATTGAATTGTTTCTTCCCCTTGCATTCAAAAGATCGATGACCCTTTTCTCCACAGTTATAGCAGACTCCCATGCCTTTCAAGCATTTCCCGAGATGATTCTTTCCACAGTTCTCGCATAATGGGAAACTATTCATTCCCTTGCTCTTCTTTGGTGCCTCTCGTTTTCCTTTGTTATTAGAATACTGCTTCTTATCCTGGTTTCCTTTGAAAAAGTTTTATCTAGAAAATTACTTCTCTGTTTTGATGGCACTTGCTACAATTTCATCATATGATGAAAATGATTGAGAATCCAGTGCCCTTCGAAGACTTGGATTAATACCTTCAAAGAAATGATCAATTTTGTCCGCCGAGTCACGTACGTAATCCATAGCATACCTGGCTAGCCTTGTGAAGGTAGCCTCATACTCCACAACACTGTCTTCTTCCCTTTGTTTCAAGCCAAGGAATTTCCTCTTCATTTCAGTTCATTTCTCACGAGGGAAATATTATTCGAAGAATATTTCCTTAAATTTTCTCCATTCCATATCCTCTATCTCTTCTTCCTCCGGGGTATTTTGAATCAGAGACCACCATTGATCAGCATCACCCTTGAGACAATATACTTCCAGTACTAGCTTTTCATTTTCATTACTTCTTAACACCATGAATATCTTTTCAAGGGACATGATCCATTGCTCAGAAATCACTGTATTAGAAGTCCCTCTGAATGATGGGGGATTCTACAGTGTGAAACAATCCAACACAGCTGTTGAATGGTTATTTGTTACTACTTGAGTAAGTTGTCCCAATATGTTCATGATCTTATCTGCTCCAATGTTGACTATGTTGACATGCTCAGAAGGGAGATCCCTAACTTGCCCACGAGTATTGATTCCCCTTCATCCATTAGACTCTATTTCTAAATAATGGGATACACTAGATTATTTTATGAATCTCAAATAGAAAAGCACTCAACATAGATTGAAATTCTATGCATAAACATGGTTCCTCTAAGGAAAAAATTACAGTAACTCCTTGATAATGGCTTGTAAGGAAAACATGAATTATCCTAAGCATATGCCCCGAGAGTTTCATAACCAAGAGTGCAATAAGGCCCGTTTTTGTGTACTAGTTCCCGTTCGAGTCTAGCCCAAAGCGGTGTTTTCGGGTTTTACCCTTAGATACATTTGTGCCAGAGCCACCTCTACCTGCTCCTATCCAGACAGGGTTGTATTGCTTGAAAGTTCAACATAATCAATTCCATACCAAAATTCCAAGACATTCTTTTATGTTTATCCTCAAATTCTACCTTAGGGCTTTGTTCCCTACTATATATTTCATACTCTAGTTTCCATGTTTCCTACGAAACTTCCTCTGATACCAACTGTAACACCCCGACCCCTCAAGGCAGGAGCCGGTGCATTACTTGTGATATTGGCATGATTAGAAGGAATGAAAATCTTGAAGGAATGATCAGTTTAGTAGTCTTGATGAAACTAGATACATATATGTAACTCCAATTACATTGGGAAAGGTTAAAAAATACAATACATAACAAAAACTAAAAACTGCGTCCATAGGAACTCAATAAAAGGCCTTCTCTTCATCACCTGCCGAAGGAAGACAATGAAAGGGGTGAGCTCAAACACTCAGTAAGGGTTACAAATAGTGAAAGAATGAGTACAATAATAAGTGAATCATAATCAATCTGACATAATCAAAATGGCATAGTGAATAAATGAACAACTAATGCCATTAATAAACTGAGAATGAAACTGCATCCAAAGATTCTGTCAAAGTGAAACCCTCGTGGATAATAATAATAACTAATAATGAATAACGAGAATGCTTATTAATTCGACGTCATGTATTTGGCACATGAAACCATAATACCGTAAAAACAGTTTACTGCTGTGGGTAGAAACCCGTCTGATTTCTTGGAAACAAATTCAAAGCGTTTGTCGCCAAACTGTTTTGTCTCATGAGAGCTACCGATTCATCGAGGGGCTGTAGTGGGACCCACCCACCTCTACATCCAAATCATTCTTTATACAATTATTTAAAACAAGAGAAATATTCCTTTTCAATATCTGTATAGAGTATTGAATACGGGTTCATCAATAACATCCCAAATACACACTGTATGTGAAATGGTATACGATTTAGAAAAAAAACATATCCATGACATGAGATTATGGATATTTAATAGAAATATAATTTCAAATGGAAAGTTATCTCAAATGGGTATTAGGTAAACCACATAAGTATTATTAGGTGCACAATACAAAGTTAGTCACAACAAAGGGGATATTCTTGAACAAAAGTGAGAGGGAGGATCCCTTACCTTATGCTTTAAGGTGTTCTTTACTTGTTTTTAAAGACCTGAATAAAAAAATTAGGATTATTAATTAATAATTAAAGAACCTATTTTATATTTAATTGATATGGTATAACCTCATTTATTTCATTACTGGTCTTTTCGATGGATTTAAGAGATTCAATTTTATTGTTTTGGATGCATTTTCTTACTTGGTTTCATGCTTTGTTTACTTGTATTCATGAATGGAAGTTGGTTTGAAATATGGTCAATCATCCAGAATTTTTAATATAAATTATTAGTGAAATTAAAGACACATAAATTATCTTATAAAGATTCTGGTTATATTCCATGATGATGACTCATTCGATGAGTTAAAGTTAAATGCTTGAATTTGGCTTGGCAGTTTTGTTCTAAATAAACTTGTTTTATATTTTTATTCCATATTATGAATGTTTAAATATTAAAGAACATTAATAAAGATAAAATACATATATTATGACCTGGTTAAACCATATATTTTTTTTCATGACCATACTTGAAATAATTAATGGAATTTGATATTACAACGTCGACGATGTCGGTAATTCGACACGTCACAAACAATGTTTTTAATTCCCTGAACAAGTGGGGGAAAGAAAAAGATTGATGATGAATTTATCATGAAAATTAAAAAATCCTGATTATACAAGATTTTGGAGATTTTCATTCCTCTTGGGTAAGAAGAGATGAAGAAATAATAAATAAAGAACACAAAATAAAAGAATAATTTTGAAATCGCTTACAAAAATTCGGCAGCCTACCGGCTATGCAACCTGGTTTTAGAAAATAGTAAAAAGAGATTGGACAAGGGTCACCTATCCAAAAATGAATAATAATATAGAGTAGATCAAGAATAAGAATAAAACTAAGAACATGGTATGGAAACTTGAAACATATACCACCTAAAAGAGAACTTGAAAGGAAAAAGAATGAAATTGAGAATTTTCATACCCTATAGAGTAACCCTTAGAACTTGAAGATTGTGACCTTGGGGGCTTGAGGAAACCTTGTAGGACTATTATTAAGGTAAGGAGGCCAGAAATTAGTTGAGGGATAATTGGGAATGAATTCAATTAAGGGAATATTTGGTATTTATAGGAAAAGTGATGGATTATTTTAATAATTTTCAAGGGACACCTCATGAGTGGTTTTTGTAAAACCATGGGCTTTCCCATGGTATTTGCCCATGGTATAATCCACTTGGGACACCTCACATGTTATTTTACTATACACAAGTCTAGAATATTTATGAAACCATCATTTCATCATTAATGATGTCATAAAAACACTGAAACTAAAAACTGTATTTTTTACTATTCACTGAAAAATCAATTGTTTCAGAAAAATTCCCAAAATTCACCCTAACCATTTATTGATGTGTAGATTTCAAAAGTGAAATCCATTTTTCAAAAATAATTTTCTAAATATTAATAATTTAATTTTTAAATAAGGTCATAGTTAATTCGAAAAATAACAATCTTAAAGTGCAATTAGTTTTATTTCTCATTGAAAAACTAATTAAGATATCATTATCTTATTTCCTTAAGAAAATAAAATAATAATATTATTTACTATTCATAAGGGTATGTTACTATTCATATTACTATTCTTATTACTATTCATATGGGTATGTTACTATTCACCAAAAATCATGTTTGTTCTATCAGACTCCAAATGACTTACTAAACACAACTCTAGATGACCATTTTTCGAAATTCAAAACATAGAAGTGAGAAATTTATGTTTAATGGCTAGGTTTTAACTATCTCCTAAATAACCTAGTGTTGTTTCAAAGGAACACAGTGATGAATAAAATGTAACTCAGTGATGAATAGAGATACATAACATAAAATGTTTGGGGTACTTCAACCTCGATATTTTTATGGGTCCCATTTGTTGTGTATAGTGAATTATAATGCCTTTGGATGACTTGTGGGCATATACGAAGGTATGTGTATATATATATATGTATATCCTCCAAGTGCGTATTCCATACTGGAGTAGGGAATACATGAATTAGGTTATGGGTATATATATATATGTGTCACGACCCGACCCTACCCGGGCTCGAGCCGCAACTACCCCAAGCCCGCCTCCATAGGCCAGGGGCTGGCGACCAGCGCCGAAGGCACAACAACTCGAGGAGGCGTTTTCCTAAGTACCTGTACACACACACGTAACACACTCAATTCAAAAGTGCAGAGTAAAAGAAAGAACAAGTAGAGTAAAAAGAACAACTGCTATATATATATAAACCACAAAGTGCATCAACCTATACAAGTACAAAGTAAAAACTGAAAAGAAAAAGGGAAAAAACACGCACCCAACCAAAAAGTGCCACAACCCGGCAATAGGTAAAAAAAAGAAACAACTGACGGGTCTCCCACCTAGAACCTAGCCATGACCACCGCACACGGTCCAAGATCCCAAGCTCATACGCTCCACTGAAGTCACGCTCCACCTGTCCGTCGTCTGCAAGGGCACACCAAGTGCGGGCAAAGCCCAAGTAGGGGTGAGTATAAAAATACTCAATAGGATACCCTGAAGGCTCTAGGGAGCAACAAAAGAGGTACCGAAGGGTGAGAAGTAGAGCGAACAGGGAAGTAAAGGAGTACAACTGAAGGTGTAGTAAAGAGTCCAGCTCAACCCAACAAGAGAAAGGAGGTAGACTCATCCAGACACAAGGAGCTGGAAACGGTGAGAAGATGAACTTCCTGTCGAGTCTTCGCTACCTATAGCAGGAGATTAGACTCGTCCAACCACGAGAAGCTAGACACGGAAAGCACGTGGCATACCCCGTGCGTCTTCGCCTCTTCTGGAGGGAGAGTAACCAAGCCCAAGAAGTGGGTACTCAAACAAGGTGTATACATATCCTTATGCTCAATCGAGAAGCCCGAACAACGTCGTAAGGGGATCTCCATCCCATAGCTCAGCCTAAGAAAAGGTAGCCAACAGTCCCATAAGTAACACCATCATCAATTCCCAGCATCCCGTACGTCTTCCCAGAACCGCAAGCCAAGGGGCTCAATCACCGCACCTCGACACTATCCGCTTTGGGCGGCACTGACTCGCCCGCACGATTTTAGGTCGCGTCACAAGGACGCATCTCGGTGGGGGAAAGTGCTCCTCGTACTTGAGAGTTGTAGGGAAAGTCAAACCACACCTTGTCGCTGCCCTGCAGTCGAGAGATCTCCTCAAAGTCAAGGTCGTCACAACACTGACCCGTAACCCTGGGTCCCGCTCAAGTAATCACGGAGGAAAGCCACAGGCTAGCCTAGTAGAAGGGACTGAGCCTGGAATGCTAACCGGTGTCCCCACTGCCCAGTCATGCTGGAGGGTAATTCATAATATGATATTGGGTGACCCACTGCCCAGCCCTGCTGGAGGGTAAACCATAATACATCGTTAGGCGACCCACTGCCCAGCCCCGCTGGAGGGTAAACCATAATAAGATACTGGGTGACCCACTGCCTAGCCCTGCTGGAGGGTAAACCATATGATGTCATCAGGAGACCCAATTCCCAGCCCTGCTGGAGGGTAGACCATAACACATCATCAGGCGACCCACTACCCAGCCCCACTGGAGGGTAGACCTAGAATAAGTCGACAGGCGACCCACTGCCCAGCCATGCTGGAGGGTAGACCCTAAGAGTGTCGGGTGACCCACTGCCCAGTCTCTGCTGGAGGGTAGACCCTAAGAGTGTCGGGTGACCCACTGCCCAGTCTCTGTTGGAGGGTAGACCCTAAGAGTGTCGGGTGACCCACTGCCCAGTCTCTGCTGGAGGGTAGACCCTAAGAGTGTCGGGTGACCCACTACCCAGTCTCTGCTGGAGGGTAGACCCTAAGAGTATCGGGTGACCCACTGCCCAGTCTCTGCTGGAGGGTAGACCCTAAGAGTGTCAATGAGTAACCCACTGCCCAGCCCCACTGGAGGGTAAAACTCAAAACTGCTCTGGCCACATCCACTGGAGGGTACAACACAGGCCAACCGAACACGGAGTGGGTATCACGCAACCGCCCAACTCCAGAACAACTCTCCCAAAAGAGGTTCAGCGCCTGTTCCATCACTAGGTGTCACTAACACCGCTACCGGCCGATCCATCGAGAACAAAACCAGGGGGATACCACTCAACCCTACTGGTCAAACAAACGTGCACAAAGCCAGGGGAAATAAACTCCACCCTACAAGTCAAACAAACGAACACAGAGGGACCCTCTACGGCATGAGAGGTCCAAGTACGCGAAGAAGAACACAACACGCACTTGGGGCCCACACGACGTGTGGCCCCAAGTCAAACCCCAACCAAGCACACAAACAGTCTCAGGTTCAAACCACACATACCTCCAAGTGCTCCCGTATACTCCCAGAGTATAACTCATTCTAGCCCAAAGGCTATTGTACACACGACACCCAACATCAACGCGAAGACGTGATGTAACAACTCCACCTCAAAGGCCTAGGCACGACCAACCACATCTCGTGAATCATTTATATCACTCTCCCAAGAGTGCACGATCACACGCCAAGGGTCCGCTACAAACTCAGTAGAAGAACCGCCCCCGAGGCACCTTCACATTTACACAAGATCATGCAACGGGCTCCGCCCAACCAAACGGATCACATCGTTGTAATCCTCGCGGAAAAACACGCGAGATCGACTACTTACCCGCCTCAAACGGATATCCAGCGGACAAGTCACCAACACCGCCTCATGCCCGAACGACGTCCCGTGATCCCGAGCCTCGTCCCCGAAAACAGTCGGGCGCATCACACCATTGCGATCCCCTCGGGAAAACACGTCAAAAGCACTACCCACATGAGTGCAACAGATATCCGGAGAAAAAGATGCATCTCGTCTCACCGCACACGAGCGGTGCCACGTGGGACCCGCATCCCGGTCCTGAAACTCAACGAATGGATCGCACAGTTGCGATCATCTCGAAAAAGTACACGAAATGGACTATTCACTTGTCCAAAACGGTCGCCCGGTGATAAAGCTAGAAATCACCGTCAACTCCCGAAACGGCCCTCACGGGGACCGCACCATCGTGCGGAATTACAGCGGGCAGATTGCACCAACGTGATTCCCTCGGAAAAACACCCAGCATCGACTGCTCGCACGCCCCGAACGGACGACCGAGGAAAAAGTCGCTAAAAGCTGCACACAGCTCAAAAGACGGGCTGTGGGGCCCGCACCTCAACATCGGCCTCAAATGCCCGGAATCGCTCTGGAAACCTTCTCCCCGGTGCCAGGGTCCCAACGCCGCTAACGGCGCTCAAAACGGACATCGAACGCGTCCGCGCCATCCAAAACGAGATTCCCAAAAAAACGGCAAACCCCTCGACGTACGTGTCGCACCACCGAGGCCCCTCGTTTAGTGAATTAAAAATTCCCGAAACCATCTCAAAGAGTTCCCCCCCGACTCAAGGTCCACGCTTCCACTGACGGCACACAAAACAGTCACCCGTAGCGAAAGCTACGGGCGGCGGAACTTCCAAAGGGGGGGGGGGGGGGAAGCCCCCTTGGGCCGGACCGGCCCGGTCCGGCCGGTCCGCCCACAGCAGGCCGGCGGCCCAGCCGCGGGTCTGGTTCGCCTCGCCGCGGCCAGCTAGCTGCGGCCTACCTCCACCGACCAGCCGTCAAGGCCGGTCTCCGCATCTCCCGCAGCGACCCACGTTACGCGGGTCGCGGTCACGCTGCGCGGGGTCGCGCACCCCGCGGCTCCTCCCCCTCTTCGCACTACGCCGGCGCCACCCAAGACCCCGCCGACCACCGCTGTCTGCAGCCGCCTCCGTCCCGCTGCCCCACTGCCGAGAACCCACTCCGACCGCCGCCGAAGCCCCTGCCGCCGTGCCTCGGACCGCCGGAGCACCCAAACCGGCCGGGAACCGCCGGAGCAACCCAAAAATTCCCGCAAACTTCGACGATCAACGCCGACCTCCTCCGAACTTGGATTTTGATTCTGAAAGAAGTGATTGAAAGAATCAAATGTGTACTACACGACCAAGGAATTTTCTCGAAGAGAAAACAACAAATCGATGCTAAAATTGGGGTTCAAATGGAGGTTCGGGAATTAAAATGAAAATACATAACCCTACCTCATGGGCATTGCCCGGAGCTTCGCCGCCAAACCGCCGCCATGCCGGAGCTGTCTCGCCGGAGCCGCCTCACAGGAGGTGGAGGAGGAGAGGGAGAGGAGGGTCTTCCAGGGGGGAAGGGGAAGGAGAAGAGGGAGGTGGGTGTGTTAAACGTTTAAATAGAAAACGCTTAACCACCCGCCCGTCGGTCCGAACCTGAACCCTCAGCAGGGTCGAGGTTAAGCCTCCCCTAGGGTAAACACCACCTCTTGAGCACAACAGTGGTCTCGGAATTTTATTCTGAGCTTCTGTTTGGAAGCTATAAAATTTAACGTCCGAAGCCGCTAAATTACGAAAACGCCCCTGGGGCCATTTTTCACAGACGGCCCGCGCCCACGAAACTTATACACCTCCTAGGGTAAACGGCATGCTCCGAACTCAATGGTGCCCTCAGTTTTCCAATCCGAGCCACCGTTTAGAATATACTTGAGTTTCAACATCAAACGAATAAATTAATTAATTAATTTATCCGTTTAACCTTCCGAAAGCGAGCGAGGGGTTCAAACATCCCGCGCCGACATGTTTTATGTTGTTCCTAGGGTAAAAACCACACTCCGGACCCATCCGTACACTCGGATCTCTGATCTGAAGCACCGTTTAGGAGTTATCCAATTTATTTCGCATTTCCAGTGTGAAAGCACTGAAAATTTAATTTCGGCCACTCCAGGGCTCAGAATCGCACGCCGTCTAAAGGCACTGCTCTGGAATATTATCAAGAATATTACAAATTATTTCACAGTAAAAACCGGGTTCTTACAATTTATATAGATGTATGTGAGTGCGAGTGGATGGCAACTTGAATTTGAAAGTGTTGGCATGTTGGAATGCATGAGGTAAGATCCTTTTCCTTGACCTCTATTTTTAAAAACGATGTAATTACTTCATTAAACCAGTTAATTTATGAGTTTTTTAGTTTAATGTAAGGACATAGCTTGAATAAAATTCTTAAAGATGAGAAATGACTTATTATTTGATAAAGTCATGTTTTTATAATAAAACCCCTCCAACGGAGGTGCGCTGCCTTCAAACCAAAAACTTGTGATAGATGTTAAATCTTGCTTGCTCAGGGTTTTAATTTTCAATATATCATCATGTTGGTGTTGATATATGATACGTTAATGTATGTCTCCTATGATATTATTGAATTATGGTTCCCACGTGAGTTAATCAGGGACTTAGCCATGTAGTTGTTATTAAGACAGAAATGCTTTTGTATCACATGTTTCCCACATGAGTTATGTTTAAATCTGGCCCATGAGATATATTTTTAAAGTTCAATAACCCCTTTTGGGTTCACTTGTTAAATGTAAATTCAATGTAGTTTGGACTTGGAAACCTTTAGGTGTGCCTTTTTACCCAATGTCATGGGATTTCAACATGTAATTGATTTTTATATCAATTTGTAAAATAAATAAATTAATTGGGAAGGGGTGAGTGACTAATAACCCTTTCCATTATTAATACATTTCTTGATTAGCCATGACTTTCGTTGTACGGCTTTGTCCACGTGAGTTAGGTACTACCACATTGTTTAGTAGGTTGTTATGCTTGAGAATCCTGTTATAAATAATTTCCCATGTGAGTTGACAGATGTAATTTCCATGTAATGGATTGTGAAAGTATTTGATGCCTTGTAATTTATTTACCACATGAGTGATGAGAAGGAAATGAATTGAATTGATGAAATTGGATTTAATTTATCTAATTATGGTTTTTACCATTTGAGTTAATTGATAACTAAGAAATGTGACAACACGATAGGTTTTTTTATGATTCTTATATTCAAATCGGACATGTGACTATTATAATTTTATACCTTGAGTGAATAATAGATTCATCTTATAATTCCATGGATGGGATCAAGTGGATTAATATGATTAAGAAATGAGTGAATCATGGATCAAAATGAGGGATGCAATGGACAGTCTCATAGTAATTGTGCTTATGCAATGGGAGAATCATGGATCTAATTGTGGGATGCTATGGAAAGGAACTTAGAGGTTGTTATTATGAGATGGGTGAATCATGGATCCAATTTATGGATTCCATGGATGGGATAAGGGGATTTAATATGATTAACCAATGGGTGAATCATGTATCCAATTGATGGATTCCTTTGACAGGCACATAGAGGCTACACTTATGTTAAGGGTGAATCATGGATCCAATTTAGGGATGACATGGATGGGATCAATGGTCAAATATGATAATATTCCAAGTGAATCATGGATCCAATGAGGGATATAATGGATGGGATCAAGAGGAATTTTATTATATGTCCAGAGTGATACTTGGGGATTCCCTATAGGACCACCAATGACGGGCTCAGTTGAAATGAAATTTATACCACACCTAGATTGATATTGGGATCCTGAGAGGATCTTTGGGATGGTTTTGGAGGGGGTTCATGGAAATTTCACCAGAAGTGATACTTGAATTAAAACTAGGAATGTCAAGGATGATATTAGGTTATAAATTGAATATTGAAATAAAGTGACTTGTAACTCATCTCCAAGCCAAAGAAAGGGATTGGATCCAATCTAGAGTTGTAGAGTACTGATGGCCTTCTACGGTATTTGTTGTGCTACCAGTTATATAGAGGAATCCATGATTTATTGGGATCTCGAGACATATAAATTCAATGAATTGAAAATTTTAACTTTGGTTTAAATGAAAGGATATTAAATGAGTACCTTCATATGAACGATGATTACTTTTGAGTACTTCTATTTTTCATACATCTTCTTAAACTGTTAGACATGCATAGCCTAGGTCAGATTGGGCATGAATCTATGGGTGAAAGCCTACTAAGATTTATATCTCACACCCTGCTTGGGTATCATTGGTTGTTGATTAGACTTACTTGGTTGTATGGATTTAGACCTTTCTTTTTAGGTATTTCTTGTGTCTTTATGTTGGAAGAAAAGGACCGAGATGGAGATCCGGATGGTCACATTGATTTCCTTAGGGATATTATTTCATTTCTTCATTCTGTATTGTAATGAAAAGAATGCTTTTTTGTTTACTTATTTCAGATAGGTATCATCATATGGCCTGAATGAATTGTAAAATGGAAATTTTCCATAATCTATATTCAGTTGTTCTTACAATTCTCTTCCACTTTATTAATAGATACTATATATAGTTTATCATTGTGTGATCTAATATTCATGGTATAATATCCCTACTGAACTACCTTTACACCCGCACAGTTAATTGATAGCCTATGGCATATGGGGAGATGTGATTGAGGCTATGTGGCGATCGGTCTGACTACCGATTTAGTAGTAAGTCAGATCCGGATGTTAAAAAGTGGTATCAGAGCTGTTTTTCCTTTATCTTACAGTTTTTTCCTGGTAGAAAGGAGACTAGGAATGTGTTGGTGCTTGGTAAATAGCCATTCTTTTGGGACTGATCACCCCATTTATGGGAAATGACAAAGTATCCAAGTTTGGGAATTTCTGATCGAATTGTTTGATGTTACAATTGATATGATTTATCCATGGATGAATGGTGTATATTTCTTCTACTTATTGATTATGATAATTTATGGTATTTTTCTCCTTTCCCAGAATGGTAATGAAGTAAAATGAAAGGCATCATTATTGGAGCTTAGTAATTTGCATGTCATGCATATGGAATTCTATTTTGCTGCATTAGTAGGTTGTCTCCTAAGTATGATTATGTGCCTTGAGTGATTCCACTATTAGTTTATTACATAATGAGGTAATCTCTTAGCATTCCTGTTTGTTTGGAATGTCTTTATTGCGGTTAAACATGCTTATAAAATATGTGGAATTATTTTGTGCTTGTTGTAACATTCTAGTTTTGATATTAAAATGGTTGCATGTGCTGAAAATTTGTTGGTTGGGCTTAGGTGGGAGAAAATTTTCAACTGTAAGGTGTATGGGTGCCTTATTATTTGGAAAGAGGTAAAGTGTATACTCGAACCCACCCTAGATATTTAGAAATCATTATAGAAATTTTTTTAAAATGAAAATGGTTGCAAAAGGTAAATGTTAAAATGGATTTTTTGACAAATTGGAGACAAATACCAACCTTAATGTTTATGGGAACCCTATGTAATGGTAGTTTTCCACCCATGTGACCGATACTTTTTATAACCATGGTATGTTTGGGAATGGTTATGATTGTTAAAGTTGTTATGTTTTGAACATGAATGTTTGGTTAAATTTTAAAATACTCAACTAGACCCAAGTTTTTCAGTTGGGGAATGCCTTTATATTATAAACCATTATGATTTTTATGATTTTCTAGTTAAACAACTACTATGGGTTGATTTTTGAAGAACCCATGATAGTTTAATGGGACCGTTTGAGGTCACCTTGTTGGTTAAATAGAATTTATGTTCTAAATTTCCTATTTTTTCTTTGAGTTGTTAGCTAAAGTGTATTATATGTGCCTTGTTTTGTATAATGGTGCTTGAGGTTTTTCATCAAATTCATTAAAATGTTATAAGGGTGAAATTAATTAATGAAATTTCATTAAATTTCAACATGAAGTTGTATCCTTATATTAGACCCTCATGTAATAGTAGTTTAAATATATTTGGTGATATACCTTAAAATAGAGATGTGAGTGATCATCCGTAGGATATTTGTTTTTATAATTGGGTTAAATGAAAAGGGCTCTTGATCCTAGTGAATTTATTTTTCATGACTGAGAGACAGGGTCAACGCTTTTGTTTGCGTAAGGGGATATCCCGTGGTAGGTAGAACCCTTTGATCTTGATGTCTTTCTTCCCGCTGTGATATTCTTGACATTTGGTGATGTTCAGGTTCAATTGTCCCTATTATGAAATTTGGATTTTAAATTGAATCCTTTTTCAGTATTGTTGGTCATTGAATCTTGACCCTTGATATGGGGGTGAGCATCAATGAATTCTAGGTTCATCAGGATATACATGCCTTCGGCATGTTTAGCCGCATAGGAGGCCGTGTAAACATATATTTTCTTCAGTGATGGACGACTCAGTACGTCTTCATCAGAGTAAATTAATGCTTGGAATGAGGTTCTTTTGAGCCAGTTTATACATGATCAATCCAGTACATGATTTCATAGGGCAGATAGCTTGTGGATAGTACTCATGATGTGTCATTTTATCTTTTAAACTCAGGGTAGTATGTATTTACATACGTGATATCCCTCGAGTTTTAAATGTTAAAATGAGTAGTTGATTTCGTTTTAATCATGATCTTGGAGCTATTGAGCATGGTTTTAGGTTATCTCTAGAGTTGAGAGACCAAAGAATTTGAAAAATAAACTTCTTCCAACTGATCGGGAGGACTATGTAGACTCTGGTGTTTGGATATTCCAGTCGATTTGATCTTGGATTTTATGACCCGTTGTTTTAGCATATGTGATCATGGATTAGAGTGTGTCATGCCAGTTTAAGTGTACTTGTTAGTGTTTTTTTGGTAGACTGAATTTAATGAGGTTGGAGGTATGTGTAACCCTTTTCAAAACTCCATTAATCATGTAGGGATTTCAGTGGTAAAGATTGAAAGAACTCGAATGCCTCAGGTGGTATAAGAATTTGGGTTCAGTTGATGACGTGTCAGTAGGTGAAATTGAGATTTTTCTAAAGATCATACCTGTAGTGGTTCAAATGATCTTCTTGGTAACCTTTTTTTACTCTTACTGTAATCTTATTAATGAGACAAGAATGTCACCTATCATAACGTCATCCATGATTCTCTAAGAGAGTGTCGATCTTACACCGTGCTTGATTTTAAATGTTGTAGGGATTTTTTGAGATCTATTCAGGTATTGTACACCTGCTTCAGTGGATTTTCAATGGCTTGGTTTGTCCTAAGTGATACTTAGGTTTCCATGTAGGAATACCTTGGACAGATGTTTGGACACCTTCTGTATCTTTCGACTTGACTGCCAGACAGATGCCACTCTGGGCTCACTCAGTGTTCTTATGTGGGTATTTTATATTTGTACCAGCATGTAACTTCTAGAATGGGGGAATGGGATACCTAGGTATAGATCCATGGACTCTAGTGGGTTAGCTCCGAGGTCATCCTAGACATTTTATCAGCCTCAGATGTAGTGTTTTAAGGGTAGTGTTTCTAGTGTCCTGGAACCTGTCTACACCTTCTTTTGTGCCAAGGAATAATGGTTTTAAATGTCTATGTGTTGGATAAGTGTTCAAAAGTCACCAAAAGTTAGAAGTGGGCTTCGGTAGACTTATTATTGGGAAACTCCTATGGGAGTCTTTGTTTTTAAGGAAATTAAAGCCATGGGGAGGAAGCCCTGATTAGGAATTGGCAACTTGATAATGTTAAAGCCTAAGGTGGGGAGACATCTGGATAGATGTTAAAAGATGACGACATGATCATGTCATTTGTTAGGCATGCTCAGGTAAGAGCCTATTTGATGTTTTAGTTGGAAATTGACTGTTGGATCGTGTTTTGATGGTGTGAGTGTCGTATGCTTAAGAGGTACATTGAGGTGCCTTGGGAATTTGAGAACACTACATGGCCATTTGAACAAAGTTTTAGAAACCTTGTAGGTTGGGTGAGGTCTTGGTTGTTTTTTTAAGGATTCCTGGGGAGAAGAAGTTCCAAGGTTAAGAGATTGTAAAAACCCGTGTTTTTTAACCAGATGAATTTCCTAGGGAATTTGATTTTTTGTATTTACTGTATGGGTTATTTATAATATAGAACATCATAACTAAATTCCGAGAGTTGGGCTATTTTAGAGTAATGTTTTCAGACTTGAGTGAAGGCCTGATAACATTCCTAAGAAACTCGAGGAGTTTTGGGAGAGATGGACTATGAAGGGAATGTTTTTAAGGACCTATAGAGGGCACATGATTTTTCTGAAACCATGTGGCCCATATTAGTAACTATGTGGATAATTTAAGGTGATACAGAGGCATTTCACAAGGGTTGTGCATGTTTTTTCCAACCACGCACCTATCTTCCATGCTTTGAGGCATATGTAGTAGCTACACACTATTTTTTCATGGTTTACAGATGGTCGGATAACTATGCTGGTCAAACTATATATGGTTCCTTGGTTCATAGTTAAGGGCCACACGAGAAGCACATGGTATATTAAACCGTGCGGCCTAAGCCGTGTACTGAGGCCCTATTTTAAAATTTTAATGTTTTAATTAATATTAAAATATTTTAAAGGAGATCAATTAGGGGTGTTCTTATCCCCTTGCTAGGTCATGTGACATCAGTCTCTCCTTTATCCCTCATGAGGTTTGATGCACCCCCTCTCTAACTCCGTCCTTCCAACTCAATTTTTTACTTTTTTTCTTATGATTTTTGGTCGGCATGAGGAGGTAGGTCTCTCTCTCTCTCCTTTATTATTCTATGCTTCAGATAATTTTGGCTTCCCCATCACTCGGATTTCTCTTGGCCAAAATCCTATCTTAGGGTTTGATCTATTTTTCATTGTTATTTGGTTTTAGGGTAGTGAAAATTGCCTCCCAGGTGATGTTGGCCAGTGTTTCGGAAACCTTCGCCAAAGGTAAAGCAGTTTAGGTCTATTATCTCAACCACCATTGATTTGGGATTGGCTCCTAAACTCGTTTTTTATTTTTCACCCTCTATTTGAGAACATTGAGATATTTATGGGTCTTGGTTATTGTGTATAGTGAATTGTGGTTCCTTTAGAAAACTCACAATCATATACAAAGGTATGTATAAAAATATAAATATGTATATCCTCCAATTTCATATTCCCTCATGTAAAGGGGAATACTTACATTTGTTTAAGGGTATATATACATATATATAAAAGTATGTGCATGCAAGTGGATGACATGTTGATTTAGAAACAATTGGATTTGTTGGCTACTTGAGGTAGGATCCCCATCCATGACCTATTTATCTAATAATTCTTCAATTAATTCATAAATAAGTTGATTTATGAGTTCTTGTAATGAGCCAAATTGGTTCGTTATCCAACAGATTCCCGACCCGATATGCTGCAAGGCCCGAAGGGCGTTCCCGATCCCCACGGGCTGGCATAAGTGCACGAGTATCAAAAATAATACTTGGGAACAATTTAATTGAATAAATAAATATAAAACAATTAAAAAAATTAACCAAACCCAAAATAGATGTCGTAACCAAAAAAACCTTTAACCAAACCAAAAAGCAAGTTACCTATGTAAACTAAAAACAAAAAAACAATTACCACTAGGTAGGGTGACCGAAAACCAACTCAAAAACCACCAAATGGAAAGAGGAAACCACCCTCAAGCCATCTCCACAACACCGCGCCATGAAGTCACCTAACAACCTGAACCACCACTCCCAAAAGCCTTAACTTTATCTACATCAGACATAACCAGAGTTACATACACCCAAGGGTGTAAGTTGATTGTGAGATAACACCCAATAGGATGCCACAAAGAAAAGTTTCCAACCATAAATATTAAATGACAAAACCAGTTGCATGTTTAACAAATGAAAAAAGATAAATATTTAAACAATTTAAATGAAATAGTTTTATGGATAACATCATTAAAGAAAAAAACTTAAATTAAAACACACACACTCACACTCTCTTTTATGGTAACCCAAAGTCAAACTATGTGCCAACAGTGAGCAAAAAGTGAAGCGAGATCACAAAACATGGGAGAGACCCGAAAGATATTAGTGAGAAGTGGGACCATAGAACATCACATCTTGGTGAAAAGTGGAGTGGGAACCAAAACAACCGGTGTTCTCTTGCCAGATCCACTAGTAGGGGACACTCCCATAAACTAGTGGTTTCCAATCCACATCCAAAAGTTTAGTTATTTTTGTAGTTGTCAATCCAGCTAAGTGAAATCGGGCTTATGGCACTTCTACGACAATAGTGCACTAGTCCCAGTCCACCCACCTAGTACACAGGCTTCCCCTTTTTTCTCAACGGGTTCACGTTTATGTCACATGTTATGTCAAATAGCCATAATAAACAAGACACCAACTATACTCAATACCACACCTGTAAACAAAAATTCCATTTTAAAAAATGAAACACACTAAAAATATTTGAAAAACGCATCTGTATCACTCACATAATAAAATAACCCAACTACACAGTAAAAAATGACCATTTCTATGATTATACAAACCACCGAAAAAAATATTTTTCAAAAAAAAATTATTCAAAATGTGCCACATGACTCAGATCCAAAAAATTCACTCAAAAATTCTCTTATGACTCAACATGCATTAGTGATACACCAAAAAACATCATATACAATTATAAAATGCTAACAAAGAGTTTAACATGGGTTTTATAGAAAAACACACCAATATAGAATAACTATGCTACTAAAAAAATTGCAGTTGAAATCTCAAACAAAATATTATTCACACCACGCAAACTGACTAATAAACTTGATAAATTGATTAAACACAGAACTAAATTAATAAATTAATAATTATGTGCAGAACCACCTACCTTGGGGTAGGAAAAACTTCACAAAATTGACGCAAAAATCCTGCCACATGACAATCGCACCGCCAAAAACACAAAAAGATCCTAAAAAAAGATATTTAAACAAATGTGTCAAAAATCGGACCAAACACACCATAAAACCTTGACCCAAAAATTACCAGTGGAAGATATTAACCAATCAGATAGAATCACACCTACGACAAAGGTGTGGAAGGTTAACACAACAACAAGGGGCTGTTAGAGGTACACCGTGGTGGAAAATCCAGCCGAAATGGAGGGGCGACGTGGGTCCAGGTGGTGTAAGGCAGCGGGGTGGTGCTGGTTTGGTGCGAGGCAGACGAGGTAGTGAGGGTTTCTAGTTGGTGTAGCCTAAAGAGAAGCATGAGAGGAGGCATAGGTCAAGGGGGATGCACAAAGAAGGAGGAAGTCGAGGGGGAAGGGTTCGATGGGTAGGGTAAGTGGGGAAGGGGAATGTGAATGAAGAACAAAGCAGGGATGGAGAGAGAGCGTGGGAGAGAAAAAATGAAAATAAGAAAAAGAAAACGGAAATGAAAAAAAAAGATAAAGGAAATAAAAAATAAAAATGAAGTAAAACTAAAAAAAAGTCTTAACCACTTAAAAATAATTATAATGATAATGTTAATAATTTTATAATTATGAAAATAATTTAAAAATGTCAACATAATTAAAATATTAACTAAAATAATATTAATACTAATAGTAATAGTAATATTGTTAATAATAACATGATGATAATTTTATAACCATTATAATAATTTATTATTATGTACCTAATTAAAATATTAACTAAAATAATAATAATAAAAATAATAATCCCAATATTATTATTGTTGTTATTATTATTATTACTACTAAAACAACTATTAAATTATTTAATCACATTTCTTATTTTATTTTGTAATTTCTTAGCTTGCTCATTTGGTTAATTAACTGACCACATTCCAGGAAGGCCACACATTGATCTAGAGAAGACCCATGGCTTCGTCTGTTCTCTACCTTTGCGACGGACATAGGAAATCCAACACGCTCATTTATCAATGAAAGAATAAGAACTCAAGTCAGGCCTAGACTTCACCTCAACAAATCAATTTTAAAGACATATAAAACTAAAAATTAAATATAAAATTAAAAGTCATTACCAATGTGTAGAGTCTGGGTGTGATAAGTCTCCCCACCATGAAAACTTTCACCCCTTGATAAGTCTACTCAATGCCTGATCAGAGATTAATAATATGTACTCCTGCTCAACCCATGAAATCTACTCCCAAGTCGCATGCCCATCATTCCCATGCCACTAAAGAATGATATCCAATGGAATGTAAATCCCATGAATCACCTTCTATTGGGAATCCACTATCTTCATAGGTTGCTCAAACACTAATAAATCAGGCTCTATCTCCAACTCTTCCCAGTTCAGCACATGTGATGGGCCCGGTTTATACATTTTCAATTGGGTGACATGAAATATGTCGTGAATCAAAGTCAAATGAGAAGGTAAATCTAAATTGTATTCCATATTTCCAATCCACCCTGTGATGTTAAAATGCCCTACATTCATCGGTGTCAGCTTTCCCTACTTACCCAAACGATTGTGACCCATGTGAGGGGCCACCATTAAGAACACCCAATCACCCACAGAAAACTCAAGATCCCAATGCTTCTTATCATCATAATATTTGTGGTGACTCTGAGCTGTCAATAATCACTTCCTAATCAACTTTACATTTCCAGACATCTCTTACACAAGGCTCGGTCCCAAAAGTGAGGTCTCTCCTACCTCAACCGAGACCGACATGGAAAACCATAGAGCACCTCAAAGGGTGACATTATAATAGAGTATTGATAACTATTATTATAAGAGATCTTGACCAATACCAAATGGATATCCCATGATCCTCCAAATCCAATACACATGCGTGAAGCATGTCCTCTAGAATATGATTTGTCTGCTCCATCTGACCATTTTTTTGGGGATGGTATGTCATGATCATTTTGTATGTGTTCCCAAAGACCTTTGTATACATTCCCAAAACCAAGATGTAAAGTGGGGATCTCTATCTGAAATAATAGATGAAAAGACACCATGAATTCTGACCACCTATTGAATATACAATCAGCCCAGCTCATCCACCTTAGATATATATCTCACCGAAATAAAATGGGATGATTTGGTTAGACAGTCAATCACTACCCAAATAGTGTTCCTGCCCTGAGGTGTACGAGGCAATCCAATAATGAAGTCCATGGCGATCTCGTCCCACTTCTAGGTAGGAATGAGTAATGGTTGAAGAAAACCAGATGGTCTCTCATGCTCTACTTTCACCTAATGATAAGTATAGAATCTCGATACAAAGTCAGCTGCGTCTCGTCTCATACATAGACACCAGAATTGGCGACGAATGTCAGAATACATCTTGGTGGTACCATGATGGACAACCCACTGAGACTGGTGGCTATCCTACATCCCAACCTTCCGCAGAGACATGGGCACCACTATATGGCCCTTGAAGTTAAAAATCCCCACTAGGGACAAAGAACTTTAAAGAGAAGTCCCCCTACCATGAATAGATTTCATAGACTGCTAACATATCTTATCAACGGGCTTCTCCTACTGAATCAACTCCATAAGAGCAGGAGTCAACTAAATATAGGCCAACAATGTACCTCTATTGTGCTCCTTTCTCTCCAAGTGCATCTTTAAAAATAGCACCATCAAAGTTCACTCATCTCTAGACATCCTCAAATCCTACACCGGTACTTTCCTACTCAAGGAATCATCCACCACATTACCCTTACCCATGGTATAAATGATGTAAATGTCAAACCCCCATAGATACTCGATCCAACGGTACTACATCAAATTAATATCCTTCTGTGAAAAGATTTATACTAGGATATAATGGTTAGAATAGACACAAAAATTCTCCCTAAAGAAGTAGTGATTCCATGTCTTCAGGGCGTGCATCACCACTGCCAAATCCAAGTTGTGAGTCCGGTAATTCTTCGCATGTGGTTAGAGCCGGCGAGAACTGTAAGCCGCTAAATGATTATCCATCTTGAGTACACACCCAAGGCCCATACCTAAATCATCACAATAAACCATGTAAACCTTCCCTGAATCTGACAAGATAAACAAGGTGTGGTATTCAACTGCTGTTTCAACTCCTCAAAGGATTCCAAGCACTGTGGGATCCATTAAAAATTCACCCCTTTCTGGGTGAGTGCCTTCATATAAGAAGCATGCCATGAGAAACCCCAAACAAAACACTAGTAATAACCTGATAGTCCAGGAAATGTCCTGATTTCGAACACCTTATGTTATTTTTCCCACGACATTATTGCACTTATCTTCTCAGGGTCCACTTAAAACCCTTTTTCTAAAACGACATGCCCCAGAAACTTCACTTCCCTGATACAAAATGTTCACTTCAAAAGCTTCAAATAAATGCAATGATTACGCAACCTGATCTTCAAATGATGCTCATACTCTTCCTCAGATCTAGAGTAAACCAGGATGTCACCCACAAACACCATGAAAAAGGAGTGAAGATACTTTTGGAACGACCTATTCATGAGTGACATAAAAATTATCAAAGCATTTGTTAATCTGAAAGGACTGACCAAATACTCAAAGTGGATATACCTTCTTTGGAAATTAGTCTTCAAAATGTCCACTTCCCTCACACTAAGTTGGTGGTAACCTGAACGCAAGTCTATTTTGGAGAACCACTTTTCCCCCTTCGACTGGTCGAACAAATTTTCAATCTGGGGAAAAGGGTATTAATTTTTTATGGTTACCTTATTCAACATCTAGTAGTGAATTTACAAATAGAGAGATTCATCAGCCTTATTCACGAATAAGACTGGGGAAGCCATTGGAGAGATGTTCTGGCGAACGAACCATTTGGATTCCAAATCTTCCAGCTATATCTTCAATTCGATCAACTCGGTGGGGTTCATGTGATTTGTGGGAAGAGATATAGGATGTGTTTTTAGCACCAACTCAATCGAGAAAACCACATATTTCTCCGGGGGTAATCTTAAAAAATCAATTGGAAATACCTCTAGAAACACATCCACTACATGACTTAATCCACCATGAGGTGTTCAACCATTGTCCTCCAGAATGAGTGAAAATAACTGATAAGATAGATTTCCTAACTCTGGAAGTGGAGGTCCCACGTGACCCGATCAAGGATCCCATTCCCCAAGAAATACCTAGGGACTCCCACCAGGTTTCATAAAACTAAATCGTCACCGATAGAAATCAATATGCGCTTGGAAGCACACAATCTAGTCCATGATGAGGATCACATCAAACTAGTCCATATATAGGACTGAGAAATCCCACTCCATCTCAACTCCTAACATGGAAAGTGAACACGATAGACACGTAAGGCCTTGATCCTTATTCTTACCTAGAAGCGTTACCAAATCCATTGCAAAAGATAAGAGTTTAGTTGGTAGGTTCCACAGATTCACATGATGGGTAGATATAAAGGAAACTGAATCACTAGTATCAAATAAAACTACCGATATATAAAATTAAATCTGAATGGTACCTCAAACAGTCGATGGTCTTGAATCAAATCCTATTGGTGCCTGACCCATAACATACAAATGCCTGGTCCCTGCCTGGGAATGACCGCTCACCTATGGATCTTCCCAGATTTAGTTCTCCTTAGGATAAGATCTTGTCCATCCACCATGACCACCAAACCAAGATCTCATCGTCCTGGTCGGCTCTAACTGAACTGACACTCCCCTAAAAGCCACAGATCCAGTCCCACTCTGGTAAAGGTGTGTCACCCTGAAAAATATTAGTATGTATCCCATAAATTCACATCCATAACAAGGCCTGCTATGTGAGGGAAATGCATGATAGATGTGTCTTACCTTCCCACACTGAGGGAACAGCATGGACCCTGCACCAGAATCCCCAGATGAAGTTTGTCTAGGAGGATGTCCTGATCTTCCACCACTCGTCTTCCCATTCTCATAACACTTCCTCTTCTTCTCAGATGAACTACCACTTCCAAACACTGACATAACCCCAATGAAACCAAACCTTCCCTTGTAGTCAATCACCATAATACAAGCTCGGTCAACCACTTCAACATAAATCTTCATCTTGAAAAAGATTTCTTGAGAGTATATCCCTGGATGAAAACCCTTTTCAAACCTATGACCTTCATCTGTTCGTTAAAGACTATTTCAAGAGCATAGTAGACTAGATTGGCGAAGCAGTTGATGTACTCCATCACTGAATGGTTCCCCTGAACATGAACCATGAATTATCAAGTTTTAGAATACACCAAGACTTTAGCGCAGTATTGGTCTTGAATACCTCCTTGATGTCTTTCCAGCTAATATGTTCATGCTTCCCATCTTAGACCACTAAGTCCCACCACCTACAATTGGGACCATCTAGCAGAAATGAGGCACTTGTAACTCTGACCTCTGCAAGAGTGTCTATGAATTTGAACATGCCCTCTATATTCTCAATCCATTCTTTCTCTTCTGGAGCCGTTGTGCTACCATGGAATAAAGGGGGTTTCTTCTTGAGAAATTACTGGGATTTTTCCTTTTTTGGGATAGATTCATCTTCTCTAACTAGAGTAGGGACTGGCTTAGGAGTCACTCCTTTTTCTAGAGCCTAAATATCCTAGACTATAGCTTCCACTAACCTATAATCAAGTGTCAAGGGAGAACTCTCCCGGATACCTCCCGTGGGTGCGTGTGAGCTCTCGAGGGAGGCATGCTACCAAAAGAAGCAACAATCACAAAAAGAACATCATTAATACATCATGTTTGAATAAAAATAAAATTTTATCAAGGAAAATAATCATTAGTAAACCAAACAAGCATAAAAAAAATTATGACCAAACCACTTCTCCCCTGCCTGATGTCCACGCACAGTCTACAGCCTGCATGTCCTACCTAGAGGAGAAGTCAAAAAAGCATCCTGATATCCCATGGTGACTCAGGGTCTATCACGAGGTGTGTTGGCCTCGCACCCTACTTGCAACCAGATATCTGAGCCCCGACAGTCCTAGATCCTATATAATTAGAATCATCCCAAACAAAATAACGCAAAGAGAATAACATAACTTTGATACCATTTTTTCACGAACCAAATCAGGTCTCTATCCAACCAACACCCGACCCGGTCTGCGGTAATGCCTAAAGGGCGTTCTTGATCTCCACGGGCTGGCACAAGAGCTTGAGTATCAAAAATAAAACTTGGGAATTATTTAATCGAATAAATAAATATAAAACAATCAACAATATAAACCAAACCAAAACTAGATGTTGCAACCAAACAAGACTTTAAACAAACCAGAAAGTGATTTACATATGTAATCTAAAAACCCAAATAGAAATTACCACATGGTAGGGTGACCAAAAACCTACTCAAAAACCACCACATGGCAAGAGGACACCACCTTCAAGCCATCTATATAACACCACACCAGGAAGTCAGCTAACAACCTGAACCACCAGTCCCAAAAGCCTTACCTTTACCCGCATCATACATAACCAAATCTACTTAACCCAAGGGTGTAAGTAGGGTGTGATATAACTCCCAATAGGATTCCCACAAGAAAATATTCCACTCATAAATATTAAATTACAAAAATAGTTGTAGGTTTAACAGAATAAAGAGATAAATATTTACACTATTTTAATGAAACAAGTTTTAAGGCTAACAACATTAAATAAAACAACTTAAATTAAAACACACACAAACACAAACAAACTCACTTATATGGTAACCCCAAAGTCACACTGTGTACCGACTATGAGAAAAATGTAATGCAAGATCACAAAACATGGGATAGGCCTGAAAGATACTTGTGACAAGTGGGGCCCTAGAACATCGCGTCTTAGTGAAAAGTGGTATGGGAACCATAATAGCAGGTGTTCTTGTGCATGTGACACTAGTAGGGAACACACCCATAACCTAGTGGTATCCAATCCACATTCAAGAGTTTAGTTAATGTTTTAGTCGTCAATCGAGCTAAGTGAAACCTTGTCAATGCCACTTCTGTGTCACTAGCGCATTAGTCCTAGTTGGCCCACCTAGTACCTAGGCTTTTCATTTGTGCTCAAGAGGTTCAAGTTAATTCCACATGTTTTTTCAAATAACTAAAATAAACAAGACACCAACCATACCCAATACCACACATGAATACAAAATTTTCATTTTAAAAAATGGTACACACTAAAAAACTTTGAAAACCCCATCTGCATCACTCACAAAATTAAATAACCCAACTACATAGTAAAAAAGACCATTTCTATGATTATTTAGTTCGATGAAAATTTTTTTATCAAACAATTTTTTTTCCAGAATGTGTTGCATGACTCAAATCCCAAAAAATCACAAAAAAATTATCTTATGACTCAACACTCATTTGTGCTGCACCAAAACACAACCGGCATAGTTATCAAATGCTAAAAAACAATTTAACATGGTTTTTCATATAAAAAAACGCTAATTTAGGATAACTATGCTACTAAAAAACAATTTCACACTAAATCTCAAACAAAATAAATTTTTCAAGACATGAACGAAATAATAAAACTATTAAATTGATTAAACATGCAACTCAATTCATCAATTAATAATTATGTGTGGAACCACCAGCCTTAGGGTAGGAACAACTTTGCAAAATTGGCGTGAAATTCTCACTGCACAACAATCGCACCTCCAATGACACAAAAAGACCCTAAGAAAAAGATATCAAAACAGATGTGTCCAAATCATACCAACCACACCATAAAACCCAAACCACCAAACTAAAAATGGAAGAGATTAATCAATCGTAGATAATCACACCTATGATAATGGTGAGGAAAGATAACGGAGAAAGGGGAGGCTACCAGAGGTGCGTCGCACTGGAAAATTTGGCCGGATGGGAGTGGTGGCATGGGTCCATGTGGTGTGAGGCATAAGGGTGGTGTTGGTTCGATGTGAGGTGGATGGGGAATCACGGGTCGCCGGTCGGTGTATCCAGAAGAGAGGCATGGGAGGAGGCGCCGATCAAGGGGGAGGCCCAAAGAAGGGGGGAGGCAAGGGGGGAAGGATTTGACAGTTAGGGTTAGGGGGGAAGGGGTCTGCATGCGATATACAAAAGGGGGAGGAAGACAGAGTGAGGGAGAGAAAAAAAATAATAAAAAATAAATAGGATATGAAAAAAATAAAATGAAATATAAAAATGATGTAAACCTAACAAAAAAAAGTCTTAACCGCTTAAAAATAATTATAATGATAATGTTAATAATTTTATAATTATTAAAATACTTAAATAATATCATGATAATGAAAATATTAACTTAGATATTAATAATACTAATAATAATAGTTATAATGTTAATAATAACATGATGATAATTTTATAACGATTATAATAATTTAATATTATCTACCTAATTAAAATATTAACTAAAATAAAAATAATAACAATAATAATAATCCCAATATTATTATTATTACTACCAAAAAAAACTCTTAAATTATTTAATCATTTTTCATATTTTATTTTGTGATTTCTTAGCTTGCTCATTTGGTTAATTAACTAACTACATGCCGGGCATGCCGCACTTTGATGTAACAAAGCCACAAGGATTCATCCATTCCCTTCCCACTCACTAGACATTGGAAATCCAATATGCTCGTTTATAAAAGAAATCACAAGAAGTTAATTAGGTCCTAACCCACACCCCAACAATGAAATTTTTAAATCCAGATAATATTATAAATTAAATATAGAATTAAAAGTCATTACCAAAGTGTGGTGTCTGAGGGTGACAATTTCCTAGTTTAATGGAACTGCATAGCTTAAATAAAATTATTAAATATGAGAAAACACATTTTGTTTAATAAATTCATATTTTTTAATAAAACCCCTCAAACTGAGGTGTAATGCCTTTAAACCAAAAAGTAGTGATATATGTATATCATGCTTTCTCGTGGTCTGATTTGTCTTTATATCTTCCTGTTGGTGTTGATATATGATATGTTAATGCATGGACCCTTTGATATTATTGAATGATGTTTCCCACACTAGTTAATCTTTAACTTATCCATGTAGTTGTTATTAATCAATTAATACTTTTGTATCACCTATTTCCCAGGTGAGTTATGTTTAAATCAATTCCATGTGATAGATTTTAAAATTTTAAGTACCCCTTTTGGGGTCTCTTATTAAATTGAACTTCAATGGTGTTTTCCTTAGACACCTTTAGGTGTTCCTATTTATTCCATGAAAGGGAATGTAAACATGTAATTGATTTTTATAGTAATTTTTAAATTAAATTAATTAATTACGAATGGGTGAGTGACTAATACCCTTGTCGCTTATTATGTCATTGCTTGATTAAACAGGACTTGACTTGTATGTCTTTTCCCTCGTGAGTTAGATACCACCACATCATGTAGTAGGTTTTCAAGCTTTAGAAGTTTGTTATAAAGAATTTACCATGTGAGTTGATTGATGTAATTTACATGTAATGGCTTGTAAAAGTATGTGAAGCCTTGTAATGCCTTTCCCACATGAGTAAAGAAAAGGAAATTAATTGAATTGATGCAGTTGGATTTAATTTATCTAATTATGGATTTTCTAATGTGAGTTAAATGATAACTAAGCCATGTGATAGAATGATAGGATTGTTTTTCTTGTTATATTGAAATCATCCATATGACTATTATACTTTTATACCATGAGTGAATATTGGATTTAGCTTAGTATTACATGGTTGGGATCAGGGGATTTAAGATGATTAACCCATGGGTCAATCATGGATCCAATTGAAGGATTCCATGGATGGGATCATAGAGGCTATGATTATGCCATGGGGGAATCGTGGATCCAATTGAGGGATATCATTGATGGGCTCATATAGGCTACACTTATGTCATGGGTGAATCATGGATCTAATTAAAGGATGCCATGGATGGGATCAATGGTTAAATATGCTAATATATCATGGATCCAATTAGGGATATCATGAATAGGATCAAGAGGAATAAGATTATATGTAATGAGTGATACTTGGGGAATCTCTATAGGACGGCCATAGACAGGCTCTGTTTACATGAACTTATACTACACCTAGAGTGATACCAGGTTCCAGAGAGGATCACTAAGATGGGATTGTTTGGGGTTGGTGGAAACTGCACCTAAATTGATACTTTAATTCCAACTTAGGAATGTTAAGGAAAATCTTGGTATATAAAATAAATATTGAAATGAAGAGACATATGTTGTGTCTCCAAGCCAAACCACAAGCTTGAATTTGGTTTACACTTGTATTGTACACATTTCTTTCGTAGGCATTTGTTGTGATACCAATTATACAGGGGATGTTGGGCTTGAGCCGTATTGGAAGACATATAAATTCAATGAATTGAAATGTTTCACTTTTTTAAATGAAAGTATATTAAATGAATACCTGCATATGATAGATTTTTACTTTTGAAAACATCATTACTTGTTCTATATCTCTTTTAACTATTAGACTTGGATAGAACCAGTCAGATTGGGCTTGAAAATATATGTGCTAGCCTACTGAGATTTATATCTCACACCTTGCTCTGGTACCATTGATGTCTGAGTAGACTTACTTGGTTGTAGGGATTTAGAACATGCATATACTATATACCTTGTGTTTGGATGTTGGGAGAAAATGACCAAGCTGGAGCTCGGGATGCAAATGGTGATTACCTTTGGGATCTTCTACCTTTTCATCATTTTATATTTTAATGAAAAGCATGTTGTACTCTTTACTACTTTCAGATAGGTATCATCATATGGAACACATGCATTGTAAAAATTTCATTGGCTATAATCTATATTCATTTGTTCATATAATTGTCTTCCACTTATTTTATTATTACTTTATATTGTTTACCGTTGTGAACTCTAAGATTGAGGGTATATTATCCCCAATAAACTACCGTTATATCCATGCAGTTAGTCAATAGCCTCTAGCGTATTGGGAGACACGCTTGAGGTGATGTGGTGACTGGTCCAGCTATGAGTTTAGTGGTAAGTCATGTTGAGATGTTATAATGTGTCATGACCTGCCTTTACCAAGATGAGATAAAGGGTAGCAGATTTCCAAACCCTTCCTTCTTCAAGTTAAAGGAGAGAGAATGACCCCTGAGACCTGCTGTCAATATGTCCTGGAGTGGAGACTAGCACCAAGGGTATAGAATCACACACAAGATAAAAGGCATTACGCTTTTCATTTAATAGGATTGGGAGAAAAGATAGTAAATACCAAAAAAACCAAAACTAAAAGTAAATGTAAATCCAAAACAAACCATTCCCATATGCATGTCAAAAGTAATGCTAAAAAAGTACAAGAAAACCCCCAAATAAAGTACCAAAGAAAGGAAAAACAGCAACAAAAACCATCCCAATGTCCGAACTAGTATGATCCCGCAGGATCCATGAATTCCTCCTAGAAACCTGAAAGGAGTTCTATATAATTAGGGTGATCATACAAGTATAATCATTAGGAAAAACCAAAAGCTCTCATGCATAAGTGGGGAGGAATTCTAATGCCTCGTGAGAAAAGAGATAACCAAAACACCCAGGAAGGAAAACTATCCACCCAAGCCTCACCAAGGCACACTCCCTAAATAACACAAGTCAAGTAATGTAATAGTAATAACACATCGATGTTTGTGTACCCCGCGCCACTTTACCATTGGTTATTGAAGACATCCTACACATCAGACCTCTCCCGCCATTCTTCCTGCAGTCCCATAGCCATCCCCCGCTTGTACACACCTGGGCTACCACAACCACACAACCCGCCCACAAACACCTAGATCATCACTACCACACATCTCACCCAGAAACACCTAGGCCACAACAACCACATGTAACCACGCCCGCAAACACCTGGTCCAGAACAACAACCACCATGCCCAAAGACACCTCGGCCTCATCCTGAAGACACCTGGAAAACAATATGCTTGCACACACCTGGGCCGACCACCACCACTACCCTGCCCGAATAATCTTGTTCTACTTGGGAAAGGGTGCAGAAAAGGAGATAACAACCAGCCACCACAGGGGTGTTGGGAAAAACACCCTCTCCCATGAAATGGGGGTGTTCGGCATGATGTCCTCAACTTGGGTGGGGCACAAATAAGAAACATAAAAACAACAATTATATATATAGGTAACAAGCACTCATCCCAGCCTAGGGTTCCCAAAACCAGCCCAAAAAAACACCTCATTACTATTCATTCATAAGAACACCACAACCACAACCATGTCAGAAGTCATTCCCAGAACTAATTCCCCATTGAACCCGTTCTTGTTTTCATATTCAAGCAATTCCATTTAAGTAAATTCTGCACTACTCGGCAACTAACAGGCATAGCCACAGGACAAGGGAAATAAAAACATCCAAACAACAACTAAGCATTCACACCCGGTTCTATTGTAAAGTCAAAACCACAAAAAGGGATCCATGAGATCCCTCAAAGTACTGGAACCAAGCCAACCCCAACATACATCCCCACATGGACTCAAATCCACAAACCAACAACCAAAAAACAACAGAGGATCCCATCCTCATCCATATCACCCCATAAGCATCAAGCATAACAATCACACATACCACCAAGACAGAGCAAGAGATTTTCCTGATTCAAGAACACCATTCATTAATGTCCTTCTTTCTGTTTAGTTAACTGGGGTGATCACAAAAGGATTGTTGTTTACTGGTCATCCATTTAATTGGCCAAGTTTATGTGATTAACCAAATTCCCATGTTACAACCATTCAATCATCATAGAAGATAGGGGTTAATTAGTTCACAAAGAAAGGCCACTAATGGTCATGATTCTTAGTGGGAATAATCCCATACAATTCATAACACAAAATCAGGATAAGGAGTACATCAAAAACACTGATCACACCCCTTCATCCATTTATTATCTTCGTTAAAGTTTGGTTTCATCCATCCCCACAGAATCAATGGAATACCCACCCCACATGATACATAGTAGAGAGAGACAAAGGGAAAACCCTACTTGGATGATCAAAGATTGAAGTTTTAACTTCACGTTCCAAGAGCTAGGGATGCGCGACTTGCAGGGGAGGAACTCTGGGGACTCCAAGGGTGAGCAGGAAGGCTCCACTATAGGTTCACCACTAGCCTCAAGATGGGGTACTCCAAACGCACCAAGGAAAGAAGGAAAACAACCAAGAAGAAGAAGAAAATGAATTCTTGTGTGATAAAAAGGTGAGGTCCTGGAGTTATGGGATGTGGAATTTTGAACGGCTTTAAAGTCAGATCATGGTTTCCCACGCAGTTGGGCAGTTACACATGATGGAATTAACTGTCATTTAACAATTCTCATCAGAGAGGTGTCCATAATGGATGTGCATAAAATAGTTTCCTTTAATCAGAAGAAAATGCACAATGAGGGTAGAACTGGAAAGTATGGGGAAAGGGTATGACACCGAGGAAAAACCACACGTTTTGGTAAGTTAAAGGTTTCCCATATTTGGGGAATTTTAGATATCATTTATGGGATTTAAATGGATTTTAAAAGGGGGTATAAAATCATTTTTACATCAAAAGATACATTATAGGGGAGAAACTAGAAAAAATCCGAAATTGGAGAAAAGACAAAAAGGAAGGACACGGTTCCACCGTTTTAGTATACGACCCTCATGGTGCCACCGTCACGGTTCCACCATCACTATGCCACCGTAAGCGGTGCCACCATGACTGGTGTGAGACCATTACGGTGCCACCGTAACCAGTGCCACCATGACCAGTGTGTGACCATCACGGTGCCACCATTTCAATGGAGCTGTTTGGAGGGACCATGTTTTGGAAAAGTACTGGACTAGGAGAGTTTGAACCGTTACACCAGATACCTCTCAAACTATTCTCGCCCTCGAGAATCAAAAATAGACCAGAAGAAAAGAGAGGGGTCTAAACAACCACCTCAAAAGAGACCTCTTAGGAGAAAATCTCATCCATATTTCTAATGACTATGGTTACACTACCTCTCCTCTCTCCCTAAGAAAGTACACAAACATTCAAGGGTTAGACCATCCAGTCAGATGGGTTAGGGAGTTCTTTACTCCATATTAAGATACTATCCTCTTTGGGCGGCACTGAATCACCCACACGGGTTTAACCGCATCCACTTTAATGCATCTTGATTAGGGATCAGGTCCTCACCATCCCATAGTCAGGACTCTTCACACACATTCATAGAACAAGGAAAACAACACATTCCATAGTTAACAAGGTAAATCACTCCATCACAAACAAGTATATAAAATAAAACAGAACAAAACTGAAAACAGATCTGGGTACTGGGTGCGCATCTGTGCCTCCAATTCTCAGATACTCTCCTCGAGGCCACCATGCCTCCATAACACATGAACCAAGGGAATGGTTCGTCCGCGGAGAACCTTCTCCTCATAATCATCTATCCTCATAGGCCATTCTACAAACGTCATTTCGGCCTTGATATCCAGCTTTCCCCAGTCGAGGATGTGTGAATTGTTGTGCAGGTACCGTCAAAGGTGAGACACATGGAAGACATCATGAATTCTCAGTAGAGGTAGTGGTAGCGCTAGCTGATAAGCCACTTCACCAACCCGCCACAACAATTCAAATGGTCTGAAGAAACTGGGAGAAAGCTTACTCCCCCTGCTGAACCTCCATTGACCATGTCGAGGTAAGACCTTTAAGAACACATGGTCCCCGACCTCGAACTCCAAGGGTCTCCTCCAATTATTGGAATATGACTTATGTCGGTACTGCACCGCCTTCATCCCTTCACATATATGCTGAACCTTCTCCGTCGTGCTCTGCACCATTTCCGGGATAAGAACACGTGCTTCCCTAATCTTTGTCCAGCAAACGGGTGAGCGACATGGCCTTCCATACAAAGCTTCAAACAAAGGCATGCCAATGGTAGAGTGATAACTATTATTGTATGAAAACTCTACCAGAGGCAAGTGTCGCACCCATGATCGCCCAGAGTCCAAAACACATTCTCGTAGCATATACTTCATTGTCTGGATGGTGCGCTCTGTCGGTCCATCTGTCTGGGGGTGGAAAGTAGTGCTAAGATGTAGCTGAGTGCCAAAAGAATGCTGAAATCCCCTCCAGACTCATGTGGTAAACCGGGTATCCCAATATGAGACTATGGACCTAAGAACCCCATGAAACCTCACCACCTCATCCATGTACCTCTGTGCTAGGGCATCTACCGCACCCGACTCTTTGATTTCCAGGAAGTGAGCTGATTTTTTCAGTCGGTCCACCACTACCCAGATAGCATCGCAACCCCCTTGAAATCTGGGTAGACCTATGAAGAAATCCATCGAGATGTTGTCCCACTTCCACTTAGGGACATCTAAAGGTTGTAATAGATCTCATGGGATGCAGTGTTCAGCCTTCACCTACTGACTCATGAGGCACTTTTCTATGAACTCTGCCACTGCCCGCTTCACCCCAGGCCACCAAAAATGACTCCTCAAACCCCAATACATCTTGGAAACTCCTGGGTGTACCGCCAGGGGTGAGTTTTGGAACTCATCCAGAACTATCTCGTGCATCGTCTTTGGGAAAAAAAAATTTCCATGGAAAAGAATCTGATTCTGACCATCATCCGACCACCCTTCCGGAGCATCGACTTGGTTAACCCGATCGCACATCACTTCACTCTCTATGTCTCCCCACTGAGACTCCTCCACCTACTGCAGTAGAGAGGACTGCACTATCATCTGAAATAGACAACCTCTACCACCATCCACCTTTACATCAAGGTGTAGGGCAGCCAACTCTTCCATCACCTTCCGACCATCTGCCGACTCTCAAATCGCATCCTTCTACGAATTCCAACTCAAGGCATCAACCACCACATTCCGATTTCCAGAGGTGTATGAAATCTCTAATTCGTAGACTTGGAGGAACTCCATCCACATTTGCTGTCGCAAATTCAGGTCATGCTGTGAGAAGATATACTTCGAGCTCCTGTGATCCGTGAAGACCACGAAGCGCTCCCCGATAAGGTAATGCCACCAAAACATTAGTGAGAACACAACCGTCGCAAGCTCCAGATCATGGGTGACATTGGTACGCTCATGGGGACGTAACTGACTAGACCCATAAGATATCACCCCTTGTTGTTGCATTATCACACACCTGAGGCCTTGTCCTGAAGCATCACAGAACACCTCATACACCACCCCTTCTTATGGAAACCTAAGAATTGGGGCACTAACCAACATCCCCTTCAGATGACTGAAGGGTGCCTCGCACTACCCATTCCACACAAAATCCTGATCCTTCTTGGTCAAGGCTGTCAAAGGTTCTGAAACTCGGGAGAAGTTGGGCATGAACCTCCAGTAGTAACCTGCTAAACCTAGGAAACTATGAACCTCTACCACGTTCTTGGGTGTTTCCCAATAAACAACCGCCTCGACCTTTGATGGGTCCACTGCTATTCCCTATTCAGACACCATGTGTCCAAGGAAGTACACTGCTCACATCAAGAACTTGCACTTGGAAAATTTCCCATAGAGTTGGTGCTATCAGAGGACCTCTAAAACTATTCTTATATGCTCAGCATGATCCTCCTCTGATCTTGAGTAGATCAGGATGTCTTCAATAAACATGACTACGAACCGGTCCAAATATTCTTGGAAGATGGAGTTCATGAGCCCCATGAACAAAACTGGTGCGTTCATAATGCCGAACGTCATGACTAAAAACTCAAAGTGCCCACATCTACACTTGGAGGTAGTCTTCAAGATGTTACCCTCCTTCACCGTCAACTGGTGATATCCTGACTGTAGGTCAATCTTGGAGAACCATCCTGTCCCTTTTAACTAGTCAACGAGATCGTTTATCCTTGGGAGAGGGTAGCGATTCTTGACCATTACCTGATTTAGTATCCTGAAGTCTATGCACAGCCTCAGACCACCGTATGCCTTCCTTGCAAACAAGACGGGAGCACCCCATGGTGACACACTTGGTCGAAAAAAACCCTTATTCATCAGATCGTCAATCTTAATCCGCAAATCCTGAAACTCAGTAGGCACCATCTGGCAGGGAACCATCGAAATCGGACGGGCACCAAGTTGCAAGTCTATCCCAAACTCAACATCGCGTCGAGGGGGTAGGGTTGACACCTCTTCTGGGAGGACATCCATAAACACACTAATGATCCCTCGGACTTCCACCATTTCTGTATCTACCGACTCCACTGATAGATCAACTAACAAGGAAGGGAGTGGCTCCATTCTCCAGATGCCTTCCTGGAAACCCCGCTCACCGATGAAAGTCACACGTTGGCCGACTAAATCTGAAAACATGATCCTCCCTCAGAAGCAGTCAATAACGGCACATACAGAGAACAACCAGTCACTACTCAGGATGACATCTTATGGCTATATTTGCAATAGTAGAATATCCCTGATAGACTGATGTGGCCCTATCATCAGTTTACACCCTCGGTAAACATAAAACAAGTCGGTCTAACCTTCAACTGGCATAATCTACACCAGGGGAACTGGAAGTCTCTCAGAGTCTAGACCCATAGCATGGGCCAGACTTGGTGCAACAAAGGATTGTGAATATCCAGTATCGAACAAGAAATAGGCAAGAGTACTAAACATGCTGATCATACCTCAAATGACTTCTGGCCCTGCTGGAACTACTGCTATTGCGGCATGTAACTGCCCACACCTAGCTCCCTTGCCCCTCGACTGTCAGCTACCTATGAAACTGCACCCTGGTCGAGGTCCCTGAGGAGCATCCTAAATTTTTCCTCCCCCTGCATCGTCTGCCCTCAGAAGAGCAGGAGCTCACTGTCCCTGTTGCTGTTGAGGTGGGTGCTGCATCGGCCCAACACCACTGTACTACACTCGGTCTGGGCCCTGGTTATGAAGGTTACCATGGTAGCAACAGCTGAATCATCTCGGTCCTAGGCATGAAAGGAAAGGGAGAGGGCCGGGAGGTTGAAACTGGAACTGCTAGGGCCTGCTCCCTACTGGTCAAAACTTAGAGGGCCTTGATGTTGGGGGCCTTCTTCTAATGACCTTCCCCTTGGATGAGCCCAACTTGATTCCCTCCCACGGCACACCTCCCAGTGTGTGCATCTTTCCTACCACTTCAGACTTATTCTGGCCCTCCAAGTACGTCGGTAAGGTGAAGGGAGTAACAACATACTGAATAAAAGGTCAGAGTGACTCCTCCAAACATCTTTCCCAAGACTCCTCATTCAGAAAGAGGCCCGGAGAAAAGAGAATGAGATCATTGAACTTGATCCCCAACTCTCTCACTGACATGCTTCCCTGCTGGAGGGAGAGCAGATCCTGCTTCTTCTCATCCTTCATCGTGGAAGTGAGGAATTCCACCCGAAACTCCTTCTCGAAGTCTTCCCATGTAACCTCAGCCTCCCTCTTCTCCCCGAGTTAGAGCATCCACCCCTAACGTGCTGCTCCCCGCATTTGGATTATAGCCAGAGGAACCCAGTACTCCATCGGAGCCCGGATTGTAGAGACCCAAAGCTTGACGTACATGGACATTACATTACTTTTGCGGAATACTTAGTACATAAAAAAACACACACACAAGGACCGTAATAGTTTAGTGTCTTTGGAAACTCGGAATGTAATCATCTAATCATGGTGAAAGATCTTCAAGATCTCCCATAAAGATCTTCCCTTTTTTTTCTTTCCTAAAACCTTTCTTTATATCCTGGGGAAAATAAAACATAAAATGGTGAGCTCAAATGCTTAGTAAGGGTAAACAAAAGAAATATAAATCACATCATATTCATAAGAACATATCTTTTGGAAATCTTAACCTGCAAAAGAGATCATAATTTCATAACATGGGATAAATCATAGTAGTGAAATGTAATCCCAATAATCATAACATAAAACATGAAACTTTGTGGAATACACACATAATCAAAGAGAATCATTTCTTATTAGTCAAGACTCATTGCCAAGACTATCTTAGTGGACAAAGTCCATTTCTTAACCGAGTTCATTCCTCGTTTCAGTCCTATTTCACTGAACCGGTATAACCTACCGTTCCAGCCATGTCTATCTCATGAGATATAAAATCTTTACACAATGCATTGGAGGGAGATATAGGTCCCACCCATCTCATAATGATACCATTCTTATGTGTGCCACAAAATCATAAACCATACATCATAACATAACCCATGTAATAAAAATGGGATTCTTAAACAACATGACATTGCAAAACAATTCATATAAGATAAAGGAATTCATAAAAATAATTCCATCACAACATAATAAAATCAATGTAATAATAGGGATAGAAACAGAACCCTATATTATCTTAGATGGAAAATAATTTTGATAAAACACTTGAACTCCATTCTTGAGGAAAATATCCTTTCTACTTCAAAAACATTTTTCCTTTCTTAACATGTCATAAAATTTTAAATTAAAAGAAGTTGATTAAAAATAAACTTGAAAACTTTTAAAGGAAGCTTCTTGGAAATAAGGCTTTAAAAATCCATTCATGCCGTATAAGTTAAAAAAAGCATTCTTCATACTTTTTTCGGAAAAGTCAAAAAGTACCTCGTACGAAAAATGACAAAAGATTCCTTTCATATCCTTTACTAAAAACTCACCGAAGGGTAAAATTGGATTTAAACAATTGTAGGTGGATGGAAATAATATTACATATTGAGGAAACATGGATTTGGATGATAAAATACACCCCAGTAAATACAAAAGTATAAACAATCTCGGATAAAAATGAGATTGTGATATTTCCCTTACCTTAGGTCTGATTTTCCTCGTAAGTGTCCGAACCTCCTGTATAATGATTTACATAATGTCATTTACTTATTCCAGAATCATACTCATTGTTATGATATCATATATGGTTCACTTATGGCTTTATATTACCCGTTCTTTTGTAAATTCCATGTTAAAGAGCGTTTTGGGTAAAATCGTTTCATTTGTCGTCCGTGATTTGACTTGTAATTATTCATATGATTACTTAGATCACGATTACTTAATTCCAGAATATAAAACATGATTTATATATAATATATATTCAGAATATAATAGATCAGTAAATGGAAAGAAATACACCGTTCATGGAGACGGTAGACCGTACGTACGCATGAACGCTGTTTTCTTTTCCTTATTGAGTTGAATGGAATTAAGTAGATGACATACATATATCTACACATAAATCCAGAATTATTATTATGTCATATATTTCATTATTACTTATTATATATACTTTATAATCATTCATGAATGGTTAACGTGGAGAATGAATCTCATCGCATCATGGAGACGGTAGTCCGTACGTACGCACGAGCGATGATATCGTTCTCATGATCGTGGAATTGTATTGGAGTGTATGTATACTATTTAAGAATCAATATCACTTTACAATAATCATATATAGTTATTATGTATACCATTATACCCATCCAAGTAAGGTGGTGGTGGAAAATAGATTACACCACGGAGTGGAGACGGTATTCCGTACGTACGCACGCACGGTGATTTCGTTTTCCGTAGGATGGATAGATGGTGAAATACGGTTGTTTCATAATTATAATAACATATCAGTATATAAGTGATACTGATGTTATTACTTCATAATGAAACAACCTAATAATAAGAAGTGGAAGAAGAAATAAAGATGAAAGAATCGGTAACGGACATTACCTCTTCTTTGAAGCGCCTCTTTGAGATCTCCTTTTAGGGAACTATAATTGGTCTTTGAGGAAGACCAGAACCTATAGAATGTTGCTAGGGAAGTGGAGAAGAGAATTTGGCAGGGTTTGGCCGAGCTTGAAGGCTGAATGTGGTGTGAGGAAGAGAGGGAGGAGGTGCCCTACTATAAGGGAGGAGAGGGGCACCTTTGGAATAACTAAAAATATTATTTTATTATAAAGACAAATTCGGTTTTAAATAGCTCAAAATTGAGTTATTTAGAATCTAAGGTGGGGATGGGTCGAAATAATCTCATCCAATAGAATTTGGACATGTTTAGTTCACTATTTTAACCTTATCATTTAGTTTTAACTTTAAGTTAGATAATTTTACTTTTACCGTGTCTTTTCGTGTTCTTATACTATAAGGTTAATAAACTTACTATAAGAAGCCAAAAGAACCCCAAGTTGTTTATTATTAATATATATAACCTTATATAAGTCATTTGGACGAACCTTAGATTTTTAGGAATAAAATAACAATTAATAATATAATATTTGTTTTAAAAACTATTTTATGTCAATTTTGACACTATTTAGTAATTGATTTTTTAAAAAATCATAACAGAATTATTAGTTCTAAAAAAGTTAATTAAATCAATAATAACATTTCATATTAACCTATAAAATTAGTGGAATTCATAAAAAGTCACAAATTAAATTTATTTTGGTATTTATAACATCAATTATGTCAATATTTCATTAATAAGATAATTACTGCATCATCTTTGTGTCATAAATAAATTAAATTATATAATGTCTAAAAATTCAAAATAAAATACCATTATGTAGGAAATATTTTGAGATTTCTAATGAATATTTATAGTCGAATTTATCTTATGTATAACCCTATATTAAAAATGATATACTTATTAAACTTTGATTTTAACTATTTTAACCCTTTAAATAAATTAATAATAAATGTCCTAATCTAATCCAAGTGGGCCTAAATGGTCATATTTTATTCCTAAGGTTGTTTTTGGTCGAATTACACTTATCCAATATAATTAGGACATGTGTTAGGGTAATAATAATATCATTTTTACCCTTAATTACCCTATTTACTTTTAACTGTGGTAAAAAAAGTAAAAAGTTACTATTCACCAAAAATTATTTTCATCTCACTGAACCACATTTTACTTACTGACATCAACCGTGTCTCTCGGATTTTTGAAATTCCACCCACAAAAGAGGTAAAATTAAGTTTTATGAAAAATTCAGTTTTTTAACTACCACTTAGTGGTTTCACTATTCATCAAAAAAATGAAAGTTTCCAGAAAAATACCAAAAATTAGGCCTAAGCTATATTTGATATTATGAACTCAAAAATGATTTCTATTTTACCAAATTCAAAACATATCAGTTTTATTCATTAAATTAAAAATTAATTCCCGTCGTCAAAACAAATAGCGTGTTTTTAAGAGATAATAAATACCAAAAGATTGACACTTGTTTATGTCTGGTTTAAATGTGAAATTACATCCAATGACCAACATTGTATTAAATTGTAAAAATATATTCTAAAAATACTTTAAAACCACTCAAATTAATAATTTATCACTATTAATTATTTCGATTAAAAAGGTTGTTTTTAATTAAAATTTCGTAATTTTCACTATTCATCAAAAAATGAAAGTTATCCGAAAAGTACCAAAATTTCACCCTAAGTTAATTTCGATATTAAGAATCAAAAAATGAATTACATTTTGAAAAATAAAATTTACAAAATTTCAAAAAGTGGTTATTACTATTCATAACGGCTAGTTTTAATAATATTTTAATAGCATATCGTTGTTTAGTGAAACTCGGTATTGCGTACTACACACGCTATCGTGAAAGGTCACGATTGCGTGTAATTCAAGGAAAGTCAAGGATGCATGTTGTGAAAGCTCCTTTTGGTGTAGCGTACAACAAAAGACATTAATGAAATTAAAAAGAATTTTTTTTCATAAAATCTCAGGGTGTTACATTCTACCCCCCTTAAAATGAATTTCTCCCTCGAAATTCATCAGGGCTATAAATGGTTTACTACTCCAAAGTTTCTTTAATATAAACCCACATCGTAAAAAGGAATACCAAAACAAATATTTAAAAACTAATGTATGAAACATACCGGTTAACTAATCACTGGGTTTCCACATAGGAGAACATAGGTGAAAATATGTATATAGAAGAGAAACCTAACCATCATGTTCTGATAGAGAGTGGTAGATAACATGGCTATGAAAAATCCAACAATCACAAAGCCATAGATTTGTGATGATCTAAGGTACCATCTAATCCATCAGATATAAGGTCACTAAGACAACATTTTTGGTTTTCAAGATCATTTCCCTAAAGTTGATGAATTAAAAGAAATACTTACATGATTTTGGTACAATCTCACTGTTGTTTGTGAATTGAACAATTTCCACTTCATCCCTTAATGAAATGAAGTTGAATTTTTCATTTGTGATGTGTTAGCAGATCATGTGATAGAATGATGGGTCATTCCATCTGTCTGAAACAAAATGGTTTGAAAAGTTATCAAAACTTACATAAGTCCATCTATAGTGAGATTAAACATATATGGTTCCTAAAATGGATTTATACTTCATATATCATACTGCTTAATATAATAAAACTAGTTTCCTACTAAACAGGGACTTCCTGTAGGCCAGTAGTAGGCGCTAAAGGCCAGTCGCACTTCGGTTGTGGGTTCGATTCCCACAGCTTTGTCCGACGCGATGGGCTGTCGCCCGTCCTGCAGGTTGTCCTTTTTATAAAGTTATATTACTATAACATCCCATCAATAATATCGAAAAAAGTTCTATCCAAACTTATGTCCAACATAAATTATTCCAATCTTTAGGATTATCTAAAATACTTCGGTCCAAGCTCATAGTATAACGAAAATGATTACTTGAAATGTCACATAACAATCATGTGAATGCCATCATTTATCCCCCATATATCATAAGATATATCTTGTTGGTCAAATTACAAACATGTGAATACCTTAATCATGTATTCTCTTGAAGAATGAATAACCATTGAACCTTAGTGAAAACATGAATGCAGTCAAAAGTTAACTCTTTCCACATACCAAAATCCAAAAATTCTATATACTCAAACCATGATATAACCTTCTCCTTATATCAGTCATGAGCTCATGAATACTATCAAACATTTAATTTTCTCCTTATCCCTTCATTATGTGCATATCATCTACATTCCAAAAAATATCTGAATAACCTTTCATGGATACTGGTACCATTAATCATACACTTTCAAAACTCAAGGAAAGACAACAGTGTAACAAGCCTTAGATGTCTCTTTATTCCATAGTACCATGAGATTACTTATACAACATTACACATGATAAACATGTAATCATTCCACTACATTCTTAAACCATTGACCGAGCTTCAACAATTCTTTCATCTCACATATCATTTGTAGTCTCTTCATCATCATCAACATAAATACTACCCGTACGACCATACTGATTCTCTTCATGAGACTTTCCCTTAGGGCATTGGTTTTCATAATGCCCGTACATTCCACATTTAAAACATTTAACCATTGTTGATGTCGTAGAAATACCATTATCCTCATCCCTAGTGTTAACTGAACCTTTTCCTTTGCACTTACTGGCTTTGTGTCCTTTTTTTCCACACCCAAAGCATCTTCCAGTTCCTTTGAAACATTCTCCTTGATGCCTCTTCCCACAAGATTTACATAGGGGAAATTGAACTTTCTTTCCTCTATGATCATCATGAAACTCCATCTTTCTCTTATTAGTCGAGTTAGGAAACTTACCAAATTTTACTTTATTGATCATATTATGAGATTGCTGATTCGGCATAATAATGATGTTTGGACTTCCAAATCCCATTTCATTTGGTTGCTTATGAAGAATATCATTCCATTTTCCATCATATCCTCCATTATCGTGTATCATCTTGTTTCCAGCCATTTTCTAAAACCCAAAAAGAATAGTGTGAGAGGCAAAAATCATAATAAAGGGGGAGTAACTTCAATATCTAACATCTTTGGTTTAATCTAATATGGTTACCATAGTTCTAGGACTATATCCTATACGTATACTTATCCTTAGGGACATCCCTAGACATACCTTAAAAATATCTCTAGGGATCTCATTAACGTTCACGCATCCTAGTTTCCAAAGTATGACTAAACCTTTCCTCTGATACCAACTGTAGAGACCCGAAGCTTGACGTACATGGACATTACATTACTTTTGCGGAATACTTAGTACATAACAAAAACACACACATAAGGACCGTAATAGTTTAGTGTCTTTGGAAACTCGGAATGTAATCATCTAATCATGGTGAAAGATCTTCAACATCTCCCATAAAGATCTTCCCTTTTTTTTCTTACCTAAAACCATTCTTTATATCCCGGGGAAAAGAAAACATAAATGGGTGAGCTCAAATGCTCAGTAAGGGTAAAAAAAATAAATATCAATCACATCATATTCATAAGAACATATCTTTTGGAAATCTTAACCTGCAAAAGAGATCATAATTTCATAACATGGGATAAATCATAGTAGTGAATTGTAATCCCAATAATCATAACTTAAAACATGAAACTTTGTGGAATACACACATAATCATAGAGAATCATTTCTTGTTAGTCAAGACTCATTGACAAGACTATCTTAGTGGAAAAAGTCCATTTCTGAACCGAGTTCATTCCTCATTTCAGTCCTGTTTCACTGAACCAGTATAACCTACCGTTCCAGCCATGTCTATCTCATGAGATATAAAATCTTTACCCAATGCATTGGAGGGAGATATAGGTCCCACCCATCTCATAATGATACCATTCTTATGTGTTCCACAAAATCATAAACCATACATCATAGCATAACCCATGTAATAAAAATGTGATTCTTAAACAACATGACATTATAAAACAATTCATATAAGATAAAGGAATTAATAAAAATAATTCCATCACAACATAATCAAATCAATGTAATAATAGGTATAGAAATAGAACCCTATATTATCTTAGATGGAAAATAATTTTGATAAAACACCTGAACACCATTTTTGAGGAAAATATACTTTCTAATTCAAAAACATTTTTCCTTTCTTAACATGTCATTAAATTTTAAATTAAAAAAGTTGATTAAAAATGAACTTTAAAACATGTAAAGGAAGCTTCTTGGAAATAAGGTTTTAAAAATCCATTCATGCCGTATAAGTTAAAAAAAACATTCTTCGTACTTTTGTCAGAAAAGTCAAAAAGTACCTCGTATGAAAAACGTCAAAAGATTCCTTTCATATCCTTTACTAAAAACTCATAGAAGTGTAAAATTGGATTTAAACAATTGTAGGTGGATGGAAATAATATTACATATTGAGGAAACATGGATTTGGATGATAAAATACACCCCAGTAAATACTAATGTATAAACAATCTCGGATAAAAATGAGATTATGATATTTCCCTTACCTTAGGTCCGATTTGCCTCGTAAGTGTCCGAACCTCTTATATAATGATTTAAATAATGTAATTTACTTATTCCAGAATCATACTCATTGTTATGATATCATATATGGTTCACTTATGGCTTTATATTACCCGTTCTTTTGTAAATTCCATGTTAAAGAGCGTTTTGGGTAAAATCGTTTCATTTGTCGTCCGTGTTTTGACTTGTAATTATTCATATGATTACTTAGATCATGATTAGTTAATTCCAGAATATAAAACATGATTTATATATAATATATATTCAGAATATAATATATCAGTAAATGGAAAGAAATACACCGTTCATGGAGATGGTAGACCGTACGTACGCATGAACGCTGTTTTCTTTTCCTTATTGAGTTGAATGGAATTAAGTAGATGACATACATATATCTACACATAAATCCAGAATTATTATTATGTCATATATTTCATTATTACTTATTATATATACTTTATAATCATTCATGAATGGTTAACGTGGAGAATGAATCTCATCGCATCATGGAGACGGTAGTCCGTACGTACGCACGAGCGATGATATCGTTCTCATGATCGTGGAATTGTATTGGAGTGTATGTATACTATTTAAGAATCAATATCACTTTACAATAATCATATATAGTTATTATGTATACCATTATACCCATCCAAGTAAGGTGGTGGTGGAAAATAGATTACACCACGGAGTGGAGACGGTATTCCGTACGTACGCACGCACGGTGATTTCGTTTTCCGTAGGATGGATAGATGGTGAAATACGGTTGTTTCATAATTATAATAACATATAAGTATATAAGTGATACTGATGTTATTACTTCATAATGAAACAACCTAATAATAAGAAGTGGAAGAAGAAATAAAGATGAAAGAATCGGTAACGGACATTACCTCTTCTTTGAAGCGCCTCTTTGAGATCTCCTTTTAGGGCACTATAATTGGTCTTTGAGGAAGAAACGAACCTCTTGGATGTTTCTAGGTAAGTGGAGAAGAGAATTTTTCAGGGTTTGGCCGAGCTTGAAGGCTCAATGTGGTGTGAGGAAGAGAGGGAGGAGGTGCCCTTGTATAAGGGAGGAGAGGGGCACCTTTGGAATAACTAAAAATATTATTTTATTATAAAGCCAAGTTCTGTTTTAAATAGCTCCCAATTGAGTTATTTCGAAGCTAAGGTGGGGATGTATCAAAATAATCTCATAAAATAGAATTTGGACATGTTTAGTTCACTATTTTAACCTTATCATTTAGTTTTAACTTCAAGTTAGATAATTTTACTTTTACCGTGTCTTTTTGTGTTCTTATACTATAAGGTTTATAAACTTACTATAAGAAGCCAAAAAAACCCCAAGTTGTTTATTATTAATATATATAACCTTATCTAAGTAATTTGGATGAACCTTATATTTTTAGGAATAAAATAACAATTATTAATATAATATTTGTTTGAAAAACTATTTTATGTCAATTTTGACACTATTTAGTAATTGATTTTTGTGAAAATCATAACAGAATTATTAGTTCGAAAAAAGTTAATTAAATCAATAATAACATGTCATATTAACCTAGAAAATCACTGGAATTCAGAAAAAGTCACAAATTACATTTATTTTGGTATTTATAACATCAATTATGTCAATATTTCATTAATAAGATAATTACTGCATCATCTTTGTGTCATAAATAATCTAAATTATTTAATGTCTAAAAATTAAAAATAAAATACCATTATGTAGGAAATAGTTTTAGATTTCTAATTAATATTTATAGTGCAATTTATCTTATGTATAACCCTATATTAAAAATGATATACTTATTAAACTCTGATTTTAACTATTTTAACCCTTCTTTAAATAAATTAATAATAAATGTCCTAATCTAATCCAAGTGGGCCTAAATGGTCATATTTTATTCCTAAGGTTGTTTTTGGTCGAATTACACTTATCCAATATAATTAGGATGTGTGTTAGGGTAATAATAATATCATTTTTACCCTTAATCACCCTATTTACTTTTAACCGTGGTAAAAAAAGTAAAAAGTTACTATTCACCAAAAATAATTTTCATCTCATTGAACCAAATTTTACTTAATGACATCAACCGTGTCTCTCGGATTTTTGAAATTCCACCCACAGAAGCGGTAAAATTATGTTTTATGAAAAATTCAGTTTTTTAACTACCACTTAGTGGTTTCACTATTCATCAAAAAATTGAAAGTTTCCAGAAAAATACAAAAAATTAGGCCTAAGCTATATTTGATATTATGAACTCAAAAATGATTTATATTTTACCAAATTCAAAACATATCAGTTGTATTAATTAATTTAAAAATTAATTCCCGTCGTCAAAACAAATAGCGTGTTTTTAAGAGATAATAACTACCAAAAGATTGACACTTGTTTATGTCTGGTTTATATGTGAAATTACATCCAATGACCAACATTGTATTAAATTCTAAAAATATATTCTAAATATACTTTAAAACCACTCAAATTAATAATTTATCACTATTAATTATTTCGATTAAAAAGGTTGTTTTTAATTAAAATTTCGTAATTTTCACTATTCATCAGAAAATGAAAGTTATCCGAAAAGTACCAAAATTTTACCCTAAGATAATTTCGATATTACGAATCCAAAAATTAATTCTATTTTGAAAAATAAAATTTACAAAATTTCAAAAATTGGTTATTACTATTCATAACGGCTAGTTTTAATAATATTTTAATAGCATATCGTTGTTTAGTGAAACTCGATATTGCGTACTACACACTTTATCGTGAAAGGTCGCGATTGCGTGTAATGAAAGGCAAGTCAAGGATGCGTGTTGTGAAAGATCCTTTCGGTGTAGCGTACAACAGAAGACATTAATGAAATTAAAAAGAATATTTTTTCATAAAATCTCGGGGTGTTACACGGATCATGCTGAAAGCTATCACCATCTCCTTTATCCAGCTTTTTGTCTCCATGTCTGAGGTGATTCCCTCATACATCCCAAGGTTCGTCATTGAAAGGCATGAAGAATCCTCTGCCACTGATCGTCCTCCTCCTCTCGGTCAGTCCTCTGTCGATCGTCCAAGTAAAACTCCTGGGACTCGATCGCCCGCACTACTCGTGGCCGTTATCCAGGTGCCATAGCTGCAAGGTAAACAAGGAATGCCTAAGCCCGAGTAGTGTAGAAGATTGATATTAAATTTTCTTAGATTTTAAACCAAAAAATTCCCAAGAAACACAAGAACACAAGGCATTATGATGCATGTACCTTTCCTAGGGTCTCTACCCTGCAATCAGTGTAGCCTCACTTGGTCATTTGGTAGGCCTAGTGTCCTTGCAACGGATCACGGGGGGCCTTAAAATCCGGTGTCCTAGCCGGTCTTCCCTGGCCTTTTTCATGCTCCAAGATTACCTATAACTGTTTCCCTACCATTCCATGCAATCCTCACTATTCCTAACTCCGAACTCCATCCTATCTCTCAAACCTTCTTTGATACCATTCTTTTACGACCCACCTTCACCAAGATTAGAGTAGGGGCATCAGATTGCCACAACCTTCCTTCTCAAGTTGAAGGAGAGAGAATGACCCCTGAGACCCACCTTCAATAGGTCTCGGAGTGGCGACTAACACCAAGGGTATAGAATCACACACAAGATGGAAGGTATTACCCTTTTCATTTAATAGGATCAGGAGATATGATAGTAAATCCCAAACAACACCAAAACTGAAAGTACAAGTAAATCCAAAACAAACCATTCCCATATGCATGTCAAAAGTAATGCTACAAAAGTACACGAAAACCCCAAATGAAAGTACCAAAGTAAAGAAAAACATCAATAGTAACCATCCCAACATCTGAACTAGTATGATCTCGTACAATCCTTGAAGTCCTACTGGAAACCTGAAAGTAGTTTTATATACATTGAGTGAGAATACATGTATACTTAGTAGGGAAAACCAAAAGCTCTCGTGCACAAGTGGGGAGGCATTCTAATGCCCCGTGAGAAAAGAGATAACCAAAACACCTATAAATGAAAACTATCCACCCAAGCCTCAACAAGGCACACTCCCCAAATAACGCAAGTCCATTAATGTAATAGTTATAACACATCAATGTTTGGGTACCCCGAGCCACTTTCCCCAGGTTATTGAAGACATCCTATGCATCAGACCTCTCCCACCATTCTTACCACAATCCCACTTCCATCCCCCGCCTGCACACAGCTGGGCTACCACAACCACACATCCCACTCGCAAACACCTAGGCCATTACTACCAAACATCCCGCCCGAAAATACCTGGGCCACAACAACCACATGTAATCACACCTGAAAAAACCTGGGCCAGAACAACTACCACCACACCTGAAGACACCTGGGCCTCATCCCGAAGACACCTGGGAAACTATCTACCTGCACACACATGGGCCAACCACCACAACTACCCTGCCCAAAGAATCTTGGGCTACTCGGGAAAGGGAGAAGAAAAGGAGCTAACAACTAGCCACCCACATGGATGTTGGGAAAACACCCTCCCCCATGAAATGGGGGTGTTAGGTATGAAGTCATCAATATGGGTGGGGCACGAAAAAGATACATAAAAACTATAATTATATATATATAGGTAACAAGCACTCATCTAAGCCAAGGGTTCCCAAAACTATCCCAACACAAACACATCATTAGTATTCTTTCATAAGAACACCACAACCAAAACCATGTCAGAACTCATTCCCAGAACTAATTCCCCATTGAACCTGTTCTTCTTTTCATATTCATGCAATTCCATTTAAGTAAATTCTGCACTACTGGGAAACTAACAGGCATAGCCACAATCCAAGAGAAAGAAAAACATCCAAACAACAACTAAACATTCACAACCGGTTCTATTGTAAAGTCACAACCACAAAAAGTGATCCATGAGATCCATCAAAGTACTGGAATGAATCCAAGACCCAATATTCGTCCCCACATGACCTCAAATCCACAAACCAACAACCGCACAACAATAGAGGATCCCATCCCCATCCATATCACCCCATAAGAATCAAGCAGAACAATCACACATACCACCAAGATAGAGCAAGAGAGTTTCCAGATTCAAGAACACCATTCATTAAGTTCCTTCTTTCTGTTTGGTTAACCAGGGTGACCACACAAGGATTGTTGTTTACTGGTCATCCATTTAATCATCCGAGTTTATGTGATTAACCTAATTCCCATGTTACATCCATTCAATCACCGCAGAAGGCAGGGGTTCATTAGTGAACAAAGAAAGACCACCAAGAGTCATGGTTTTCAGTGGGCATAATCCCATAAAATTCACAACACAAAATCAGGACAAGGAGTACAATAGAAACATCGATCACACCCCTTCATTATTTAAGAGTGCATTTATTATCTTCATTTAAGTTTGGTTTCATCAATCCCCACAGAAGAAATGGAATACCCACCCCACATGATACACAGTAGAGAGAGACAAAGGAAAAAACCTACTTGGATGATCAAAGATCAACGTTTTAACTCCACAGGCCAAGAGCTGGGGACGCGCGACATGTAGGGGAGGAAATTCGGGGACTCCAAGGGTGAGCAGGAAGGCTCCAGTATAGGCGAACCACTAGCCTCGGGAAGGGGAACTCAAAACGCACCGAGGAAAGAAGGAAACCAGTGAAGAAGAAGAAGAAAAGGAATTCCCATGTGATAAAAAGATGAGATCCTGGAGTTACGAGATATGGAATTTTGAACGAACTTAAATTCGGATCGTGGTTTCCCATGCGGTTTGGCGGTTACACATGATGGAATTAATTTTCATTTAACAATTATCATTGGAGAGGTGTCTATAACGACTATGCGTAAAATGGTTTCCATTAATCAGAAGAAAACGCGCAACGGGGGTGGAATCGGAATGTATGGGGAAAGGGTATGACACAGAGGAAAAACCACACATTTTGGTAAGTCAATGTTTTCCATGATTTGGGGAATTTTAGATATCATTTATGGGCTTTAAATGGCTTTTAAAAGGGGGTATTAAATCATTTTTATGTCAAAAGATATGTTGTGTGGGAGAAACTAGAAAAAATAGTAAACTGGAGAAAAGACAAAAAGGAAAGACACACTGCCACCATAATGGTTCCACTACAAGAAGTGCCACCGTTTCGGTGTGCAACCCTCACGGTTCCACCGTTACGGTGCCACCGTAAGTGGTGCCACCATGACCAGTGTGCGAACATCATGGTTCCACTGTGACCGGTTGGAGGTGTGTGACCGTCACGGTGCCACCATAATCGGTGCCCCATGACCAATTCCACCGTAACTAGTGCCACCGTGACCAGTGCCACCATTTCGGTGGAGCCGTTTGGTGGAACCGTGTTTTGGAAAAGTACTAGACTAGGAGGGTCCGAGCCATTAAACAATGTTCAAGAATAGGATCTGAAGTACTATATAGGTGAATGCTTACAAATTCCAAAAACTGTTATTGTAAAAGGAAAGGAAACAAAAAATTTCATTTGAATGGTATGGATTATATATAGGCCTATGTTTTGATAATGTTTAATATTAAGGAATGGTTTACATTTTCTATATATTAAGGAATTATTATGAAATGATAAAGAAAATATTGGTTAAAGATTTATAAATAATATTGAATGTTCTTGGTTTATACGTATAGGGATTAAATAATTATTATTTAAGGATGATAAAAATAATTAATACTATTTTTTTTTGATGGATGTACTTTAAGAGACATTTATATTTGAGGTATATGTAACCTTTATATTTAGCATGTGAACATTTATTTGAGATATAATTCTCCTTTCATTTTGGGAAAATAATTTTAAATGTATGGATAACATTTAGGGAATATTTGATCTTTATTTTTTTGGTAATTATGGGTCCTTATATTTTTGGGGATGCAAAATGAATGGTATGAGATAAACTTTGAGGTTAAAAAATTTCATAAATATTGAATATATTAATTTTATTTTTGGGGATTTTTACCATATTTCTAGTAATCCTATAAGGATTATATTAATGTTTTTTTAAAATATAACCCCATAGATCAGGTGAAAACCCATCGCATCTAGCAATGCCGCAAGCATTGAACCCACAACCAAATGGAGACAAGGGTGAATCACTTACTGTTGTCCTATGTGGTGTCCTGGTTAGTATTTAATTGTTTTCCATTATTGAAATGATCTGATAGAAAAGGCTTGAGTTCATTTTAGGAATATATGTTTAATTGTATAGATAACCATTAGATTGGAAATTTATTTTGTGAATAAGTGATTGATGTTATTTTGGAATAATATTACTATAATTTTGTGTAGCATTATAGGATTAAGGTTATCATAATACTATGGTATTTTATTTGATGAATAAATGTTGAATTATCATTCAGAAGCATATATGATTTCAATTTGGGTTTTTGGTGATTTAGATTGTTTATGGAAATGATTATACTATCTTATAAATTATATGATTATGGAATATAATTTTAGGAATTAGATATTAAGAGTAATTGATGTTATTTTAAGATAAATTTCAAACTAATATTTCAAGACAATGTGATCAAATCCATCTAATTTTTGGGTTTCAATATTAGTATGGAATATTTTTAGGACTTTTAAGGATTTTTATTTATCAAGTGATCAAAGTTGAACTTTTTTTATTAATGTTGACTTTTAGAAAATAAACTAGTTCTTATTCATGTGAAGGTTTATAAATTTTGGTAATTATCTTATCTAGTCTTAAATATTTGGTTTTGGTTAATTTATAAAGACCTGAGGAATATCTTATTATCCTTTTTTGGACTTTATGATCCATTATATATTGATTCTAGTTCTTTAGGCATAAAAATTCAGGTTGAATACAAATCATTTGGAGGAAAAAGATATGTTTGTTTTGTATATTGATTAAAAAATGAAATTATTCTTGAAAATGAAGCATATATTCTTATGCACTTAGTGTATATAGTAATATAATCCATCAACTTTAGGAAAATGATTTTGAAAACAAAAAATATGTTTGTTCACTTTTATTTGTATGAAATCAATGGACTTTTAACACATCAAATATTTTCTATTTTGTGATGGTTAATATTCTCTTGAAAAAACTCTCTATCACAGTATAATAGTATATGGATGTCAGTTTTTCCTTTCTTATCCATATTTTCACTTCTCTCTCATTTTATCCTACTTGAAATCCTACTCTGTCGTATTCTATAGGACCTTAACACTTCCCTTTCTATCATTTCAAGTGGATGTTTTATTGAACCTTTCTACGATGTGGGTTTTCAGAAGTGGTATTTTGAAAAATAAAACCATGGTTACCAAACATGAGTTTGAATTACAAGGAAGAAATTTCCTAAAGCACGTGGAGAATGTAATATCCATATATTTTAAAAAGAAACACTGTGTTTCATATCATACAAGATTAGAAACCCTGAGATTAAACGTACAATGAATTACTATTATTTAGGTGTGAACATTATAACCTAGATATTATATTAGTGGGAATGAGTATTACTTACTATAGTATGAAATATAAAATTTTCCTATGAGTTTCGAATTTATTAATTAATTCTTTGTAAATTTTAACTAGAAGTTTTGTAAAGTCATTTTAAATTGGTTTTCTTCAAAAATGGGTTTTATTTTTTTTATGAATGAAAATTATAATATATTTTATATACTTTATATATTTTATTTTATGAAATAAATATAAATTTTTTAAATATAATATTAAAATTTTTTTAGTGTGCAATTTTTTAATTTATCTGAAAAGATTTATTATTTAGTAAAAATAGAGAAATACTAATTTTTATTGAAAAATATATTTTATTTTAAAGTATTTAAAAATTAAAACTATATTTTGATTCACTTTTAAAATATTATTAGTTTATTTTAATCCAAATATGTTTTTTAAAATTGATTTTATTATTTATTTTATTATAAAAACATTTTTATTTTAAAATGCCATATTTTGGAAAAATTATTTTTTGTCGCATTTTTTCTGTTTGAGTTTAAATTAAATTCTTAAATTTCAATGGTTTGGAATTTGAAATAATGGATTCCATATTTGTAATTAGTGGTTCCAAATTTGGTAAATATGTTCATTAAAAAAATTTTCAATATGAATTGTAACATTAGTAATTTTTGTTACCATGGTAAAGGATAAATCTGGTAATTAATGTTAATAGTAAAATGATAAAGATAGTAAAATAAACCTAATAGTTTCTATAATTTTATTGGAAGAGTAAATTTTATCCATAATCATAAAATATTAAACTATATGGACATTTTTGTACCATTTATATGGGATTGTAGCCTTTATAATATTTTATTTAATGAAAAGTAAAAAACATGACACTCTTATTTTAAATAGATATAATATTTTTAGATTATGTATAAATAGAGGATATGTTCAGTTATAAAAAATAATATGAAATCTATATTATATTTATTTTTAATGGAAATTTATTTTTAATTTTTAGTAAATAAATGTTTAAATTAAATGCATACACAAGGCCGATGCACTAATTATTCAATTAATGGAAAAAATCAAATAAATAAAATTAAAACAGTTAAAAGAAATATAATTTTAGATATTTAATATGATATAATAATTTGAAATATGACCCTGATATATTAGTGAGGTATTAAAATATATTTTGTTTTCCAATTTTTTCATTTATTTTATAAAATTCAATGTAATAATTGTTTTTAAAATTGTCATTTATGATAAATTATAATAAATTATATTTTATTGAATGATATAAAATTACTAAAAATATTATATTCTTCCAATTTATTATTATATTGTTTATAATATTAATAAATTTCATTTAATGGACTGTTTTTTCCATTTATAATAACAATAGTGACTCTAAAAGTGTTAAATTATTTGTTGTCATGGTATGTGTGAAATAGGTTAACGAGGGGTTAAAATAAAATGAAAATGTTAAAAATGTGATAAGCTTGTATAATTTTAATTTTAAAATATTAATTAGAGCTATAATAAATGTATATTTTTAATGAATCAGTTTGGATCAATTTATTATAAAAAACAAATTTATATTAATTTAATATTTTGAGGAATGCCAATAGTGCCCATCCCATCTCTTATAAAAGGGGATATCTTCTTTTAAATCCTTCAAAATTAAAAAAAAATCAGAAAATATATACCCAAATACCTTATGATAATCCCTACTGAAATTATAGAGGTATTACATTAGGCATAATATGAGCCTTATAAGGTTTAAGGTGTTATGAAAAGGCGGTTTTCCAAAGAAGATGTATAGTTTTTTAACCGTATGTTTTTGTTTTATCTCTTATTACACCTCCTTAAAATCATTTTTAACAATGATAAAATAATAATAACAATATAATCCATATAATGAGATGTTATTATGTTAATGTAATGAAATATATTAGTCTCCACTTCCATCAAATGGGAAACAAAACCAATGTTCATGTGTATAGAGGACTACCACCTCGCAGATTGTTGATATTCATCATCCATCACTGTCGCTCATAGATAGATTATAATGATGGAATTATTCATTATATATGTAATTAATTATATATTTATAATTCCAAAAATATAATATATCATTTACCTTATCATCTTTCCATTCACTAAAAATTGATAATGTTTTTCATCTGTATTTGTGGACTACCACCTCCATAAAGGGTTGTGATTCATCTTTAATCACCAAATCACATGGATGATATATATAACTATATTTTGAAAATTAATATTATATTTATGACATTATGATAAATTTTTAACAAAAAAATAATAATTACCTTCTATCTATAGTGATCATTGAAAAATAGAAACATTACTTATGCGTACGTACGACCTACTATCTCCATGATTGTAATACAGATTGTTATTAATAACCATATTTAATGGTTCGATTTAAAATTATAATTTTTGTATAAGAATTATAATTTTATCATGATTATTATTCAGGAGATGATGGAATAATAATAATTTTGACCATAGTCAACATTCCTAAATCATTTCAGACTTATGAACCGAATGTTTTCAAAACATCCATTTTGAATTCAATTGATTTAGTAAATAATTTTATAATTGTTAAAGATAAAAAAATGGAATAATAAACTCCTAAAATATCTCAATAAATAATAAATTAACTTAATTTTTTTATTCTGGAAGATAAAAAATTTATGTGATGGGTCAGACTCAAGGAAATAGAATTTCTTTTTAAAATATTCATGAGAGTTCCCCATAAAACTCACTTTTTCTTATATATACATATAATTTTATTCAAAAATGATTTAAATAATGTTTTAATATTCTTATATGATTGTTTATTTTCATTATTAACAATTTTTTACTTTTTCCAAAACTATTTGGAAGGAATATTTTTTTTCATTTTCCAAATAATGTACTTTGTTACTTTTTCGACAAAAATATGTAAGCATTATTTTTTAAACATATATGAAAATAATTAATTTTCATATCTTAATGAATAAATTACATTTAAATATTATGTTACAAGTTTATATGTTTTTTTCAAAGAAATTTATTTCATTTATATGTGCGCAATTTTTATAAAATAAGTGATTTCAAATGGAACGATTATTTTCCTCAAAATTTTTTTACTGATATTTAATGGTATTTCTATTCATTAAAGGAGAAACCCATTACTTAAATTATTTTTATGGTTAAATTCAATATTTATATACTTTATTTATCTTACTGTTCTATTGAATTGTTTATGGGTTTCATTGGTTCTAATATAAACCAAAGGAAGGTGAGATCAATATTGAAATCCAATGCATTATGTAGAGGGACAGAGTTAACCGATATGGTTTATAATAAGATAATATGGGAATATAATATGATGGTTCACAAAAATATGGGATTGATTTAAATGATTAGTTTTCTCCGAAGAGACTATGAAAATATAATCTGATGGTCATTCTATGTATAATCGTGATGGTTTTTTTTTGGTGTAATTATGATGGTTACTCAAAGCATAACCATGATGGTTATTCCATATGTATATAATATGGTTCCAAAATTTACCTACATGATTTATCTATTAATTTTATGTTATTATATGGAAATATCATGATTTCTCAAGATGAAGGAAATTATATACTACTTTATAAGGTTGAAAGATATAAATTTGTGAAAATGTTATTATGAGTTTCTCATGATTTGGAAGAAACCATTAAAAGTTCTATTTTGTGTCCAATATTTACAATGATATGTTTTCACCACTATAAAATAAGATTATAATATTCCTTGTAAAGGTAATTTATCATCACTTATGAAGTACTGACAATCAAAGCAATGTTAAAGGCCAAGATTTATCAGCACTCAAAAAAAGTGATGGTAAAGACCCCCTTTAACAATGCTAAAAAATGCACTGATAAAGGGGGCCTTTATCATCATTCTTCATTAAGAATTAATAAAGGTGGAAAAGTTATTTTTTAGACGTCTATGAGCCCCCGTCACTATTAGTGATTCCCTTCCCCCTTTATTAGTGCTTCCCCACACTTTATCAATGCTTTTAATGCACTCTCCAATCACCTCTTTATTTACTCTTCTGCACCCCCTTTATCAGTGATTTTTGATATTCCAACCTCCTACAGACGCCTATATATGTTATATGTACATATCCTTTAGAAATAGAATGCCTTTACAACTTCACCAAGATGTTTTATTTTTGACTTTATGAAATATTTGATCATACATATATATATATATTAAATATATATATTTTATTCATATAATTATATAATTATTTTTTAATACATTGAAAAATATATGATTATGTGTGTGTGATATATATACTTATATTTATATAAATATATTATATATTTTATTAATTTACTTATTCTAAAATATAATATAAAGAGATATCCATTTATTAATAGATATATATATATATGTATATATAAACATTATATATATATTTGCAAAAGTATACATATATACATTCATATGTTTTTATAATATAAAAAATGGTAAGATGTTTTTTAAATAAATTTTTAGAATATTTATCTGTTTAGATATATTAAAATATACATATACATATTTTTTTATTGACACACACATTTTTATATATAAACATTATTTTTATATGCATATATATATATATACATATTAATGCATTTTTATATGGTGAATATAATGTTTAATTTTTTAATTTAAAAAAATGAATAATAAATATTTATTTACTATATTTAAAAATTAATTTTCACAAAAATTTGTTGATATATTTATTTTTAAATGTGATTTATTATAATTAAATATAATAAAATAGGTATATATTTAATTATAAATAATACTACATTGTGAATAATTATAAAACATAAAAACCATAATATCACTATAAATGTAATCTTGGGGAAAAAATTTAGTGTCCCCAAAAAAACAACAATAAGAATACCTTAAATGAGGCTGAAATTCCATAGAATATTAAAAAATTAGGATACCCCAACTAAAAACTCAGTTTCGGAGTCCTTTTTGATTTTTATGGCCTTGAATTTTTTTAACACTATTTACTTGAGTCACCACAGAATAGAGATCATCGCAGTGTTTGATTTGATATATGGTAGAGCATAAACATACAACTGGGTCAATTTTTTTTGAAGTTCAAGTCATGTTTTGAACTTATCTCAGACCGTCCATCAATTCATTTAGTTTTTATGTCATCCAAATATTACTAAATGACTATTACACGATAATAATTAGGTAATTCTTTATTAATAATTTTATTATTATTTTTAAATTCAATTTTACTAAATAGATTATATATTAAGTGAAAATTGCAATTTATCCTATTCTAAAACATAATTAAAAAATATATAATAAATTTATTTCAATATTAATATATTAAATTCTTAATATATTATTTTTAATGAAATATAATTTTTTAATGAAATATAGTCTTTATGAGCCTGAGAAAAAAAAGCACTGATAAATGGGGGCGCTATCAACGCTTGCAAAAAGTGATGTTAAAGGCACCACATTATGAGTGACTTTTTACTATAGTTGATAAAGGCCCCCTTTAATAATTTAATTTTTAATATCACTACTAAAGGGAACTAAATTATTAACACTTTATTTTTAGCATCGATGAAAGGGGAATTTATTATTGCTTTTTTTAAGAACTAATAAAGCCCTTCACCCATTAATTAGGATTTTTAGCACTGATAAAGACATCCTTTATCAGTGTTAAAAATGTGCTCATAAAGGGGGCCCTTATCTTCACTTTTATCAAGTATTGATAAAGCTCAGTTCTAGATAAAACCAGTTTGGTAGTAGGGTTAATGAAAATATTTGGGTTGATAATATGATATATTTGGTATGAAAATATTTATTTTGATATTTTTTTTTGAAAAAGGAAAATATTTAAATGTATTCCTGGAATAACAGTTTCTTTCCATTTTTATATGTCCCTTAGAGAGGATTTGTGCTCATCCTAGGTTTTAAAATGATTCTCAGGGTATAAGGATTGGTAATGGAAAGGGAAAAATAAAGATAAAAGTCATAAATATTTTTATGGAAAAGAAAATGTTTCTAATTTTAAAAGGATTATATTATAGAAAAATGGATTCTTATTAAAATAATCCACTTTGTATATATTTTGGTTTGTTATGTAAGAGTTATAACCTAAATCTCTAAAACTCAAACCCTAAAATATTTTTGGGAATTTAGGAAATTGAATATTAGTTTAATTTCTATAGCATATTTAATGTTTAAGGAAGAGTCCTTATAGTTGGTATCATATATCATCTTAGATAACATTATAGCTTAGGATATTATTTTAACATAATAAAAAATTCCTCTATAACAACAATGGATAGTATGATAGGGATTATTATTTTCATTTTTTATATCATGTTTAAAGACATCATAGTGTTTATCATCCTTATAATATTTTTTATTACAACTTTATTGATATGATCACACTAAACTTTTTTGGTTTATTAAATGTATGGATCCACCAAGAAAAAAATAAAAATTGATTTCAATGATAATATAGCGTTTTAACGAATGGTAAACCAAAAAAATGGAATCTATAGTGAGAAATTGTGTGGCTATTCTTAACTAGCTACCAAGAATATTGATTTTCAACCTAAAACTTGGTGAGTTTTCTAATGCATAAAATATAATAGAAATGATGACCCATGAAAGTTTTGGTGATAATGATCATAAAGGTAAATATTTTCAAAGACCTATGATTCATAAATGTAGAATGTAGCACCACAGAAAATGTCTTAAAATAATGGGAAGATGTTTTATATATGATGAAGGACTTCAAAATGTAGTTATATTCCCACGAAAAATGAAGCATTCAATTAAATCCATGAAGGGGGAATAAGTTCATCCTGAGGTATCAATTGAACATTTTATATGTGAGGATAATGGTAATTATGGTAATCTATTTCTTATGGGGAAAGATAAAGAACCAGATCCGGAAGACCAGACATATGAAAATCTAGCAAAGACAAATGCCTTTATTTTTGAAGATGATGAAACTATAAAGGACATATGAAAGGCATGTATTATATCATGGAATATGTTTCGATATTATTGAATCTCAAGGAATAATTAATATTTTGTATAAGAATAAATTAATAAGAAATAAGATATAAAATATTAGTTAATCTATTATGACGAACATTAAATGATTGATGTGTCTAGAGATAGGTAAAAGAAATTATTATTTAAGGATGATCATAATAATTATAACTCTTTTGATGTTTTTTCTCATTGAGGTACTTTGGGAAACATTTTTTTACGTTATATATAACCTTTATGTTTAGAACGTGAAAAGTGTATTTGAGGGAGAAGGGACATTTAAATTTTGGACAAAAGTTTAAAGGTATCGATAACCTTTAGGGTTTAAGTTATGATTGATTTTTTGGTAATTATTGGTTATTACATTTTTGTGGTTTCAAAATGAATGGTATGAGATAACCATTGAGGATAAAAAATTTATTTAATGATGAAAACATTAATATTATTTTTGAGAATGTTTATCACATTTATAAAAATTCTATAAGGACTATATTTAAATAGTTTTTAAAAAAGTACAATACATAGGCTAAGTGATAACCCATCATATCCAGCAATTCCATGAGTCTTGAAACCACAAACAAATGTCAAAAAGGGTGAATATCCCACCACTAGTCTACATGATTTCCAAGTTAGTATGAAATTTCTTTCCTTTATTTAATTGATATGTCAGAAAATTCTTAAATTCATTTTGTGAATATATGTTGTATCTTATAGATAACCATGGGATTGGAATTTTATTTTGTGATTAAGTTATTAATTTCATTTAAGAATAAAACCACTATAATTTTGGGGATTATTATAGGATTAAGGAAAACATAATACTATTAGTATTTACTTGAGTTATAAAGGATAAATTAAATTGTAGAAGCATATATGATTTTAATGGGTCTTTATGTTGATTTAGGTTATTTATGGAAATTATTAGCATATATTTAAGATTGTATGATTATGGAATATATATATTTTAGAAAGATACACTAAGAGCGATTGATTTCATTTTAAGATAAATATAAAAATCAATATTAGAAGACTATGTGATCAAATCCTTACTATTTTTTGGGTTTTATTGTTAGTATGAGATATTATTGAGAAATTTTAAGGATACATATTCATTGAATGATCGATGTTTAGAATGCAGTATTACTATTTAATTTTCTTAAAATTAAGTAGTTTTCTTCATATGATGGATTATTAATTTTTGGAATTATCTTATCATGTCAAAAAAATTTGGTTTTGGTTAATGTATAATGATTTCATGAATATATTTTTAATATTTTGTGTATTATGTGATCAATTAGAAGTTGATTCTATTTCTTTAGGCATAAAAATTCTTCTTGAATACTCATAGTTTGGAGAAAACAAATGAGATTATGGTGAAAATTGATTAGAATATGAAATTATTTATGAAAAGTACTTGGATGTTCTTTTTCTCTTACATGTCAATTTTTTTACTTCCCTCTTATGTTCTCCTACTTGGAAACCTACTATGTGTTATTCCAGATGAACTTCTTACTACTCTTTAACTCTTTTCAAAAGGAAGTGTTATTGACCCTTTTGAAGATGTGGGTTTTGAAAAAAATGTATTTTGAAAAGTCAAAACCTTGTTATCGAACATGAGTTTACATTATAATGACACAATTTTATAATGGTGGGAGAATGTAATATCCTTATAAGAAAGTCTACGTTTGATAGTATACAAGAAACAGAACAATGAGAATAAATGTACAACATCTTATTATTATTTAAATGTGAACATTACAACCTAGCCCTTAAATTGGACTGAATTTATATTAATAAAGGTATTAAGAAATATATAATGGTCCTAAACATTTTTAATTTATTAATTAATTATTTTTAAATATGTACTATATTTTTAATAAAGTCCTTTTTAAATATGTTTTCATCAAAAATGATTTTTCTTAATTTTTACGAGTGGTTATTATATTTAATATTTTTAACTTCAAAAAATTTTATTTATTGAAATAAATATCATTTTTTAAATAATAATATCAAAATTATTATTGGCTCAGATTTTGTAATTTTTTTGTAATGATTGATTTTTCAGTGAATAGTAATAATACACATTTTTATTAAAAACTATTTTTTCTTTTAAAATATTTACAATGTAAAATTATATTTTGGATTATTTTTAAATTTCATTACTTTTTTAGAATAATCCAATTATGGGGTTTTAAATAGATTTTATAATTTAATTTAGTATAAAATCATTTTATATTTTAAAAGTTCATTTTTCTGAAAACCCATTTTTCGTCGTGTTTTTTCTGTTTGATTTTATATTAAATTCTTAAATTTATTTGTTTAGAATTTTAAAAAATGGATTAAATATTTGGAATCAATCTATAAAATGTTTTTAAATAGAACCCTTTTATTATTTCTCAATATTACTAGTAACCTTTGTAATTTTTGTTACCTCGGTAAAGGGTAAATCATGTAACTAAAGTAAACAATACAATGATAAAGACTATAAAGTGTCCCTAAGATTTCATTTCATTTTATTGGGTGACAAAATTTCTTACAATATCATCCAATAATTAGTTACATGTCCTTTTGTTTCCATTTTGATGATATTGTAACCTTTATAAATTTTTTTAAATTAAAATTAAAATATCAAACTTTTGTTTTGAATAACAATAATATTTTTATTATATGGATAAATAGAAGATATATTTTTTTATAAATAGTAGTTTTAAAAATAAGATATTTATACTCATCATAGTAATTTATTTTTAATTTTTATTTTATAAATAATTTCCTTAAATTCTTTTACAATGTTGATATTTTGGAATACTTATAGAAAATTTTATTTTGCAGTGAATAGTGAAAAAACCATTTTTTTTGTAACTTTTTATTTTGTTTAATTAAAATAGTGTATTTTAAAATATAAATTATTATTTTTATGTTAACATAATATCTATTTAAAAAAAATAATCCAAATAATTCCATTGAAATCATCATTGTATTTTATTTTTGTATAAGTTTTCTTTTATACTGAAAAAATGCATTTTTCATAAATCAAATTTTAAATTAATAAAGATATTACTTTTGAATTAATTATAATAATAACTAAGGATGAATTAATTATATGAAATATGTATATTATATATGTATCTATAATAATATTTTTCATATAAATATGAATACTATTCATAGAGTAATTTTAAGATCATCTTATTCTTAAAAATGGATTTTTTGGAAAACCCATATTTCATCACGTATTTTTAGTTTATTTTTTAATTAATATCTGAAACTTATATTAAATAAATATGGTAAAATATTCTACATATTTTAATCTTGTGTGTTCAAATTTGTTAAATATGACCATTTTATTTTTAGGCACTATGAATAGGAACTGTGGTAAAATTTATCACCTCAATAAAGGGTAAAATTGGTTTAAACCAATGGGGTAAAGCATTAAAATTTCTCTAACACGTTAATTTATCCAATTTTATGAGTGATTTTTTAATAAAGGTACTCTTAAAGAGTTAAATAATTTATTTTAAATCCTTATTTGGAATTTTCGAATCCTAGATTGACTTTTGCTAAGTTATGTTAGGTTTTATTCAAATAGAAAACATTTTTTGGTAACTGTATTTAATGGAATGGTTGGAAGATGTCATTCAGATTAAGAATTATCCAAAATTATAATAAACTTAATTAAATAATTATTTTTCTCAAAAAAATCATGGAAACCAATTTATTACTAAATATAACTGTTAAATTATTTTTACTCTTAAATCAGGTATTTTTTTTAAATATTTTTTTCATTTAGGTTGTGTTATTATATTAAAATAAATATATTCATTATATATAAATTAAATATGATAAAATGGATTACAAAATTTTAATCATCATTTCCCAATTTTATTAGATGTCCCCTTTTAGTTTTTTCATATAACTATGATGTCATGGTAAAAAGTTGAGTTATCATGGCTAAGTTTAAAATTAGTTTAATTTTGTTTGACTGGGAGATAAGGAATTAAATGTATCCAAATATTGTCTAAATACTATTGTTAGATTTATTTTGACCTTATAAAATCTTATATTTTAATTTTTTTTCTACCTTTGTTCTAGTTTATTTGATTATGACATGTATATACTTTTTAACCTTCAAAGTAAATACAAGTGCATCATTTCCCTTCCCTATAAAAAGATACCATCTCTCAAATCTAATACGCAATACATGATCCTTATATCCTAGAAAATACCTTCCATAATACTTTCCTAGATTCTTTCCCCATTCCCTAGATCTTATTGTTTTTTCAAATGAACATCCCATTAAGGAATAAGGTGTAATTCAAATGAGGTTTCTCAATAAAGATGTATAACTCTTAACGAAGTACTTTCAATTTTATTTATTCTTTTACAACCTATAAATCCATTTCATCTATTATAAAATAATTTCTTCATTATTTTCAATATATTTAGTATTTATTTCTATGATGGAGTAACTACTATTCGTCTCATTTATATCATACGTAAAATAAAAATATCACTTGTGTGTAAGTAAAACTTATCGTCCCCATGTTGTAGTGTAATTCATTTTCATCACTATTTAATTGGAAGGTTATAAATATAGAACTATCTTTTTTATATTATATTTATAATAAAATAAAATTTCTATAATGATAAAATTTAACTAATACTTCTATATTTCTTTTCATTAGAAAATGAAAATAGTGTTTATGTGTACGTACATCCTATCATCTCCATAAATGGTGTAAATTGATTTTCCATCTATAAAATTTATGGATAATTAAAAATATTAAAAAAATGAAAAAATATAATATTTATATATTTATTAATATTATAGATATTATATAACCATTATCATTGTTCAAGGACCAAAACTATTGAACTAAAAATTACATGAACAATGAAACATTCAATACTTGAAAACGTTGATTTTAATAACGAATTATTAATAAATTGGTATTGAAATGTTATAAGGGGACCTAATATATTATTTTTATTCATATTTTTGTGGAATAGATTTATAATAAATCTATATCTAATATATGGGTTTCTCAGACATGCCTAAAGAAAGTTGGAAATGAGGTAAGGGGATATCTTGTCTAACTTCTACTTTTTCAAGCCATATTCCATATTAACCACTTGTTTACTCATTTTGGTGTATTGATTTCACATGAATTTATTTTATTATTATTTTCATGAAAATTATTATTATTTTCAAATCCATAAAATTTTATCTCTTTTATGAGGTTTTGGCTTAGAAATTACCCATGTTGTAAGTGTTTGTCATCTCAAATTCTATTCTTTGGGACATATGTTATGTTATGCACATATATTATTTAGTAAGGTGTATATAATAAAAAATAATCATGCTATATAATGATTCCCCTTATCTTAATTATATTTATATTTTAATTTTATGTTATTAATTCATTGAGAAAACAATTCAAAAGTTACCAAAGTGGTAAGAGATTTATGTTACTATATCATTGTTTACTGGGATTGTTTATGAACAAGATTATAATGATGAAATTTTATAACTTATCTTTCAAGAATATCATGGGTTTTATTGTACTATTTTAATTTATGGATTTTTTAAATTTCCCCCCCATTTTCTTCTCTTTATATACCCAATAAACCAAATTAATTGTTTAAGGAAAACAGACTTTATTTCGCTTTTCATTAAAAAATCATTTTATTCAACATCCATGATTTTTAAAAATGTCATCCAGAATGTTTTTAATATTATCATATGATTTTTAAATTCATTTTTACCCTTGAATTAATTTTTATTCAAAAATTTAAATGAAAATTTATTATCATTTTTTGAATGATGTACTTCGGACTTTTTATCGATAATGTGAAAGGAATCATGGTTTTAACATTATTGACATGAAATGAATTTCCCACCATCTTGGACACTCAATTATTTGAATACTCATTTATTATTTTCCATGTTTATTTTTAAATAAAATTATTTCCTTAATATTTTGGATCCATTTGGATTAAAAATATGTTATTTTAAAATGAAAAGTTTATTTTCCTCAAGATTTATTCAAGCGATATTTTGAAGAATGTTTTCATCCATGATAAAATAATTTAATGTTAATTATAATTTAATGGGGATATGATATAATTATACCATCATTATTCTATATATTTATGGTCTATTATTATAATGATGATTTAATTATAGAACCATTTTATTTCCCATGGGTTATATTTTAATGATATGATGATTGTTTTATGATCATATGACATTTAGATGAATGAATTATGATGAGGTGATGTTTGGGTCTGTTATAGCCCTCTAATGGAATGGGTAAAGTGGTATTGATATCTCCTGAGATGATGATAATAAAGGACATGATTGTGAATATATTTTTCAATATATTTATTCATGAGTATGATTTCTTCAAGTTGTGCTAATAAGATTTTTTTGGAAGCAGTTACGAAAAGATTTTTCCACATTTTGAGGCGTGAGTGAGACCACTTTCTATATATACTCACAAAACTATGTATGGACATGATTGAAAATATATTTGTTTAAATTTAGATGTATGAGTATGACTGTTTTTTATTTTTTCACATAATATTATGCATGGACATGATTATTTTATTCTTTGTTCACAGGATTATTATTTTATATGTTTATGATTTCAATGTTTCTGTTATGAATCTTGGATGTTGATTACTATATTGACACCCTTATTGATCCTGCTTTTAGATATGAATTGATTTTAAATATTATGGTTTAATATTTTTGTAGGTACTAATATTTTACATTGAGAACAAGCACTTGAATTTTTTATCATACCCTTATGATCATCTAATTCTCCAACAATTGATATATCCATTTCTTACCTTACTGATAATTTGAGCTCACCCATTCTTATGTTTCATTTACCCATGTTATGATGGAATTTAGTAATTTTTATATGTCTAATAAGAGTTTAATATTAGAATATTCCTGTGGGAGATGGTTAATATCATTCATGAAATAGGAATAGTGTATATCTAATCTCAAAAGACACTAAAACATTACGGTTATATTGTGGATCTTATTATTATGAATTAAGTATTCATCTAAAATGATGTAATATATATATATATATTGGGTCACTATTTTTTTTATAATAGGGGTTATGGATAAATATTAATGTTCTTATATCACATGATATGTTTCCCCTTTCTTTGAAATATGTTCCCCTACAAAGAGGGGATATAGTCCCCCATTCCAAAGATATTTTTTCCACTTAACGGAGGATATTACCCCCATTACCTAAAACATTTTTGAATCCTGAACAAGAATGTAATATGATTTTTCATTTTTTATCTTAGTTTAACCTTTAAGGATAGAGTCTTTCCTCTTGGATTTCAAGCATGGATCGAGGTTGGAATAACTGGTTAGGCCATTTTCTTAGTAAACACATAAGAAACCAACAACAAAGGTTTACAATTTATTATTTCTGAGCATTTTTGTATAAATGAATTTTTATTTTTTCAAATTTCCTCTCTATTTTTTGATGATACTATATCTCATATCATACAAAAATGAATATATACAATGTATTATTTAAAGGATTTCATTGGTTATGTAAAACAATATTATATATTATTACCCTATAAGTGATACTCGATGGAGATAATGACTCTTTATTTAGAATTCATGTCGGTGAAGGAGCCCACATATGGGGGGGGGGGGTTGAGTAGTTCATTGAGGTAAGGAGATGGAATTTATTCAATTATATGGTCTTTATAGTAGTTCCACTTTTTATATAATTTTATTATATGTATTTATATGATTGGACTACTAGGATATCAATTATTGGATTTTTGATAGTATGAAATTATCGGTTAATTGGGTTATTTCAGGGTGATTATCTACTTATCATGGCAGGATTTCTAGTGTAATTCCTTGTTTTCCTCTAATGTTACCGTTTTCATTATGTTAGTTTTTTATATTCTTTATTTTATTCCTTGTTTTTAATGTTATAGTCCCCTCATATAATATCAAAAAACCCGCTTTGCTAGTCGGTAGGCTTTTACATACAAAGAGGTGTGCCAGGTTCCATGTGGTGACCTTTATAAGTATGATATATGGTGATTGGGATATAAAAGTTACAAAAAGGACCATGAACTATAAGAATAAGGTATCTAGTCACTATAGGAGGGACACCATAGGATGATGGGAACCACAATTTAATTCAGAGGGAAATTAAAGGGACGTTGTAATTGCCATTTCGACAGATGGAGATATATGTAAAGGAATCACATTTATGACGTACAAAAAACTATGAAGTACTAATGTATGGATATAGTTGTAGGAGAAACAATTCATCTTTTACTAAAACGGGTCTTTACAAAAGATAAAAATAGTAAAAAATAAATAAAATAACTATGATTTCCATGTAAGGATACATTTTCAATGAAGTAGTTCTATAGAGTGCATTATACCACAAATAGATGAATGAATTAGAGGGAACAAAAAAGAAACCAAAATGCTAATTGAAATGGGAAAACCCCCATTTCATATCACTTTACAAAAAAATGTTGATAAATAATAATATAAATACTTCACTACATTAAACACGGTTGGTAGGGGAAGGACATGTATGAAAATTAAAAAAAAATATAAGGACAATAAGAAATATACAAAGAAGAAATATTATAACAGTTTAATGATAAAAAGGATAATTCACCGCATTTTTAAATATATTGTGGATGGAATAACTCCACTGGAGGGAGAAAAGATCACCATAAAAGGATATAGGGAATGAACTATATGAACAAAAAAAGAGGATGAAAACCACCATTATAGTACTAATGTCTGGAAGAAAAAAGAAAAGAAAAAACAACATTGAAATATTATGTAAAAAAAGAATATTGGGAGAAAAACACTACCTATATAGAAGAATGATATAGAAGAGGATCATTGGAAGGATAACACAGGCCATGCTACCACCTCTCACATTATGACATTCATTTAAATAATTTTTTGTATTTATTACTTATTATATAGATTAATATTCACATGTCACTATCACTACCCATCACATTGCTTCTCATAGTCATTTTCTTTGGTTATGTTATCTAGTGATCTTTTATATTTTTATTTTAAATGTTTCATTATCAAATGATTATGCCACATATAATATATTCTTAACATTGACATTGTCTTTCCATAACACCACCTATGTCCAATGATATCCCATGCCTCTTACGATGATATAATATCATTTATAGCATTTTGAACATATCTACTCCTATTATCTTTGTGTGTGAAGTTACTTATAACTATCATGCCAAATTCATAGTGATATGTTTTAGTTTATATATGAAGCTAGTATTGTTTTTAAATCATATATATTGGGTAATTTTATAACCCTATAACTATTATTACAATATCCATCTAAGAAACTAGAAAAATATGTCCATGAATCCAGAAATTCATCTACCTAATATATTTCTTTAAAACCAATTCTAAAGGAGTCATATAATATTATAATAGTATATACACTATATAAAAAATGGAGGATCAATCCAACAATTATCCAACCCAAAATTTATATATTATTTATAAACAAACAATTCCCTCATTTATTTCTTCATTCATAAATAAAACACATATTGTGATAGGAATATATTACATCATATTAAATATATCTAGTATAATACATCCTTTTATCTTGTGATCCTACCTTTACCAGGTATCAATCTTGATTATATAAATATTTAGAAATATTCCTCCAATTAATAATTTAAATATTTAATGTAATTTAATATTTTTCCAATCATTCAACCATCAATCCATTATATTATGACACACATTTAGCCATGTTCCATGATGTCTAACATCCATGAAGGTGAGTCCAAATTAGGTGTAAGATTCCTCTAGGGTCGTACATGAAAAATATCAATATACAAAACTCTATGACTGACTAAAAATTATTATTTTTTATTAGCATAAACCCCATTTAATGGTGAGGGGAACCCAACAAGACATCAGTGAATTAAAACATTCAAACATGCCCCCACAGTCCAAGAGCACATGGCTAAAAACAGCCAAATTCAATACGGAGATAACCCCTCCCCACCATCAATCATGCTAAGACTAGATTTCACTATCACGTCGCTACATGGAATGTTGTCCCGTGCATGACTGCACGTGCCTGGAACTGATGGAAATTACCATACACACACAAAATACCAAATCCAAATAGAAATGGACAGTGAAAGATCTTGGCTTTGAACCTCCTTCAGAGAACCCCTGTAGGTGAACTGGTTTCCATGCCCCAATGACCACAAGTCATAGTTCCATAGCTCAAAACCCCTCAAAATTCATTCCACTCTCCAAATTAATCAACACCCATAAAGAAAAAACATCACAAATTCGACCAGCCAACAACATGGAGAATTCCACCATGAAAAAATCACAGAAAACCCCTGTGAATGAAATCAAATGCCGCAATAAACCATACCACCGTCGCAATACAAGAGCAAGCCAACTGCAAATCATGAACCCAGATTCACAACATGAACCATAATCGCATCCAACTGCAGAAACAAAATCAAAAACGCATTCAAGAAAGCAACAAAAAAAAGCTTCACCGAAAAACAGCACCCAGACATGATTCGCTGAAAGTAAGAAATACAAATCCCATCACCACCTTTAAAATCGCACATGATGACTAGATACACCCAACATACCCACACACGATGAAGAAGAGTGGAAACAAACTTCATCGAAGCAGTTGTAAACTAAAACAATAGACCCTCACCATGCCACCCTGATAACCTCGTCCAGTTTAAATGGTAGAGCATGAAAATAGCCAAAAAATAGTGAGATTCACTAGATTGTTCAAGACTACAGATCATGGTGCCACAATAATAAGATACATTTGATTCCATGATATCACCGGCCAAAGCACTGAGGGGAGTAACACAGCCGAATCGCAATGAGAGAGGTGAAGGCGGTGGTGGGGAGAAAAACCCTAATGTGGAACCCCTTATGGGCTCAACATCAATGATCCCCTACAAAACTATATGGAATATAACAACCTTATAAACAACACATAATGATATATTGTATGTTTCAGTCATATTATAGGATATAAAGAAGACATATTTGTTCATGAAATATATATCATTTTTATTAATATTAAATTAATATTATTCTAATAAGAGTATCTTTTATTTCATAAAAGATATAATTTTAGTCAGTTAAAACATATTAGGTGATGTGAAAAATGATTTTAAGTCATGTTGAATTAATAATTTACTTTATTAAATAGTTAATAAATAATGAATTCATGAAGGAAGTACATTATAGATGTTATAATGTAAACTCTAATTGACTGATCATCAAATGAATATTTTTTAATTTCCAAGACTAGTTAAACATCATTTATTTAATGAAGAAGAACTATAAAAGGATTCCTTGTATTCATTTAAACACATCCTTATTTGTTTAAATTTGTTTAAACAAACACTTTTATTTATCTATTATTATTTTCATTGACAAGAATCATCCCTATCATGACCCATCCTTGGACTGGTGTTGAGAATGAGTGTGTCACTCTTAACCGACATTTAATATGTTGGAGGCTAATGGCTAGCAATGAGGGTATTAAAAATTAAAATAGAATGAATTACACTATTAAATAGTGTATGAGTAATGTAAATTCAGAAAACAAATAATTTGAATGATAACCATTGTCAATTATAATAACATTAAAATCAATAATGATTGAATATTAATTAAAATCTCAAATAAAAGAAAAATTTGGTTGTGTTAAAAAATAGTTAAACCCTAAAATATAAAAAACCCATAATATAAAATTATACACCTTAGTTGTAAAACAAAATAATCTTAGTATTCTAATATTTTTTGAAGACCCAGATCATCTTTGCTAATGTAACCTATCAGCCCCACCAACTCGATCCTAAAGGATACAAATGATATATAAAAATTATGGCTATGTATAAATTCAGACATATTAGTATCCTTATCTTAACTATGAATATTTCTAAATTGATTAGATTATAGTAATTAAATATTTATAGAAGATAAAAAATTTACATCCCAACCCAAGGTACAATTTTACAGAACTACCTCCCAACATTTTATAGACATACTCCCAAAAAAATGAAGTAAAATTATATCATATCACTTATCACAAAATATTAATTTATATCTATAATAAAAAATAAATATAATTTGGGATGGTGAATGGGTGTTGTAATATATCCCCCCAGTACTCCTCCTACTACTATGATATTGGGTTGCATCTTTGAAATAACTCTAGAGTGGTGGTTGTGTAGAGAATGTTTTTCTCATCAGTCAAACAAAATAAAATATATAATTTTAAATAAAAAATTTATCATAAATAAACCACCATCATTAATATTTATCCAAATTATATGATTACCTCTTGGTAAATAGATGATATATTCAACCATCAAATAGTATAATTTAAATAATACTCATTTCAAATATGATGTCTCAAGATATCCCCATTTCAATAAGTCCATATAGATCTTGGTACATCCCATTAAAAATATCACACTATCCTCCATCTAAACATATCTATAATAATAGGTATGTGAGATAAATAATGAAATATCATCATATCTTCAGCACTATCATCAATACAAATCAGAACCACTTTGAAAATTAAATTCATCAATGAGAAACCACTTTGCACTACCATTAGAATCTAATAATTAACCAAGTTACTTTATCCCAACATGATAATGAATTAATAGACTTAATCTAGTCTCCAATATAATTTATAACTGATCCTGGTGGCATCGTAATAAGAGACATTACATTCCATGAGATCACCGGACGAATCATCGAGGGGCGGAATGCTGCCGAACCACAATGAGAGAGGTGAAGGAGGCGGTGGGGAGAAAAACCCTAACATGGATCCCCTTACGGGCTCAAAATCAATGATCCCCTAAAAAAATCTATAGAATATAACAACCTTATAAACAACACATAATGATATATATTATGTTTCAGTCATATTATAGGATTTAAAGAAGGCACATTTGTTCATGAAAAATATATCCTTTTTATTAATATTAAATTAATATTCTTCTACTAAGATTATATTTTATTTTATAAAAGATATAATTTTAGTTAGTTGGAACATATTAGGTGATGTGAAAAAGGATTTTAAGTCATGTTGAATTAATAATTTACTTGATTAACTCATTAATAAATAATGAAGTCATGAAGGGAGTACATTATAGATGTTATAATGTAAGTGCTAATTAACAGAGCATGAAATGAATATTTTTTATTTTCCAAGACTAGTTAAACATCATTTATTTAATGGAGAAGAACTATAAAAGGATGCCTTTGATTCAATGAAACACATCCTTCTTTGTTTAAATTTAATTAACCAAACACTTTTATTTTTCTATTATTCTTCTTATTGACATGAATCATCCCTTTCATGACCCATCCTTGGACTGTTGGAGGATAATGGATATCAATGAGGACATTAAACATTAAAATAAAATGAATAACACTATTAAATAGTGGATGAGTAAAGTAAATTCAATAACAATAATATGAATGATAACCATTATCAACTATAATAACCTTAAAATCAATAATGGTTGAATATTAATTAAAATCTAAAATAAAAGAAAAATTAAGTTGTGTTAAAAAATTGTTAAACCCTAAAATATAAAAAACCCATAATATAAAATTATATACCTTAGTTGTAAAACAAAATAATCTTAGTAATCTAATATTTTGTGAAGACCCTGATCATTTGTGATAATGTAACCTATCTTCCCCACCAACTTGATCCTAAAGGATACAAATGATATATAAAAATTATGGGTATGTATAAATTCAGACATATTAGTATCCTTATATTAACTATTAATATTCCTAAATTGATTAGATTATACTAATTAAACATGTGTAGAAGATAAAAAAATATCCATCCCAACCGAAGGGATAATTTTACAGAACTACCTCACAACTTTTTATTGACATACTCCCAAAAAAATGAAGTAAAATTATATCATATCACTTATCACAAAATATTAATTTATAACTATAATAAAAAATACATATAATTTGGGATGGTGAATGGGTGTTGTAATATATCCCCCAATACTCCTCCTCCTACTATGATATTGGGTTACACCTATGAAAAAACTCTAGAGTGGTGGTTTTGTAGAGAATGCTTTTCACATCACCTAAATAAAATAAAATTTATAATTTTAAATATAAAATTTATCATAAATAAACCAACCATCAATAATATTTATCCAAATTATATTATTACCTCATGGTAAATAGATTATATAATCAACCATCAGATAGTATAATTGAAATAATACTCATTTAAAAGACAATGTCTCAGTATATCCCCATTTCAATAAGTCCATATAGATCTTGCGACATCCCACTAATTATTTCACACTATCCTCCATCTACACATATCCATAATAAGAGGTATGTGGGAGAAATAATGAAATATCATCATATCTTTGGAACTATCATTAATACAAATCATAACCACCTATAAAATCAAATTCATCGATCAGAAACCACTTTGCACTACAATTAGAGTCTAATAATTAACCAGGTTCCTTTATCCCAACATGTTAATGAATTAATAGACATAATATAATCTACCATATTATTTATAATATATATTATTAGTATTTTATAGTAATTTAAGAATCCAAATAGGGAAAAAATTTCCCTATATACTACAAATAATACCCTCGTTTCAATATGATAAGAAAAAGAATGAATAATAATCGATGGAATGACACTTGCGCTATTTTAAAATGTCCCCACATTGACCCATTATAACCACCCGTAACACTCAGTTTGTAAATACTTCTATTTTTTAAGTGGAATAGATCATATTCTATCTATAATGACGAATTCCAAAGGTTTTAACTAACAGAATAAAATTTAATAATTGGATGTTTTTAGATAGAGTTTTATATACTCGACACACCACCAAAAGCCTCACCATGGATTAACACAATCTTTAAAACCCATTAAATAATTATATAAACAATTATATAATGTTAATTTATTTATATTTTAATTAATCAAATTAAAATATATTTATCATCTAAAGAATAACCATATATATTGAGAAAATATTATGATCCATAACAGACATAATTATTCCAAATTAACCAAAAAACAATTATCTATTTATACACTAGGTAAAAAATATATATTTTACTGATAAATGATTGAAATGAGAGGTTATGAGTAACATACCTTTTAATATTCCCTACTATATCACCTTCTTTTTTCATCATTTATCAACCATTATATATTGACATGTCCCACCTCAAACAATATCAAGAGAAATCAACCTTATAGAGGATTAGATTTGTTGAAACATTTATTATTGGGTTGTTAATGAATTAATAGACTTAATCTAATCTACCATATCTTAATTGAGACATGGTTAAGACAATATTTTCTTTTACACTGATAGTTAGAAAATTATGAGAAATATATTTTATCTTATAATGTGGTGTTTAGATAATTTTTCTATTAGAATCTTATCATGAATTGTTTCTTTAGAAAATTAATTCCTTATATTTATAGGTTTTTTCATGATATATATTTTGAAAATATTATTATAGATGGATAAAAGGTATTCTAGATCATATCTAGAAGTAATGAAATGAAGAAATGGTGAGGTTGAGAAGTTGATTCCATGGTGAGTTGTTGAACAAGACATGCTGTGATTCTTTTTAAAACGATTTTGAATTCTTAGGGGAAATTTTTTTTTTAATGGATGTGGTATAATGTACATTAAGAGGTAGAATATAAAAATGCCTAAAAGGAGAATTTTGGATTTCTTTTATGCCATGAATGATGGTGAAAATTTCCATTGCAAGGGTATCCATGGTGGTTTATATTTTCATGGAAGACTAGAGGGAAGAGATGAGGAGTGAAAATAGGTGAAAGAATAGGAAACAAGTATTCCAGATCCATTTGTTGGGAATAAATTCATATATACAATTCCTTGAAGATAAAAAACTCATATGTTGGATGTTTAATGTTAGTGTTAAAGAACACATTCTCATGGCCAGATGGTCTACACCATGGTGTTAAAATTATATATATATATACAATAGTAAAATTAATTTTAAAATAGGATAGTATTGAGAAGACATGGATGAAAATATTGGATTTCTTAGACTCCATAATTTCCAAACCATGGTGGGTATGACTATTCCATAGTGGTGCAATTACAATAAATAAATAATGAGTGTTACTTTCTAGGTGCGATAAAACATTTTGATAACCATTCGTTCTTTCAATAGATCATTCATGGGAGAATTCTGAGGAGATATTAGTTAAGACTAATGAGAATAAAAATGGTGCACATGTGATCCAAATTCAGTAGGAACTTGATTCTAGGAAGTAGTGATTAATAAACTTTTTGAATCTATTATTTTTTTCTTTTCCTAGTATTTCAGAACTATTTTTCTACTATTTTATCTATTATTATTGATTAAAAGATATTATTGTTCATAGGATATTCAAAACTATTTTTTAATAATGATTTAAAACACAAAAAATAGATCAAGTGAACCTTGTAAATTTTTTTGTTTGTGTTATTTCCATTTATATCTTACATCATTACACTATATTGTTTAGGATCCTTCACTCTAACTAGTGTCTGGAAAACGATTTTGATATTTTTTATGTTCCTAATTAATTATTCAACCACTCTTCATGGTGGTTTACACTCTCAATTGTTATGTATGTTCTTTATATCATTGAGAATAGTGTATATTTTCCCGAATCTTGGATATCCTACAATATAATTGATAAGAAGAATATTAAAATTCATTGGAGTGTGCATAGCTTGTTACTTAGATTTCTCTTAGGCAAAGAGTTGACATGAGTCACATGGAAAAAAAGACTAAATATTTAAGAAATATATGACATTGATGAGGGGGGGAATGTATGTGAATAAGATATAATAAAAAACATAGAAGTCTCAATTTAAGGATGTTCGAATCAAAGAATATGAATCTCTGGATGAAATATTTTTTTAATGGAAAACACTATAAGATCAATTCAAAGGGATGAATAAATTATTAAGGATTCCACTCTGGTGAATAAATTTTTACGGATTCTATATAATAAATTGATGAAAATATGTCCATCATATAGGACTAATACATGTATGAGTCTGTCATTTATAATCTCAACAATATCTTGATAGCTGATGAGACTGAGAGAGTTCTATTTTTATGTTGAAAAAAATTGATAAAGATATGGTATATAAAGCTTCAAATGGATTGAAATATGTTGATCCTAAAAAGTATGAAGAGAAGGAAATTGATCCATAAGATTATATCATGAATTTGAATGAATTTATATCATTAATTTGAAGTGGTACTCAATAAGGAATAGGTACCTAAATGGATAAAATTCCATTTAAGTATTTCAATTATGGATATATCAGACATTTTTTTACCCAGTTTCCATGATAGAAATAACAGATGTGAGGAGGATGATAAAACCCTAAGATAATCAATAAGAAAAAAGGTTTCAATTAGTCAATGTGTAGTAAAATTAATTAGTTAAAAGGAAAAGGTCATTTCATCAAGTAAAAGTAATTTTATCTCAAAACACATTGTTACATATTTTGATAAAGAAAGTGAAGATGAATAATTTTATAATGATGAACAAATTAAATCATTCATTGTTAAATAAAATAAATTTCAATGCACCTAATAATTAAAGAATAAATAAATAAGGAACTATCTATAAGAAAATTGAAGATGGTGGGACAAAAATGTAATTAAAACCGTGGATATAAATTTTTGTAATTTTAAAACAAATAAACAATATTGAAAAATACAAGACAAATTTGAAGATGTAGAATGAACCTCCATATAAATTACTTGATAAATTAAATGATAAAGGGATTAATTATATTTAATATTAGTTCACAAATAATATTTTTCATCTTAATATAATCATTAGATACCAGGTAGAGATTATTTAGATCACTATTTATAATTTGGTTTCTAAGAATGGGGAGGTGAATGCACATGACGTGATGTTGGTTGATCATGAGACTTACATGAACAAAAATCACTTTGAGTTTCAAATTTTCATCAAGTAAGTTTCAAAGTGTTTTAAATTAGATGATAATGTTATTAGTTACCCTATGAAACTTTATAATTTTCTTATGCTACTACATGAAATTTTCATGGACACTCAAGCATGAAATAAAAATGGAGATGGATGTGAGAGGAAACAAAATAAGGTGATTACTTAACCAAAGAAGGTGAATAAACGCTTCATAATTAATGTGGTGGTGTTTCAAATTCTAAAAACAAATAGAAGTATAAGAAGTAGAGTGTTAAGGATAATCCTAAGTAAAAATAAAAATCAAATGAGGAATCTTTGAATATTGAGGATGTTTATAGGTTATAGTTGATTTCAAATAACAATGTAAATAAATAAAAAAAATGGAAGAATCATATGTTTAATATAGAATGTATTTCATTGAAGTAATATGTTGGTGTAATGATTCACTGAATAAATAGAAGAGAGCCCATGAATTAATGGGGGGTCATTCTGATGTTCTTAAAGGCTAGTTACGGAAACATCTAAAAGAGATGTTATAGTTTCATAATACCTTTACTACCCTTATGTAAACCTATTTGATTTTATAAAAACATGTCCATGATATCAACAAGTTTATATGAAGATCCTTTGTGTTGTATTTATTTTTAAAAATGGTTTTTTTACAACTAACCTTTTTTTGTAAAATAATGTTTTTGTTCTTTACAATCAGACCCAGTATATTAGAATGAGTTTTTTTTAAAAAATTGAATGTTTATAAGAGGAAAAAACTTTGAATACATTCTATAATAATGATAAGTCCATCATAAAGTTAAATTCCTTTGTAATTATGTTCCACTTGACTGACTCTAAGGAGAAATATCAGACTAAAACTAAGGAGTAAATTCAATCCGAATGACTCTGATGAATAATTTTAGATAATCAGATTCAAAAGAATTGAAGGTAGAAATTATTGATTTTTAGATGTTTTAATTTACCATAATCTTATAAAATAAATGGAATTTATTGGTTATAAAGTCATAATTATTCTGAAAATTTTGAATGAGGATAGTGATGTTAGAATTTATAAAGTTCTTAAAATTTATATCCAAAAAGCAGATGATGCTTTTCTGGTCATAGATTTCTCATAAATCATGATAAAGTCTCATGAAAAAATATTTTCAATAATTTAGGAAATTTAAGGTATTAGATTATATTTTATCGATTTCAAAAACCTATAAATAGAATTGTGGATCCCAATGTACTTGACAAAAAATTATTAAGAATTATTAATGTGTTATTGCTGATAAGGATTAAATAATTTCAATGTTTCTGAGTGAAGCTATCATTAGATCTAGAACATCGTAATTATTTTCTCCATCATAAGGAGAAATATTTCATAATGAAAGAAGTTAGCTAGATGTATCTAAGGAATATTCACCCAATAAATAGAAAAAACTTATCCATTAGGTCGGGGACATGCATATATTACTCAAAATGAATTCCTTACAGTGATAAAACATAAGAGATATCAATGTTTCTGATTCCAATCAATCAGAGGGAGATTAGTTATTAAAAGAAGTGAATACTCTAAAAGATTTGTGTTTAGTTGAGAAGAAACAAAGGAAGAGTTCATGTTTTCAATAAGATGAGTTGTGAGACTGATAAGTCATATGTAGAGGAAATTCGTCATTATGAGAAGAGAAATAAAGTCAGATCATAATGGGAAGAGAAAGAATTTCGGAACGAAATGAGAAAAGGAAGTTAGTGACATCAGATTTAATATAATGAAGTTAATTGAATTATAGATGAATAAGTTAATCAAATTAATTTTGATGATGTTACATTGGATAGAAGAAAAGTTATTATGTTCAAGAAGAAAAATTTCATAAAAACCAAGATAAGGTTTGATAGAGTCAAAAAGAAAGTTTAAATGTGAGTGATTTTCATTATTTTGAAATTTGAGTAAGTAAGAAAAGATTTTAAATTTCCAACCATGATTATTTTGATTCTACTATAAATAGAAGTAGAGTATATTATTACTTTGTAATCCTTTTTGTTGAGGGGAAAATGAAAAGCACAAGAAAGTTTAAATTAGAAGTTGAGGAAGAGTTATTTCCTAACTAAGACCTCATAAGATGGTCGTACTTCTAAATGGTTTGTTTACCAGACTAAATTGATCTAATATATGAGGATGTTATAGAGAATTTTAGTAGATTTTGAGTTGTTTAGATTAGTAATGGGTTCATCTAACTGATGTTCATGAAACTTAGGAACTTTTGTGGAGAAGATTGAATAGTGACTTTATATTTTTTTTAGCTCAAGTTTTTGTAAGAAAACATTGTAAAATGACAGGAGTTTGTTTAATCATTCTTATCGGGAGATAGAAGGTTTCAAATGGGAGTTGTAACAAGATTTATTCAGTTCTTCTTAATATTGAACATCCATATACCCATAAGAGTGGCTATGGAAAGGGCATATTTTCTCACATTGAGGTGGAACCCTATAAATCCTATGTTCTTTACATTCATTCCTACTTTTTAAAGAATGTGTGTTAGTAATTTTTTTTACAATGTTATAAAAATTAACATGTTTAAAGGGTTATGTTTTAAAAGTATTGAAAATTATAAAAAAGGGAACAAGTGATTCAACCCCCCATCTTTTTTGTTATTCTATCCTTTAGAAATTGAATTGGTATCAAATTAGAATGTTCCCTTGTTGATTCATTATCATGGAAATCTGAATTTTTTAAAGAGTAGATGAATTCATACATTTTATGGTAAAACTATTATGGATGGAAAATTAATATGATTACTTAATTCATATCTCTTATCCCAGATGTTTTTGATGCTCTACTATTGGTTTTCCACCAAATGAGATATATCAATCTATGACTTTTATTGATAAGAGAAATATAGATGTTGAAGGAAAGTCTAGAAATTCTATCCTTATGAGAATATTAAAAAATTATTATATGAAGGTTATGGATCTCAAAACATCCAAGAGTATGTAGGACAAGGTGGAATGTATTTTTGAATGGAATACTAAATTGAAGAAAAAAAGATACAAATTTGGAAAAGTAATTATAAAGACAAAGGAATGAGAGATGAAATACTATTGATGAATATTTAATTAGAGTAAATTATATTTTTTTCAACATTAGAGGATTTTTAAATTTCTAAGAAGTTTCTATAATTGGGAAGAAACTTATAAGAAACTATATTGATTGGTTTTATTCTAGAATTTCATCTTTAGAAGATAAAGATGATTTATCACTTGATGAATTGCATAACATTATTGTTTCTTAGGAAATTTTAAAAGCTCTAATGTTCAAAAAGAAAATGAAAGATGAAATGTATTTTGAATCTATGAAAAAAATGAAAATTCAAGATGTTAAAAAATATGATTATTGTGACTCCAATGAAAAGGAGTATGATAAACTGAATGAAAAAATCATGCCTCTTATATCCAATAACTATATAAGAGGATAGAGAAAATTATATAGGTAAACTTCCTCTCAAATGTTTTGACTATTGTGGAATCAGAAACATTTATATAAATTTCCCCAAGAATAAAGTTGTAGAATATCAAGAATATTCGAAGAAAAACCTAAATTGAAGAAGTTTGAAAAATGTTCTATAGAATAAATCTCATTGAATAAATATAAGAATACGTTTTCTAGAGATATAAGTAGTATGCTGAGTGATAATACAAAATTAAACACAACTAAGAACTATTCTTCATAAGATAAAAGTTCCAAAAAATTTAGAACATTAATTTCAAATGTTGAGAAAATAGAATTCTCCTCAAATAGTGAAGAAGAAGGTGGTGAAGAATCATACATAGAGCATCATCACAGAACATAACATTATTTCATGTCTTGAGTGAAATAAAACTCTAAATAAAGAAATCATAGTAATGAAGAATTATTTTAAATAAGCTCTTGAAGGAATAAAACATGGCATCAAGTAAGAGGAAGAATACATTTAGGAGATCATAAGATACAAGATTAGAATTTCTGAACAGGGAAACACTCTTAAAGATCTCAGTAAGAAGATAACATCCAAGGAATAAGTAGGCAACCAGTTTCAATAAAAACTTCTTAAGTCTAAAAATACCTAGAGGAAGATGAATGAAAACTTCAACAAATACATGGATACAAAATTTGAGTCTTCCAAAGTTTATTAGAAGGATCAAATCAAGAATATGGTGAAATCCTCACCCACCAAAAATAATGTTTCATCTGATTTTTCTAACATATTAGGAAGTGTTGCCAAATATTTAATGAAAAATAGATATGAGAAACCTATTTCATCTAAAAAAGTTGAAAATATTTCTCAGAAGAAGTTATGGGGGATACATAGAGTATTTTAGAAAATAAAGAAGTTATCAGCATCAACAAATTATCTGAATATAATGTTTTCACGTCAATATAAAATCAATATTTGATGATTTTTTGGTTCTATGGAATATATGGGCATTGGGATTAAGGTTTTTATCATAAGTTATTACTTTTTGAAATAAGGATTTAATAGATTAAAGGAAATATTCCTAGTAAAATGAGTATCTTTCCTAGCCCAAAATATGTTAGAAAAGAAAAATCTCAAGAATATAGAAACCTTTCAAAAAAATCAATTTTAATTCCTTAGATAAGTTTATAAAAGTTGTGATCCAGCTGGCCATTATGCTAAATGATTTTTGAAACTCCTTATGAAACAAGTTCCATATGGTAGAAATGAAAAGGATGTTGGAAAAAAGAAATTTGAGGAAAGAGATTTTATTGTTGAGATTACTTTGAAACCATGTAGAAGAAAAACCCCATGTATAATTTATAGTGTTTGTTCATTACATATGTAAGGAGATAAAAAATCATGAAACATATTGATAGTCATTATAGAGAAGAAGTTACCTTTGGAAATGATAGTTCCTTAAAAAAATGTAATCAGAGTGGATGAGATTGAAACAGAAAAGTTGAAATCTAAGGAAGTTTTATTTATTGATTGGAAAAACTATAACATACTTCGTGTAAGTACACATTGTGATGATGGAAAAGAAGTGATTTTCAAAAAATATTCTTGTATCTCTAGAAGTGTGAAATATGGAAAAGTTATCACACAAGAAGAAAGAACCAGTGGTAGTATTTCCCAAATTGGAGAGTTTAATAAATATTTTTACTTGAGTGCTGAAGATGAAAAAAAATTGTGGAACCGAAGACTTGGGAACCTTGTGTAGAAAAAAATGAACAAAAATTATAATGTTTATGCTGTACGTTATTTTCTATCATTGAAAATAAGAAATAAATATGTTTTTGTTACTTGTTAGAATGGGAAAATGACTAAAAAAATTCAAAAGGGAGTTGAGATTCAATCTACCCGACCTTTTGATTTCATTCATTTCGATTTATATGGACCTAAGAGACATCAATAAACAAAAGGATATTTATAATTTATCACTTTTATTGATCATTTCAGTCAGATGAGATATACAATGTTTATGGAACCAAATTTAGAGGCTATGGAAATGTTCAGGTTTGTTAGAAAAATTAGTTGAGAATGAAATTATGTTTTATATAAAGATGTTGGGAATAGATTATGGTACTGAATTTATAAGAAATAATTTTAAAATTTATCTAAAAAATCATAGTATCAAACATTAGTATAATGATCCCTATACTCGACAAAAAATGGAGTTTCAGTAAGAAATAATTGAAGTTTGGTGGAAATGGGATGAATTGTGCTAGTCGAATACAAACATTCAATGTTCTATTGGAGAGAAGATGTTAAAACTGTTGTTTGTGTTCAAAACCGAAACATTTTGAGCCTATAAACCAACATAAATTCTTATTAAATACTATATAAAAAAATTCATTGAAGTACTTACTTTTTTTTTGAATTCCATGTTTACTTAAAACCAGGAATACAGATCTAGGGAATTTTAATGAGAATGATGAAGAATGAATTTTTATAGGTTATTTATCCAATGGAAGAAGTTATAAGTGTTGGAAGAAATGCTTCAAAAATTTGTGGATACATATGATGGGAAAGGAATTTAAAATCAAAACACCTTAAAAAAATTTCTTGAGAATACTAATGAAGATAAACTTTTGATTTCAAATGATAGTGAAAATTATTCAAAACATCATTACCAAGATTTATGTGGTGAGGAAACATTAGCTGTAAGAGAAACTTTTAAATTTCCTACCTTATAAAAACACATTGAGTCTGGAAAAATTATTATGAATCGGAAGGCTCGAGTTCAGACCAGAAGAAAGAAATTTTTACATACCAAGTAAATAAAGAATATGAAATTTTCATATTTATTAATATTTGTGAATTAAATATTAATTTTAATTTAATGGGGATTCTATGTTAGATGGCGTACCTAACACACAACAATGGGTTTCTTTGAAAACTTACGTTGCACACAACATTGAGTTATACTGAAAAATAATATATTATTATTATTATTTTAAATGGTAGTTAACGCCCTTACATTGTAATGGAGGGAATTAACAGAACGATCTAGAATATTATTATACAAGTTTGTTAACTTTTTTTACATTTATCCAATAAATTTTAGAGGCTTAAAATAAGAAAGAATCTGATTTTAAGCATAAATACTCTAATATTCTTTAATAGGTCATTTTACCTCTTTCTGATGGAGAAACCTTTTTAAATATAATTTTTGACACTTTTATATGTTTATTTGAAAAAATAAAATTCTTCTTTAGATAGAGACATAAAAATTTACTTTGGATTAAATTTCGGTATTTTTTGATGATATTCATTTCTTTAATTAATAGTGAAAAATACTGTATTGTAATTCAAAACTGCCTTTTAATATAATTTATTTATATGGATAGATTATCTTTATAATTGGGTTTAAAGTGTAATTAGATTATATTTTTACTATTTAATCAAATTTTGGTAATTGGAAGTAGTTTCACTTTGAAATTGGGAATAAACAAGAGTCAATCTTTTGATAATTATTATTTCTTAAAAACATTCTTTTTTTTTGACAACAATAATTAATTTTAAATTAATTTCTATAACTTCTATTTTTTTAATTTGGAAAAATGTATTCCATATTTATAATCAGGAGGTCCAAATTTTGTAAATATGTAACTTTTATTTTTAGACATTATGATAATTTACTTTAGTAAATATTTTATTAACCATGCATAAAGGGTAAATATAGAAAATAAGGGTAAACAAATATTATTATAATAATATTAAATTACCCTAACATATGTCCTAATCCTATTGGTTGATACATGTCCAACCATGGGCATTCTTAGGTTGATTTTGGGACCCCATGGAGCCACATGGGAGTGATAATGACACTTTATATTAATTAATTTAAAGTAAAGACAAAAATGACATAAACATATATCTTTTAGTAAAAAAATTTTATATGGGGTTATATAAGTTATATATTATACTATAAAAATTCATTTTAAATCCAAAAATATTTCCAACATCATGGTATTTTATTTATAATTTTAGACCTTAAATAAATAAAATTGTTTATGACACAATGATGATGTAGTGATTACCTTATTAATGAATAATTTAAAAAAATGAGATTATTAAATTTAAAAAAAATATCGAAAAACTATAAATTCTTATTGGATGATTTTATTTTGAACAATATTCCTCTTATATTAAAATTTAATAATTTTTGTACCTTTTGAAACTGAGAATCATTTTATAATAAAATAATAATTTCAAACTTTTCTAAAGAGCTAATCCTCCCCCTTCTAAAATGCCACGACTTCTAACCCATTACACACACTTCTCAAGCCCCTTGGATCATCCAACCTCTACTAAAATAATCTCACAACATCCTTCTATTCCTCCTAGAAGCCTTACCTTAAGAAGAATGCACTTTAAGAAATCCTTTTGGTTCAAACCAAATGGTGTTACCCGATTTAAAGGTAACATCTTCCATCAAGTTCTCTTCTTTCATTTTACATCTCCAACCCCATAAACTCTCTTTATTCCATTATTTTATAACGAAACTAGTATCCTCAAGATAATTGGATGTTTTTATGTTTAGGATTATAACTAAACTTACACACATCTCTATCTAATGGGTATAGAACTTACTGTTTTTGTGGACGACGAACTACTACCTCATGAAATGATGGTTGTTCAATATTCTCTTACCACCTATTATGGTGGACATTAAGATGGAAATATATTCATATGTGATATATATTATATTTATATTATCTCTCTCTATATATATTTTTCATTTATATCATACCTTTATGGTTTCCATAATGGTTAAATACAATAATTTCATTTGAGGAAGTGTGGACTACCGACCCCTCAAAGTGATATGAATCATTCATGCCATACATGTAAAGTATAAAGGATGGAGTTAATGAAATTATAAGTGATATTATAATAAAATTATAATATACCTATGTATCATTAAGTTTTCATTCCATTAAATATGAAATAGAAATTAAAGTAGCGTTCATGCGTACGTACGGCTTACCATCTCCATGAATAGTGCATTTCATTTCTTATCTCTAAATGTTATGTACTGTTATAAATACATATATATACTAGATATATATGATATATATGATATCTAAATTAGTAATATAATTATGGAGATAATGTAATTTTGACCACCGGGGCAATTTGTGATTATAATAAGTTCATTTTTGACTGAAGTACCAAATATCAACAAAATGACCGTTATTGAAATAAATTATTTTGTAATGTTTATAAAATGGTAATAAGATGATACAAAAGGAATAATAAACATGAAAAATGATCTGAATAAAGTATAAATTAACTTTTGTTTATTATTCAGGATATTAAAGAATGAACGAGTCAAGTCGTACACAAATTAAGGGACTTCATCTCAATCTTCATTCATTGAGGAATATTTTGATTTATACACGTCATTATACAGTGTATAAACCCCTTTTACTTTTAATTTCAATTCAAAGGGAATATTTTTTCTAAGTATCGTTTTAGTAAACGAAAAAAAGGAATGTTTCTTTTTAAATTATGCGGTGACAACGACCATTCTGCTGCCGCAAGTATTATTTGATCTTTGGCCTCCTTAACAAGATGTAGTGTTTTTTTAAAGGAGGATAAATAAAATATACCATTTTTTCATATTTTGGTATTGAAAATGGTTTTGAGAAAGCATTAATTATTTCAATATCTTTAAATGATATTTTGTGATTGAAATATGGAAATGTTATCTTTCCTTTATTCTTGTTTTATGTGTTATGATTATGTTATTCATCTTGGGAATTGTTCACATATACGAGTGGTTTCATGATAAACCTATAGAGGGTGATCTTGAGATAACTCTTCAATGCATTGGGTAATGTGATAGAGGTAAATGTTAATGTTTCTCTTATGAGATTTAGGGAATTTACTGTGATGGGTATTCCAAATATAACTCCCTACGTAGCTATGAAATCTACAATGTAAGTATGTTATGTATGCCACAAGCTACCTTTATGATTTATGATTTCTATGTGTTACTCATAAATCATATGATTTCATGAGTTATTTTTAGGAGATTATGCTTGGTATGTATTGATGGAATAATGTTTTATTTCATTATTTTATAGTCTTTATTGAGCTTTTTATACTCATCTCAAGTTTTTGAAATGTTTTATAGGACTTAATGATGAATAGGGTCAAGGATGTGACCAAGGAAAAGTCATGCTGTCTAAAACATTGAACTAGACATGACTCTTTTTGTCAAAATTTTTACTTTATGAAAAAAATGGATGATGAGTAGAAGTGTCTACTGGTAATATTCAAGTTGTTATGTATATGTTATGACCTAATTCTCTAAATATATAAAACTGAAAAGATCCTCAATTTGAATTATTAACTTAATTCAATATTATGTAATGTTTAAGGCTGGGTCCTTATAGTTGCTATCACCAGTCAGCTTAAACAACTTTAGAAGTTAGGATACTGTTAAATTAATATCCCTAAATTTTTATTACTTTATGGTAAAATATAAATGATATAGCATTTACAGATTACCAAGTTTATTCACCTAAGATATTTTTGTGTTCAGAATGGTTTTAGGTAGAGGAATCAAGGTATCTATGATGGGACGGCATTAAGAGAAAATCGAACATACAAATCAGAAACCTGAGATGGTTTGAATCAGAACTAAACAGTTTTATGTAGTGATGGAACAGTTGACTAAGGATATAAATGGTGGTGGTTTCCATGCATGAGGTTAGCCAATTAAACCACATAGGAACATTTCTATAGTGTATAATTTCATAAGGCAACGTCCCCATCATTCAATGGATCATCTGAAATTTTGAAATCTCAAGAGTGGATCAAAGCACTGGAGAAGATTTTCAATGTTATGGGGGTCCATAACATCAAAAGGTTAGTCTCGCTGTTTATCGTTTTGAAAGTGAAGCCAATCAGTGGTGTTCGATGGTTAAAAATATCTGGGATAGTGAGAAGATTGATCCTCTTGATTGGGATGATTTCAATTGTATGTTTCTTGAGAAATATTTTTCATAAGGTGGTTCATCTTAGGATGGAAAAAAAATTCATGGAATTGAGGCATGAGGATGACTCAGTGGCTGATTATCAAGAAAAATTCACTAGACTGGAAAGTTATGAATTATATTTCATACGAGATCTTGATAGTTAAATTAATCGTTTTTACTCAATATTAAATCCAATGTATCAAAGGGTTTTATCATCTCATGAGTTAAAAAGTTATGAAAAAACTAATTCGATGTGCGGAGAAGGTGGAAATGGACTTTGTCGATGATCAGGTGTTCCTTGACAAACAACAGAATAAGAGGTTGAGGTGGTAATCGAAATGGAAGTACTCTTCAAAAAATTTTGATGGTAAGAAACTTAAGTTTATAGTTTGTGAAAATTGTGGTAAAAAACATGCTAGGGAATGTCTTATGAATTCTGGTTAGTGCTACCGATTTGTTAAAATGGGAAATAAGGCTCATAATTGCACTGAAAAATATCAGGGTATTGGGAAGATAAAATATGATTTACATTCAGTAAAATGTTTTAAGTGGAATGAAATTGGTCATTAAGAAATTGAGTGTCCAACGAAGAACTCAACTGAGGGAAACCAGTCGGACTACAAGTAGAAAGTGGTGGTGAAATCTTTTGTGACTACTTCAGCAGATGTTGGTCCATCGAATAAAGTAGTATCAAGTACATTGTTTGTTTATTTAGATTATGAAAATGTGTTGTTTGATTCCGGGACTACACATTCTTTCATTTCTGAAAAATTTTCTATTAAACTGGAAATTTCATCTCATGATATAAATCCTAATATTATGGTAAAAACACCAGGAGGAAATGTTGAGACAAAAAGAAATTATAAAAACCTTCCCATCCTTATGTGGAGAAAGAATCTACCTACAAACCTTATTGTTTTTCCTCTAGTAGAGTTTGAAGTTATTTTAGTTATGGATTGGATTTCTGTTTATCATTATAAGATTGAATGTAGAGATAAAGAGGTTTCTTTTTAGAAATAGTTGCAGTTTTTGTACAAGAATTAGCCCTTACTTTTGATAACATATCAGGAAGATGAGAATATAGTACAAGATAGGAATGAATAATACTATACACATATTGTTGAAAATAAAGGAACTGTTCAGATTAATGATGTGTTAGTAGTAAATGAGTACCTTAATTTTTTTCCTCATGAGTTTCTGGGTACAATTCCTGCTCGGGAAGTTGAACTTATTGTTGAATTAGTTCCTAATGCTATGCCAATTTCTAAACCCCCTTATCTAATGGCTCAAATTGAAATTTCAGAGTTAATGAATAAATTGCAGGAATTATTAGATAAAGGATTAATTTGACCTAGCACATCACCATGGGGTGCTCCTATCTTGTTTGTTAAAAAGAAAGACAGTCTAAAGAGACTTTTCATTGATTATAGAGCATTGAATAACATCACAATTAAGAACAAGTATCCTTCGCCTCATATCGACGATTTGTTTGATCAGCTCCAGGGAGCTCTGCATTTTTCGAAGATTGATTTGAGGTCGGGGTACCATTAGTTGAATGTAAAGGAAGGATCCATTCCGAAGACCGCATTTCTTACTAGATATGGCCATTATGAATTTTCAGTTATGCATGTTGGGTTAACCAATGCTCCTATTGTATTAATGGATCTTATGAATAGAATTTTCCGTGAGTTCTTGGATAAGTTTTTGGTTGTGTTTATTAATGATATTTTTGTTTATTCTAAAAGTAAAGAAGATCATGATAGTCATTTAAGGGTTTTCTTGAAAACCTTAAAAGGAAATAAACTATATGGGAAATTTAGTAAGAGTGAGTTTTGGTTACAATAAATTTCATTCATTGGTCACATTGTTTCAAAAAATGGAATAATTTTTTATCCTTCTAAAACAAAATTTGTTGAAGAATGGACAAGAACCCCAAATATAAATAAGATCCATAGTTTTCTTAGTTTAGTAGGTTATAACCAGAGTTTTGTTGAAAAAATTTAATGGTTATCTTGCCCACTGACTAGGTTAACTCCGAAAGGTGTTAAGTTCATTTGGACAAAAGAATGTGATGATTGTTTTCAATAATTGAAAAAAAGATTGGTGAATGCTCCAATTTTGCAATTACCTTCTAGAGATGGAGAATTATTTATCTACTGTGATGCTTAGTTGAAAGGACATAGTTGTTTTCTTATGAATAATGATCAAGTTTTTGCTTATGCTTCACGTCAATTGAAACCTCATTAGTTAAATTACCCTGCACATGATTTGTAATTAGCTGCTCTTTTTTTTTGCTTTAAAAATTTTGAGGCATCATTTGTATGAAGTAAAGTGTGAAATCTATACCAATATCAAAAGTTTTAAATATATATTCACTCAGAAGGAATTAAACATGAGATAGAGAAGATGGCTAGAATTAATCAAGTATTATGATTGCATGATTCATTAGCATCCATGAAAGGAAAATAAAGTGGTTAATGCTTTGAGTCAAAAAAGTAATTCTACATTAACATTGCTATATTTGGAACACAATCCTTTGATTAAAGATTTGATGAACTTTGGAATAGAATTTTTTGTTGTGGGAAATTCCTCTAATTTGTTTTAGGTGTTAGTGAAATCATCTCTATCGGACAGAATTAAGAAAGCATAGAATGAAGATAGTGAGTTGAAGAAAAAGGTAAAATTGGTTCACAAAGGTAAGTTTCCTAAATTTAACATTTATAATGATTGTATTTTGATATTTGGGAATAGATTATGTGTGATTTTCGATTCACAATTGAAGAAAGAGTTATTACGTGAAGCTAATAGTTCTCTATTTTCAGTTCATCCTGGATTTACTAAGATGTATAGAGATCTTTGGGAGTATTACCAGTGGGATGGAATGAAAAGAGCTATTACTGACATTTCTGTGATGTGTTTGACTTTTCACTGGGATAAAGCAGAGCGGTAGTTATAGAAAGGGTTTCTTTAGTATTTATCAGTGCTAGAGTAGAAACAGGAAAATATATCCATGGACTTCATTGTGGGATTACCAAATACATCTCGAGGTAATAATGCAATTTGGGTTATTGTTGATCGATTGACTAAATCTTCTGATTTCATTCCTCTTCGAGATACTCTATATCTAGATCAACTTTCTAGATTGTATGTTAAAGAGATAGTTAGGTTTCCTAGAGTTCCCCTCTCTATTGTATATGATCGTGATCCCAAGTTTAATAATAACTTTTGGAAAGGCCTTCATAAGTTGTTGGGTATTGAATTAAATTTTAGTATAGATTTTCATCATCTATCATATGGGCAGTCAGAATGAAAAATTCAGACCTTAGAGGATATGATACATGCTTGTTCAATGGATTATCAGGGATGTTGGGACAAACATCTTTATTTGGTTAAGGTTTCTTATAATAATAGTTTTCATTCCGGTATATAGATGGCCCCATTTGAGGCATTATATGGGAAGTGGTGTCGAAATATAGTTTTTTGGGATGAATTAGGTGAAAGGAAGTTGATGGGACCAGAATTGGTAGAAGAGATGGAAAAAAAGGTTCAGTTGACTCAAAAAAACATGAGAACGGCTCAGAGCAGGCAAAAAATTTATGCGAATAATCAGGGGAAGGATCATTCTTTCAAGGTTGGTGATCATGTTTTTCTCAATGTTTCTCTATGGAAAAGTGTTATGCGTTTTGGTAAGAAGATAAAGTTGAGTATGAGGTTCATTAGACCTTATGAAATCCTAGAGAAAGTTGCATTAGTTGCCTACAGAGTGGATTTACCTCTAAGTTTATCCCAAGTACACAATGTTTTTCATGTTTCAATATTGAGGAATTATATGCCGGATCTATCTCATGTTTTGAGTCTAGAGGTAGTTCAGTTGGAAGAGAATATTTTATATGAGGAACAACCAGTCCAGATTCTTGAACAAAAAGAGAAAGTGTTGTGGAATAAGCTAATACATCAGGTAAAAGTTTTTTTGGAAAAACTATATGGTTGAAGAGTCAACGTGGGAATCTGAAAATGATATGAGGGATAAATACCCACGTTTATTTGATGAATGAATTAAATTGTGAGGACACAATTTCAAAAAGGGTGGAAGGATGTAACATCAAAGGTTAATAAAGAATATTGAATTTTCATATTTATTAATATTTGTGAATTAAATATTAATTTTACTTTTAAGGGGTTTCTATTTTTGAAGGATTACCTGATACGTAACAACGAGTTTCTTTGAAAACATAAGACACACACAGCGTTGAGTTATACCGAAAAATAATATAACAATATTGTTATTTTAAATTTTAGTTAACACCTAGACATTCTAATGGCAGGAATGAATAGAAATGACTACAATATTATTATACATGTTTGTTAAATAATTTTACATTTATCCAATAAATTTTAGAGGCTTAAAATAAGAAAGAATCTGATTTTATGCATGAATACTCTAAAATTCTTTAAAAGGTCATTTTATAGCCTTTTAATGGAGAAAAATTTTCAAATATAGTTTTTGTAACTTTTATATTTTATATTTGACAAAATTAAAATTTTCTTTAAGATCAGGACATCAAAATTTACTTTGGTTGAAATTTTGGTTTTTTTCAGATGATGTTCATTTTTTTAATGAATAGTGAAAAATATTGTATTTTAATTCAAAAATACCTTTTAATCTAACTTATTTATATGGATAGATTATCATTTTAATTGGTTTTAAAGTTTAATTAGATTATATTTTTACCATTTAATCCAATTTTGTTCATTGGAAGTAAATTTTCTTTGAAATTGGACATAAACAAGTGTCAATATTTTGATAGTTATTATTTCTTAAAAACAAGGTTTTTGTTTTGACAACCGGAATTAATTTTAAATTAATTTATGAAACTTTTGTGCTTTGACTTTCGAAAAATGGATTCCATATTTGGAACTAGGATGACCTAATTGTGTAAATAGGTAAATTTTGTTTTTAGACATTATGAACAATTACTTCAATAAATAATTTATTTACCATGGTTAAAGGGTAAATATCGTAAATAAGGGTAAAAAACTATTATTATAATAATCTTAAATTACCCTAACATGTATCCTAATCCTATTTGTTGGTATATTTCCGACCATGGGCATCCTTGGGTCGATTTTGGGACCCCATGGAGCCACATGGGAGTGATAATGACACTTTATACTAATTAATTTAAAGTAAGGGAAAAATGACATAAACATATATCTTTTAGTAAAACAATTTTTACATGGGGTTATATAAGTTATATTTTCGACTATAAATATTATTTTTAATGATAAAAATATTTCCTACATCATTGTATTTTATCTTTAATTTTTATACTTCAAATAAATAAAATTATTTTTGACACAATGATGATGTAGTGATTACCCTATTAATGAATGATATAAATAAATGAGATTATAAAATTTAACATAAAATATTGAAAACCTGTCCAATTATTATCGGATGATTTTATTTAGAACAATATTCATATTATCTTCAAATTTAATGTGTTTTGGACATTTTGAAACCAATAATCATTTTATAATAAAATAATTCTTTCAAACCTACCTAAAGAGCCCCTCCTCCCCCTTATAAAAGGCCACCTCCTCTAACCTAATACACACAATTATCAAGCCCCTTGGATCATCCAACCTCTAATCCAATAATCTCCCAACATCCCTCTCTTCCTCCTAGAATCCTTACCTTAGGCAGACGGCACTTCAAGAAAGCCTTTTGGTTCAAACCAATGGGTGTTACCTAATTTAAAGGTAACGTCTTCCCTCAAGTTATCTTCATTTATTTTACATCTCCAACCCCATAATCTCTCTTTATTAAATTATTTTATAACCACACCTGTATCCTCAACATACTAGTATGTTTTTATGAGAAGGATTCAGACTACACTTACACACACCTTCATCTAATGGGTATAGAATATACTGTTTTTGTGGATGGCGAACTACTACCTCACCAAATGATGATTGTTTAATCTTCTCATAAAACATCTTATGGTGGCCATTAAGATGACACTATATTTATATGTGATATATATTAAATTTTTATAGTCATTATTATTGGGTATTTTTCATTTATAACATACCCTTATGTTTTCCATAATGGGTAAATATGATAATTTCATTTGAGGAAGTGTGAACTACCGCCTCCTCAAAGTGATATGAATCTTTCATGCCATAATAGGAATGTAGAAAGGATGGAGTTAATGAGATTATATATGATATTATACTATAATTATATTATACCTATGTATCATTATGTTTTCATTCCATTAAATATGAAATATAAATGAAAGTAGCGTTCATGCGTACGTACGACTTACTGTCTCTATGAATGGTGCATTTCATTTCTTATCTCGAAATGTTATATACCGTTATAAATACATATATATACTAAATATAAATGATATATATGATATCAAAATCATGAAAATAATTCTTTATATAGTGGAATTTTTACCACAGTGACAATTTGTAATTATAAGAAGTTCATTTTTGACTCAATTACCAAATATCGACAAAACGACTGTTATTAACATAAATGATTATTTAATGTTTATAACATGGTAATAAGTGATATAAAGGGAATAATAAACATGAAAATGGTTCTGAAGAAAGTATAAATTAATTTTAGTTTATTATTTAGGAGATTAACGAAGGAACGAGTCATGCCATACATGAGTTAAGGGACTTCGTCTCAATCTCCTTTAATTGAGGCATATTTTGATTTATACATGAATTTATATGGTCTATAGATGTAACACCCCAGGTAAATAAAGAATATGACATTTTTATATTTATCCCTATTTGTGAATAAAATGTTAATATTAATTTAAAGGGAACTCTATGCTCGATGGCTTACCCAATACGCAACAACGAGTTCCTTTGAAATCTTACGTTGCACTCTAATAATAAAATAATTTTATTTTAAATGTTAGTTAACACCTAGACATTGTAATGACGGGAATGAACAGAACTAAATAAAAAATTATTATATATTTTTGTCAAATATTTTTACTTTTTACAATAAATGTTAGAGGATTAAAAATGCGAATGAATCCAATTTTAAACGTAAACATTCTAATATTCTTTAAAAGGTCGATTAACCGCCTTTTGATGGGGAACCTCTTTTAAATCCACTTTTTGACAATTTTATGTGTTATATTTGAAAAAATAAAATTCTTCTTTAGAATCGGGACATCAAAATTTACTTTGTGTAATTTTTGATATTTTTCCGATAAAGTTCATTTTTTAATGAATAGTGAAAAATGTTGTATTTTAATTCAAAACCTATTTTTAATCTAATTTGTTTATATGAATAGATTATATTTTAAATTGGTTATAAAGTGAAATTAGAATATATTTTTACCATTTAATCCAATAGTGGTCATTGGAATTAATTTCTCTTTGAAACTGGACTTAAACTAGTGTCAATCTTTTAATAGATATTGTTTCTTAAAAACACGCTATTTGTTTTGACAGTGGGAATTAATTCTTAAATAAATTAATGAAAATTATATGTTTTTAATTTTTTAGAATAGTAATCAGTTTTGAATTCGGAATATCAAAAATAGCTTAGGGTGAATTTTTGGTATTTTTCTGAAAAAAATCAATTTTTGATGAATAGTGAAACCAGTAAGTGGTAGTTTAAAAACTGATTTTTCATTTAAATGAAACCTTACCACTTCTGTGATTTGAATTTAAAAAATCCAACATACATGGTTGTCATTAAGAAGTAAAATTTGGTTTAATGAGATTAAAATAATTTTTTGGTGAATATTAACTTTTATGTTTTAATAGCGATTAGAGGTAATTAGTGTAATTTAATGTAAAAATAATATTTTAATAATATGAAATGACCTTGACACATGTACTAACATTATTGGATGAGTCATGTCCGACCAATAAAATCCATGGGTCAACTTGGGGACCCCATGGAGCCACTTTGGAAGGAAAATGACATTAATACCTTTTTATTTAAAGTTAAAATTAAAATGTCACAAACATGTGTTGTTTTACTAAAATTTATTTTACATGGGGTTATACAAGTCATATTTTTGACTATAAATATTCATTAGAAAGATAAAAAGATTTCGTACATCATGATATTTTTTTATAATTTTTAGACACTAAATAAATTAAATCATTGAAGACACCATGATGATGCAGTGATTACCTCATTCTTTATTGATTTAAATAAAATGAAAAGATAATGTAAAATCTAAGACCTAAACTTGTCAAAAACCTATTGTGTGGGTGGATTTAGAAACATTATCACCTTATCCTTTACCACCTTACAAACACCTATAAAGCCTTTGGCTCGGCAAACCCCTGCCCATCTCATCTCTTTACATCCCTATCTTCATAAATGAAGCCTCAACTTTGGATGAATGCTCTTCAAGAATACCTTTTGGTTCAAACCAAGAGGAGTTACCTGATTTGAAGGTAATGTCTTCACTTGTGTTTTTTTGTTTTATTTTGCTTCTCCAACCCCCTAAACTCTTTTTATTACTTTTTTTTGTAACAACAACAATATATTAAATATACTAGGATGTTTTTATAAGAATGATTTGAGCTACACTTTCACACACCTCCGTCTATGGTTAAAGAACATACTGTTTCTATGGATGGCGAATTACTGCCTCACGAAACAATGATTGTTCAATATTCTTTTAACACCTTCAAAGTTGTCCATTAATATGTAACTACATTTATATATGATATATAATATTTTTATGTTTTCCTTAAGCTTCTGTATTTTTCATTTATGGCATACCGTTATGGTTTCCATTATGGGTAAACGCGATATCTTCATTTTAGGAAGTGTGGACTACTTCCCCCTCAAACTAATTTGATTCGTTAATGCCATATGTGGGACGTATAAAGGATCGAATTAATGGTATTACATATGATATCCTACTGGAATTATAATATACCTTTATATCATTATTATTTCATTCCATTGAATACAAAAAAAAATTAAAGTAGCATTCATGCGTATGTACAGCTTACCGTCTCCATGAACAGTACATTTCATTTCTTATCTCCAAATGTTATGTACTATTATAAGTACATATATATAATGGATATATATTTAATATATTAAATCTAAATGATGGATATCATTCTGGAATTATAATATATATATCTATCATTTTGTTTTAATTCCATTAGTATGACAAAAAATGAAAGTAGCGTTCATGCGTACGTACGGCCTACCGTCTCCATGAACGGTGATTTTAATTTTTTATCTCCAAATGTTATGGAATAGTATAAAATTAATATATACTGGATATATGTGATATTTAAAAAATCAATACTATTCTGGATATGATTTACCTATATCTACATGGAAAATTCTTTTCCAACAAGTTCAATTTTTAATCATGTACCAAACATCGACAAAAACGTCTGATATGAACTCACTTTATTAACCAATTTTTCTAACATTATAATATGTGATATGAACTGAATAATAATATTTAAAGGAGTTCCTTAAGAAATTATAAATTGACCAAATTTTATTATTCAGGATATTAAAGAACGATCGAGTCATGTCGGACACGGGGTAAGGGATCCTACCCCTCTCTTTCTTTTTAAGTACACTCTTTTATGTCATTCCTTTTAAGATCATCTTTCTTATGATTGGGATGTTATTTTATATTAATCATACTGTAATGTTTATGTTCATATGATGAGACACCCTATTTTCTCTCATCAATCCATTTTGGATGTTTTGAGTGGTGCCGTTATGCTGCCGAATTTTCATAAGGGATCCTACCGCTCTATTTATTTTTAAGTACACTCTTTTATGTCATTACTTTTAAGCTCATATTTATTATGATTGGGATGTTCTTTTATATTAATCCTACTGTACTTTTTATGTTCATATGATGAGAGACCCTATTTTCTCTCATCAATCCATTTTGGAAGTTTTGAGTGGCGCTGTTAGGCTGCCGAATTTTCGTAAGGGATCCTACCTATCTATTTCTTATTAAGTACATTCTTTTATGTCATTTATTTTAAGATCCTCTTTATTATGTTGGGGGATGTTATTTTATATTAATATTACTGTAATTTCTATGTTCATCTTATGAGAGACCCTATTTGATTTCATCAATCCATTTTTTTGGAAGTTTTAAGTGGTGTCGTTAGGCTGCCGAGTTTTCGTAAGGGGTTTTTCATCTCACTTTTATTCCCGTGGGATTTATGATACATTTGACACCATTTCCTTTGAGTGGTATATTTACTGCCCATTATTATTCTCTTTGTGTAATATACTTTCATTTATGAGTATTTACATCGATGTTGTGTAGTCCTTTTTTCATGGTGTGTACATTTCGAATGTTACCCAAATCGGTAAGGGAACCTTTCACCCTCCTCTTTTTAAAAGAATTATTTTGTTATGTATTTTAATTTACATATTATTATGTTGGGATATGTTATTATATATCCTTATTTATGTAAAATTTATTTCCAAGTGATGAGATACCCTTTTTTGTCTCATCAACTCATTTTCTGAATTTTAAGGTGACACCGTTAGGCTGTCGAATTTTACCAAGGGAACTTCTTAACCCAATTTTGATTTATTTGGGTTCAACATGTAGTTATTGAATATGTCATCCTTTGAATATGTGTGAATGGCCTTTTATTGTTTTAAAATTAATTTCCACTTATATTGGGTGTATTTATATTTTTCACACATAATTATGAGATTGATTTATCCTTAATTTAAGGATACCTTCTTTATAATGGATTTCATCTCATTTTACATTTCTATTGAGACTTCATTTTTGTTATGCACCAGTTCACTATTATATGGTGTATATACTTTCCTTTGGAATATTATATCATGAATCCATTTATTCTCATGATATTATAAAGTTTTGATTAAATGCTATTCCTCAATTATTGTATTCAAGTGTCTCTCATTTTGTTAAAAATCCTTTGACTAAAATATCGTTTTAAATGTTTAAATGATTTATTCTTATAAATATTTCTCATTAATATCCATGTTTTCAAAATGGTTTTAAGGATTTATTTATATGGATATTAATGGTTTAAAATGTTAAAAGCTTAAAGGTGGTGTGGGACACTTTGATTCAAAAATATCTTTATTAAATGTTTTAAATGGATTTGAAAATGGGTTTTAGAATGGATTAATTATTTCAATATCTTAAAATGTTATATTGTTATTGAAATGTGGGAATGTTATCTTTCCTTTATGCTTAAGTAATATGCTATGATTATGTTATGGTTCTTGGGCATTGTTTATGAAGACAGGTGGTTCCGTGATAAACTAAGGGCAGGTGAGCCCGATATAGCTCTCCAATGCATTGGGTAACACGAAGGAGATAAAAATTATGGTTTCTCTGAAGAGATTTAGGGAATATACTGTGATGGGTATTCCAAATGTAACCAAAAGGGTTACTCCCTACATAAGAATGTTATGAATGCCTCAAGTTACCTTCATGCCTTATGATTTATATGTTTTATTCATGATTTGATGAGGAATGTTAAAGTACTTATGTTTTATGAGTAAAGTATGATTTCATTGATTCTTATGTATACATGTACTCATGTTTCCTTTCCATATTTTTATATCCCTTACTGAGCTTTTTATGCTCACCCCAAGTTTTTTTCAAATGTTTTTCATAGGACATAAAGTTGAATTGGGTCAAGGATGGGATCAAGGAAATGTCAGGCTGTCTAAAACATGAAACTAGACATGTTTCTTTTTAAGAGTTTTTATTTTATGGAAACGTAGTAGAAGTGTCTACTTTATAATCTTTTGAGATGTAATAGTTATGTCCTAATTCTCTAAAACCCAAAACCTGAAAAGATCCTCAATGCGTATTCTTGAAATATCTCAAGATTAAGTAATGTTTAAGGCCGGGGCCTTATAGTTGGTATCAGAGGTCGGTTTAGATAACTTTAGAGGTTAGGGTATTCTTTAAGCATAAGTGACTTTCCCATAATGGCTAGGATTTCAGAAAGAGTTATAGTTTTTAGATAAAGTGAATGAGTAATTATATCTTAGTGTTTATCTTCCTCATTAGTACATGATAATTTTGTTGATATACTCACACTAACATTTATGGTTTTAGTAAATGGATGGATCTAGCAGGCACCAAAGTGACAATGGGTTTGAAGGAAACTGTGGTGGTTCTCTGATTAAGAAACCGGATGAAATGGGGGATTCAATGAGGAAACTCATGGTTGTTCTAAACCAACTATCAAGGAGTCACGATCAACCACTTGAACCTTGGTATGTTCTGTAATGCATCATGTACAAGATGACCAATTGATGTGGAAGTTCAGGTAATAATTATAAAGGTAACCATTAGGTTTTATATGATCCTTAATTTTGATGTAATTATGGGTTACTATATGTTATGATGGAATATGAACGACTTATGTTAAACTTGAGGTTAAAACATGTTAGGGTTATTTTTTGAGTTTTATAAAAAGGACAACACGCAGACCGTGTGACAACCCGTCGCGTCGGACGATGACGCGAGAATCGAACCTGCAACCAAAGTGCAACTGGTATTTATCGCCTACCACTGGACTATGTGAAGTCCCTAGTTAGTTTGAATAATTCATTTTAGTTAGATGATTTTATGAATAAATAATAAGTTGATTTTGGGTTATCTACGGAAATGATTAATCTATCATGGAGGATATTTGATTAGGTTAATTACTTTTCAGTATGAGACTTTAAGAGTAACCGATGTTATTTGGAGATAAATGTTAAGGTTTATCTTGGAAGACTATGTGATTAAATACTTCAGAGATTTGGGTTTCAATATTAGTTTTGATTACTTTGAAGAATTTTATGGCTAGATGTTTATGGAATGGTCTTTGTTGAACTTTGGTTATTGTTTGACAAATTTTGGAGATTAAGAATAGATTTTCTTAAAAGGATTATCCTTTTTGGGTATTATCTGATCTTGTACTATCCTTTTTGGTTTTGTTTTTGGTTAAGGTCTAAATACATGGGAAGTATATAGTTATCTTTTGTGGATTAGGTGATTCTTGAGAAGTTGATTATAGTACTCTTAATGTGAACAAGTCTTCCAAAATACTCATCTATTGGAGAAAATATGGGTTTGTATAAGAAATCTAGTAAAAGTTGAAAGTCAACATGAAAAGTAAGTATGTTTCCTTATGATTTAGTTAATCTCAAAAATAAATTCCTCAATGAAAAGTAACTTAAAACAAAAATGTTGTCTGTTAACTTTTCCTACTGGGGAATCGAATACCGTTTAACCCACCACAAGTTTGTGATTTTCTTGTGGTTAACTTTCTCCTAAACATGTTTTATATCACTCTCCCTCAGAACATGACCCTTTGATTTTTCTTCCATATTCATGTTTTCCTACATGGAATCCTAGTATGGGTTAACTCGGGTGACCTCTATACTTATCTTTCTTTCTTTTAAAGTGATTATTTTACCGACTCTTGTTCTGATATGGGACTTTCAATGATATTTCTGAGCCCAATTTTAAAATTGCGAGGACGCAATTCCCAAAAGGGGGGAATGATGTAACCCCCCAAGTAAATAAAGAATATGACATTTTTATATTTATCCCTATTTTTGAATAAAATGTTAATATTAATTTAAAGGGAATGCTATGCTCGATGGCTTACCCAATAAGCAACAACGAGTTCCTTTGGAATCTTATATTGCACTCTAATAATAAAATAATTTTATTTTAAATTGTAGTTAACACCTAGCCATTGTAATGACGGTAATGAACAGAACTAACTACAAAATGATTATATATGTTTGTAAAATATTTTTACTTTTTGAAATAAATGTTAGAGGATTAAAAATGCGAATGAATCCAATTTTAAGCGTAAACATTCTAATATTCTTTAAAAGGTCGATTAACCGCCTTTTGATGGCGAACCTCTTTAAAATCCACTTTTTGAAAATTTTATGTGTTATATTTGAAAAAATAAAATTCTTCTTTAGAATCACGACATCAAAATTTAATTTTTGTAAATTTTTGATATTTTTCCGATAAAGTTCATTTATTAATGAATAGTGAAAAATGTTGTATTTTAATTCAAAACCTCTTTTTAATCTAATTTATTTATATGATTAGATTATCGTTTGAATTGGGTTTAAAGTGAAATTAGAATATATTTTTACCATTTAATCCAATAGTGGTCATTGGAATTAATTTTCCTTTGAAATTGGAATTAAACTAGTGTCAATCTTTTAATAGATATTGTTTCTTAAAATCACGCTATTTGTTTTGACAGTGGGAATTAATTATTAAATTAATTAATAAAACTTATATGTTTTGAATTTTTTAAAATATAAATCATTTTTGAATTTGAAATATCAAAAATATCTTAGGGTAAATTTTTGGTATTTTTCTGAAAAACATCAATTTTTGATGAATAGTGAAACCACTAAGTGGTAGTTTAAAAACTGATTTTTTGTTTAAATGAAACTTTACCACTTATGTGATTTGAATTTCAAAAATCCAACATACAAGGTTTTAATTAGTAAGTAAAATGTGGTTCAATGAGATTAAAATAATTTTTTGGTGAATAGTAACTTTTAAGTTTTAATCGTGATTAGAGGTAATTAGTGTAATTTAAGGTAAAAATAATGTTTTAATAATATGAAATGACCTTGACACATGTTCTAACCTTATTGGATGAGTCATGGACGACCAAAACAATCCATGGGTAAACTTGGGGACCCCATGGAGCCACTTTGGTAGGAAAATGACATTAATACCTTTTTAGTTAAAGTTAAAATTAAAATGTCACAAACATGTGTTGTTTTACTAAAACAATTCTTACATGGGGTTATACAAGTCAAATTTTTGACTATAAATATTAATTAGAAATATAAAAATATTTCCTACATCATGATATTTGTTTTATAATTTTTAGACACTAAATAAATTAAGTTATTTATGACACCATGATGATGCAGCGATTACCTCATTATTTAAAGATTTAAATAAAATGAAAAGAAAATGTAACATCTAAGACCTAAACTTTTCAAAAACATATTGTATGGGTGGATTTAGAAACCTTATCACCTTATCCTCTAAATATATCCTTTTCGGACCTTTAAAATCTGAAAATAATTATATAATAATTGAATATTTTATAACTTTCCAAGAGTGCCCCTCCTCTCCTCTTATAAAAGGCCCCCACCTCTACCACCTTACACACACCTATCAAGACTTTGGCTCTACAAAACCCTGCCCATTTCATCCCTCCACACCCCTCTCTTCATCATTGAAGCCTCACATTTGGAATAATGCTCTTCAAGAAACCCTTTTGGTTTAAACCAAGAGGAGTTACCCGATTTAAAGGTAATGTCTTCACTTGTGTTTTTTTTGTTTTATTTTGCTTCTCCAACCCCCTAAAATACTTTTATTACTTTTTTTTGTAGCAAAAACAGTATCTTAAATATACTAATATGTTTTCATAAGAATTATTTGAGCTATACTTTCACACACCTCCATCTAATAGTTAAAGAACATACTGTTTCTGTGGATGGCGAATTACTGCCTCACGAAACGATGATTGTTCAATATTCTTTTAACACCTTCAAATGTGGCCATTAAGATGTCACTATATTTATATATGATATATGATATTTTTATGTTTTAATTAAGCTTCTGTATTTTTCATTTATGTCAAACCTTTATGGATTCCATTATGGGTAAATACGATATCTTCATTTTAGGAAGTGCGGACTACCGCCCCCTCAAAGTGATTTGATTCGTTAATGCCATATGTGGGACTTATAAAGGATTTAATTAATGGTATTACATATGATATCATAATGGAATTATAATATACTTTTATATCATTATTATTTCATTCCATTTAATACAAAAAAATAAATAAATGAAAGTAGCATTCATGCGTACGTACGGCTTACCGTCTCCATGAACGGTACATTTCATTTCTTATCTCCAAATGTTATGTACTATTATAAGTACATATATATAATGGATAAATATGTAATATATTAAATCTAAAGTATGGATATAATTATGTAATTAATATATATATATATCTCATTTTGTTTTAATTCCATTAATATGAAAAAAATGAAAGTAGCGTTCTTGCGTACGTACGGCCTACCGTCTCCATGAACGGTGCTTTTAATTTTTTATCTCCAAATGTTATGGAATTGTATAAAATGAATATATAATGGATATATATGATATTTAAAACTTCAATACTATTGTGGATATGATGTACCTATAACTACATGGAAAATTCTTTTCCAACAAGTTCAATTTTTACTCATGTACCGAACATCGACAAAAACGTCTGATATGAAATCACTTTATTAACCAATTATTATAACATTATAATATGTGATCTGAACTGAATAATAATCTTTAAAGGGGGTCCTCAAGAAATTATAAATTGACCAAATTTTATTATTCAAGAGATTAAAGAATGATCAAGTCATGTCGGACACGAGGTAAGGGATCCTACCCCTCTCTTTCTTTTTAAGTACACTCTTTTAAGTCATTCCTTTTAAGATCATCTTTATTATGATTGGGATGTTATTTTATATTAATCCTACTGTAATTTTTATGTTCATATTATGAGAGACCCTATTTTCTCTTATCAATCCATTTTGGATGTTTTGAGTGGCGCTGTTAGGCTGCCGAATTTTCATAAGGGATCCTACCCCTCTCTTTCTTTTTAAGTACACTCTTTTATGTCATTCCTTTTAACCTCATATTTCTTATGATTGGGATGTTCTTTTATATTATTCCTACTTTAATTTTTATGTTCATATGATGAGAGACCCTATTTTCTCTCATCAATCCATTTTGGAAGTTTTGAGTGGCGCCGTTAGGCTGCCGAATTTTCGTAAGGGATCCTACCTATATCTTTCTTTTTAAGTACTCTATTTATGTCGTTTCTTTTAAGATACTCTTTCTTATGTTGAGGGATGTTATTTTATATTCCTATTACTGTACTTTATATGTTAATATGACGAGAGACCCCATTTTATTTCATCAATCCATTTTTTTGGAAGTTTTAAGTGGGGTCGTTAGGCTGCCAAGTTTTCGTAAGGGGGTTTTCATCTCACTTTATTCCCGTGAGATTTATGCTACATTTTCCACCATTTACTTTGAGTGGTATATGTACTTCCCATTATTATACTCTTTGTGTAATATAATTTCGTTTATGAGTATTTACATCAATGTTGTATAGTCCTTCTTTCATGGGGTGTATGTTTCGAATGTTACCCAAATCGGTAAGGGAACCTTTCACCCTCCTCTTTTTAAAAGACTTCTTTTGTTATGTCTTTTAATTTACATATTATTATATTGGGATATTTTATTCTATATCCTTATTGATGTAAAATTTATTTCCAAGTGATGATATGCCCTTTTTGTCTCATCAACTCATTTTCTGAATTTTAAGGTGACGCCGTTAGGCTGTCGAATTTTACCAAGGGAACTTCTTAACCCAATTTCGATTTCTTTGGGTTCAACATGTAGTTATTGAATATGTCATCCTTTGAAAATGTGTGAATGACATTTTATTGTTTTATACTTAATTTCCACTTATAATGGGTGTATTTATACTTGTCACAGATAATTATGAGATTGATTTATCCTTAATTTAAGGATACCTTCTTTATAATGGATTTCATCTCATTTTACATTTCTATTGAGACTTCATTGTTGTTATGCATCAGTTCACTCTTATATGGTGTATATACTATCCTTTGGAATATTATATCATGAATCCCTTTATTCTCAGGATATTATAATGTTCTGATTAAATGTTATTCCTCAATTATTTTATTCAAGTGTCTCTCATTTTGTTAAAAATCCTTTAACTAAAATATCATTTTAAATGTTTAAATGATTTATTCTTATAAATATTTCTGATTAATATCCATGTTTTCAAAATGTTAATAAGGATTTATTTATATGGATATTAATGGTTTAAAATGTTAAACACTTCAAAGTGGTGTGGGACACTTTTATTCAAAAATCTCTTTATTAAATGTTTTAAATGGTTTTGAAAATGGTTTTTAGAATGGATTCATTATTTCAATATCTTAAAATGTTATATTGTTATTGAAATGTGGGAATTTTATCTTTCCTTTATCCTTAAGTTATGTACTATGATTATGTTATGGTTCTTGGGCATAGTTTATGAAGATGGGTGGTTCCGTGATAAACTAGGGGTGGGTGAGCCCGATATAGCTCTCCAATGCATTGGGTAACGCGAAGGAGTTAAACGTTAAGGTTTCTCTGAAGAGATTTAGGGAATATACTGTGATGGGTATTCCAAATGTAACCAAGAGGGTTACTCCCTATGTAATAATGTTATGAATGCCTCAAGTTACCTTTATTCCTTATGATTTCTATGTTTTATTCATGATTGGATGAGGTATGTTAATGTGATTATATTTTATGAGTAAAGTATGATTTCATTGATTCTTATATATACATGTAATCATGTTTCCTTTCCATATTTTTATATCCCTTACTGAGCTTTTTATGCTCACCCCACGTTTTTTTGAAATGTTTTTCACATGACACAAAGTTGAATAGGGTCAAGGATGGGATAAAGGAAATGTCAGGCTATCTAAAACATGGAACTAGACATGTTTGTTTTTAAGAGTTTTTATTTTATGGAATCTTAGTAGAAGTGTCTACTTTGTAATCTTTTGAGATGTAATAGTTATGTGCTAATTCTCTAAAACTCTCAACCTGAAAAGGTAATCAATGTGTATTCTTAAAATATATCAAGATTAAGTAATGTTTAAGGCCATGGCCTTATAATAAACCCCTTTTAATTTTAATTTAAATTCAAAGGGAATATGTTTTCTATGTATTTTTTTACTAAATTACAAAAATGAATGTTTCTTTTTAATGTATGCGGTGAAAACGACCTTTCTTCCATTGCGAGTATTATTTTATCTATGGATTCCTTAACATGCTGTAGTGTTTTTTTAAAGGAGAATAAATACCATATAACCTTTTTACATATTTCGGTATTGAAAATGGTTTTGAGAAAGAATTTATTATTTTGATATCTTTAAATTATATATTGTGATTGAAATTTGGAAATTTTATCTTTCTTTATGCTTGTTTTATGTGTTATGATTTTTTTATGGTTGTTCGGAATTGTTTATGTATATGGGTGGTTCCATGATAAACTTAGGGCGATTGAGCCTGAGATATCTCCCCAATGGAATGGGTAACATGAAAGAGGTAAACATTAATGTTTCTCCAATGATATTTAGGGAATATACTATGATCGGTATTCCAAACGTAACTCCCTACGTATATGTGAAAGATAAAATGCAAGTATGTTATGGATGACACAAGTTACCTTTATGATTTTTGATTTCTATGTGTTATTCAAAAATATTATGATTTCATGAGGCATGTTAAAGAGATTATTCTTGGTATGTATCGATGGACTAGTGTTTTATTTCTTTATATTATAATACTTTCTGAGCTTTTTATGCTCATAACATGTTTTTGAAATGTTTTTCATAGGAATTAAAGATGAATAGGGCCAAGGATGAGATTAAGGAAAATTTATGTTGTCTAAAACATGGAACTATACATGAATCTTTTTTCATGAGTTTTTATTTTATGAAAAAATGGATACTGAGTAGAATTTTTTTCTTGTAACATTCAAGTTGTTGTGTATATGTTATGACCTAATTTTCTAACGCTACAAATGTGAAAAGAACCTCAATGTAAATTATTAACTTAATTCAAGATTATGTAATGTTTAAGTCCAGGTCATTATAGAAATGATTAAAAATTAGACTTCACTTATCTTACAAGTTGATCTGGAATCAGAATCCAAAGCTATTCTAAAAAAATAATGGGAGAATTCTATGAATGAAGAGTTGGATTAAATTGTGAAAAATAAAGCAAGGGAACTTTTTTCATTTCAAAATGGTAAAAAGATTTTCGGAACAAAGTGGGTTTATAGAAAAATAATAATGAATAAGGAGAAGTTTCAAGAAACAATGTCAGGCTTGTTTCTAAAGGACATGTACAGGTGGAAGGTGTGTATTTTGATGAAACCTTTAACCTATTTGCAACGTTATAAAGTATTATAATGTTTCTGAAGTGAATGATCACCAAAATTAAAAAGTTTATCAAATGGATGTAAAGTCATTAATTCTCAATGGCGAAATTGAAGAAGAAGCTTATATTGAACAACCTTATCATTTTCTACTTTATGAGTATTAATATTTAGTTTTTAGATTGAATAATTATTTTTATGGACTAAAACAATCCCCACATGCATGGTATTGTATGCAGGAAAATTTTCTGAAAATATTTAATTTTTTTAAAGGGAATGTTGATAGAAACTTATATATGAAATATGTTGACTCTAAAACTCTTATTTAAATTGTTATGTGGATGATATAATTTTTTTCAGAATAGAGGATATGTTGGTAAAATATTTTCTAAAGAAATGAAAATGAAATTTACGACAACAATGTTCAGAGAATTAACATTCTGCTCTGGTTTAAATGTTCAAAAAGAAAAGAAAAATACATTTTCTAATTTTAAGAAAAGTATATTGGGAATTGTTAAAAAATATATTTATAGAATAATCCAATTATGTTTCTACTCCTATCTTAGTGGGGATGATGTTGAGTTATGTGATCCTCGAAAAAGTGTGAATCAGAAAGGATTTTGTATGTTTATAAGAAGTCTACTTCACCTTATAGCATCAAGGCCTGATATTGTTTCTTTTTTGACTGCATGTGACATGTATCAATTTAATATAAAGGAGTCCCATATGTTGGAATAAAATATATGTTTGTGACATTTAAAAGGAATAAATTCACATAGGTTTTCATACAAAAAATTTGATATGATGTTTAATGATTATATTGATTCTGATGGGTCTGGAGATTGTAATGATAAAAAATTACCCATTGGAGAAAAATATTTCTTTGTTTAATGTTGTGTAATTTGGTATAGTAAGAAAAAACGTTCTGTAACTTTGAGAATAATGGAATTAGAATATGTTTCACTACTTAGGATCGTACTAAAATGTTTTGGATGAACGTTCATATGGATGATTTGAAAGTAGATGATTCTAAACTATTGAAGATACTTAGTGATAGTTAAAGTGAAATTTATCTTTCTAAAAATACTATCCAACTTTCATGATTAGAACACATTTATATAAATTTTCACTTTATAAAATATAAATTTACTATTAGATATGTTTTTCTCGAATGTATCTCAATGAAGTATCAAATTGATGATGTCTTCACAATGGAAATTCCAAAACAAATGATTATTGAGTTGAGGATGAAAATTTATGTTCAGCCTCTTCGAATGATTTATTAATCCTCAAAAGGAAAAACCCCACCATGCTTTGTATTATGTTGACAAAGGGGGAGAAAAAGTAACAACTTTTTACTTTTTAGGAATTTTTTACAAATCATTATTTTATGAATCTGAAGCGATGATTATCATATTATTGGGCAGGGAAAAAGAAAAGTGATGGGAAATGAAAAGTGAGGAAATTTTATATTAACATTTATGAATACTAATATTTCCACAGAGGGATGTAATTTCTTTTAAAACATTACATTATATAGTAGGGTGGTATCAAGACACTCTCTTTTGAGAAAAGATGTGTTTTGGAAAAAGTCAAATATCCTGATTTATTTAAAAAAGGTATATTGTAAAAAATTTCTAAGGGTTGGAAATGTTATTAATGAGTATTGTAAACAAATAAAAAGTGGGATATCTACAAATCTTTGTGATTTTTTTTTGTTTTTAAATTTTTTTTATTTATTAAAAACTAACCTTTTTTTATAATAGTTTTTTGTTCTCTCGTATCAGAACAAGTTCATCGAAATGAGTTTTTATAAGAAAGATGAACGTTTATAATAGAAGTAAACATTTAATACAATCCATCATAATGGGAAATACATATTAATGGTAAAATACATCATAATTAATTTCCATTATATTGAATCTGAGGAGAAGGATCAGACTAACTCTGAGGTGGAAAGTCAATCAGAATGTCTCTGATGAAGAAAGTCTGATCATCATATCCAAAAGAATCGGAGACAAAAAAAATTAATGTAGGAAGTTTTCCTTTTCCATATTTCGATAATGAAGAGGAATTTTTTTATCAGTCATAATGTTGTTTAAAAGTTTGAATTAAGTCAATGATGTAAGAGTTTAGAAAGTTATTAACCATTTTAACCAGAGATTAGATGATTCTTTTCTGGTCATATATTTCTCATAAATAATGATAAAGCCTCATCGAAAAATATTTGGAATAATAGAGGCTATTAAAGGTATCTAAATAGCTCATATCAGTTCAAGAAACATGGAAATAAATTATTAGATCTAGAGGCACTATATAAAAAAGTTTTAAGAAATCTGAATTAGTTATAGCTAATGAGGATTAAAAAATTTCAATGTTTTTGAGTGGAGTTATCATCATATGTAATTTTTTTAATTATTTTTCAATTGTAATGAGAAATATTTCATAGTGAAGAATGTATGTCTGGAAGAGATGTGGAAGATCCACTAGATAAGGATAATACACCAATCTATCAGATTAGGAACATGATCATATTCATAAAAAATGAATGCCTCACACTAATAATACATCATATTGAATAGAGTTTCTGATTCTGATCCATATTAGGGAGATCAATTACAAAAATAATTTAATATTCTAACAAATTTTATTTACTTAAAAATAAAACATGGGAAGGTCCAATATTAAAATAGGATGAGCTATGACATCGATATTTCATCTACTGAGGAAGTTCAACGTTATGTGAAGATAAAGAAATGTTAGAACATAATGAGTATAGAAAGAAAGACATATCAAAATGAGTAGAGGAAGTTAGTCACATCATAGTCAAGCTCATGAAGTAAATCATATTTAAGATGAGTAAGTTAATTAAACTAAAGGTGGGGAAGATACACCATACTGAAGAAAATTTATTATGTTTGAGAAGAATAATTTTAGATAAATATTGAGAATATTTGAAGTAGTTAAAGAGGATGTTTAAAGGTGAGTTTTTTTTCAGAGTTTTGAAATTTGAGTGAGCGAGAAAAGTTTTCAAGTTTCTTGGCTTCGCTATTATAAGTAACCTATAAATATACCTAGATTATGTTCATTATTTTCAATCCATTTTGACGATTGGAGAAGGTGTAGTGATTTAATGTTTAAGTTAGTAGTTTAGTTAGAGTTATTTCTAGAATGAGACATCATTATAAGGTAAGAATGTTTTTTACAGGACTAAGAGGATCAGACGGAGGAATGGAATACTAAGAAATTGTACATTGTTTGAGTTATGAATATTCAAAATGGCTTTGTAGTACCGAGTTCATCATACTGGGTCCATCGTACTAAATTTATTGTAATGAGAATGTGTGGATTGAGTTTTTAGTAGTTTCTAAGAATTGAATGTTTTTTATCCAAATAGAACATAAAGTTTCTTCAGGTATATATTGAGAAATGGAGTATCATATTTATTCAATAGGACTGATTCAATTAGACTAAGATCATTAGGCTAAAGGTCATTAGAATACTAAAATTTTGTGGAGTAGATTAAAAAATGTCTTTATATTTTTGTTTGGATCAATTATTTATAAGAAAATATTATTAACTAATGGGATTATACACAATGATTCTTATCAGGAGATAAAAGGTGTGTAGAGGGAGTTGGAACATGTTGTATTTCCATCATTATAATAGTTAATTTCTATAGACCCATGAGACTGGCAATGGAAAGGATTTAGGTTCTCATAATGAGGTCGAACCTTGTAAATATCATGTGATTTACATTATTTATAACTTTTTCATGCATAATTATTTATGAAAATATGATAAGGTTTTAAACTTTAACAGGTTATAGGGTTTTTTTAAAAATTATTGAATCTTATAAAAAAGTGAGCAACTGATTCATGCCCCTTCTATGTTGTTATTTGATCCATTGGAACTTCAGCCCAAATATTATGTATGAGAAATAAAAGAGGAATGAAAACTCCAAATCCATCAACTGAAGTATTACTCAAGACAAACCATTATTGGTTTGGCTGGATTTCAATGTATAGAATGATGGAAATCCTTATATACCCATATCTCATTATATAAAACACAAAATTATTGAATGATGTTCAAAGGTATGAAATGGTATCTTTCCAATATTGAAATGACAGATCACTCAATGTTAAATAATTTTGATGCACCAAAATGGGTGATAGGAAACATAAATCTCATAAAATTACCTTTAATTTTAGGTTAGATCCTAACCTCTTGAGAAACTCTTAACTTCTGGACAATGGGAATGAGGTGATATTTTACAAGAGTGGATATTTATTAATAATATTTATGTTTATCGCGATAACTATAATGGGATAATGAACCAATGGTGACCTATTTTATTTTTACAATGACTAATGTTCATGTTTCTTGAGAATTAAGGGGGAGAAAGAGAATTGGAATAAAATACTTTACCATTTGGGTCAAAAAGGTATGGATAAGATTATTAAATATGAAGTTGTAAGGAATCTTCCTTAGAAAAGTAATGAAAGAATTACTACTTGGCATAAATTTAACCAAGGAAAAGTTGAAAAAAAGAGTCCAATGATGATTGAGTTCAAGAAAATAAATAAATCCCTTGAGTTGATTCACTTGCATGTTTGAGACCAAAAAAATAAGAAATAAAGATAACTATTTCACTACATTAGTTAAATGAATTGTATATATTTTATGTCAATTGAATAAAATTCTCTAGAAATATTAATTATGTATTAGAGGTGTTATAAAACTTAAACATTATGTTCTATTAAAATATTTTGGTGTAATAATTGATCCAAATATAAAAATGAATAATTATTGGATTTTCTTGGGAAACATAGAATATAACATAAATATAATTTTACATACATTCCCTAATAAAATATAGTGCCTGATAAAAAGATATAATTTTCTTATGGGAATTGTAATTACCTTGATTTCATAACAAGGCATATCAGACTAATTTTGGTGGAATTCCACAATAGTGGTTTTCCATATTCCCAATTAGTTCTTACTTCAAATAAATTCAGTGAATATTACTTCTGATTTTTGGCTTGGGAATGAGACTAACATTAAAATTTTAATGATATTTGTTAGTTTATGTTAACATACTTTACTATAGATTAAAAGGTGTATAAATCTAATGAGGGAATATAATTTCTAGTCAACCTAGATTTCTTATGAAATTTTAACTAATGTGTTTTGAAAAGGAATTATAATGTGGGTATTGGATTGTTGGGATGTAGGAATAGTTGAATTATAATGAGAATAATGACATATGGTAATTTTTGTCACATGGAAAAGATAATAATCTAAAATGGATGAAGTGGGATTTCATATGTAATGTCAATTAAAATAGAAAAGTATCTTGGAACAAATATTATCTTGTATGTAAGGGATACTCAGAAATTAATGGTAAATATTTTATGAGTACTTTTTTCCATTTAAATGGATTTAAATGTTTTTAATATATATTTTTATATATGATTAATGAAATTAAAATGTGTTCCAAAATACAATAAATTTATAATTTATGAATGGAAAACTTGAGGAATAGATCTACATTGAAAAACCTAAATGTTTCATATGTGATGGTGACAGTTACCCAGTTTTCTAGAAAAAGAGGATTTTATGGGATTAAACAAGCACCCCAATCATGGTATTCAAATATGAAAATATATTAAGGATAATGAAATTCTTGAAATTAATGGTGTATGTAAATCTATATATAAATGGGGACAATACAAACTCACTCAGCATGATTGGGTATATTGATGTATTTATTTTAACAGGAACAATGGAAGAAACTTGTGTGGTATTTTCTAACCACATGAGGAAACACATAAAGATGATATTGATTGGTTAAATTACATTATTTTTTAGGCTTCAAAACTATGAACACAATAGGATAAATCATTCTCACTCATAATAAATATCTTTATTAGTTATTGAGGAAGTTTAGAATGGATGAATTGAGGATAGTATCCAATATTATTGAATATGGGACCATGTTGTCCATATATGATGAAGGAGGGAGTGTAGATCATATATATTATAAAGGTTATATTGGTAGTCTAGTCTACATGATTGTGTCTTGAACAGACACCATATTTTGAGTTATTCTATATACATGATATCAATTAAATCTTAATGGTGTGCATCTTATAGAAGTGAACTGAATCTTACACTACATCAAATAAACTGATGATTATGGTTTTATGCATGAAAAATATTCATATTTTAATACAAATGGATATTCATATGGGGATTTTGAAGGTGATTTTGGTGAACAAAAATCGCCTTATAGATGTGAATTATTTAGTAAAGGATGATGTGTTTAGTAGAACTATACGAGGAAAACTTTTTCAGCCTTATAAACAACATAGGTTGAGTATATTTTTGATATATAAGAGAAAAAAATATAGATTAAGTTGAAACATGAAGACCTGAGGTAGAATGTTTCATATCCATGTTCATTGTGTGTGATAATCAATGTGAAATACGTTTTTCAAAGAATATGATTCAGTAATTTGGGTAAAACAATATTGACATTAAGTATTATATAATTAACTAGAAGGTGGATCATTGATATTTCTCATTGGTTTATGTTTCAACTAAGAATAAATGGGGGTTATCATAAAAAATCCACTAATGATGGATGCCTCATAATAGCTAAGACAATTTTTGGGATTTCATTCTCTCCCAAAATTACTTTAATTTATATAATTTATTTTCAATATTTTACCCCATAGTAAATTTTGAAAATGGGGGAGAATAAAAAATGATAACTTATTGAAACGGATTATAGTATAAGGAATTCTATATATAGATGTGGGTTTAACAGTAGTTTAAAAAAAATTTGTTAACAATTAATTCGATTATGTTTTCCTATTTTTTAGTGGAACATTTAAAAAAACTGATAAATGTTTTATTTAAAAATAGTTTTAAATAAATTGATATAAATTTATTTAATTAGTGGTAGTTAGTAACAAAATTCATCCTAAATATTCATAATAATACACACTCTCAAGGTATTCCATATCTAAGCCCCACTCCCATCCCCATGCTTCCACCCTCACCATCCCCATCGTTGTCTCCCTTCCCTTCACCACATCTCACCTCACCACCCATCGCGATGGTCCCTTCCTATCAGAAATATCCCTTCCTATAGTTATTTCACTCTTTGTTATATTTAAATGTTTCCCCATTAATCATCTTCCTCCTCTTCCCCTCCTCACATCACCTCCTCCCCTATGGTATGTTTCATTGGTACCTTTACTTTAACCATATTTTCCCCTAAATTTATTTCTTCCATTATAATGTATTTTTTTTATTTTGTTTTCATTGGTTCCTTTATTTTTTAACTAACAATCATTTTGAATTTTATCCCAAATGTTTAATACTTAATAATAATAATTTAAGGAATATTTATTATATTCTTTTTGAAACATTTTATATATAGTGATAGACACACTAGATAATATGATTGATTATCAACTTATTTGTGATAGGAATGATTCAAATTTTGAATGCTGATTCACTAATAGTCATATAATTGGATAACCATCTAGTTGGTAATGATAATTTGTCTTGGTAGGTTTGATTCTAAAATTTCTTCTTTATAAGATAAGGATAATTTATCTCTTGATAAATTTCATAACTTTCTTGTTACTTATGAAATGATAAAAACTCCAATTTTCAAAAAGAAGTTGAAATATGAAATGGATTTTGAATCAATGATAAAAATTAAAATTCATGATTTTGAAAATGTTTATCTCGGTCAATCCAATTAAAATGAGTATGATGAGTTGAGTTACAAAATAATGCCTCTTATATCCAATAAATATCTAGGTGTAAGGGGAAAATTATGGAGGTAAACATCCTCTCAAATGTTTTGACTATGATGGAATAATTTTCTACTCATTGACCTAAGATTAATGTTTGACAATATCTATATGATTCTAATGAAAATCATTTATATAAGAAGTTGAATAAAATTTCGATAGAAGAAAGGTCATCAAATAAATATGACAATAAGTTTACTAGAGATAGAAGAATTATTCTAAGTAATAATTCTGAATTAAAATCAACCAAAATAAATTCTTCAGAAGATAAAAGTTCCAAAAACATTAGAACATTCATTTAAAATGTTGATGAAATAGAGTACTCCTAAAATAGTGAAAGAGAAGGTAGTGAAGAATATTACACAATGTATGAGTTTAGAACAGAACTTTTATTCACGTCTTGAGAAAAAGAAAACTCTAAATAAAGAAATCAAAGTGATGGATAATTATTGTAAATAAGTTGTTGAAGGAAGAAAAAATGTAATCAATTTAAATGAATAATACATTCAAGAGATCTTAAGATACAAAATTATAATATCTTAATGGGGAAACAAGCTTGAAGATCTCAGTAGGATGAAATCATATATTGAAGAAGAAGTTACCAAGTTTCAATAAAAAGATATTGGTATGAATATACCTATAGGAAGATGAATAGAAACATAAACAAGGCCTTGGATGTAAAAGCTCAGTGTTCCAAATTTTATGAGAAGGATAAAATCAAGAATCCAGTTAAATCCTCACCCACAAAAAATATCAATTCATATAATTTTTCAAAAATATTATGATGTGTTGAAAAATATTTGATGGAAAATGGATGTGAGAAACCAATTTCATCGAAAAAATTGAAAACTCACTCAGAAGGAAATATGGTGCATGCCCAAAGTATATTAGAGAAGAAAGAAGTTATTAACTTCAACAATGTTTCTAAAAAGAAAGATTTTACTTCAATATAAATCAATATTTTATGGTTTTGTTGGTGCTGTGGAATATATAGGAAAAAGTATTATAGTTATTCTCATAACATATAACTTACAAAAATAAGGTTTGAATAGAGTAGAATAAATACTGATAATAGAATGAGTAACTTGCCTAGCCCATAGTAAGTTAAAAAAGATATCAAGTTGTTAGAAATATTTTATCAAAAAATCAATTTGAATGTATGGGAGAAGTTTGTGAATAATGAGATTAGTCTGGTCATCATGCTAAATGATTTATGACACTCATTCTGAATCAAGTTCCTTATGAAAAAAAAAGAAAAGGTTACTGGAAATAAGAAATTTTAGGAAAGATCTTTTGTTGGTGAGATGAACTTGAAACCAACAAGAAGTTAAAACCCATGGATAATTGATAGTTTTTGTTCTTCACATATGAAAGATGATAAAAAACATAAAACGTGTTGATAGTCACAATGGAGGAGCAGTTACCTTTATTAATGATAGTTCCTTAAAATCAAAGTAATCAGAGTGGCTGAGATTGAAAGAGAAAAGCTGAAATCTAAGGAAGATTTATTTATTGATGGTTGAAAATGTAACTTACTTAGTGTAAGTCAAATTTGTGATGATGGAAAAGAAGTGATTCTAATAAAATATTTTTTTATCACCATATGTGTTAAAGATGGAAAAGTTATCACAAAATAAGAATGAAACAGTGGTAATATTTTCCAAATTAGAGAGTTTAATGACTACTGTTACTTGAGTGCTAAAGATGAAAACAAGTTATGGAATTGAATACTTTATAACCTTTGGCATAAAAACATAAGAAAACTTTCTAAAGTTGATTTTTATGTTATTTTATATAATTGAAAATAATATATGAATATGTTTCTATTACATCCTAGAATGAGAATATTACTAAAAAAAGTCATAGGATTATTAAGATTAAATATGTCATATCTATTGAATTTATTCATTTAGATTAACGTGGGCCTAAGAGACATCAATAAATACTATATTTATAATTAATCACTTTTATTGATGATTTCACTTAGATTAAAAATACAATGTTTATGAAACCCAAGTTATATGATATAAAAATGTTAATGTTTTTTCATAAAATAAGTTGAGAAATAAATAGGGTTTATATAAAGATGTCGAGAATTGAGTATGTAACTGAATTTACATGAAATAATTTTCAAATTTATCTGAAAAATCATAGTATCAAACATCAGTATAGTTATCCCTATACTCCACAAAAAACATAAGGTTTTATAAATAATTAATTGAAGTTTGGTGTAAATGGTAAGAAGTATGTTAGAAGAATACCAACATTCAATGTTCTATTGGAGAGAGGCTATTTTTACTATTTTACATGTTCAAAATTGATAGTTGTTGAGACCAGAAACCAAGATGAATTCATGTGAAATGTTTTATAAAAAAATTTATTAAAGTACTTCAATGTTTTTTTTAATTCCATGTTTAATTAAAACCAATAATCTCAATCTGTGAACTTTTAATGAGAAAGAAAAGTATTGAAATTTTATGGGTTAATCATATAATAGAATAATTTAGAAGTATTGGAACAAAATCTTAAAAATTTGGTGGACATATATGATGTGAAAGGAATAAAAAATCAAAACTCCTTAACATTTTTTTGAGAATACTGATAAGGATAAACATTTGATTTCTAATAATATTGAAAAGGATTCAAAACTTCTTAACTAAGATTCAAGAAGAATTGTGTGATGTGAAATGCTCAACTAGAAGAGAAACATTAAAATTTCCTTCCTTAGAAAAACATGTTGAGTGTGAAAAAATTATTATGAATCAAAAGGAGCCAGTTCAGACCAGATGAAAGTTGTGATTTGGAAATTAGACTTAACATATCTTAAATGTATATCTAGAATAAGTATCAGAATATATTCTATAAAAATAATGGGAAATTATATGAATCAATAGTTGGTTTAAATTGAGAAAAATGAAACATGTGACCTTTTTCCATTTCTGAATGGTAAATATTTTATCGGAACAAAGTGGGTTTACAGAAAAAAAATGAAATAAACTTGGAGATGTTTCAAGAAAAAAATTTAGTCTTGTTTGTAAAGGATATTCATAGGTAGAGGAGTTTATTTTGATGAATCATTTAACCTAGTTGTAAGGTTATAAACTTTCAGAACGTTTTTAGAAGTGGATGCTCACCAGAATTACAATTTTTATCAAATGAATGTAAAGTTGGAATTTCTCAATGGAGAAACTGAAGAGGAAGTTTAAATTGAACATCCTTGAGGGGTTCTACTTGATGATTATGAAATTTTTTTACGTAGATTGATTTATGGGATAAAACAATCCCCACATGAATGATATTTTATACTTGAAAATTTTATGAGAATATTGGTTATTTAGAAAAGGGAATGTTGATAGAAACATATTTGTGAAATATTTTGACTATAGATCTCTAATTTTAATTGTTTATGTATATGATACTATTCTTTACAAGGATATAGAATAATTTTTTAAAAAAATTTATAATGATATGAAAAATAACTTTCAGATGTCAATGTTAGGGGAATTAACATTCTTCATTGGTTTACAAGTTTAAAAAAAATAAAAATTCATCTTCTCATGTCACAAAACGTATACTATGGAATTGTTAAAAATGTTTTTCATGGAAGAATCAAGATATTTTTCCACTCCTACGTTAGTGGGGATGATGTTGATTAAATGTGATTATGAAAAAAGTGTGAATGATAAAGGCTTTTTTAAGATAAAAAGAAATATAGTTTACCTTATAGCCCCAATGCATGATAATGTTTCTGTTGTAAATTTGTGTGAGAGGTATCAATTTAATCCAAAAGAATCACATATATTGGAAGAGAAGAGAATTCCGAGACATTTAAAATGTGAAACTTCACATGTTTTATTATACATAAAAAATATGTGAGATGATGTTTCATGGATATATTGTTACTGATTGGGATGGAGATTGTAATGATATAAAATCAACTATTGGAGGAATATTTATTCGGTGAATGTTGTGTAATTTGGGATGGTAAGAGATAAACTTCCGTAAATTTGATAATAATGGAATCAGAATATGTTGAGGCTACTCAAGATTGTACTAAAAATTTTTGGATGAAATTTCATATGGATGATTTGAATGTAAAAGTTTCTATACCATTAAAGATACTTAGTGATAATCAACGTGAAAATTTTGTTTCTAAAAATCCTAACCAAGATTCATGATAAGAACAAATTTATATAATGTTTCACTTTATAAAAGTGAAATTTTCTATTGGATATTTATTTTCTGGAATATATCTCAATGAATTATCAAATAGTTGATGTCTTCAAAAAGGCAATGCTAAATAAAGGAATGTGGAGTTGAAACTGAAAATTCATGTTCATCCTCCTCCAATGATTTCCTATTACTCATAAATAAACACCCCCACCATGATTTAGATTATTTTGAAAAACGGAGATAGAAAGTAACAAATTTTTTATTTATAAGAAGTTTTAATATGTCATTATTTTATAAATATAATGTTATTATCATCATTTAATTTGGGTGATAAAAATAAAATGGAAGAAAAAGAAAAGCTATGAATGTTTATCTTAACATGGATGAATAATTCTCTTTCCACTGAGGGATAGAATTCCTTCAAAAACCTTATTTTATCTTGTAATGTTGTATCTATACACTCTCTTTTAACAAAAGTAGTCTTTTGGAAAAAGTCAAATAACATGAGTTATTTAAAAAAGTTAAGTTTGTAAAATTTTCATAGAGTTGAAAAAATAATTAAAGAGAATTGTAAAAAAAATAAAAATTGGAATATTTTAGATCCCTCGTGATGTATTTGTTTTTAAAAAGGCATTATATTCATTGACAATAACCTTTTTGTAAACTAATGTTTTTGTTCTTCTAGATTATACCCAGTCCATCAGAATGTGTTTTTTTAAGAAAGGTGAACGTTTCTAATTGGAGTCACCATTGAATTCATTCCAACATAATGGGAAATCCATTTTTGTGGTAAATTCTATCATAATGATTTTCCATTAGACTAACTCTGATGAGGAAGATCAAACTGAATTTTAGGTGGAAAGTCAATCAGAATGACTCTAATAATGAAAGTAGAATGATTAGATCCTAAACAATCAGAGGCATAAATTTACAATTGTAGGAATTTTTCCTTTTCTGTATTCATATAATGATAAGAAAGTTTTCATTTATAAATTCATAGTTTTTTTGAAAATTTTGAATGAAGATAGTGATGTAAGAATTTATAATTCTCTTAAACATTATAAAAAATAGACAATTATTTACTGGACATATATTTCTCATAAATCATGATAAAGTATCATGAAAAAATATTTGGAAGAATGGTGGATATTGAAGGTCTCTGAATATTTCGTATTGGTTCAAGAAACTCAGACATAGAAGATCGAATCCAAAAGCACTGGATATATAATTTTTAATAAATATGAATGAGTTATAGCTAAGGAGGATTGAATAATTTCAATGTTTTTTAGTGGAGTTATCATCATATATAGAACATTGTAACGAGTTTTTCGTTGTAATGATAAATATGTTGCAATGAAGAATGTATGTTATGAGGAGCTATGGAAGATCCACCAGATAAGAAGAAGAAACCAATCCATCGAATCAGAAACATCATATTATTCATCAAAATAAATTCTTCACACTCATAATAAATCATATTGAAAAGAGTTTCAGATTCTGATCCATTATAGGGAGATTGGTTATGAAAAGAATTGATTATTCTAACAGATTTTTGTTTACTTGAGAATAAATAAAGGGAGATTCCATGATTGAAATCAAATGATCTATGTCACTGATAATTCATCTATTTAAGATGTTCCTCGTTAAGATTAGATAACTAATGTTAGATGATAATGAGTAGTGATATAATGTCATATCAAAATTAGTAGAGGATTTAATCAGATTTATGAGTAAGAGCTAATCATACTGAAGCTGATGAAGTTACATCGTACTTAATAAAAGTTATTATGTTTGAGAAGACTAGTTTTAGAGAAATATTGAGAATATTTGAAGTAGTCAAAGTTGAAGTCTAAAGGAAATTGTTTTTTGGAGTATTGAAATTTGACTGAGCAAGAATGGTTTTCCATTTTATTTCATTTTCTATTCCAATTCCCTTATAAATAGAAGCAGAGTACATTCACTCTTTTCAATCCATTTTGATGAGTGGAAAATGCTAAGTGCTACAAATTTTTAGTCAATAGTTTAGGTAGAGTTATTTCTGTACTGAGAAATCATTATATGGTTAAAATATTTTTTAATGGACCGAGAAGATCAAACTAAGGAATATTGAACTAAGAATTTTTACATAGTTTGAGTTATGCATATTGAAAATGGGTTCATCGTACAAATTTTATCATACTAAATCCATCTTATTGAATTTATTATACTTAGGACGTTTGGACTAAGTTTTGAGTATTTTTTGAGAAGTGATTGTTTTGTTATCCAGACAGAACAAAATGTTTCTTCAGGAGTAGATTGTGAAATGGAGTATCATATTGATTCAATAGGATTGATTCAATTTTACTAGGATCATCATACTTATGATTATTAGAATAATGAACTTTTTTGGAGTAGATTTAAAAATGTCTATATATTTTGGTTGGATCAATTGTTGGTAAGAAAACTTTGTAAATTGATGGGATTATTTATAATCATTCTTATCGGAAGATAGAAGGTTTGTATAGGGGTGGAAACATGTTTTAATCCCTTCTACAAAATATTTAATTTCCATAGACCCATGAGAGTGGAAATGGTAAGGATGTAGGTTCTCACACTAAGGCCAAACCATGTAAATATCATGTGATCTACTTGATTTCCTAATTTTCTATGCACAAGTGTTTACTATAATATTATAAGTGTATAAGCATTAATAGGTTTTAGGGTTAATGTTTTAAAACTATTGAAAATTATAAATAAGTGAACTGTTGTTTCACCCCCCCTCCTCCCCCCCGCACTTAGTTTTTATTCGATCTTTTGAACTTCAGTCTCACTATTCAATACAAGAAATAGAATAGAAATGATAACTCCATATCTATGAAGTGGATTATTACTCAAGAAAAATCATTGGTGTTTCGACATGATGAAAAAATATTGAATGATGTAAATACTTGGATACTCATCACCCATTATAGAAAAATGAAACTCAGAAAAGATATAAAAAGGTATGATAGGGGATATTTCCATTTTAGAAATGATATATCACACAATGTTAAATAATTTGGATGCACAAAAATGGGCGATTGGAAACCTAAAACTCAAAACATTCCCTTTATTGATGGGTTTATTCCTAACCTCTTCAGTATCTCTTAACTTCAGGGCAATGGGAATGAGGTGATATTTTACAAGAGTGGATATTTTTTAGGAATACATATGTTTATCACAATAACTACAATTTTATATTGAACCAATGGTGACCTATTTTATTTTTCCCTTCATTAATATTCATGTTTCTTGAGAATTAAGGGGGAGAAAGAGCATTAGAATAGAAGACTTGACCATTTCAGTCAAAATGGTATAGCAAAGACTATTAAATATTAAGTTGTAAGGAATTTTCCATAAGAAAATAATAAAATAGTAACTACTTGTGGTAAATTTAACAAAGTAAAAATAGAAAAAAAACGTCAAATGGTAATAGAGGTTATGAAAAGGCATAAATCTCATGATTTGTTTCACTTGCATGTTTGAGACCCCATAAGGATGAAATAATAAATAAAGATAACTATTTCCTTACTTTGGTTAAATAAATTGTATATATTTTATTCCGATTAAATTATACTTTCTAAAATTTTTAATTATGTATTGGAGGTGTCATAACAATAAAACATTATGTTCTATAGAAAGATTTCAGTGCAATAATGGATCCAAATATAAGAATAGAGACTTTGAGGATTATCTTGAGAGATATAGAATATAACATAAATATAATTTTCTATACATACCCTAATAAAATAGATAACCTGAGAAGAAGAAACAAATTTTTATGGGAATTAGAATTACTATGATGTCGTAGTAAAGAAGCTCAAACTAATATTGGCGGCATTCCAGCATAGTGTTTTTCCACATTCCCAATTAGTTATTACTTAAAATAAGTTCAATGAATATGACATATGAGTTTTGGTATGGGAATGAGACTAACATTAAAATTTTAATGATATTTTTTAGTATAGCTTATCATACATTAATATATCTTAAAGTGTGCACAAACCACATGAGGGCTCATAATTTCTAGTCAAACTATCATTCTCATGAAATTTTAACTAATATGTGTCGTAAAGGAATTCAAATATGGGTATTGGATTATTGGGATGAAGGAATTGTTGAATTAGATTGATAATAATGAAATGTGGTAAATATCATTATAAGTTATTGAGGATGTTTTGAATGGATGAATTGAGGAAGGTATCCACTCTTATTGATCATGGGACCAAGTTTTCCATATATAATTAAGCAGGGGGGGTAGATCAAATATATTTTAAAGGACTTATTGGTAGTCTAGTCTGCATGAATGTTTCATGGCTAGACACTATATTTTGAGTTACTCTTTTTTACACGATATCAAGGAAATATTAATTACTCACACCTTATAGAAGTAAAAAAAATCATACAAGACATCAAATAAAACCATGATTATGGATTGAGGTATGAAATATATGAATATTTTAATATTTATGGATATTCATATGTGGACTGGGAAGGTGATGTGGGTGATCAAAAATCTACTTCTAGACGAGCATTCTTTATTAAAGGATGTTGTGTTTCTTAACAATATAAGAAGAAAAATTTAGCCGTCTTATAAACAACATAGATTTAGTATATTTTTGATTCATAAGACAAAAAATGATATAGATTAAGTCACAACATGATGACATGATGGAAAATATTTCAATCAATGTTGACTGGGTGTGATAATCAAAAGTGAAATAATCTTTTCAAAGAATATGATAAAATATGTTAGGTCAAACAATATTGATACCAAGTATTATATTATCTATTAGAAGGTGAAACACAGATATTTCTCATTAGAATATATTTCAATGAAGAAGAACGTGTGGGTTATCATGAAAAGTACACTAATGATGGATTCCACATAACACATGAGAGTATTTTTGGGATTTTATTCCCTCCCAGAATTAATTTAATTTATATGATTTATTTTCAATCTTCTATTCCTCAGTAATTTAGGAAAATGGGACAGAATAGAAAAGGATAACTTTTTGAAATGTATGACAGTACAATGAATTATATATATAGTGGTTATTTTTAGCAGCAGTTTCAAAAACCACTATTAATAATAAATTTTATTACAGTTTTCTATTTTTTTGCGTAACACTTAAAAACACTGATAAATGTTTTATTTAATAATGGATATAAATAAATTACTAAAACATTATTTAATTAGTGGTAGTTAGTAACAAAATCCCTCCAAAATAATCATAAAAAATACTCCCATCTCGATGGATTCCTTAGCTTAGCTCCCCCCCCACAAGACCAACCCTGTCACCCTCCCTCCCCATCATTGTTTCCATTCCCTTCACCACATCCAACCTCACCACCCATCTCTATGGTCCCTTCCTATAAGTAATATCCCTTCCAACAATTGGTTAACTTTCTACTACCTTCACATGTTTCTCCTTTAATCATATTTCACCTCTTCCCTCCCCAAATCACCTCCTCCCCCATGGTATGTTTCATTGGTACCTTTAATTTAACCTTATTTTTTAAATGATTTATTTTTCCACTATAAATCAATTTTTTTTTGGTTTTCAATTATTACTTTGTTTTTTCACTAACACTAATTGTGAATTTTTATAACGACCCATACTTTACATACATTTTTATTACTTCAGAATTGAAGCACACTTATTACAACATATAACAAAACCAAGAAAGGACCGTATAGGTATAGTGTCTTTAGAAACTGGAAAACATAAACAACTGGTTCATAAAGCATCTACATTGTCTCCCATTTATTTCATCATATCTAGAGTCTCTTTTTGGCATATTCTAATTAATATCCTTCTTCCTGACCTGGGGAAATAAAACATACAAATGGGTGAGCTCAAATGCTCAGTAAGGGTAAATAAAAGAAATATCAATCACATAATATACATAAGCACATAAATTTTGGGAATCTTAACCTACAAAAGAGATAATAATTTCATAACATGGGATAAATCATAGTAGTGAAATGTAATCCCAATAATCATAACTTAAAACATGAAACTTTTTGTCATACACACATAATCATAGAGAATCATTTCTTATTAGTCAAGACTCATTGCCAAGACTATCTTAATGGACAAATTCCCTTTCTGAACCGAATTCACTCCTCGTTTCAGTCCTGTTTCACTTAACCGATATAACCTACCGTTCCAGCCATGTCTATCTAATGAGATATAAAATCTTTATCCAATGCATTGGAGGGAGATATAGGTCCCTCCCATCTCATAATTATACCATTCTTATGTGTGCCACAAAATCTTAAATCATACATCATTGCATAACCCATGTAATAAAAATGGGAATATTAAACATCGTGACATCATAAAACAATTCATATAAGATAAAGGAATTCATAAAAATATTTCCATCACAACATAATAAAATCCATGTAATAATAGGGATAAAAACAGGACCCTATATTATCTTAGATGGAAAATAATTTTGATAAAACTCTTGAACTTCATTCTTGAGGAAAATATCCTTTCTACTTCAAAAAAACTTTTCCTTTCTTAACATGTCATACAATTCTAAACTAAAAGAAGTTGATTAAAAATAAACTTGAAAACTTGTAAAGGAAGCTTCTTGGAAATATTGTTTTAAAAATCCATTCATGCCGTATAAGTTAAAAAAAACATTCTTCTCGTACATTTGTCGGAAAAGTCAAAAAGTACCTCGTACGAAAAATGACAAAATATTCCTTTCATATATTTTATGAAAAACTCACCGAAGGGTAAAATTGGATTTAAACAATTGTAGGTGGATGGAAATAATATTACATATTGAGGAAACATGGATGTGGATGATAAAATACACCCCAGTTAATTTCAAAGTATAAACAATCTCGGATAAAAATGAGATTGTGATATTTCCCTTACCTTAGGTCCGATATACTTTGTACGTGTCCGAAACTCCTGTATAATGATTTAAATAATGTTATTGACTTATTAAATAATCATACTTATTTTTATGATATCATATATGGTCATATTCTTAGCTTCATAGTAGTAATATTTCATTGCTACTTGTTATTCGAGTGTTTATAACTTTTTGTTCTTATGCGTGTTTTGTCGAATAAATTCTTATTCTTCTCTTTAGGTTATAGATACCTCATTTCCATAATGGTATTAGTGTAATATATATCATATTCATTCATTCAATTCATTTATATAATCATTATGAAATGAAGATCATGTAGAACGAGTCACATCACATCGTGGAGACGGTATTCCGTACATACGCACGAGTGATGATATCGTTCCTATGATCGTGGAATTGTATTGGAGTGTATGTATAATATTTCAGAATCCTTATCACTTCATAATAGTCATATATAGTCATTATTTACACCATTATACCAATCCAAGTAAGGTGGTGGTGGAAAATTGATTACACCACGGCGTGGAGACGGTATTCCGTACGTACGCACGCGCGGTGATTTCTTTTTCCGTAGGATGGATAGATGGTGAAATAGTGTTGTTTCATACTTATAATAACATATCATTATATTAGTGATACTTATGTTATTACTTCATAATGAAACAACTAAAGAAGAATAAGTGGAAGAAGAAATAAAGATGAAAGAATCGGTAACGGACATTACCTCTTCTTTGAAGTGCTTCTTTGAGACCTTCTTTTAGGGCACTAAAATTGGTCTTTAGAAGAATACCAGGACCTCTAGGATGTCTATGGGGAAGTTGAGAGGAGGAATTGGCAGGGGTTGGCCGAGCATGAAGGCTCAAAGTGGTGTGAGGAAGAGGGGGAGGAGGTGCCCTTTTATAAGGGAGGAGAGGGGCTCCTTTGGGAAAACTAAAAATATTATTTTATTATAAAGTCAAGTTTGGTTTTAAATAGATCCAAATTGATATATTAGAAGCTAAGGTGGGGATGGTTCGAAATACTCTAATCCAATATAATTTAGACATGTTTATGTTCCTATTTTAACCTTACCATTTAGATTTAATATTAAGTTAAATAATTTTACTTTTACTGTGTCTTCTTGTGTTCCTATACTATAAGGTTAATAAAGTTACTATAAGCATCCAAACGAACCCCAAGTTGTTTATTATTAATATATATAACCTTATCTAAGTCATTTTGCCGAACCTTAGATTTTTAGGATTAAAATAACAATTACTAATATAATATTTGTTTTAAAAACTATTTTTTGTCAATTTTGACACTATTTAGTAATTGATTTTTGTGAAAATCATAACAGAATGATTAGTTAGAAAAAAGTTACTTAAATCAATAATAACATGTCATATTAACCTATAAAATTAGTGGAATTCATTAAAAGTCTCAAATTACATTTATTTTGGTGTTTATAACATCAATTATGTCAATATTTCATTAATAAGATAATTACTGCATAATCATTGTGTCAGAAATAAATTAAATTATTTAATGTCTAAAAATTACAAATAAAATACCATTATGTAGGATATGTTTTTATCTTTCTAATGAATATTTATAGTCTAATTTATCTTATGTATAACCTTATATTAAAAATTATTTACTTATTAAACATTGATTTTAACTATTTTAACCCTTCATTAAATAAATTAATAATAAATGTCCTAATCTAATCCAAGTGGGCCTAAATGGTCATATTTTATTCCTAATGTTGTTTTCGGTTGAATTAAACTTGTTCAATAGAATTAGGACATGTGTTAGGTTAATAATAATATCATTTTTACCCTTAATTACCCAATTTACTTTTAACCGTGGTAAAACAAAGTAAAAAGTTACTATTCACCAAAAAATTATTTTCATCTCATTGAACCACATTTTACTTATTAACATCAACCGTGTCTCTAGGAGTTTAGAAATTCCACTCACAGAAGCGGTAAAATTAAGTTTTATGAAAAATTCAGTTTTTTAACTACCACTTAGTGGTTTCACTATTCATCAAAAATTGAAAGTTTTCAGAAAAATACCAAAATTTCACCCTAGGATAATTTCGTTATTCCGAATCTAAAAATGAAGTCCATTTTGAAAAATAAAATTTATAAAATTTCAAAAGGTGGTTATTACTATTCATAACGGCTAGTTTTAATAATATTTTAATAGCATATCACTGTTTAGTGAAACTCGGTATTGTGTATGATGCAAGCTATCGAGGAAGGTCGCGATTTCGTGTAAAGAAAGCCCAGAAAGTATTGTGTGTAGAAAAAAATTCCTTTGATGATTTATATAACATAAAAGTCTCTGGTGTTACATTCTACCCCCCTTAAAATGAATTTCACCCTCGAAATTCGTCACTTTGTAACAAACAGATGAGGATACCTCTCCCTCATCATATCATCAAGCTCCCATGTAGCTTCTTCTAATTGGTGGTTCCTCCATAAAACTTTCACCAATCGAGTGGTCTTGTTTCGTAGGACTTTTTCACTACGATCCAAAATCTCTATCGGTTGTTCTTCATAAGAAAGATCCTGCTCCAGCGGTACAACTTCTGAGCTGAGTACATGTGAAGGATCAGGTATGTACTTTCTTAGGAGAGATACATGGAACACATCGTGAACTTGAGAGAGATTCAGTGGAAGCGCCAATCGGTAAGCTACCTTCCCAACATGATCCAGTATTTCGAAAGGACCGATATATCTAGGGCTCAACTTCCCCTTCTTTCCAAATCTCATGACCCACTTCCAGGGAGATATTCGTAAGAACACTTTATCACCCACTTCAAACTCTAGGTATTTTATTCGGTTGTCGGAATAACTTTTCTGTCGACTCTGAGCTGCTCTTATGTGTTGTTGAATAGATCTGACCTTTTCTGCCATTTCATCAATGAGATCGGGTCCTAACAGATTTCTTTCCCCAACTTCATCCCAGCAAGTTGGTGTCCTGCATTTATTTCCATAGAGAGATTCATAAGGAGCCATATGAATACTGGAGTGAAAGATATTATTATATGAAAATTCCACCAAAGGTAGGTGTTGATCCCAACCACCTTTGAAATCCATAGAGCAAGCTCTCAACATATCTTCTAGGGTTTGAATTGTTCTCTCAGACTGACCGTCTGTCTGAGGATGATAAGCAGTGAAAAAACTCAACTCTGTATCCAGAGTATGCTGAAGACTTCGCCAGAACTTCAAGGTAAATCTCGGACCTCGATCAGATATAATAGAAAGTAGTACTCCATGCAATCTTACAACTTCCTTTACATATATCCTGGCAAGCTGATCCAGAGAGAAATCCTCTCTAATAGCAATGAAGTGTGCAGACTTTGTAAGACGATCAACTATGACCCAGATAGCATTATTGACTTTGGATGTTTTAGGAAGTCCTGTGACAAAGTACATAGTGATGTTTTCCCATTTCCATTCGGGTATGGGTAATGGTTGTAACATCCCCTTAGACTTCTGTCTCTCAGCTTTAACTTTCTGACAAACCAAGCATCGAGAGACATATTCCCCAACATCTCTTTTCATGCCATCCCACCAGAAGTAATCTTTCAGGTCCCTATACATCTTCGTGCTTCCAGGATGAATAGAGAATGAAGAACTATGACCCTCATCCAGCAGCTCCTTCTTTAATTCCGGGATGGGAGGAACACAAACCCGATTCCTGAACATTATTATCCCATCACAATCAAGGTTGAATTCAGGAAAATTTCTCACCTTCTTTTGTAACTCGACATCTTCTTTCTTATGCCTCTTTAATCTTCACATGTATAGATGGTTGAACATTCATTTGAGAAAGATAAGATTTTTCCCCTTCCATTATAATTCCAATATCCATCCTTTGTAAATCCATAAATATTGGATCTTTTGTGATCCTCATCATGGATAAACTGGCATGGTCTTGTCGACTTAATGCATCTGCCACCTTGTTTGCTTTCCCAAGGTGGTAATGGATTGAGCATTCATAATCCTTAATCAGCTCCAACCATCTTCTTTGACGCATATTCAGCTCCTTTTGTGTGAAAATATACATTAAACATTTATGATCAGTATAAATGTCACACCTTTCTCCATAAAGATAATGCCTCCAAATCTTTAATGCAAAGATTACCGCAGCTAACTCCAAATCATGTGTTGGGTAATTTTGCTCATGGATTTTCAACTGTCGTGAGGCATAAGCTATCACCATATCATTTTGCATAAGAACACACCCCAATCCCTTCTTGGATGCATCACTATAGATCACAAACCTTTCTCCACTACAAGGCAGTGTGAGCACAGGTGCACTGGATAACCTTCTTTTCAACTCCTTGAAATTATCTTCACATTCTTTCGTCCAAACTAACTTAACTCTTTTCCGAGTCAACTTGGTGAGTGGATAAGATAATCATGAAAAATCTTTCACAAAACGTCGACAATATCCAGACAAACCAAGAAAACATCGGATCTCAGTTACTGTTGTTGGTCTCGACCATCTTTTGATAACCTCTATTTTTGCTGGATCCATAGATATCCCCTATTTTGAGATTATGTGACCCAAAAATGAAACTTTTTGAATCCAAAAGTCACACTTGGTAAATTTGGCATATAACTTCTCCTTTCTCAGGGTCTTCAATATAATTCTCAAGTGATATTCATGTTATTTCTTGCTCTTTGAATAGACAAGAATATCCTCTATAAAGACTACCAAAAACTGATCAAGATAGTCTCTAAAGACTCTATTCATTAGATCCATGAAGATAGCAGGGGCATTAGTAAGACCAAATGGCATCACTATAAATTCATAGTGTCCATACCTTGTACAGAAAGCCGTCTTTGGTATATCCTCCCTTTTGACCCTTAATTGATGATACCCTTAATGAAGATCAATCTTGGAAAAGTATTGAGCTCCGCGTAGTTGGTCAAATAGGTCATCAATGCGTGGGAGAGGATATTTTTTCTTGATAGTGATCTTGTTAAGTTCTCGATAATCAATGTATAGTCTCATTGATCCATCTTTCTTCTTAACAAACAAAACAGGTGCTCCCCAAGGTGACGCACTAGGGCGTATGAACCCCTTATCAAGATTCTCTTGGATTTGCTTTTTTAATTCCTGCAACTCAATTGGGGCCATTCTATAAGGTGTCTTTGAAATAGGCAAAGCACCCGGTACGAGTTCTTTTGAAAACTCAACTTCACGATTCGGTGGAAGACCCGGTAATTCCTCCAGAAAGACATCATCAAACTCCCGTACAATGGGAATATTCTTAATCATGAGTTTCTCACCAACCATTTGAGATAAATAACCTTCATTTAGTGGAATCAATACCCATAAAATGGAAGAAATTTCCACTGGAAGGTTATGTTCATCCTTGCATCGATAGACGATCATAGATTGATCTGGAATATGAAATGTGACTTCCCTTATTTGGAAATTGATATGAGCTCCATGTAGAGAAAGCCAATCCATGCCAAGAATCACATCAAATTCCACTATAGGAAGGATCACAAGATTTGCAGGAAGCACTTTCCCACAAACTTCGATCGGAGAAGAATTATAAACTTTTGATGAGACTGTTGTGCCATTAGGTGTTGTCATAAATAACTCAACATCTAATTGTTGAGGTAATACGATGATACCCTTAGAAAATTCTTCAGAAATAAAAGAGTGGGTGGATACAGAATCAAATAAAACATTTGCTACTTTAGAGTGGATGGTAAGTGTACCTTTCACCACATCGTTATCATACTCCACATCACTGATAGAAATTGCATGTGACTTTCCTTTGTCTTTAGCCTTAAGAGTTTGTTGACGTCGACCATCATCATCAACCCTTGGATTAGGGCATTTATTGGCCTAATGTCCAATCTCCTTGCACTTGAATCATTGAAGTGTAGTAGGTTCATTCGTTGTATCCCTTGTTTTGTTTGCATCATTAGACATCTTCTTCCCATCATCGCGGCATTCAAATACCCGATGACATTCCTTTCCACATTTGAAACATTTACTTGTCCCTTTAAGACAACTCCATCCATGTTTCTTTCCACACTTTGAGCATAAGGGAAATCTCATCTTCTTTTCAGTGTGCTCTTTAGATTTTTCTTTGAATTCCATTTTCCTCTTCTTATCAAACCCATATGACTGATGGGTTACTCCAATCTCCATCTCAACTTTGAGAGCACATCGAACGATTTCCTCGTAGCTATTGAAGCCCCTTATGGCTAAGTCCCTTCAATGACTTGGTTTTAAGCCACTAAAGAATCGATCGATCTTACTCTCAGGTTGGATAATAATACTAGAAGCGTACCTTGCAAGTCTTGTAAATTTTTTTTCATAGGTACCAACAGATTCATCATCCTTTTGCTTCAGTTCAAGAAACTCTTTCTCCATCTTTGTTCGGAGAATACGAGGGAAGTACTTATTGAAAAATAAGTTCCTGAACTCGTCCCATTCCATGGACTCAATTTCATCCATTTGCCTCGTATTCTTAATAAGATTCCACCATTGATCAGCATCACCTTCCAAAAGATACACTGCTAAGATAACTTTATCATGCTCAGAACATTGAAGAACTGAAAATATCTTTTTAGTAGTACTAATCCATTGTTCAGCAACTAATGGATCAGTAGACCCGCTGAATGAAGTTGGACACTGTCTCATGAAGGATTCAACAGAATTTTTCTCCTTCCTTTGCTAGTTTGGAAGTCCTGCATGATTCAAAGCTTGAGAAAGTTGTGTGAGCTTGGCTACAAGATTTTGCATTCCATCTCCCATAACGTTTGGTTGCTCAGGGGGACAATCATTGCATTGCCCATCGCATTCCGCATTAACACAGTTCCTTCAGGTTTCAGCCATTGACTAAAACCAAGAAGAATAGTGAGAGCAACACTAATTATAATAAGAAAACCACATAATCAAGAATAAAATTTCACACTTAAGGTCTTATCCGAGGTTATTCATGGCCATTTCTAAAACACAAAGATTGTGTTCTATGCTTAGACTTATCCTTAGGGTTTTTACTAAGGCTTTCACATCCTAGTTTCCAAAGGTTGACTATACCTTTCCTCTGATACCAACTATAACAACCCATACTTTACATACATTGTTATTACTTCAGAACTGAAGCACACTTATTACAACATATAACAAAACCAAGAAAGGACCGTATAGGTATAGTGTCTTTAGAAACTGGGAAACATAAACAACTGGTTCATAAAGCATCTGCTTTGCCTCCCATTTATTTCATCATATCTAGAGTCCCTTTTTGGCATATTCTACTTAATAACCTTCTTCCTGACCTGGGGAAATAAAACATACAAAAGGGTGAGCTCAAATGCTCAGTAAGGGTAAACAAAAGAAATATCAATCACATCATATACATAAGCACATAACTTTTGGAAATCTTAACCTGCAAAAGAGGTCATAATTTCATAACATGGGATAAATCATAGTAGTGAAATGTAATCCCAATAATCATAACTTAAAACATGAAACTTTGTGGCATACACACATAATCATAGAGAATCATTTCTTATTAGTCAAGACTCATTTACAAGACTATCTTAGTGGACAAAGTCCCTTTCTGAACCGAGTTCACTCCTCGTTTCAGTCCTGTTTCACTGAACCGATATAACCTACCGTTCCAGCCATGTCTATCTCATGAGATATAAAATCTTTACCCAATGCATTGGAGGGAGATATAGGTCCCACCCATCTCATAATGATACCATTCTTATGTGTGCCACAAAATCTTAAATCATATATCATTGCATAACCCATGTAATAAAAATGGGAATCTTAAACATCATGACATCATAAAACAATTCATATAAGATAAAGGAATTCATAAAAATATTTCCATCACAACATAATCAAATCCATGTAATAATAGGGATAAAAACAGAACCCTATATTATCTTAGATGGAAAATAATTTTGATAAAACTCTTGAACATCATTCTTGAGGAAAATATCCTTTATACTTCAAAAAAACTTTTCCTTTCCTAACATGTCAGACAATTGTAAACTAAAATAAGTTGATTAAAAATAAACCTGAAAACTTGTAAAGGAAGCTTCTTGGAAATAATGTTTTAAAAATCCATTCATGCCGTATAAGTTAAAAAAAACATTCTTCTCGTATATTTGTCGGAAAAGTCAAAAAGTACCTCGTATGAAAAACAACAAAAGATTCCTTTCATATATTTTACTAAAAACTCAACTAAGGGTAAAATTGGATTTAAAATATTTTAGGTGGATGGAAATAATATTACATATTGAGGAAATATTGATGTGGATGATAAAATACACCCCAGTTAATTTCAAAGTATAAACAATATCGGATAAAAATGAGATTGTGATATTTCCCTTACCTTAGGTCTGATATACTTTGTACGTGTCCGAACCTCCCGTATAATGATTTAAGTAATGTTATTGACTTATTACAGAATCATACTTATTTTTATGATATCAGATATGGTCATATTCTTAGCTTCATAGTAGGAATATTTCATTGCTACTTGTTATTCGGGTGTTTATAACTTTTTGTTCTTATGCGTGTTTTGTCGAATAAATTCTTATTCTTATCTTTAGGTTATAGATACCTCATTTCCAGAATGGTATTACTGTAATATATATCATATTAATTCATTCAATTCATTTATATAATCATTATGAAATGAAGATCATGTAGAACGAGTCGCATCACATCGTGGAGACGGTATTCCGTACGTACACACGAGTGATGATATCGTTCCTATGATCGTGGAATTGTATTGGAGTGTATGTATACTATTTAAGAATCCGTATCACTTTATAATAGTCATATATATTCATTATTTACACCATTATACCCATCCAAGTAAGGTGGTGGTGGAAAATAGATTATACCACGGCGTGGAGACGATATTCCGTACGTACGCACGCGCGGTGATTACTTTTTCTGTAGGATGGATAGATGGTGAAATAGGGTTGTTTCATACTTATAATAATATATAAGTATATTAGTGATACTAATGTTATTACTTCATAATTAAACAACTAAAGAAGAAGAAGTGGAAGAAGAAATAAAGATGAAAGAATCGGTAACGGACATTACCTCTTCTTTGAAGTGCTTCTTTGAGACGTTCTTTTAGGGCACTAAAATTGGTCTTTAGAAGAAGACCAGGACCTCTAGGATGTCTCTAGGGAAGTTGAGAGGAGTAATTGGTAGGGGTTGGACGAGCTTGAAGGCTCAAAGTGGTGTGAGGAAGAGGGGGAGGAGGTGCCCTTTTATAATGGAGGAGAGGGGCTCCTTTGGGAAAACTAAAAATATTATTTTATTATAAAGTCATGTTCGGTTTTAAATAGCTCCAAATTCATATATTTAGAAGTTAAGGTGGGTATGGATCGAAATAATCTAATCCAATATAATTTAGACAAGTTTAGGTTCCTATTTTAACCTTATCATTTAGATTTAACATTAAGTTGAATAATTTTACTTTTACCGTGTCTTCTTGTGTTCTTATACTATAAGGTTAATAAACTTACTATAAGCAGAAAAACGAACCCCAAGTTGTTAATTATTAATATATATAACCTTATCTAAGTCATTTGTCTGAACCTTATATTTTTAGGAATAAAATAACAATTACTAATATAATATTTATTTTAAAAACTATTTTATGTCAATTTTTACACTATTTAGTAATTGATTTTTGTGAAAATCATAACAGAATGATTAGTTCTAAATTAGTTAATTAAATCAATACTAACATGTCATATTAACCTAGAAAATTAGTGTAATTCATAAAAAGCCTCAAATTATATTTATTTTGGTGTTTATAACATCAATTATGTCAATATTTCATTAATAAGATAATTACTACATCATCTTTGTGTCATAAATAAATTAAATTATTTAATGTCTAAAAATTATAAATAAAATACCATTATGTAGGAAATCTTCTTATCTTTCTAATGAATATTTATAGTCGAATTTCTCATATTTATAACCTTATATTAAAAATTATTTACTTATTAAACTTTGATTTTAACTATTTTAACCCTTCATTAAATAAATTAATAATAAATGTCCTAATCTAATCCAAGTTGGACTAAATGGTCATATTTTATTCCTAAGGTTGTTTTTGGTCGAATTACACTTGTCCAATAGAATTAAGACATGTGTTAGAGTAATAATAATATCATTTTTACCCTTAATTACCCTATTTACTTTTAACCGTGGGGAAAAAAACTAAAAAGTTACTATTCACCAAAAAATTATTTTTATCTCATTGAACCACATTTTACTTACTGACATCAACTGTGTCTCTCAGATTTTCGAAATTCCACTCACAGAAGCAGTAAAATTATGTTTTATGAAAAATTAAGTTTTTTAACTACCACTTAGTGGTTTCACTATTCATCAAAAATTGAAAGTTTTCAGAAAAATACCAAAATTTAACCCTAGGCTAATTTCGATATTCTGAATCCAAAAATGAAGTCCATTTTGAAAAATAAAATTTATAAAATTTCAAAAAGTGGTTATTACTATTTATAACGGCTAGTTTTAATAATATTTTAATAGCATATCATTGTTTAGTGAAACTCGGTATTGCTTACGACGCAAGCTATCGAGGAAGGTCGCGATTTCGTGTAAATAAAGCCAAGCAAGTGTTGTGTGTAGAAAAAGATTCCTTTGATGATTTATATAACATAAAAGTCTCGGGTGTTACAATTTTAGCCTGAATATTCAATGCATTATAATCATATTGTAATTAATATTGTGTATATTCTTTTTGAAACATTTCCTATGTAGTGATACACACTAAATAACATGATTTATTATCAACTTATTTATTATAGGAATACTTCGAATTTTGATTTTTGATTCACTAATAGTGATATCATTGGTTATTGAATTTGGTAATATGATAAAAATAGATAAGTAATCCATGTTATGTTTTTTAATAATAAATATATTATCAATATATTGATTAATGATCAGTAATTACTTATTTATTAATATTTCCAATATAAAATAAGGTGATATAAATACATATATATAATTTTTTAGATTGACATAAATGGTATTAATATTTAGAATATAACCTATCAAAAAAATTCATAATCATATAGTATTAATTATTAATAGAAATTTACATAAGTAAATTTCCAGAAATATTTTTTTAATGGTTCAAACAATTTAATTTATTTATTTAAATATATCACTAATAAGGGAGAATAAATAGACAAATAATAAAAATAAAATTTTCTGTAAAATTCAGATGACATGATCTTCCTTATGAAAATGCTATAGAGGTGGAGGGGAAAAAATTTCCCAAAATGTATCATCTAAAAATAATTCTCAATATCATATCCCAAGTGAGAAATAAAAGTAGTGAAATATGAGTTGTCGCGACCCGTCCCCCTGGCCCGTGTCATGACCACCCCAAGCCCACCTTCCATAGGACATGGGATGTCGACTAGAACCAAAAGGCGTATTCCCTAAAATGGGGAGGCATTGCCTTTATAAACTGTAAACTCACTCAAAAAAAGCACACAAAGAGAAAAAAACAAGTAAACTATACAGTAAAAAGAGTGCCTACAGAAAGAAAAAGGGGCCAGAATACATGCCCAACTAGAAAGTACAAGTAAAACTGAGAAGTACACGTAAACTGAAACATCTCAAGTGAACACCCACCAAGGACCCCACCTAAAGGGTTGGTACAACTCTCGAATAGTCATCTCTGTAGTGCACCTTGTCTAATGTCCATCACCGATCTACTCCTAGTCATGGTACCCTCATCCTCAGTCTTCTCTGTCCGTCATCTACACCAAACACAACAAGGTGCGGGCGTAGCCCATGCAGGGGTGAGTATAACGATACTCAGTAGGGACCCCAAGACCCTCAAAGGTCTCACAAAATCCACAAAGGATAAACCAAAGAGCATGTAAACAATCAACAACCACACTTAGGTATATGCCCATAAATATACCTAAGTTTCCGAGTAAATGAATCTCAATCACGTGGAAACACAAGGCCTAACTCAAAAGCCCAAAGCTCAACTATCCCATGAAGGGAAGAATACCACGAGGGTAACACCACGAAGATAAGTACCACAAATTTAATGCCACATAGAATAATACAAAAAAGGTATCACCAAAAAGGTATGCACCACAAAGGTACTCCACACAGATGACTACCACAAAGATAAAGATTCATCTCACACCAGGTATAACTTTGGTACGGTAGTAAAGATGATTAGATGTAACTACTGAATCATCTTACTGTATTAAGAAGTAGAACCACGAAAGATCCAAACTCATTTGACCCACATAAGATCCTAAAAAATCAGACCCATGTAGGATCCTAGTACAGAAAACCCACATAGGATCCCAAATCACATACCCACATAGGATCACTTTCTCATGTTACATCCATCCACAGGGTTCCCGCACTAAGCTTTATTGATTCTGGGAGGGTCTCCTCCTCAAGCCACAAGTTGATACGCCAACTCTCACCGAGTCCCATTAAGAAGTAATCAAAATGACCTCCACGTAATAAGGGTCTCAACGCAACATACAACGCATCAATCAGATACCCAGTTCGTAAGTTATTGGCCTTTTAGTCCCGGGGGCCCGTTTGGATTCGTGTTCGATCCAACCCAGCCTTACCCCAACTTTATCCAAAACTCAAGTGGGGTATACCAAAAGGACCTTCTCGATCGAAAGTTTCTGGCGCCGTAGACGGTTCGTCAAACGGACGCCCGTAGCTCATGTTATCGCCGAAAGAGTGGAAAGGGGTCGAAGTTGGTCTGGGTCCGGTCTGACCCAGCTTGGGCCGACCCGACCCGGGATTGGTCGATCCGGCCTGCTGGGTCTGGCCCGACCTACTGGGTCTGGCCCATCCCATCGGCGCCACCCATGGTGTGGCCCGCGATGGGCGGCCCGTTGGCCCGCAGTTGTGTGGCCCCATGGTGGGGTTCGGCCTAGCCGCCACCCAAGGGGAAGGCACCCACTAGGTACACTGAACGCCAAGCCGTTTGGATTGGGTGACCGAATAGCCGGCGCCACGTGGCACCAGCAGCTGGTACATGGGACCCTGAGTCCCGCTCGACTCCCTTTCTGGCCAGACGTCCATCTCTTCTCCATGGCGTGGTCGCATGCCGCACCACCACCCGAGGCCATCAGCTAGCTGAAGACCCCTCCATCGCCACTGCGGCCTCACGCTGCGGCCCCTTCACGCTGGCCGCCTCCCTCTCTTCGCCAGAATCAGCAAGTCGCGAACCTTCTCCAGTGGTGCGATTGGGCCGCTGGCATCTTCGCGACCAGCCGATGTGCTGGCCGCTGCTCTTGATCCCCACCGGTGCCGGTCGCCGACGACATTCCTCGGGCCACCTGGCGCACCCAGGTGGCCCGTTCTTCTTTCCGTAGACTTCCGCACTCATCTCTAGACGTCTCTATTGATTTACAAACCACCACAATCCTCAAATTTTGTGGAGAGGTCGGTTCGTGTTCGTTTGGCACGAACCCTCCACGTTAGAGTGGTACAAGCGACTTATTTTCTCTTGAATGATGAATAATGTCATGAACGGTTAAGGGATATTCATAACAACAATCCCTACCTCGATTTCTCATTAGAGGATTCACGAGATGATGTTTGTGAAGGCAGTGATGGTGCCAACAATCGTCACTTCCACAACACGCTTATGAAGTCTAGCTCAAGCGTCGTCCTTATTCTTGATTCCAAAGTATGATCTTCGTTGGAGAGGGTGTTCTTTGTTGGAGGGAGAGTTTCTCAAAAGTTCTTCCCAAGCCTCCCTTTACCAACAATTTCCCCAAGGAAATGAGGATCAAAAAAATTAAAATAGGTTTATCAAATTAATTCATGTTGGCACAATTAAATGGAACAATTAATTAATTAGAGAGTTGAAAGAATTTGCACCATTAAAAGGGGTTCAGGTGGTCCCCACCACCAGGAATTCAAATTAGGGGGTTTTCGAGCTCAGTTTGTCCCCACCTCCATAACTCGAAAAGAGAGGTTTTAAGCAAAATAAAAAAATTCTAAAAAGTTTATTTTTTTTTAATATTCAACGAAAAAGTGAAAAACTAACTTCCTCCCTCGACCTACTTCGGTCGAGGTGAAGATATCCTTAAGCGAATATCGGCACTGTGAGTTCAACGGTGTCCTCAGATTTCAATTCCATGCACCGGTTCAAAAGTTACAAAAACCCACTCACATGCTTACTGAACGTATACAAAAAAATCTAGGAAATTCATTCTGGGAACATTGGGCCTCGGAATCAGGCACCATCAATTTTCACAAACTAATAATATTCCCATATAATTAAAAAAATTTGATGGAAAAAATTTGGGTCTTTACATTCTCCCCACTTTAGGGCTTTGCATCCCCATAAGCCACAACTCAATCTAAGGGAACAAGTGGGGGTACTTAGCCTGTATCTGATCCCCCCGCTCCCATGTGCTCTCCTGGAGCTTCCCATGCTGCCAGCGAATGAGCAACAGAGGTATCAAACACCCACGATGGACCCCCTCCTGTCGATCCTTAATCTCTACGGGAACCTCTGTAAACATCTCCCCATCCTCGATGTCTAGATCACCCTAGTCAATGATACGTGAAAGGTCGTGCACGTATATCCTAATATGGGATATGTGGAAGACGTTGTGCACTCGGTGCAACAGAGGGGGAAGTTCTAGGCAGTAAGCCACCTCTCCAAATCTGCTGAGGACCTAAAAGGGTCCGATGAACCTCAGATATAAATTGCCGCCCTGACCAAATCTCCACAAACCATTTCGAGGTGAGACCCATAGAAAGACATGGTCACCATCCTCATACTCCATAAGTCTCCGTATCCTGTAGGAATAATACTTATGCATGCTCTGTGCAGTCTTCATCTACTCCTGGATGATTTTCACCTTCTCCGTGGTAGCATGTACCATCTCTAGTCCCATGAGTGCTAACTCCCCTGGGTTAGTTCAGCTTAAAGGTGATCTACAAGGTTAGCTGTACAAAGCCTCAAAAGGTTCCTTACGAATGGTTGAGTGATAGATGTTATTGTATGTAAACTCCACCACGGGCAATTGATCCTCCCAGCTGCGACCAAAGTCGAGGACGCAAGCACGCAGCAAGTCCTCGAGGGTCTGAATTGTCTGCTCAGTCTGGCCATCCATCTGATGTTGGAAGACGGTGCTCAAACGAATCTGCGATCTGAAATCCTCCTGCAAACCCTTATATAGTTGGGAAGTAAAACATTCATCACGATCAAATACAATCTTCGTGGGTACTCCATGTAGTCGCACAATATCCTGCACATATAGGCGTACCAAGCTCTCTACTGAACCCTGCTCTCTAATCTGTAGGAAGTGGGATGACATGGTGAGTCAGTTGAATATCAACCAGATAGAATCATGCCCCATGGATGTATGTGGAAGTCATGTCATGAAGTGCATAGATATCCCATCCCACTTCCACTTTGGGGACTCTAAAGTCTGACCTAAGCCTGCTGGTACCTGATGCTCCGCCTTCACTTGCTGACAAGTGAGGCACCAAGAGACAAAATTTGCTACTTCTTTCTTCATTCCCAGCTACAAGTTCTATCTTTGGAGGTCTTGGTACATCTTATCCATGCCTGGATTCACTTCTAGTGGGTACATATGGAACTCCCTCAACACTTCCTCTTGTAAAGCCATGGGTACCATAGTACGCCCTATGAAGAGGATGATGTGATCCCCAGCTTCTGAAAATCCATTAGGTGCCTACCCTGTGGATATTCAAACATGCCGATCCTCACAGTCAGTATCCCCATACTGTGCCTCCCTGACACGCTGAGGAAAAGGGGGAGTGACTATAAGAGACTGAAGAAAAGATGCTCCATCTCGATCGACAAAGGATATATGCAAAGCTGACAGTTGCTTCGACACCTCACCTAGAAGTTGTATACCAGATCTTCTGCTGAGTGCATCTGCTACAACGTTCCCCTTACCCTGAGTATAGAATATCTCGAATTCATAGTCCTAGAGGAACTCAATCCATATCTGCTTCCTCAGGTTCAGTTCCTTCTGGGAAACGATATACCTGAGACTCTTATGATTAGAGTAGATTGTAAAATGCTCTCCCATTAAGTAATGTCGCCACATATTCAAGGAGAATACCACTGCTGCTAACTCCAGTTCATGGGTAGCGTAGTTCTGTTTATGCTATTTCAGCTGTCGAGAACCATAAGAAATAACTTCCCAGTCTTTCATTAGGACAATCTGAGCCCGGTCCCTGATGCATTGTAGTAGAATACGTAACCAAAACCCTCTTTCGGAAGCCTCAAGACGAGGGCACTAGTCAGCCTCTTCCTCAACACCTAAAAACTCTACTGGCATATCTCTGACCACAAAAAAGGTTTCCCCTTCTTCGTCAAAGCTGATAAATGTGCTGCAACTCTAGAGAAATCTGGCACAAATCTCTGGTATTATCTGGAAAAATCCAGGAAACTCCATACCTCCGTCACACTCCTGGGTGGCTCCCAAGCATGTACCGCCTCAATATTCATTTGATCCACTGCAACTCCAACCTCTGAGATAAAATTTCCTAGAAATTGAACCTCTCGGATCCAGAACTGACAATTTGAGAGCTTACCATAAAGCTGGTGCTCTCGGAGTGTGTCCAGAACTACCTTCAAATGATAGGCATTCTCCTCCTCAGTAGCTGAGTATATTAAAATGTCATCGATGAATCCCACCAAAAAGTGATCAAGATATGTCTGAAAGATCTTGTTCATGAGTTCCATGAACATTTTTGGAGCATTGTTCACGCCAAATGGAATAACCAAGAAATCATAGTGGCCATACCGACATATAAAATCCTTCTTCTGCACATCCTCATCTTGTACTCTGAACTGGTGATAGCCTGGTCTGAGGTCTATCTTCAAGAACCATCGTCCTCTCTTCAGATGATCAAAGAGGTCATCAATCCTCAGGAGTGGGTACTTGTTCTTCACGGTCACCTGATTCAGGTGCCGATAGTCAACACAAACTCTCAAGCTCCCATCTGCCTTCTGGGGGAAAAAATTAGGGCTTCCCAAGGAGAAACACTGGTCTGGATGAACCCCTTCCCCTGTAAGTACTCTAGGTGTACCCGTAGCTAATGAAGCTCCGTGGGAGCCTTCTGGTACGCTGTTGTAGATATTGGCATCATCCCGAGGTTCAAGTCAATGAAAAATTCCACCTATCTGGGAGGAGGTAGACCTGTAACATCATCAGGGAGGACATCCGTATACTGGTCCACCACTACAGGATAGTTCAGACTCTCTACATCAACCGCTCTGAGGGTAAGGCTAGACAACTGATGAGTGATCGGCTACACTCTCCTCCAAGTAAGTCCATCCAGTGCTGCAAAGGCTCTCTTCTCACCAGTGAAGGTAAACCTAGTCCCATCCGTGTTGACACACCACACATTGTTCCTAATATAGTCAATATGAGAATGGGCTGTAGATAACCAATCCATACACAAGATAACGTTGTAAGGCCTTGAAGCCACTACTAGGAGATCCTAGCCGAAGCTCTCACCTACTAGAGTAATCTCACACTGTCGGCACCAGTGTGTAATCATCAAATCCTCTCCCATTGTAGTCTTTAACCATAAGGAACAAGCCAACGACTCCACCAGAATCTCCGAGCTCCGAACGAGGACAGTGTTAATAAAAGAATGACTGGCACCTGTGTCTATAAGTACTACATCTAAGATGGAGTAGATACCGATCACACCTCGTATCATATTTGGAGTGCCATGGTCATAGGCCTCAATTTCCTGGAGCTGATCTCTCCCCTTTCCACCCTATAGTCAGGGTGGACCACCTAGTGGTGGTGGCAGTAACACCTCGAATCGTCACCCACCGCTAGTCGCACGACCAGCTCCTCTGTCACGTCCGGATGCTCCCTGCGGAACTCCTTGGTCGAACCTTGGTCTCTGCCTGGGCGGCCCTTCAATCATCTGCTGATCATCTATACGGGGGGTCATCCATTCATGATCCATGTGTCCATGCCCTCCGCATGCATAACACTGCCTACTCCTCGCATGACTGGATCTGTCTTTGGTTCCCTGCACAACCGACCCTGAATCATCCGGTCATCCACCTATAGGTCTCGTCCTCTTTAACCTCCGTAACATCCGTCTGCTTCTAGTTGCAGAAGACTCTGTAACGTGACGCCCGGTGGTGGGTCTCGCTGTTAGTGACTGTTCAACAAGAAAACTCTCCACTAAGAGGGCTCGCTCTAACACCCCCTCCTGCGTCGGAATGCTGAGAGAAATCATCGAAGCCCTGATCTCCCGCCTGAGTACCTAATCAAAGTTCTGGGACCTAAAGAATGGTTCCCACACCATATTAGTGGAGTATCATGATAGGTCGGTGAATATAACGACCCATACTTTACATACATTGTTAATACTTCAAAATTGAAGCACACTTATTACAACATATGACAAAACCACAAAGGACCGTATAGGTATAGTGTCTTTAGAAACTGGGAAACATAAACAACTGGTTCATAAATCTTCTATAGTGTCTCCCATTTATTTCATCATATCTAGTGTCCCTTTTAGCATATTCTACTTAATATCCATCTTCCTGACCTGGGGAAAAGAAAACATAAAAGGGTGAGCTCAAATGCTCAGCAAGGGCAAATAAAGGAAATAAAAATCATATCATATCTTTTGAAAATCATAACCTGCCAAAGAGATCATAATATCTTAACATGGAACAAATCATAGAAGTGAAAATGAGATCCCCATAATCATAACACGAAACTTGAAACTTGGTGGCATGCACACATAATCATGGAAAATCATTTCTTGTTAGTCATGAATCATTTCCAAGACTATCTTAGTGGACAAAGTCCCTTTCTGAACCGAGTCACCCTCGTTCCAGTCCTGTTTCACTGAACCGGTATAACCTACCGTTCCAGCCATGTCTATCTCATGAGATATAAAGTCTTTACCCAATGCATTGGAGGGAGATATAGGTCCCACCCATCTTATAATGAATCCTTTCTTACGTTTGCCACATAATCATAAACCATACATCATAGCGTAACCCATGTAATAAAAATGGAATTCTTAAACAACATGACATCATAAAACAATTCATATAAGATAAAGGAATTCATAAAAATATTTCCATCACAACATAATCAAATCCATGTTATAATAGGGATAAAAACATAACCCTTTTATTATCTTAGATGGAAAATAATTTTGATAAAATACTTGAACTCCATTCTTGAGGAAAATATCCTTTCTACTTCAATTTTTTTTTTCCTTTCATAACATGTAATACAACTTTAAAACAAAAGAAGATGATTAAAAATAAACTTGAAAACTTGTAAAGGAAGCTTCTTGTAAATAATGTTTTAAAAATACATTCATGCCGTATAAGTTAAAAAAACATTCTTCGTACTTTTGTCGGAAAAGTCAAAAAGTACCTCGTACGAAAAACGACAAAAGATTCCTTCCATACATATTACTAAAAACTCACCGAAGGGTAAAAATGGATTTAAATAATTTTAGGTGGATGGAAATAATATTACATATTGATGAAACATGGATGTGGATGATAAAATACACCCCAGTAAATACTTACGAATAAACAATCTCGGATAAAAATGAGATTGTGATATTTTCCCTTACCTTAGGTCCTATTTGCTTTTTACGTGTCCGAAGCTCCTGTATAATGGTTTAAATAATGTTATTGACTTATTCCAGAATCATACATATTTATATTATATCATATATGGTCATATTCTTAGCTTCTTGTTAGTAATATTTCATTGTTACTTGTTACTCGGGTCTTTATTGCCTTTTGTTCTTATGCGTGTTTTTCCGAATACATTCTTATTCTTCTTTTAAGGTTATAGATACCTTATATCCAGAATGGTATTAGTGTAACATATATCATATTTATTCATTCAATTCATTTATATAATTACTATGTAATGATGATCATGTAGAACGAGTCGCATCACATCATGGAGACGGTATTCCGTACGTACGCACGAGTGATGATATCGTTCCTATGATCGTGGAACTGTATTGGAGTATATATATATTATTTCAGTATCAATATTACTTTATAATAATCATAAATATTTACTCATTACACCATTATACCCATCCTTGTAAAGTGATGGTGGAAAAATAGATTACACCACGGCGTGGAGACGGTATTCCGTACGTACGCACGCGCGGTGATTTCATTTTTCCGTGGGATGGATAGAAGGTGAATTAGGGTTGTTTCATATTTATAATAACATATCAGTATGTAAGTAATATTTATGTTATTACTTTATCATGAAACAAGTAAAGAAGAAGAAGTTGAAGAAGAAAGAAATTGAAAAGATCGGTAATGGATATTACCTCTTCTTTGGAACGCCTCTTTGAATCCTCCACTTAGGGAACTAAGATTGGTCTTTGAAGAAGACCAGGACCTCTAGGATTATTCTAGGGAAGTGGAGAGGAGAACATGGCAGGGGTTGGACGAGCTTAATTGCTCAAATTGGTGTGAGGAGGAGGGGGAGGAGGTGCCCTTTTATAAGGGAGGAGAGGGGCACCTTAGGAATATCTCAAAATATTATTTTATATTAAAGTCAAAATCGGTTTATAATGGTTCCAAAGGGTCTTATTTCGAATCTAAAGTGGATATGGGTCAAAATCCTATCAACCAATAGGATTTAGACAAGTTTAGGGTATTATTTTAACCTTATCAATTAGATTTAACTCTAAGTTAAATAATTTAACTTTTACCGTGTCTTTTTGTTTTCTTTCACTATATGGTTAATAAACTTACTATAACATGCCAAAAGAACCCCAAATTGTTTATTATTAATATATATATCCTTATCTAAGTTATTTGGCCGAACCTTAGATTTTTAGGAATAAAATAACAATTAATAATATAATATTTGATTTAAAAACTATTTTGTGTCAATTTTGACACTATTTGATATGTGATTTTTGTGAAAGTCATAACAGAATTATATGTTCGAATAAAGTTGATTAAATCAACATTAATATATCATAGTAACCTAGAAAATTAGTGTAATTCATAAAAAGTCTCAAATTACATTTATTTTGGTGTTTATAACATCAATTATGTCAATATTTCATTAATAAGATAATTACTGCATCATCATTGTGTCATAAATAAATTAAATTATTTAATGTCTAAAAATTACAAATAAAATACCATTATGTTGGAAATCTTTTTAGCTTTCTAATGAATATTTATAGTCGAATTTATCTTATGTATAACCCCATATTAAAAATTATTTACTCATTAAAATTTGATTTTAACTATTTTAACCCTTCTTTAAATAAATTAATAATAAATGTCCTAATCTAATCCAAGTGGGCCTAAATGGTCATATTTTATTCCTAAGTTTGTTTTTGGTCGAATTACACTTGTCCAATAGAATTAGGACATGTGTTAGGGTAATATTAATATCATATTTACCCTTAGTTACCCTATTTACTATTAACCGCGGTAAAAAAAGCAAAAAGTTACTATTCACCAAAAAATTATTTTTATCTCATTGAACCACATTTTACTTACTGATATCAACCGTGTCTGTCGGATTTTCGAAATTCCATTCACAGAACCGGTAAAATTAAGTTTTATGCAAAATTCAGTTTTTAACCTACCACTTAGTGGTTTCACTATTCATCAAAAATTGAAAGTTTTCAGAAAAAAACCAAAATTTCACCCTAGGCTAATTTCTATATTCTGAGTCCAAAAATGAAGTCCATTTTGAAAAATAAAATTTATATAATTTCAAAAAGTGGTTATTACTATTCATAACGGCTAGTTTTAATAATATTTTAATAGCATATCGTTTTTTAGTGAAACTCGGTATTGCGTACGACGCAAGCTATCGAGGAAGGTCGCGATTGCGTGTAAAGCAAGCCAAGCAAGTGTTGTGTAGAAAAATATTCCTTTGATGATTTATATAACATAAAAGTCTCGAGTGTTACATTCTACCCCCCTTAAAAAGAATTTCGCCCCCAAAATTCATCACTTTGTAACAAACAGATGAGGATACTTCTCCCTCATCATATCCTCAAGCTCCCATGTAGCTTCTTCAAGTTGGTGGTTCCTCCATAAAACTTTCACCAGTCGAGTGGTCTTGTTTCGTAGGACTTTTTTGCTACGATCCAGAATCTCTATCGGCTGTTCTTCATAAGAAAGATCTTGCTCCAGCGGTACAACTTCTGAGCTGAGTACATGTGAAGGATCTGGTATGTACTTTCTCAGGAGAGATACATGGAATATATCGTGAACTTGAGAGAGATTCGGTGGAAGCGCCAATCAGTAAGCTACCATCCCAACACGATCCAGTATTTCAAAAGGACCGATATATCTAGGGATCAACTTCCCCTTCTTTCCAAATCTCATAACCCTCTTCCAGGGAGATATTCGTAAGAACACTTTATCACCCACTTCAAACTCTAGGTCTTTTCTTCGGTTGTCGGCATAACTTTTCTGTCGACTCTGAGCTGCTCTTATGTGTTGTTGAATAGATCTGACCTTTTCTGCCATTTCATCAACGAGATCAGGTCCTAATAGCTTTCTTTCCCCAACTTCATCCCAGTAAGTTGGAGTCCTGCATTTATTTCCATAGAGAGCTTCATAAGGAGCCATCTGAATACTGGAGTGAAATCTATTATTATAAGAAAATTCCACCAAAGGTAGGTGTTGATCCCAACCTCCTTTGAAATCCATAGAGCAAGCTCTCAACATATCTTCTAGGGTTTGAATTTTTCTCTCAGACTGACCGTCTGTCTGGGGATGATAAGCAGTGTTGAAACTCAACTCTGTATCCAGAGTATGCTGAAGACTTCGCTAGAACTTCGAGCTAAATCTCGGATCCCGATCAGATATAATAGAAAGTGGTACTCCATGCAATCTTACCACTTCCTTTACATATATCCTGGCAAGATGATCTAGAGAGAAATCCTCTCTAATAGGAATGAAGTGTGCAAACTTTGTAAGACGATCAACTATGACCCAGATAGCATTATTGCCTTTGGATGTTTTAGGAAGTCCTGTGACAAAGTCCATAGTGATGTTTTCCCATTTCCATTCGGGTATGGGTAATGGTTGTAACATCCCCTTAGACTTCTATCTCTCAGCTTTAACTTGTTGACAAACCAAGCATCGAGAGACATATTCAGCAACATCTCTTTTCATGCCATCCCACCAGAAGTACTCTTTCAGGTCCCTATACATCTTCGTGCTTCTAGGATGAATAGAGAATGAAGAACTATGAGCCTCATCCAGCAGCTCCTTCTTTAATTCGGGGATGGAAGGAACACAAACCCGATTCCTGAACTTTATTATCCCATCACAATCAAGGTTGAATTCAGGAACATTTCTCACCTTCTTTTGTAACTCGACATCTTCTTTCTGTGCCTCTTTAATCTTCACATGTATAGATGGTTGAACATTCATTTGAGAAAGATAAGATTTTTCCCCTTCCACTATAATTCCAAGATCCAACCTTTGTAAATCCATAAATATTGGATCTTTTGTGATCCTCATCATGGATAAAATAGCATGGCCTTGTCGACTTAATGCATCTGCCACCTTGTTTGCTTTCCCAGGGTGGTAATGGATTGAGCAGTCATAATCCTTAATCAGCTCCAACCATCTTCTTTGGCGCATATTCAGATCCTTTTGTGTGAAAATATACTTTAAACTTTTATGATGAGTATAAATATCACACCTTTCACCATAAAGGTAATGCCTCCAAATCGTTAATGAAAAGATTACCGCAGCCAAATCCAAATCATGTGTTGGGTAATTTTGCTCATGGATTTTCAACTGTCGTGAGGCATAAGCTATCACCATATCATTTTGCATAAGAACACACCCCAATCCCTTCTTGGATGCATCACTGTAGATCACAAACCTTTCTCCACTACAAGGCAGTGTGAGTACAGGTGCACTGGATAACCTTCATTTCAACTCCTTGAAATTCTCTTCACATTCCTCTGTCCAAACAAACTTAACTCCTTTCCGAGTCAACTTGGTGAGTGGATTAGATAATCGTGAAAAATCCTTTACAAAACGTCGATAATATCCAGCCAAACCAAGAAAACTTCGGATCTCAGTTACTGTTGTTGGTCTTGACCATCTTTCGATAACCTCTGTTTTTTGCAGGATCCACAGATATCCCCTCTTTTGAGATTATGTGACCCAAAAATGCAACTTTTTGAAGCCAAAATTCACACTTGGTAAATTTGGCATAAAGCTTCTCCTTTCTCAGGGTCTTCAATATAATTCTCAAGTGATCTTCATGCTCTTCCTTGCTCTTTGAATAGACAAGAATATCGTCTATAAAGACTACCACAAATTGATCAAGATAGTCTCTAAATACTCTATTCATTAGATCCATGAAGATAGTAGGGGCATTAGTAAGACCAAATGGCATCACTATAAATTCATAGTGTCCATACCTTGTACGGAAAGCCGTATTTGGTATATCCTCCCTTTTAACCCTTAATTGATGATACCCTGAACGAAGATCAATCTTGGAAAAGTATTGAGCTCCGCGTAGTTGGTCAAATAAGCCATCAATGCATGGGAGAGGATATTTGTTCTTGATAGTGATCTTGTTAAGTTCTCGATAATCAATGCAGAGTCTCATTGATCCATCTTTCTTCTTAACAAATAGAACAGGTGCTCCCCAAGGTGACGCACTAGGGCGTATGAATCCCTTATCAAGATTCTCTTAGAGTTGCTTCTTCAATTCCTGCAACTCAATTGGGGCCATTCTATAAGGTGTCTTTGAAATAGGCAAAGCACCCGGTACGAGTTCTATTGAAAACTCAACTTCACGATTTGGTGGAAGACCTGGAAGTTCCTCCGGAAATACATCATCAAACTCCCGTACAATGGGTATATTATTAATCGTGAGTTTCTCACCAACCATTTGAGATAAATAACCTTCATTTAGTGGAATCAAGACCCATAAGATGGAAGGAATTTCCACTGGAAGGTTATGTTCATCCTTTCATTGATAGACGATCGTAGATTGATCTGGAATATGAAATGTGACTTCCCTTATTTGGCAATTGATATGAGCTCCATGTAGAGAAAGCCAATCCATGCCAAGAATCACATCAAATTCCACTAAAGGAAGGATCACAAGATTTACAGGAAGCACTTTCCCACAAACTTCGATCAGAGAAGAATTATAAACTTTTGATGCGACTGTTGTGCCATTAGGTGTTGTCACAGATAACTCTATATCTAATTGTTGAGGTAATACGGTGATACCCTTAGAAAATTCTTTAGAAATAAAAGAGTGGGTGGATCCAGAATCAAATAAAACATTTGCTACTTTAGAGTGGATGGTAAGTGTACCTTTCACCACTTCGTTATCGTACTCCACATTGCTGATAGAAATTTCATGTGACTTTCCTTTGTCTTTAGCCTTAAGATTTTGTTGACGTCGACCATCATCATCAACCCTTGGATTTGGGCATTGATTGGCATAATACCCCATCTCTTTGCACTTGAAACATTGAAGTGTAGTAAGTTCATTCTGTGTATCTCTTCCTTTTTTTGCGTCATTAGACATCTTCTTCCCATTATCACGACATTCAAATGCCCGATGACCTTCCTTTCCACATTTAAAACATTTACTTGTCCCTTTAAGAAAACTCCCTCCATGTTTCTTTCCACACTTTGAGCATAAGGGAAAGCTCATCTTCTTTTCAGTGTGCTCTTTAGATTTTCCTTTGAATTCCATCTTCCTCTTCTTATCAAACCCATGTGACTGATGGATTACTCCAATCTCCATCTCGACTTTGAGAGCACATCGAACGATTTACTCGTAGCTATTGAAGTCCCTTATGGCTAACGCCCTTCGAAGACTTGGTTTTAAGCCACTAAAGAATCGATCGATCTTACTCTCAGGTTGTATAATAATACCAGAAGCGTACCTTGCAAGTCTTGTAAAATTTGCTTCATAGGTACCAACAGATTCATCATCCCTTTGCTTCAGTTCAAGGAACTCTTTCTCCATTTTTGTTTGGAGAATACGAGGGAAGTACTTATTGAAAAATAAGTTCGTGAACTCGTCCCATTACATAGACTCAATTTCATCCCTTTGCCTCGTATTCTTAATAAGATTCCACCATTGATCAGCATCTCCTTCCAAACGATACACTGCTAGGATGACTTTATCATGTTCAGAACATTGAAGAACAGAAAATATCTTTTCAGTAGTACTAATCCATTGTTCCGCAACTAATGGATCAGTAGACCCGCTGAAAGAAGGTGGACGCTGCCTCATGAAGGATTCAACAGAATGTTGCTCCTTCCTTTGCTCGTTTGGAAGTCCTGCATGATTCATAGCTTGAGAAAGTTGTGTGAGCATGGCTACAAGATTTTTCATTCCAACTCCCATATCGTTTGGTTGCTCAGGGGGACAATCATTGCATTGCCCATCGCATTCCGCATTAACACGGTTCCTTCGGGTTCCAGCCATTGACTAAAACCAAGAAGAATAGTGTGAGCAACACTAATTATAATAGGAAAACCACATAATTCAAGAATAAAATTTTCATGCTTAAGGTCTTATCCTAGGTTATTCATGGACATTTCTAAAACACTAAGATTGTGTTCTATGCTTAGACTTATCCTTAGGGTTCTTACTAAGGCTTTCACATCCTAGTTTCCAAAGGTTGACTATACCTTTCCTCTGATACCAACTATAACGACCCATACTTTACATACATTGTTAATACTTCAAAATTGAAGCACACTTATTACAACATATGACAAAACCACAAAGGACCGTATAGGTATAGTGTCTTTAGAAACTGGGAAACATAAACAACTGGTTCATAAATCTTCTACAGTGTCTCCCATTTATTTCATCATATCTAGGGTCCCTTTTAGCATATTATACTTAATATCCATCTTCCTGACCTGGGGAAAAGAAGACATAAAAGGGTGAGCTCAAATGCTCAGCAAGGGAAAATAAAGGAAATAAAAATCATATCATATCTTTTGAAAATCATAACCTGCCAAAGAGATCATAATATCTTAACATGGAACAAATCATAGAAGTGAAAATGAGATCCCCATAATCATAACATGAAACTTGAATCTTAGTGGCATGCACACATAATCATGGAAAATCATTTCTTGTTAGTCATGACTCATTGCCAAGACTATCTTAGTGGACAAAGTCCCTTTCTGAACCGAGTCACCCTCGTTCCAGTCCTGTTTCACTGAACCGGTATAACCTACCGTTCCAGCCATGTCTATCTCATGAGATATAAAGTCTTTACCCAATTCATTGGAGGGAGATATAGGTACCACCCATCTTATAATGAATCCTTTCTTATGTGTTCCACATAATCATAAACCATATATCATAGCATAACCCATGAAATAAAAATTGAATTCTTAAACAACATGACATCATAAAACAGTTCATATAAGATAAAGGAATTCATAAAAATATTTCCATCACAACATAATCAAATCCATGTTATAATAGGGATAAAAACAGAACCCTTTTATTATCTTAGATGGAAAATAATTTTGATAAAATACTTGAACTCCATTCTTGAGGAAAATATCCTTTCTACTTCAAAAACATTTTTCCTTTCATAACATGTCATACGACTTTAAAACAAAAGAAGATGATTAAAAATAAACTTGAAAACTTTTAAAGGAAGCTTCTTGGAAATAATTTTTTAAAAATCCATTCATGTCGTATAAGTTAAAAAAAACATTCTTCGTACTTTTGTCGGAAAAGTCAAAAAGTACCTCGTACGAAAAACGACAAAAGATTCCTTCCATACATATTACTAAAAACTCACTGAAGGGTAAAAATGGATTTAAATAATTTTAGGTGGATGGAAATAATATTACATATTGATGAAACATGGATGTTGATGATAAAATACACCCCAGTAAATACTTACGAATAAACAATCTCGGATAAAAATGAGATTGTGATATTTTCCCTTACCTTAGGTCCGATTTGCTTTGTACGTGTCCGAAGCTCCTGTATAATGGTTTAAATAATGTTATTGACTTATTCCAGAGTCATACATATTTATATGATATCATATATGGTCATATTCTTAGCTTCTTGTTAGTAATATTTCATTGTTACTTGTTACTCGGGTCTTTATTGCCTTTTGTTCTTATGCGTGTTTTGCCGAATACATTCTTATTATTCTTTTAAGGTTATAGATACCTTATATCCATAATGGTATTAGTGTAACATATATCATATTTATTCATTAAATTCATTTATATAATTACTATGTAATGATGATCATGTAGAACGAGTCGTATCACATCGTGGAGACGGTATTCCGTACGTACGCACGAGTGATGATATCATTCCTATGATCGTGGAACTGTATTGGAGTATATATATATTATTTCAGTATCAATATTAATTTATAATAATCATAAATAGTTACTCATTACACCATTATACCCATCCTTTTAAAGTGATGGTGGATAAATAGATTACACCACGGCGTGGAGACGGTATTCCGTACGTACGCACGCGCGGTGATTTCATTTTTCCGTGGGATGGATAGAAGGTGAATTAGGGTTGTTTCATATTTATAATAACATATAAATATGTAAGTAATACTGATGTTATTACTTTATCATGAAACAACTAAAGAAGAAGAAGTTGAAGAAGAAAGAAATTGAAAAGATCGGTAATGGATATTACCTCTTCTTTGGAACGCCTCTTTGAATCCTCCACTTAGGGAACTAAGATTGGTCTTTGAAGAAGACCAGGACCTCTAGGATTATTCTAGGGAAGTGGAGAGGAGAAAATGGCAGGGTTTGGCCGAGCTTAAGTGCTCAAATTGGTGTGAGTAGGAGGGGGAGGAGGTGCCCTTTTATAAGGGAGGAGAGGGGCACCTTAGGAATATCTCAAAATATTATTTTATATTAAAGTCAAAATCGGTTTATAATGGTTCCAAAGGGTCTTATTTCGAAGATAAAGTGGGGATGGGTCGAAATCCTATCAACCAACAGGATTCAGACAAGTTTAGGGTATTATTTTAACCTTATCAATTAGATTTAACTCTAAGTTAAATAATTTAACTTTTACCGTGTCTTTTTGTTTTCTTTCACTATATGGTTAATACACTTACTATAACATGCCAAACGAACCCCAAATTGTTTATTATTAGTATATATATCCTTATATAAGTTATGTTGCCGAACCTTAGATTTTTAGGAATAAAATAACAATTAATAATATAATATTTGATTTAAAAACTATTTTGTGTCAATTTTGACACTATTTGATATATGATTTTTGTGAAAGACATAACAGAATTATATGTTCGAATAAAGTTGATTAAATCAACATTAATATATCATAGTAACCTAGAAAATTAGTGTAATTCATAAAAAGTCTCAAATTACATTTATTTTGGTGTTTATAACATCAATTATGTCAATATTTCATTAATAAGATAATTACTGCATCATCATTGTGTCATAAATAAATTAAATTATTTAATGTCTAAAAATTACAAATAAAATACCATTATGTAGGAAATCTTTTTAGCTTTCTAATGAATATTTATAGTCTAATTTATCTTATGTATAACCCCATATTAAAAATGGTTTACTCATTAAACTTTGATTTTAACTATTTTAACCCTTCTTTAAATAAATTAATAATAAATGTCCTAATCTAATCCAAGTGGGCCTAAATGGTCATATTTTATTCCTAAGTTTGTTTTTGGTCGAATTAAACTTGTCCAATAGAATTAGGACATGTGTTAGGGTAATATTAATATCATATTTACCCTTAGTTGCCCTATTTACTATTAACCGCGGTAAAAAAAGTAAAAAGTTACTATTCACCAAAAAAATATTTTTATCTCATTGAACCAAATTTTACTTACTGATATCAACCGTGTCTGTGGGATTTTCGAAATTCCATTCACAGAAGCGGTAAAATTAAGTTTTATGCAAAATTCAGTTTTTAACCTACCACTTAGTGGTTTCACTATTCATCAAAAATTGAAAGTTTTCAGAAAAATACCAAAATTTCACCCTAGGCTAATTTTGATATTCTGAGTCCAAAAATGAAGTCTATTTTGAAAAATAAAATTTATAAAATTTCAAAAAGTGGTTATTACTATTCATAACGGCTAGTTTTAATAATATTTTAATAGCATATCGTTATTTAGTAAAACTCGGTATTGCGTACGACGCAAGCTATCGAGGAAGGTCGCGATTGCGTGTAAAGCAAGCCAAGAAAGTGTTGTGTAGAAAAAGATTCCTTTGATGATTTATATAACATAAAAGTCTCGGGTGTTACAGTGAACCTCGCTGAGTACTGAACCACAATCATGCTTCCCTGTTGAAGATGAAGTAGCTCTTATATGCGCACTGCACGAAGGGTCGTTGGGACAAACTCTGCCCGAAACAGGCTCTCAAAGTCTGCCCAGAGAAGTGTCACCACATCATGAGCCTGGAGCATCAAGCTCCACCATCATCCTACTACTTCCTGTAGAATATTGGCATCAAGGATCACTATGAGATCAGCTGGTGTCCCAACCAGTCAGAAAAATCTCACCACGACCTCAAACCAGTCCTCAGCCGCCTGTGGGTCCATCTCACCCCAAAACCTAGGTGGAATCTAGCACTGAATCTCGCTCAACACGCTCAAGGGGCATGAACCCTCTGATGTTGGGGTTGGTGGCATCGGTGGCCCAACAGGTAATGGTACCGCTGGTGCCTCCGCTGGTGCTTCTACTAATAGAGGGCCCGACACCGAGGCCTCATCGCTTGGTGGGCTATCATCACGTACTATACCCAGAACCCTAGCTAGCTGTCTGTGTGGAGGAATCCTGGAAAGAATCAGGTGATCCACGACCAATAAGTTATACCAGGTAAGCTGACTAAAAAATAACACAATGTGAACTTTTTGAAACACACATGCAATCAGTGTTTTCGTGCACCGAGTCAGAAATCAGAAGTCAGGGTCCTGATGTATGGATACGTAGGCCTCCACACTAACAATGGATTCCCTAAACTGATAACCACACTCATAACACTTAACACTATTGCTGTTAAAAGATAAGAGTCTAATGTTCTATGGTAGAACCAACTCCTCTGATACCAATTTTTCATGACCTGTCCCCCGAGGCCCGTGCCATGACTACCCCAAGCAGGACTTCCATAGGCCAGGGGCTGGCGAATAGCACTGAAATGTGTATTCCCTAAGACGGGAAGGCATTGAATTTATAACCTGTAAACTCACACAAACCAAGCACACAAAAAGATATGAACACAAGTAAACTATATAGTAAAAAGAGTGCATACAGTAAGAAAAAGGGGCCAGAATACAATCCCAAATAGAAAATACAAGTAAAACTGGGAAGTAAAAGTAAATTGAAACTTCTCAATTGAACACCCACCAAGGACCCCACTTGAAGGGTAGATACAGCTCTCGAATAGTCATCTCAATGGTGTACCTCTTCTAATGTCAACCTCCGAGCTACTCCCAATCATGGAACCCTCATCCTCAGTCAGTGTTGTCTGTCGTCTGCACCAAACACAATAAGGTGAGGCCATATCCCATGCATGGGTGTGTATAATGATACTCAGTAGGGACCCCAAGACCCTCAAAGGTCTCACAAAATCCAAAAAGGATAAACCAAAAAGCATGTAAACAACCGAAAACCCTACATAGGTATATGCACATACATATAACTAAGTTTTCGAGTAAACCCATCTCAATCATGAGGAAACACAAGGCCAAACTCAAAATATGAAAGCTCAGCTGTCCCACGAAGGGAAAAATACCACGAAGGTAACACCATAGAGATAAGTACCACAAAGGTAACACCACATAGAAGGATACCACAACGGTATCACCACGAAGGTATGCACCACAGAGTTATGCCACAAAAATGATTACCACAAAGGTAAAGATTAATCTCAAACCAGGTATAAATTAGGTATGGTAGTAAAGATGATCAAATGTAACTACTGAATCATCTTACTCTGTTAAGAAGCAGACCCACATAGGATCCTAAATCATCAGACCTGTGTAGAATCCTAACTCATCAGACCCACGTAGGATCCTAGTATAGAAAACCCACATAGGATCCAAGAGTAGTGCCACATGGATTCTTAGAGCGGATCCAAGTAGGATCCTCAAACACAGACCCACGTAGGATCCCAAAGCACAGACCCACATAGGATCCATTTCTCATGTTACATCCAGCCACAGGGTTCCCGCACCTAGCATGCTTGATTCCGGGAGGGTCCTCTCCTCAAGACACAGGTCGATAATTCAACTACCATGGAGTCCCACGAAGAAGTAACCAAAAGGACCGCCACGTATTTGGGGGTCTCAACGAAATAGACGATGCGTCAATCGGACGCCCGGTTCGTAAGTTATTGGCCTTTTAGTCCCGGGGGCCCGGTTGGATTTGTGTTAGATCCAACCCAGTCGTACCCCAACATTATCCAAAACTCAAGTGGGGTATACCAAAAAGGACCGCAACGATCCAAGGTTTTCGGTGACTAAGAAAGTTCGTCAAACGGATGCCCGTAGCTCATGTTATGGCCGAAAGAGTGGAAAGGGGTTGAAGCCGGTCTTGGTCCTATCTGACCCAGTAGGACCAACCCGGCCCGACCTGGCCAGGGCCGAACCGACCTGGTTCGGGTCGACCCATCCTGCTGGGTCCGACCTGATCCGCTGGGTCTGGCCCGGCCTATTGGTGCGGCCCACAGTGCCACCCACGATGGGTGGCATGCTGGGCACCCCGCTCGCCCATGATTGGGTGGCCCATGGTAGGGACCACCCTAGCTTCCACCCAAGGGGATGGTTCCCCCTGCGTACCCCGAACATCCTAGTTGTTTGGGTTAGGTGACTGAACTTCCGTCACCACGTGGCGTTGACAGCCGGTTTGTGGGACCCCGGGTCCCGCTCGGCTGCCTAGTTGGCCGGATGGCCAGGCCACCTCTGTGGCACAATGATGCACCGCGCCGCCACTGGTGGCTGGCAGCGAGTCGACCGCCCCATGATCACTATCGCGGCCCCGCTCTGTGACACCGGCATGCCGGGCAGCGCGGACGCGCACCGCCCCCACCTTCATGCGGCCGACCGTGTGTCGGCCGCCACACTCGCTCCACCATGATGGATAGGTCACCACCCTTCTCTGGAAGTTCCATTGCACCGCCTCCATCTACGTGGCCGGCTGCCGCTCCCGAGCCCCACCGGTGATAGTCGTCGGTACGGGTCGCCGACGACATTCCTTGGGTCACCGGGCATGCCCTATTGGCCCGTTCTTCATTCCGTTGACTTTTTCACTCATCTCGGGACGATGCCATTGATTTAAAAACCCCCACAATCCTCAAAGGTTACAGAGAGGTTGGGTCCTGTTCGTTTTACCCAAACCCTCTGAGTTAGAGCGGAAACAAGCGGCTTATTTGATCCTGAATCATGAATATTTTCAAGAACGAGTAAGTGATATTCAAAACAATAGTCCCTACCATGATTTCTCATTGGAGGAGTCGTGAGATGAAGTTAGTGAAGGCGGTGAAGGTGCCAACGATCGTCGCTTCCGCAACACACTTCTGAAGTCAGGCTCGAGCATCTTCCTCGTTCTTGATTCCAAAGTATGATCTTCATTGGAGAGGGAGTTCTTCGTAGGAGGAAGTGTTTCTACAAAGTTGTCCCCAAGTCTCCCTTTACCAATGATTTCCACAAGTAAATGAGTAGCCAAAAAATTAAAATAGGTTTATCAAATTAATTCATGTTGGATAAATTAAAGTTGTCACAATTAAATAGCATAATTAATAAATTGGAAAGTTGAAAGGATTTCCCCCATTAAGAGGGGTTAGGGTGGTCCTAACCACCAAAAATACAAATTGGGGGGGTTTTCTAGCTCGAGTGGTCCCCACCTCCATTACTAAAAAATACAGGTTTCAAGAAAAATAAAAAAATGTTAAATATTTTATTTTTTTATTATTCCATAGAAAAGTGAAAAACTAACTTCCACCCTCGACCTACTACAGTTGTGGTGAATGACTCCTTAAGCGAATATCGACGATGTGAGTTCAACAGTGTCCTCAGATTTAAATTCCAAGAACCAGTTCAAAATTCACAAAAACCTGCTCACACACTTACTGAACCCACCCAAAAAAAGTTCATAAATTTATTCCAGGCATACCGGTCCTCGGAATCATGCTCCGTCAATTTTTGCTGACTTGTAATATTCTCGTATAATTAAAAAATATTAAATGGATAAAATATAGGTCTTTACATGAACCTCTTAAAAAATTAGTGCTATGAGGTATGTAATTGAGGAAATGATATTAATAGACCATGTAATGTATAATTATTCATTGGAAATAAATTCAAGAAAATCTAATGATGAAAATAAATTTAGTAATCATTATCGTTTTTATAACAAAATACACCCCCTTGAATGATGAGGTATTTCCATAAAAAAATATATGGACCACCAATCTATAAATCGTCAATATGTGAATCCCCAATAGAAGAACATATTGTAATACATTTTTTATGTGATGTTCTATTTCATTAAGATATATTTCAATGATTAGAAGATTGTTTCTCATCTTTTTTTCATCACTATCCTCCCAAATAAGCTCCTAATATTTATTTTTACCTAATTAATTGATTAAAATTTTTACTTTCCCACTATATAAGAAATATCAAAATCATAATCAAAGAAATATTCTTGTCATCACCTCATATATTGGACCATGTATCACTATTAAATGTTGGATTGTTTGATATAATGATCCATACTAACCATATAGCACTCTAGAAGAAGATAATATCACCAATAAGTTAGTTCAAAAAATATAGATTTAATCTCCAAATAATATTTACACTATTATAAAAATGAGTGGGGTGTATTCACTGAACCGTATATGATAATTTCTTATACTAAAAGAATGACATAAACATAACATTAATAAAAATATTTGTAATAAAAAATATAGGAGTCTACCTGATTTTCCGACATCAAAATTTTCTTATATTGTATCCTATATTTATGGTTTCTAAAATTTTATATAACTTTTCCTTAACTATATAAAATATAAACATTTTCTACAATTTTTAGTGAATGATTCTCAACATAGTATAAATTATCTATGAACCATTGCTAGTAGAATATAAAATACAATATGATATTTACCTCTAAAGCATTCCAATGTGGTTATATAAAAAAACCTCAATATTTTATGTTTCCACATCAGAACCACAATTTGATTTGACCTGACTATGAAAATAGTTTTCTAAAGTATAAAACAACCACATAGACAGTATCATAAAAAATCAATTCTCTAATAAAATTTAAAAAATATACAAAACTATTTTTCATAGTGTGATACTTTATTTGATTAATAAATGGTAAAGTATATGAATTTAAATATAAATGAAATTTTACATTTAGTATTAATATTTTATTACTATATAATGTTACAATAAAAAATAAAAGTTACATTTTTTCTAAACACAAAATATGTAAAAATTGAAAATATAAAAAATTATTGTTTAATGTAAAATTATCCTAATGTTTATTCTCTAATAAATAACATGAATTTAACATATATATAATTATAAGTTGATAAATAATATATGCAATGATCCATCAATTAAATGATCAATCAGATAATCTTATTTATAAGAGGATATTTAATAAAAAATATTATATTATATTATATTGTAGTATATATTAAAAAATATATATTTCATACTAAATTAAATATAGATATTGACATTGAAATCTGATTATGAGAATGATTATTCGTCTATTTATTGATTTTAACTTTATTATATTCATTTATTCAGTTCTAACATTTTCAACACCTAATTTCTTTTTATTAATTCCATTAATGTTTAACCAACACTAAATATTCATTATAAAAATAATATTTAATTTATTTAAAAGTTAAAATATTTTTTTTCTGAATAATGGTATATATAAAATGATTATATGAAATTGAAAAATACTAACTGGTAGTTTTTCTTAGATCTAACCATCACATAAAGAAATTTGATTTTTAATGAACAGTTATATTTTCCCATGTAATTATCATTGATCAAAATTAATATATAAATTATCAAACAATTAATTAAATATAATTTCTTTTGAAATAGATATGTCCTTTTAAAAATAAACTAATGTTTTTTGGTTTCATGGTAATATTTGACAAAAACTGCAAGATGGTTATTGATAACATAATAACAACATGATAGTTTAAGAGGGTATTTTATAATTGTATATATGAGGTATGATACCAATTTTTTTCTAATTATTTATTTAATATAACTATTAAACTTTTAATTTTGTGTTTTTATTATGTATATTAGACATATTATTTAAAATTTTGTGATTTTAAGGAATTTATTTTTCATGTATGTTTTAGGTTTTAAAATGTTATGAGTGACATAGTCTTAATTATGTTTTAATTAATTAATATGTATCATATTATTCCTATATAATTTTATAATATTTTTTTGTCTTCATGTGTACATAATCAATTTTTATAGCTAAAATTTGGATTATATTACCCTAGAACACATATCATAATCTAATAGTCTTCTGATATTTTTGAAATTTTTAATTGAAAATAGAATTTTTATGGAATAATAAAATTTATTTGATCCCAATGTAAACATAGAAAATGGTTGAAGAGGGAATAAGTATTTAATTAATTGTTAGTGAAAAAATTCGTCCTTCAAATGTGTTGTGGATTTGGAATGGATAATTGTACATTTTAGAAAGCTTGAAATGTGATTTCAAGTATCAGAATGATACAATTGGTGCCCTAATAGTGGTTAATGAAGTAGATACATTTATAACTGTTGTTTTTTTGGTATAATAGAAAAATCCATCAACATGGTAACACATCAGTTGAGTCATATGTTAATGTTATATATGTTAGTAATTTTATATAGAAATTAAGGAGAACATAGCGAATCTAATAAAATATTAATGGATAATTTTATGGAAATTGATATTAGGTAAAACATATATGACTAGAGAAATAAAATTATTGAATATTTAGAAGGAAAAAAATCAAGAACTATATAACGGATTTACTACACATTCAAAATTTTATTTTCTCCTAATGTTTTACGACATTAAGTGTCTTTTTATAATAGAAAATAATGATATTCCTATGGTATTGGAATTGAAGAATAATTTACCATTCGATATTTATATGCGTACATAATTTTATGAGATAAATATGGTTATTTTAAAATTTTTACTTAGCTATAAAACAATACATGTTTTTCTCAACGAATGTATGACGCATTGGGAAGAAGATTTAAATGGTGACGGGTGAAAAAGATATTGTTCTACTAGATAAATGTCAATGAATCCTGATATAGTTTGAATCAATGAACTACCATGATTAAATTAAAAATATAATTTTTTATGATTATCTTACTGTATATTATTTTAATACAATAATTAAAAATGCTCTCTATGTCATCTAAAATGAATGAGCATATAAGGTAGAATTATATGGATAAAAATATTGAGTAAATGTGACATTTAAGAGATTTAAAAACATGGATGGCCTTCAAATAGTAAAATCTAAATTCATTCTCTTACCTAATAAATGTTCCCTTGAGATTATCAAGTGAATAACTAAACCCATTTGATACATTAAGTAGTATTTATACCATATTATAGTTGTTTTGATCCCATAAAATCAACCTATTAGATTCACATGAAACACACTTCTTTTATAATATATATGATTAGTATTAAAAATTAGACACCTGAAAATGAAATTAAAATTACCTATAATATCTCATATTATAATTACAAATGTTATGGAATGATGATATATAAAAATATGATTCATCAACCACAAATGTTTTGATAATTCTTGATTCTATCATCTTATCCACTACTGAATTTCATATACTAATATATTTAGCTGGTTGGAATACACATTACTTTGGATTATCATGTTTATAATAATTATTTTGAGCCTCAATGAATACTTTAAAAAATATTATGGTGTTTTGTGTTTAATTTTTTCTTTTGTGATACATCTCATGGATTTTGGTATAAAAATATATTGTTTAATGGGAAAATAGATTTGAGGATTCTTTAAAAATTAATACATTGATAAAATATCTTATATTAATTATTATATCTTGGTATAGATTTTTGAAAATATTTTCAATTGAATGAAGCTGGGAAAAGATTTCTAACCACATTAGAAAATACTAGAACCAATCAATAGAGGAAAAATGGTATATTTTTCAGAATTATATATTAGGAATTTAATTTTTTACATTATAATATTTTTATTATTCAAATTGATAAGAATTTGTGTAAAAATGTGTTTCTTTATATTTTATAATGATATTGAGAGATTATGATACTATATAAATGTTTTTAATAAATTAGAAAAACACTAAATATAAATAGTTTCCTATGGTAAAATTAGAACGTGAAATATATACTATCATTTTTCACTAAAAATTTCGAAAAAAACATCTCCTATAAAAGATTAAAAAAATTGAAAATTATATAAAATACTCATGAAACATTTCAATATGTACTGATTTTAATCACTAAAATTATAGGGCATGTAAATTTATTACTCACATATGTTGCTTTAGAATTAGTTTTCTTTTGGGAGATCAATAATTAATTACAAAAAATAAAATAAAAAATAGTTATAATTGACATTTACATGTTCAAGAAATAGATCAATAACAAAATACTTATCCCAAATGAACTAGATAAAAATTAGGATCCAATTGAGTAGATGGTTTACCATTTGGTGATGATATCCTCCCCCTTCTTTTTTCATTGTGAAGATTTTTTTATCTGTGCATCTGGCCGAGGAAGCTAAATTTAGAGGACTCATACATTATTAATAGATGTATCCTGTTAAATGTATTTAATTTTAATTTTCTTCTTTTCTCATCGTTTTATACATTTCCAGGTTACTATTTATTATATTTATTTATAAATTTGTTACTCTACTTCATTGAGTATCTTGGCCAATTGAAGCCTCATGTGAAAAATAATGCCCACCTAGAAGGTTATATTGTTGAAGGTTACCTAGACAAAGTGTGCATGACCTTTTATTTGATGTATTATGAATTCATAAAGACAATATTTAATTGAGTGTGATGTTATGATGATAAAAAATCCATTCATAGGCAAATAATTAATCAAAACTCTTTAAAAATTTATGCAGAGAAGTTGTAAAAGTATTCGCAGTTCCAGTGATTGATTTTTAGTTAAAAAAATAAAAAATATACATACTACTTAATACTGATATTTTTTATCCATGTATCAAATAAATTATGACTGACACACACAAAAATCATTAGGAGTTGAAATAAAAATGGGTTAAAGGTAATAAATTTGTTTAAGATATTATGGAAAGGTTTTCATGTCTTTAATGATCTTAATCTAATAACCATATTGAATATATTATTAAATATTTAGTGTATCTAACAATGTTTATATAATATTTTATATATAATAAATAAATATAATTAATTTTAATTATAATAAGATTTTATGTATTTACCTCGATGTCCCGTTATGGAATCCAAAAGATTTTATCCTTAAAATGATGATTGTTTCAAATATTGTAATTTATATCATGAATAAGGTGTTAAAAAAATGGTGTATTTAAAGTTTCCTAACACTATAACTAAGAAATAATGGTTTATATTATTGAGTTAAATTTTGAATTAATGTTTTCAGTAGTGTTATTCAAATTAAGAGGGCTCAATATTAATAGGTGTATGGAATAATCCATTAAATATAATTTCAATACGATTATTTTGGTTGATTAATATCAATGAACATCATGAACATGTTCCATGTATTTTTTCAACACATGAAAAAATGGTAAATTATATCAATTATATATTTTAGTATGAGTAGATTATTATAGTTCATATGAAAATAAGGGACATGTATAATATGGGTGATGATGGTGAAGTAATATGTGATAGTTAACCCCACAACAACAACACATTGAATTGTTTCTTCGTGATAATATTAGAAAGTTTAGTCTTATGAGGGTGGGTGAAGAGGAGGATGAGGAAGTAATATTAATGATTGAAGAGGATAAAAATATGAACAACCAAGAATAAAATAATTGTAATCTATATAATGTTCTTTAATTATTTACTTGTGTAAATTTATATTTAATTACATGAAAATATTATATGCTGTTTATCTAAAAAGGGAATATTATTTTTGGATTCCACTTATTATATAATATATAAGGTCTCTATTTTTATTTGTTAAATAAATATATATTTAATGATTTATAATTTTAAATGGTGGTTTAATTTAATTACATAGTTTATAGACATTTTTTTATTAATTGATGGATCCAAGAGAATTAGAGGGTTTACTTTCTGTACAATATAATATACCCCTTCTACACATTCTATATAGAGAAACTGAAAGGTTCATATTGTCATTATAACTTTAATACACTGGGTATAGTTGTTAACATACATATCATATTTATTTTTTAGAAATTCATGTCTATCCAACATTATTTAATTCATAAAGAATCATCTATGTTACATCCCACTAAAATTAAGAAAATGATTTAGTTACTATATAGAGGCTTCTGGTGTGTTATTATTATCAATATGTACTTCAACATGATAAATTTAATAAATAAAATATTTTACTAATCTATTAATTAATATGGTAAATAAAAAAATATAATAATAGAAACCATGTAAAATAATATTTATAGTGTCTATCCTAGTGATTTGTAATATATTTTTTCAATGATTTATCATTATTTATTTTTTATCAAATCCAAAAGGTTTTCTTATATTATAATAACACTTTCAAAACATAGCATAAAGAGTTTTTTATCTTAGTTAGGTTAGTTTTTATAATTAGTCACAACATTGTGATTATCTATTTCATAATAAAATAAATTGTATTTAGTATTTTTTGGAATATATTTTCTACTGATATATAGTTAACAATTTTATATGTGGATATGAAAGATGGAAAGTATGAAGCAATTTGAGAACTAACAAGATCCATTTGGGGGGAGAAAAGGGGATCTATAGTAGTATAGAATCTAATGTTCATGTAGAAACTTTAGAAATTACAATTTTAATGGAAATATTGAATATGTATATTTTGTAACTTCAAAGATTATTAAGTGTGTATATTTATATTTTGGAATATTTTTTGTTTTTGGTTGAAATAATTTCATCTTTGATTGAATTGGTTGAATATTTTATATAATTATTGTTAATTATTTTTCTTCTACATGGAATGGGAAGGAAAGGTATTCATTTTTGAAATTTTAAACATTAAAAATATATTTCATGATGTTGTTAGCTGGTACTAATTATTTATAGATAGTTTTAAGAAACTATAGTTTATTAGAGGTGGATTTAACCAATACCATGTATGGTAATTCTTAAATATTTCACAAAGTATTTATGGAAGTTCTAAAAACTACCTCTAAAATATGTGGTTAATTAATTAAATATAGTTTTATATCCACTATTATGTTTTTAAAATGTTGATAAATATATGATAGACATCGAGTCTCCAGTTTGATCAGTACTTAGAAATGATTATTAAAACTGTTGTTAATAAAAGGAAATCATTTCAAAATAGAGGTTTCGTGGTAATTGTTAAAAAGTGTTATGAAATAAAATAAATACCATATCAAATGTAGTCATAGTAATAAATTAATATATATATATATATATAATCAATAAATTATACCATTACCAGGGTAAAATTATAAAGGAAAAACTATTAGAGGATATGGATCTATATCAATTATTGAGGCATTAGAGCCATAATCTCTATGATTTGTGATTCCCTGGTTTTACCCTGATATATTTATAATTTCTATCAAAGATAACACTTTGAAGCAATTGATCATTTAGAATCATTTTTTTATTTTTTTATTTAAATATTTTTTGGATCTAATTGTTTTTTAGGGAACATAAAAATTATTGAGAGATTTTTATCAGTGATATTTTTCTTGATCAATGAAAATGATTTGAATCTTATAATAACATTTCACTTCAATGTTATTATATATTCTCAATGAAATATTTGAATGGAATATTTTTTAAAAACCATGGGTAGTTTTAACATGGATATTTTTATAATGTAATATGTTTTTCCTATATAAAATTTAGTTAATTTAAAAGGTTTATATGAAGTTGAATATTATCTTAATTTTAATATTGTGAATATAAATATCTTCTCATTTTATTGAAATATTTTTTGACAAGACAAGATGTTTCTACAGAACTCATAAAAATTGGGAACTTCTTTAGATAGTTCGGAGTGATTCATAATGTTTAGAAACAAGAAATAAAAATAAATTGTGAAGGAAACTATTAATTTTTTTTAATTATAAATATCCAAAATTTTCATTCTAAAATTATCAATTATGGTTATATTTTGATTTAGGAGAATCTGACAGGAAATATGGAAATGTTTTTTTAATAGATAGAATTTATGACATTTTTTTAATCTAATTCTAATTATAAATCTAAATATACTAAGCCAGGTGTAAAACAACATGAAAATTAAGTTAATGAGTAGGAAAACTAATATTGTTACTATTGGAGATACTTACAAGAAATTAAGGAAGCATCACCATGTGTTCATAAAATATAAGTTTTATATTTATTTTGTATTATTAAATCTAAATTATTAAAATGAAAATATAAAATAATATATTCAAAATTTTGAAAAATACCAATTGATGTTCCTCAAAAAATGTTTTCTATGATTTAGAGGTTTTAAAAATAAAAATTATAAACAAAAACCTAATATTGATAGTATAAAAAAATATATATTTACCTTTCTTCAAGAAAGTGAAATGTATGATATTATTATGTCTATTAATAAAATTAAAGATTAAAAATAGACTTATCCATGGTTGCCTTATTCCAATAATTTCTATAAATGTGTTTCTGAAATGTAAATCCATAGATATTTAATTTGTTAACTATTTTAAATTATCTATCATTTATCATTATTCATCTGAGAGTTCAGTATGTTTTGTTCAATGTCTTATCCATATGAAATATTTTTTATGTAAATCTTATTTTAAGGATAAAATTTTTAAACCTTCCATTGATTGGGTTATTAATGGAACTTATATAAATCCTATTTGACTAAAACTTTTATAGATGTAGAAATAATGTATTTATTATTTTTATGCATGTCATGTATTACCATTATATTTTTATATTATGGTATAAATTCATTTGAATTAAATTATTTTTATTTTTAACTTTGGATTTGGTTCATGCATAATTTTATTATTAATTGGTTTAACAGTATGCATCTATAATTTATTTATTTTTAATTATTTTATAATCATTTCATAATTAATTGAATTTATTAACATATTTTTATTTATCTTGGTAACATTTAATGATTTTATATCATATTTCTCACTTTTTAGGCAACAATAATTCAAAATATTCCGAAGAGAGTTTTTTTATTAAAAATAATTATGTTCAAATTCTAGGGGAGTATTAATTATTTATTTTTTTATTTTTAAATTGGAATAAATTATTTAATATATGTATTTATGGGGAAATATCTCCATTAAATTTTCTAATATTTTATTTCTTTTTAGGAATAATGATATTTAACTTATTTAATCTGTCTAAAATATTTATCATGTGCTTCAATTATTGTTTTAAGGAATGTGTCGTGTTTACTATTTTAATTTAGGGGTAAATATGAGTGTAGTTAAAACATTATTGGTGTTCAATTTATTAATATTATATGAAATATGTTTGTTTACTACTTTGTATAGGCGAGATTACTATTAGATTTATTTCATGTATCAGGGGGAGATATGCCATATTTTTTTTGTGAAAAGATATTTTTGAAGATAAATATATTATTTTTAGAATTATTTGATTATTTTAAAAAGGGGATAATTTTTTTAACTCTATTTTATTTTAAATGGTTTATTCTTCACTCATTCATCTCTTTGATCAATAAAAAATGGGGGAGAGTTGTTTGGTTATGTTCAGTATTTTAAGTATCAAATAGGGGGAGATTGTGGAGTTGAACCATGCCACTTTTCTTTTCATTCAATAAATTTAATTCCTCGCATTAGTTAATTATTTAATTTTTGATAATTATAACTGTCACTATAGTTATATTCTATCAGAATGAATAAATGATTATTTTTTATTCATTTACTAAATTTTAAGGAAAATAATGATGTTTATATTTTTTGTTAATTATTCAATATTTATTTATTCTTTAATGAATTTTCCATTATTATATTTATTTTGGATTGTATTTTTTTGTTGTAATTCTTTATTGTAATTTTTTTAAGTAAATTATCATATGTATCTTGTTACTGTCCAGTATGATCCACCCATAAAATAGGCACCCAAGCTATCCTGTTACATACTATAATGGCATTCTCGATCCCCGTGGTCAAGCATCAAGTACCAAGGGAATTACAATATACTAAGTGGGAATGATTTCCACCAATAGTCATAAATATTCATGAAACCTTCCCTCAAAAGTTTTTAAATACCTCTCTACACATTAGAGTCCCATGGAAAAAAATATAATCATGTAACAAAAACAAAATCCAAAAGATAAAAAATGAAAACAAATAGTTAGAAAATATATATAAATCTAAAAAAAGATATCTTATAATGATTCTTGGCTTGGCCAATAAAAATAAAATTTAAAATTAAAATAAAACTTAATAACCCAACATGATCTCCAAGTGACTCTACATGTTACCCACCATTTCCAATTCCACAAATTCTCTATGAGTAATAAGAGATTAACATAAAAATAAAACAAATAATTAGTGTGATCAAATGTTCCTAGTAGTTATGACAAATACCGTACCCCCTCTACAACCTTTAACACTATATCTATGTCAATATAGTTTGAAATAAAATTAAAATGTATTATATCACTTTTATCCAAAACCAATAAGATGGTGGTTTCATGTTATAAGTAAATTTTCACTTTTAAAAATTCATAGAAGAAAGAGAAAGGTGAAACATTATTCAAGGGAAACATCTTCAAATTATTCCTTTTAAAATAATCCATGTTGTGTTGAAATGGTGAAAAGAGGGAAAGAATTTAATTTCCTCCAATATATTAAACAAAGAATCAAATGATTATTTTGAAAATTAAAATTAATGTGAATTATGAAGGAATTACCTAGCCAATGAGCATGTACCCAAGTGGTAAAAGCTTCTACTTGTTATCCAAAAGACCCATGATCGATTCCGGATAGGGGGAAATTCATGAGTACTATAGCAATACTAAATCAGGGCACTACAGCAGTACTATAGTAGTGGAGGAACTGTATCAGTAGTGGAATTTTAGTAGTAGAGGTAATGTAGTGGGAATTTTAGTGGTGATGGTACTGTAACAGGTATTGTAGTAGCCTTGGTACTGTAGTAGTACTACTCACTTATGGGTCCTTTGGTCCAAAAATGGGATTTCAATCCTTATATTTGGGCTTACATGCCCTTGGGCCTTTAAAATATCTAATGGGTCTCCCTATACCTAGAAAAAAGAGGTATTTCTTTGTTTTTTTAATAAAATAAGTCTTTAGAACCAACCTTAAAAAAAATACATTACCTAAATTTCAGCAGTATCAATATAATGTAAATATATGAAAACTATTTTATTGTAGTATGAAAAGAATTATTCATGAGAACCTAGGAGCATAGGAAAAAATTCATACTAAAAAATATCAATCCAAATAGGAACACGTAATGAAACCAAATCTCCCTAATAATTGGTATTAACCTTACTAGTATAGTCGAGGGGAAAACTCCCAAAGTAAGGTGAAATCCATATAGAGGGACACTAGCTAGAAATTTATCTAAAGATAGTGCAATTTCTTCTCTTGAAAATTAAAAAAGGTACATTGGGTTCCCAATGATGCATATAATTACAAGTGGGGTAATAAATAATAAAAAACATTGAAATAAATTTACATGAATAATTATATATATCAAGTTACACTAAGGATGAACCATAAAAAAGTCTCAACTTGAAATCCCCTTCATAGAAAAAAACCCTTATTCCCTAAGAATAACAGTATAACTTATGTATCCTATAACATGGATTATTTAATTGTTTTAAAACAAAGAAGTAAAGGGAAATGTTCTAAGTGTGTATTTTCAGCATGAAACCATCTTTAAAAGAGTTATTTGGGCCCCATTATCATTGTTAAAAATAAATGGTTATAAAACCAACATCTTAATCCATTCAAAATAAATAACTAAAAAATATATAAAACATTTAAATAGTCATGAACAACCATTCTGAAAAACTAAGAACACCCTTTATATCTAAAGAAAAAATTTATGTAACATCCCGGTTCTGGAAGCCACCTAGAGGCGCCCCGTACCCGGTTGGTCACATGGCCTCAAGTGCATTTCCATGAATGCCAGAGGTTGTCGACTAGCAGTGAGTCCCTTGGGTGTGATAGTGGGGAAACAATGCCCTCATTGGCAGAGTAACACAATGGATGTAGAAACCAATATAAATAGCGGAAGCAGTAATAATCCATACAATAATGAACAGCGGAAAACTGATAAGAAAAACAACTTGATCACATATATAAATGATGCATGATACATATGTCTAGGAAAACAACAAAAAAAACCACAATGCTGGAATACAAAAAGTACTACAACAAGTACAAAAGAAAACAAATAAACTCCCCAACATCACAAGCGTCAGCTTGGTCCCATGCTCTCAAGATCCACAACATCAAGTACCTAAAGTAGAAGGGCGCTTTCCCTTATCTATAACCGAAACAATATAATCTGTTTTGGCCCAAAAGCATGACCCAAACAGGGTGTGAGACTAAATCCCAGTAGGAAACCACCTGAAGATCTGTTTCTAACAGTTAGTTAATATATATGGGAGGCAATAAGTAAACAGTAGTAACAAACAAGGAAGTACTCAGCAGCAACCATTCCTAGAGTTCAAGCAATCAATAACACATAGCGAGTAAACATTTAATCATAGGAGGTAACCCTCTAGGAAGTACTCACAGCTTAACCCCTCTAGTTTAACCTAAACAAGACAAGCATGCAGCTAACACAACAGTAACCCTCTTGGAAGTACGCCTGACCTATCCCCTTGGGTTCAGTTATAAGGATATAAAAATACTCTCTGAGGAAGCACTCTCAGTCAGTTTTTCTTATATTCAAAAGTGATACAAGACTCTCTGAGTAATCTCACACGGTCAATTACCCTTAACATCTAAAGTGATTTAATACTCTTTGAGGAAGATCACACGGTCAATTCCCCTTATAGTCTATAGTAATTAAAATACTCTCTGAGGAAGCTCACATGGTCAATTCCCCTTATAGTGTACTACACCAGGTTCTCACGACCCTTTTCAAGTCAAATGAATATAGAAATGAAATACGCACAAATTAAACCTCAAGAACTACATGGCTAAACAGTCTACAGTAGAACAACATGTCAGAAAAACAATCACTTCATCCTATCAGTACTAGGCATGGGAACATGCAAGGCAACTTAACAAGCTAAGCAGACCAAATAGACATAAACAGAACATTCATGTGAAAAAACTTCCCAATCATAGTAGTTAACCCTATTAACAATCAAATATCCTCTACTCAAGCATAAAATAATGGCCGTTAATCAACAGGGTTAAAACGGTAAACATGCAATACCCCGTTCAAGGGTATTGAGAACAATTGCACATATAAATAAAAGAATTAAAATGAAAAGTCACAAACCACCTACCTCAGAATTGTGATATTGATATACTTGAATCTCATGCCTTGAATCTCCTTAGAACAACATAGATCTACAAAAATGCACAAAATGCTCAACCAATGATAACTCACGAGAGAGGAGAAAACATGGGATGTTGTTCTAGCAGAAGAGAGAACTCACCGATGCGATTCCAATGCAACCAGCAGTGTTCGATTCAGAGGATGGATTCTCAATTGGGGGCTCGGCTAAGATACATGGCTGTATGACACTCTCAGATGAACCAAGTTGAGAAGGGGGATATTCTTCCAATTAAGCACGACCCCGATATGTTTAATGAAAAAATAAAGTACACAACATGTACTTTATCAATACATGGTCTGTACTTGCCCTTACTTTCCCCCACGTTAGGCAGTCTCTAGGTCACTACACACGGCCATGTGCATGGCCATTACACGGTTAACACCTGGCTACCGAAGGTAACTGAGTACACGACGTGTACTCATAAGGTACACAAGGTGTACTTAAGAAATTTCCAAAACTCATCTTTTTCCTCAAAAACACCAGAAAAGAGAAAACATACCTAAAAAAAACCCAGGTTCTTACAAACTTCCCCCCTTAAAGAAATTTTTCCCCGAATTTCCCTAACAATGCATAGAAGAAGAATCCATGAATAGCTCTGGCCATGATGATCGTATATCGTCCTCCCACTCCCAAGTCTCGTCTAGTACTCACCCTTGCTGCCATAGCCCCCATACCAGAGGAACATACCGGCCATAGAGAACCTTCACAATGCGATCAACAATCCAGATAGGATGCTCCTTGAATGAGGCAACCACCTCTAACTCAACCTCCTCAGGTTGAAAAACATCAGACGGGTCTGAGAAGTAATGTCAAAGCTGAGAAATGTGGAAAATGTCAGGCATAGACCGGTACCTCTAAAGTAACTGCAAAGGATAGGCAACCGTCCCAACTCTCTCAAAGATCTCAAACGACCCGACGTACCTCAAAAAAATCTTACCCTATCTCTTAATCCTTTTGTGTCCCTACCTGGGTGTGACATGAAGGAAAACCTGGTCCCCGACCTGGAACTCCATAAGTCTTCTCCCCGGATCAGTAAGACTTCTATAATGACTGTGTAGTAGCCATCCTCTTCCGAATCAACTCTATCTACTCTATGGTCTCCTAGACAAGACGAGGTCCCAACATAGCTGCCTCTCCTACCTCCAGCCAACATAAGGGTGATCGGCATGGCCTACCATAAAAATCCTCATGAGGTGCCATCTGAATAGTTTCTTGAAAACTATTTTTGTAGGAAAACTCCACAAGAGGTAAATGTGTCTCCCAAGAACCTCCAAAATCTAAGATGCATGCTCAAAAAATGTCCTCAAGCACCTGAATCATGCACTCAGACTGGTCATCTGTCTGGGGTGGTAAGCTGTACTCAAAAGTACATGTGTACCCAAAGCCTTCTAAAGCCCCTACCGAACCCGAGAAGTAAAACATGTGTCCCTATCTAAAAAAATGGAGTGTGGAAACCCATGTAGATGTACAATCTCTTGGATATACAAACATCTCATCCCATCAACACTGAAGGTCTCCTTGATCGGCCAAAAGTGATCAACCTTTGGAAGTCTATCAATGACAACCCATACTACATCATTCCCTCGAGGACACCTCGACAAACTAGTCACAAAATCCATTGCTACCTCATTCCCGTTCCACTCGGGAATGGGTAACTGCTGCAAAAGTCCCACTGGTCGTTGATACTCCACCTTCAACTGTTGACAGTTGGAACACCTCATGAAAAAACCAGCAACATATTTCTTCATAACTGGCCACCAATACTGATGGTGTAGATCATGATACATGTTGGTGACACCAGGATGAACTGCCCAAACTGAGGAGTGAAAGTCCCGCATCAGCTGCTCGCGTATGTCTTCTGACACCCATACGCACCCCTGGAAATGAAAGATCTCATCCTAACCTATTCTCCTTCCAGGAATAGGGTCCTCTCACGAAACTCATTCCTGTAGGACTAGGACTTCTGAATCTTATAGCTGCCTCAATCACACTCGATCAAGAAGAGTACAGGTAACAACTACAGAAGATAAAAATGTCTGCCCCTGTTTTTCGTGCACCTTCAAATGCATCTCAGAGAACAGATCCATAAGCTGCCACTCACTTTTGGCATCCTGAACTACCTATATCTGAGTCCTCCTGCTCAGTGCATCAACCACAATGTCTCTTTTCCCCAGTGTATAGGAAATCTCAAAGTCAATGGACTGAAGGTACTCTACCCACCTTCGTTGTCTCAAATTCAGGTCACGTGGAGTAAAAATGTTCTTGAGACTTTTTTGGTCAGTGAAAACCACAAAATTATCTCCCAGTTAAAGAGGTATTTTCTTTGATTTAACAATAAATGAGGCTTCATCCCCAAACTTTTAAAAAACAAACACCTGCCAACTCGAGATCGTGCTTCGGGTAATTCCTCTCATGTGGCCTCAACTGCCGAGACCCGTACACAACGAATCCTTTCTCCTGCATAAGCATTGATCCCATCCCGATACCTGAAGTATCAGAGTAAAAAAGTATAGCTCTTGCTCAGCTCTGTAAATACTAGTATCGGTTCTAAAGTCAATCTCCCTTTCAGATCCTGAAAGGATGACTCACAAGAATCTGACCATAAGATCTTTTCACCCTTCTTAGTCAGGCCCGTCAGTGGCGATCCTAAGCTTGAAAAGTCCTGTATGAAATATATTTAGTATCCAACCAGCCCTAGAAAACTTCTTACCTAAAATAAATTATTCGGATGCTCTCAGAAAACTACGACTCCCACATTCTCTGGGTCTACTGATACTCCATTCTCTGAGATAACATGACCTAAGAAGTGAATCTGGTCCATCCAAAAATGGCATTTTGAGAGCTTATCATATAATTGATTTTCTCTCAGTGTTCTCAAAATGATCTCAATATGTGTGGAATTGTCATGTCGAGAGTGAGAGTACACCAAGATATCATCCATGAATACCACCACGAAACAATCCAAGCATGGATGGAACACTCAGTTCATCAGTCTCATAAAGACTGCAGGCGCATTCGTGAGATCGAACAGCATAACCACATTCTCATAAAGACCTTACCTACTCTGGAAGGCTGTAAGAGGTATATCAGATGGTCTAACATGCAACTGATGGTAACCAGATCTCAATTCAATCTTCTAGAACACCCGGGCTCCTCGTAGCTGGTCAAAAAGATCATTAATCCTAGGTAAGGGATATCAGTTCTTAACTTTCAACTGGTTCAACATCCGATAATCCACGGAAAGTCTGAGGGTATTTTCCGCCTTCTTCAAAAACAGGAGAGGTGAACCCCAAGGAGAAGTACAGGGTCAGATGAAACCCTTATCCTGCAACTCCTCCAACTACTTGTTGAGATCCTTTAACTCAGGTGTAGCCATCCTATATAGAGGAATGGACATCGGTGCTGCTCCTGACACAAGATCAATCTAAAAGTCTACCTCTTGTTCCGGAGGCAAACCTAAAAAGTCCTCTGGAAAGGCATCCTTGAAATGATCAACCACTATTGGAAAGTCTATCTATGAAGTCCCCTGATCATCTAGATATATACTAGAAATCTGGCTGTAACTCCTCCCAACCCATGACGCTCGGGTCCCTCTCTTCTCGCCTGGACATCCCACTCGCCCTTTTGAAGAAACGATCCACCCTCTAGTGATACGAAACTCACCCTACAGTGAAAGAAATCAACAACTTCCTAGAAGGGAACTAACCAGTCTATTTCAAGAATGAAATCATATCTTATCATCTCTAAGACATAGAGGTCCCACAAGAAGTGACACCCACCAACCTCAAAAAGGCACACCTTGAACTGAAATACACTAGCCATTATAGTCCCCAAAGGATTGTCTAGCATCAAGATATCAGTAGAGGAAAAGATACAGAGCCCATGGATCTCCAATACAGCAACAGATATAAATCTATTGGAAGCCCCAGTATCAAAAAGAGCAGAAGATAGAACTTAGGAAGCTAGGATAGTACATCGAACAGTAGAGGTTCTGGGATCCTGCTCCTGCTGGGTCTGATCCACTGCAAAATTCTGGCCTGTACAGCGGCCCAGTGACCCTGCCTGACCACTCTGAGCTGATCCACCCTACAGTCGCTAAATGCCTGGCGACTGACTACCACGACCATGATCTCAACCTTGACCTGAACGTCTGGAAGAACTCCAGTTTCCCAACTGGTGAGAAACTAGTGGCGCTGCTCCGGAATGCGGAGTCATAGAAGAACCCCTGTCACCAGCTGCTATTGAGAAGATCTGAGAGAAGCGCTTAAGATGACCCATATTTCCGCAAGATTAGAACTCCAATGGGTCTCTCGGGCAATGTGGCTTCGTATTCCCTCTCCTCCCGCATTGGTAGCACACCACCTGGCTACCAGAAGATGTATCCCACCTACTCGGATCTCTTCATGCATTCTCCCTGCGACGCTTCCTGCTATCGGTTGGCAAATCACTTACCCTAGATTTTGAACCGCCCTGGCTCACTGCTCTAGAATCCCTCAGATTATACTCTGTGATCAGCACCTAGTTGACTATAGAGGATATCAAAGTCGACCTGAAGATGTTCACCTGGGATCGAATATCCTTCCTAAGCCCATCCTAAATCTTCCGTGCAAGGAATAAATCCATCCCCCCTAGAAAGGGTGTAAAGTGTTACAGCTTGGTGAAGTGAGAAGAACACTCCAGAACAGAAAGAGTTCCCTACTCCAGACTCATGAACTCTCTGGTTCTATTGGCCCTCAAGGTCTCAGGATAGATGTAATCATAGAAGGTGTTCTGAAACTCATCCCAAGGCATAATCTGTTGGTGTCCCGCCTTTGAGATCACATCCCACTACCTTTTGGAAAAACCTCGAAGCATGTAGGTAGCGAGATTGACCCTCCTCTATGGAGGCATCTCTAGATGCTTGAAGATTGTCAATATGGCTTCTAACCACGACTCTTCAGCCTAGGGTCCTCCATCCCTTGAAAAAGTGGGAGGATTCTACTACTGAAAGAACCGCGTCAATTCTGTCATTGATGAGGCAAGAGGCGGTTCCCCCTGAAAGGTCTGTATCATCCTTATAAAACTCTCCCTGAACTATGCATCAGAACCTATTTCAGGTATAACTACTAGTACCAAGACTGGCACAACTGGAGGATCTGCAGGAAGTCCCTGATCGGCCATATCTGACGTCTGATCACTACCCTATAACTGAAGGACAACCGGAGGATGCCTCGGTGGCATGAATCTCCAAGGTCAAGCACACACCTTAGATAAAGATTAACAGGGACTAAAACCTAGAAGTGTAAGAAGGGAAAAGAGGAAAGAAAACATTCAAGTCTATAAAACATGACTACACTATGTGTATTTACACTACATGGCGTGTCCCTTTAAGCCACCACATGGGCATGTAATCATGCCACCACTGGTCGTGTAACAACCCAAACACACGACATGTTGTCCTAACACACTATGTGTACTCGATCCCTCTTCCCCTTCCTGAGCTCTTCTACATGACTAACCCACACGATTATCCTAAAACAATACTACATGGTGTGTTCGTGACATACATGGCGTGTACTTGACAAGCATCAAAAACCCATGTTGTTAGTTACACGGCTGACTACACGACTCACTATACATGTCATGTTCCAGGTGGACACGGTGTGTACTTGAAGGATTTTCCCAACCTGTGTTGTCTGTTACACGGTCGGATATTTGGGTTACACTACACAACATGTTCAAGCTCGACACGGCATATATGTCTTATGTTTCATCCATCTGTGTCGTTAGTCACATGGGTAGACAAATGGTCTCCACCACACGGCGTGTAAAAACTATACACGGAGTGTTCCAGTAAGATTTTCACATCCCCATGTCTCTGCCCACAAAGTCAGTGCCAAGATTTTAGCCAACATGACGTGTACATACCATACATGGTTTGTACTTAAGAAAAATAGTTTCTTCTTGAACAAAAGAACACATGGCATGTATTCATCATTACACGCCGTGTATTCTAGGTTTTTCCTGACAGTAAGGCTCAAAAACTACTCTGGAAGCCCAGAAAGCACTGAAAACGAACATTAAGGGGCCAAATTCCTATCTATGAGGGTCCATACTCCCCAAGAATCAAAGTTTGGCATCTCATACATGTCATAAACAAACATATAGATTAATGATCCCCAAAATTCTTATCTATGAGGGCCCATAACACCTCGAGGACCAAAGTTATGAGTTCACCGAAAAAAATATTTACATAACCAATACCCTATAATATAGCAGGTATTATATGAAGGCATATATCACAACAACATGCATATCTAGAACAACATCAATCACAAAAACATGCAATTACTAATGCACCCTAAATGGCAGGGCAAGAATACATGACATGTGATTTCTAGGAATTGCATATATCATTCATGAGATGGAATATCGACATCTCATAGATTTGAAACAGAAATAAAACTTCAATTGCATCAACAATAATAGCACAAAACATGTGAGTCACCCAACGGTGAAATCAAATAAACCGTAAAATTGAAAAATTGGAAAAATTGCAATAATCGAGGTAAATTAGCTTTTCCCTGTACACGGGTTAGATACTCCCAGGCACAACTTATTACTAATTACCTATTCTATTCTATCCCTGGCTATTGGCTCCAAAAAATTATTCAAGAAGAAAAGAATTCCTCTGATACCACTTTGTAATGTCCCGGTTCTGAAATCCACCCAGAGGCACCCCGTACACGGTTGGTCACATGGCCTCAAGTGAATTTCCCCAAATTCCAGAGGCTGCCGACTAGAAGACATGGCCTTGGGTGTGATGGTGGGTAAACAATTCCCTCATTGGAAGATTAACACAACATAAGTAGGAAAAAATAGCAATAAAAAAAGAAGTAATAATCCATACAAATGTGAACAGTGGAAGACTGATAAGAAAAACAAATGGAGCACATATATAAATGATTCATGATATATATGTCTAGGAAAATATACAAAAAAACCACAATTCCAGAATAAAAATGGTGTTATAAAAAGTACAAAAGGAAACAAATAAACTATACAGCATCGCAAGCCTCAGCTTGGTCCCATGCTCTCCAGCTCCACAACATCAATTACCTGAAGTATAAGGGAGATTGACCTTATCTATATCTACAAGAATATAATCCATTTGGACCCAAAAGCTTGACCCAAACAATGTGTGAGACCAAATACCAGTATGCAACCACTCAAAGATCTGTGACTAATTTTCAGTGAATATATATGGCAGACAAGAAGTAAACAACATTAAAAATCAATGAAGAACTCAACAGCAACCATTCCAACAGTTCAAGCAATAAGTAACACATAGAAAGTAAATAGATAATCAAAGAAGGTAACCCTTTGGGAATTACTTACAGCCTAACCCCTCTGGTTCAACCTAAACAAGACAATCATGCAGCTAACACAACGGTAACCCTCTGGGAAGTACACACGGCCTATCCCCTCTGGTTTAGTTATAAGGATATAACAAAGACTCTCTGAGGAAGCACTCTCAATCAATTACCCTAATAGTCACAAGTGATAAAATAATCTCTAAGAAAGATCAGAAGGTCAATTATCCTTATAGTCTAAAGAAATTTAAGACTCCCTGAGGAAGATCGCATGGTCAATCCCCCTTATAGTCTACAGTGATTAAAAGAACCTATGAGGAAGCTCACATGGTCAATTACCCTTATAGACTACTACACCAGGTTCTCATGGCTCTGTGTATGTCAACCGAGCATAGAAAATCAATAAGTCCAAATTAAACCTCAATAAATACTTGGCTAAACAGTCTACAGTGTAACTACATGTCAGAAATACAATCACTCCATCCTATCAGTACTAGGCATGGGAATTGGAAAGGAAGCCTAACAGGCCAAGCAGACCAAACGGCTATAAACAGAACATGTAAGGGAAAACACTTACAAATCATAGTAGTTAACCCCATTCACAATAAAATATCCTATAATCAAGAATACAAGCATGGTGGAAAATCAACAGGGTTAAAACGGTAAACATGAAATACCCCGTTCAATGGTATTGGGAACAATTTCACATATAACTCAAATGATTTCAACAAAAAGGCACAAACCACCTACCTCGGCATTATGAGATCGATATACCTTAATCTCAGGCCTTGAATCACCTTATAATGTAGTGGATCTATAAAAACACACAAAATTATCAACCAACAATAACTCACGAGAGAGGAGAAAACAAGGGATGGTGTTCTATTAGAAGATAGAACTCACTGATGCGATTCCAACACAACCAGTGGTGTTCAATTTGAAGGACGGATGCTTGGTCAGTGGCTTGGAAAAGATCTACAGTTGTACGAAGCTCTCGGTTGAACCACGTTGAGAAGGGGGGAATTATTCCAATTAGACGTGACCCGATACATTTAATGAAAAAAAATTACGCGGCATGTACTTGCCCTTACCGTCCCCTGCATTAGGCGGTCTCCAGGTCACTACACACAGCTGTGTGCATGGCCATTACCTGGCTAGCACCCAAATACCTGTGGTAACCGAGTACACGGCGTGTACTCATTAGGTACATGGAGTTTAATTAGGAATGTTCTAGAAACTCTTCTTTTTCCTCCAAAACACCAGAAAAAGGGAAACATACCTGAAAAGAATATCCAGGTTCTTTTTGTTTAATAACTCAATTCAAGACCAATTCACTATTTGAAATAATAGTGATTTTATAGAAGGTATATTTAGGAATTTTTTCAAACATTTGGTGTGTGTGGTTGAGGGAAATATAATTTTAACTTTAAGAACAAGGTGTAAATATACACATTCCATGGGAATCAAGTGAAAACCTAATTATCAATTTATAAGAACAATAATTCCTTTTAATAATACCATTACATACCTAAACCATGAATTTATTAATTGAGTTATCAATTTATGTATAATTAAAGATCAAATGATTTTGAAAAACTAACTTCATTTGTCTCTTCCACCAAGGGAGGTGTCAATAATGTCCAAATATTTAAGAAAACACTTCAATGATCCAATCCAAACATTAAAATTAAGAAACCTATATGATAATTTTTTTTGTAATGTCTTCATTAGGTCTTTTTGACCTATCCATGGAAAGAACAAGAAGAAGTAACAAGTAAAAGATAATGAGAATAGGTTTATAGGTGATTATCCTGAGAAAAAGACCTTAAAAATGAATAAATACCATGAAATAACAATGAGATGTAGAGGAAACAATGTTAATGGGATATATGGTATGTAGGGTTTGAATTGGATGAGAAGGGTGACTTATGGGTTAAAAACATTTTATAGTAGATAGGTAATTTTAATAGTTTAAAATTATATGAAGGTTGCATGGTTTTTTCACATAGTTTTCCAAATTTTACACTAACATTTTCCCTCCTACTGGACTCACGTGTTTAGTCATGTGGTCTAGTATAATGGTTGAAAAAAACATGCACTAACCCTATAAAAGTACTTTGCTGAAAATTATAGGCCTCTTACAAGGTTCTTTAATTGTTTGTACTAACCATGCACCAATCATGAAACTTGCACTAAAACTCCAAAAACATAAAAATTCATAGGATTTTTGTCTTGAGACTCAATAAATAGGATAAAAATTGATAAATAATTTAAATTATAACGAAATTTAAGGTCAATGTGTGACATGTGTCCCCACCATAACACTTTATATCCCAAAAAAGTCTTATACAAAGTGGTTTATCAAGAAGTTAATGATGTTAAATATCTTTAAGGATAAATTGATACTAATGTAAACCGAAAAAAACTTACTAAAACAAGATTCAAAATAATTATAGACATGTCATAGAAAACTAATTAATTACACCCTTTAAGAACCTTAAAAACTACACCCATTGGTCAGGAATTTCAGGGCCATAATAAATGTTGATCTTTCCTTAAGTTCCCAACTACATCTCATGATAAGAAACTGATAGAGACACCAAATTAGATTATAGGAAATCTCCAGCAGAAACATATAAAAAATAAACCTTGAGGAAGGGTTGTTCTGGTGAAACTAAACACTACACCTCATAAAGAATCATGAAACACTAGATAAGAAAATTTCAACTATGTTCCTCTCCCCAAAATATTTAGAATTAATCTAAAATAAATACTCTATAATATTAACCCATCCATCAAAAAAATCCTAAGAAAAACTAAAATCTCACCAAGGAAAGTTAATTTGATACAACCCTCACCAATCAGGTCCTCACATTTTCCCAATGTGAGAGACCATCCAAAAGATTGGAAAACCTAAAATTTCATCACTAATGGGTCATAATTTCTACAAGAATGTGGCATCATAGTATTATTTTTATATTCATCCCAAATGAGGTTTAACAAATACAAAACCATGTTTAAAACACTTAGAGAAACAAGCTAAAATGTGCTCACCATGGATAAACCACAATAATACCAAGGCATTAGCATATGTGTTTCATTTTGTAGATAATGAAATCAGGAATATATACTGATCTCCCCCCCACACAATGTTCATGCTACTACGAAACACCTTGGGAACAAGAGCATTAAAAAATTATATCTAAAATGAATAACTTTAATTAAAATTGAAAGAACCTCAATCCTAGTTCTGAATCAATTTAATATCTATTATTTCATGGAACCCAAAAAATATTCTCCAAATAATCATGTGGCAATGAGTACCCCAAATAAAAATTAAAATATTAAGAAATAAAGAGAAAATAGGGATAGAATGACAGAGGTAAATCTAGAAAATGTTTTCTCTAGTTATATGCCAAATATAGGTTACTCATGTTAGGGTAATTTGTTTGAATAAATTATTCACTTATTTGTTCTATATTTAAAATCAAAATTTACTTAAAAAAACAATCTAAAATAATTTTTTGTTTAAGGTGTTATGATAACGAAGAATGTGCTTTTGATAACTAAAATATGAAAATTCTAAACTTTTTTTATGAAAATATGGTGGTATAATGTTCCAATATCAAATTACTTCCATTAAATATAAATGAAATATTGTGGTTTTGAACCAACTAATTGATAAATAAGTAATTTTATGAGTCTATTCGATGATTAATGATAAGATAATACTGATTTTGTTACAATTGATATCGAGTTTTATTGAATGCTACCATTGAATTGTTTTACAAAATTACATATAAAAAAAGTATTACCTTTAGAATAATAAGTTAAAATTTATATTAGATACATAAATTTGAGCATTCTAAAAGTTGTTACGTATTTTGAATCATTGAAATTTATTTTTGTTGAGTTCACTTGCGATCAACATAATTTTTCTTCCTGATTATTTTTATATGATTATTCAATTATGTGAGGATATTTCTAGTAAATATCTTCGTATTTATATTATAATTTTTTAATTTAGTATCTTGCATGATTGTGGTCTTTCTTAATTAGGAATAAAGAGTAAAATCTAATCATTATATTGAGGGATTTCATGGATAGTAAGACAAATCCCAGATACTTCTATTACATGGAAGTGAGAAACTAGAGATAAGTATAGTTGAGGGATTATGAGGATAGAAACATAACGTTTTTTATAGGTATAATGTAATTGAAACCTGAGATAAGTTTTCATATTTAACATTCACTTTTATTTAAAAGTGAGTTTTTGATAAATATCCTTTTAGAGAAGTATTTATTTTTCTTACCAATACTCTATGTTTTTTCTTGAACTTAATTGGTATTATTTTCAGAATTTCAATTATGTAAATTTATAATTTAGTTTCTATAATTCATTTTGTTTATTATTTGGAAACATTAACTCATTTATCGGTAATTTAAAATACTGATAACTTTATTTCCACTATGAAAACTATATTTCAATACACTATACAATACCATAACTCTGATATTTTATTTCATCAGTTTTTTGAAAATAAGTTCACTCTATAAGCTTATCATTAATTCAAAAAAAATATATATATAATACTTCAAGAGGATGAAAATCGTGTGTTTAGATCTAAAAAAATATCCCCATAGTATATTTTATTCTTCATTATAACATTGAAAAAAAAATTATCAAATGATTTATTTACCATAATTCTATGTTTATCATAATTCAAATTTTATTTCCATTATTTTATTATAATTTTATTTCAGTTTCTATATAGTAACATTAATGGTAGAGGAAAGAGTTTTTCTTGATGGCAGGAGTACTAGTTAGAACAATTGAAAATTTAAATTTGATAAGACCACCAATTATTTATGGAGCTAATTATGAATACTAGTGTGATCGTATGAAATCCTACATCATTAATAATGTTGTTGGAAACATTAACTTTCTTAAAGAAAATTATAATATTCCAGAGAAGGTTATCAATCAATTTTGTAGAGAAGAAAACCAGAATATCATGTGACTATAAAGATTCAAGTGCATAATTTTATTCTATTACCAGGAACATTTACATAAATATATCATCATTTTATGCATAAAACTAAACTTGTATGAAACTAGAGATAACAATTATTGGAAAATCCAACGTTTTAGAAACTCATAGATCCATGCTTAGAGAAAAATGTGAATCATTGGATTTTCTTCCTAAAAAATCTATAACACGTATACATAAATGATCTATGTCAATTGTAATCAGATTACAATCCTTGTGTGAAAATGAATTATCAAAAGATATACACATTAATAATATTATATGTAATATACCGAAAAAGGGAGACCAAGGGGATTTAAACTAACGATACCAATGATTTGAAAAAGTTGAGTCTAGATGTCTTAATTGAAACATTAATATAGTATGAAAGTATAGTAAAATGATGTCCTGAAAAAGTGAAAAATGAAAAATAATGTATCATTTTTTTCTACTTTACGTAATCCAAATTATAGTTCCATTAATATTTTTTTGATAATTATAATTCTATTATTCTAATGATAAAATATATTAAATTTTATCCAATTGATCCATAGGGAAACAACATTTAACTTTACCAAACTGAAATAATGATGAATAATCTTGTTGATAATTAAAAAATCCAAAATGACCATTGAAAATACAAGAAATACTAGAAAGATAAGAAGTAATATGAAGGATTTATATTCTATTAATGTAAGAAGGTAGGTCATAAAATACCTAATTGTCTTGATCTAAACACAAAAAATAGAAAACCAAGAAGGAATTTTAAAGGAAAAGGAAAGAAAATCTTGAATGATATAAATACATGGAGAGTTATTTAAAGTGATACATCTATATAATTCCCTTTATAAGAAAATAAAACAAAAGGCTAAAAATAGATGGGTTTTATTGAAAAATTCTGAGGAATGAAAAATAATCACGGGGATGGTAACTGAAGAATTTCTCAGAAATTTCAGTCATTATTATAAATTTTTTACATAAATATAATTTCACAACTTCATTAGAATATGAAAAAGAATTTGAAATTGGATGATGAAAAATTTTATTCATTATTAGATGAATAAAAATTAACTATTATAGATGAAATGGTTAGATATGTTACTTTTATGAATTTGGAGAATAATAAACTAAAAAATGGTTATGATTTCTTTGAATCATGTAATATTAATGATAATAAAATAATATAAAAATTTACTTATGGAATTTAAAAACATTAAATTGACTTAGATTAAAAAACAAATATTTAAATAAATTTTGTTCATCATAATTTGTGGATTAGGATTTGGTTGTTCTGAATTTCAATTTTCAGAATTTAGTTGATTATAAATATGATCAAGACCATAAAAGTTATATTGATGAAATCAAATATGATATTTTTTATTAAATAATAATTTTTTATTTTATTTTGATTCTAGTAAAGTAAATTAAGATAAATAGTATAAAACAATAAAACCCTCTATAACTTCAAGCTGAATTGGTTTTATTTCTGATAAAACTTATTTTCAGTAAGAATATTATATACCTAAAAGTGTACATTATGTTTTAGATTTTAAAAGGGAGGTCACTTGAGTTAATGCATTTCTTTAAAAAATTATTATTTGATTTTCAAAAATATTTTAATTCAGAATAACCAACCATTTCACAACACGAAATAGTAGGATATATGTGTGTTCCTAAAATTTTATTTTCTAATGTAACTGTACCCAAATATATGTGGGTTCCAAGAACATAATTTAATATTTTTTAGAAAAATATAATGAGTACCAGTAGTAGAAAAAATGGAACATGGAATGTATTTGTTCCCAATATATGACTAGTGATAAGTAATACTTATGAAATTTCAATACGTTGAAAGGAGGAGGTGTACTTTTGGAGAGAACGAATAGAGTGATGTCATCAGAAATAGTTAAATTTATTTTTTCTGGAAATCAACTATTTCACATGTCTTAATTTTTTTAGGAATTTTGAACAAACCTATCAGTATAATTTAATTATTTTATGATAGATATCTTATAAAAATTAGGAATGAAAACCATAACCTTAAAAAATAAAAAGGTAATTTCATTTTATTTTTCGGATATGAATAAAAATTATTACACAATCAATATTGAAGAAATAAATAATAATAATTTTATTTATCTAGGTAAAACAGAAGAATTATCATGGTTATCAAATAGAACACTGGGACACTATAACATCAAGATATTAATTATAATTTCTATTAAATGAAATGTTAGGGATCTACAAGAACATAATTTTATTTCACCTTGAGTCAATGATCCTTGTCAATTTTGTAACCAACACTAGTCAAATTTTAAATTAAAAAGTGAATTCTCAACAAATGAATATTTATAGTTAGTATACATGGATCTATATGGTCCTACAGTAACTGGATGTATTGGAGGCCAATAATATGTATTTTTATTGGTTGAAGATTACACTAGATTCAATTGGGTTTATTTCCCTTCTATAACATACTACAATTAAAATTATTTAATGGATTTTTTTCAACAATAAAAAATTAGAAAATCCTACCTTTGGTTAATATCAATAGTGATCATGTTGGTGGGTATTTTAACTCATATTTCAAAACAATTTGTAGTTATTGTTCTTACTCATAATTTTTCTACACTAACTACACCATAATAAGATGGAATAGTTTAACAATGAAAAAAATTATTCAAAAAATTACGCAAACATTTCTTGGGGATTATTTTTTAAATAAACATTTTAATGTGGAAGATGTGACTACTTCTTCTAATAATATAAAAAAAATCATACTCAAAAAATTTCTTAACAAAAATATTTATGAGTTGGGAAAATAAAGATATCAAACACTTTCTAACATCAAGAATTTTCGACGTAAAATATTTATCTTAAATACAATGGATTAGTTACATTAATTTTGTCTAGAACATGTAAGGCTTATAGAGTAAGGCTTTTAGAGTAAGGCTTATAGTGTTCCTAATAAATGAACTAATATTGTTATGAAACTGGTTCATGTAATTTTTAATGAATCATATAATTTTGTTTTTCTAAAACTATTATTTCAAAATAAAAATGTTGTTTTTGAAAATTATTCCATTTCATTACTAGAATATAATGTATAACTACCAATTGTAAATCCTTGCAATATAAGATCATCAGATTTTAAGTATCCAAAAATTACATCAATAGAAGATGTACATCCATTAGTTGAATATCATCTTATGACTATATATAAAAACTCGATTGAACTTATGGAATAAACCTTTCAATTATATTATTGTTGATAAGCCAACTATTTAGAACAAGATGTTTTCTAAGAAATAATTTTGAGCACCATGCCTTCTGTGTAGAGACCCGAAGCCTGACGTACATAGAATTTACATTACTTTTGCGGAATACTTAGTACATAACAAAAATACACACACAAGGATCGTAATAGTTTAGTGTCTTTGGAAACTCGGAACGTAATCTTCTAATCCTGGTGAAAGATCTTCAAAATCTCCCATAAAGATCTTCTTTTTTTTTACCTAAAACCTTTCTTTATATCCTGGGGAAAAGAAAACATAAAAGGGTGATCTCAAATGCTCAGTAAGGGTAAACAAAAGAAATATCAATCACATAATTTTCATAAGAACATAACATTTTTGGAAATCTTAACCTGCAAAAGAGAGCATAATTTCATAACATGGGATAAATCATAGTAGTGAAATGAAATCATAACTTAAAACATTACTCATTGTGGCATACACACATAATCATAGAGAATCATTTCTTGTTAGTCAAGACTCATTGCCAAGACTATCTTAGTGGACAAAGTCCCTTTCTGAATCGAGTAATCCTCGTTTCAGTCCTGTTTCACTGAACCGGTATAACCTACCATTCCAGCCATGTCTATCTCATGAGATATAAAATCTTTACCCAATGCATTGGAGGGAGATATAGGTCCCACCCATCTCATAATGATACCATTCTTATGTGTGCCACAAAATCATAAATCATACATCATTGCATAACCCATGAAATAAAATGGGATTCTTAAACAACATGACATCATAAAACAATTCATATAAGATAAAGGAATTCATAAAAATATTTCCATCACAACATAATCAAACCAATGTAATAATAGGGATAAAAACATAACCCTTTTATTATCTTAGATGGAAAATAATTTTGATAAAATACTTCAACTCTATTCTTGAGGAAAATATCCTTTCTTCTTCAAAAACTTTTTTTTTCCTTTCATAACATGTCATACGAATTTAAAATAAAAGAAGTTGATTAAAAATAAACTTGAAAACTTGTAAAGGAAGTTTCTTAGAAATAATGTTTTAAAAATCCATTCAGGTCGTATATGTTAAAAAAACATTCTTCGTACTTTTGTCGGAAAAGTCAAAAAGTACCTCGTACGGAAAACGACAAAAGATTCTTTTCACTTCTTTTACTAAAAACTCACCAAAGGGTAAAAATGGATTTAAACAATTGTAGGTGGATGGAAATAATATTACATATTGATGAAACATGGATGTGGATGATAAAATACACCCCAGTAAATACGTACGAATAAACAATCTCGGATAAAAATGAGATTGTGATATTTCCCTTACCTTAGGTCCGACTTGCTTTGTAAGTGTCCGAACCTCCTGTATAATGATTTAAATCATGTTATTGACTTATTATAGAATCATATTCATTGTTATGATATCATATATGGTTCACTTATGACATCATATTACCCGTTCTTTTGTAAATTCCATGTTAAAGAAGCGTTTTGGGTAAAATCGTTTCATTTATCGTAGGTGTTTTGACTTGTTGTTCTTGACATCATTATTACTTATATCATGATTTACTTACATCCAGAATATAAAATATGATTTATATATCATATATATTCAGTATATATATATATATATAATAGGTAGATAAATAAAATGAAAAACACCGTTCATGGAGACGGTAGTCCGTACGTACGCATGAACGTTGTTTTCCTTTCCTTATTGTCTTGAAATGGAAGTAAGTAGATGACATACATATGTATATATATACATAAATCCAGTAGCTTTATAATGTCATATATTTCATTATTATTTCTTATATATACTTTATAATCATTCTTAAATGGTTAACATGGAGAATGAATCTCATCGCGTCGTGGAGACGGTAGTCCGTACGTACGCACGAGCGATGATATCATTTCTATTGAATTGAATTGGAGTGAATTATACAATATATCAGAATCAATATGATGTTTTAATAACTATGTATAGTTATTCTTTACACCATTATACCCATCCATGTAAGGTGGTGGTGGAAAATAGATTACACCACGGCGTGGAGACGGTATTCCGTACGTACGCACGCGCGGTGATTTCATTTTTCCGTAGGATGGATAGAAGGTGAATTAGGGTTGTTTCATACTTATAATAACATATCAGTATATGAGTGATACTGATGTTATTACTTCATAATGAAATAACCTAATAAGAAGAAGTGGAAGAAGAAATAAAGATGAAAGAATTGGTAACGGTAATTACCTCTTCTTTGAAGCGCCTTTTGGAGACCTCCTCTTAGGGAACTAAAATTGGTCTTTGAGTAAGACCAGAACCTCTAGGATGTTGCTAGGGAAGTGGAGAAGAGATTTTGGCAGGGGTTGGCCGAGCTTGAGTGCTCAAATTGGTGTGAGGAGGAGGGGGAGGTGATGTCCTTTTATAGGGGAGGAGAGGGGCACCTTAGGAATTCTTAAAAATATTAATTTATAATAAATATAACCCCACTTAAAAACCTCCAAAAATGACTCATATTCGAAGACTAGATGAGATAGGGTTGTAATATCATCAACCAATCAAATTTAGACATGTTTGGATATTATTTTAAACCTTATCAATTAGATTTAACTCTAAGTTAAATAATTTAACTTTTACCATGTCTTTTTGTTTTCTTTCACTATATGGTTAATACACATACTATAACATGCCAAACGAACCCCAAATTGTTTATTATTAATATATATATCCTTATCTAAGTCATTTGGCCGAACCTTAGATTTTTAGGAATAAAATAACAATTAATAATATAATATTTGATTTAAAAACTATTTTGTGTCAATTTTGACACTATTTGATATATGATTTTTGTGAAAGTCATAACAGAATTATATGTTCGAACCAAGTTGATTAAATCAACAATAATATATCATAGTAACCTAGAAAATTAGTGGAATTCATAAAAAGTCTTAAATTACATTTATTTTGGTATTTATATTATCAATTATGTCAATATTTCATTAATAAGATAATTACTGCATCATCTTTGTGTCATAAATAAATTATATTATTTGATGTCTAAAAATTACAAATAAAATACCATCATGTAGGAAATCTTTTTATATTTCTAATGAATATTTATAGTCGAATTTAGCTTATGTATAACCCCATATTAAAAATGATTTACTTATTAAACTTTGATTTTAACTATTTTAACCCTTCTTTAAATAAATTAATAATAAATGTCCTAATCTAATCCAAGTGGGCCTAAATGGTCATATTTTATTCCTAAGTTTGTTTTTGGTCGAATTACACTTGTCCAATAGAATTAGGACATGTGTTAGGGTAATATTAATATCATATTTACCCTTAGTTACCCTATTTACTATTAACCGCGGTAAAAAAAGTAAAAAGTTACTATTCACCAAAAAATTATTTTCATCTCATTGAACCACATTTTAGTCCTTGATATTAACCATGTCTCTTGGATTTTTGAAATTCCATTCACAGAAGCGGTAAAATTAAGTTTTATGCAAAATTCAGTTTTTAACCTACCACTTAGTAGTTTCACTATTCATCAAAAATTGATGTTTTTCAGAACAATGCCAAAATTTCATCCCAAGCTATATTTCATATTCCGAATTCAAAAATGAAGTCTATTTTACCAAATTCATAACATAAAAGTTGCATTAATTGATTTTATAATTAAATCCCGCTGTTAAAACAAATAGCGTGTTTTTAAGAAACAATATCTATCAAAAGATTGACACTTGTTTATGTCTAGTTTAAATGTGAAATTACATCCAATGTCCAACATTGTATTAAATTGTAAAAATATATTCTAAATATACTTTAAAACCACTCAAATTAATAATTTATAACTATTAATTATTTCGATTGAAAAAGTTGTTTTTAATTAAAATTTAGTAATTTCCACTATTCATCAAAATATGAAAGTTATCCGAAAAGTACCAAAATTTCACCTTAGGCTAAATTCGATACTCCGAATCCAAAAATGAAGTTCATTTTGAAAAATAAGATTTACAAAATTTCAAAAAGTGGTTATTACTATTCATAACGGCTAGTTTTAATAATATCTTAATAGCATATCGTTGTTTAGCGAAACTTGGTGTTGCGTACGAAACACGCTATCGTGGAAGGTCGCGATTGTGTGTAATGGAAGGAAAGTCAAGGATGCTTGTTGTGAAAGCTTCTTTTGGTGTAGCGTACAACACAAGACATTAATGAAATTAAAAAAAAATATTTTTCATAAAATCTTGGGGTGTTACATTCTGATCTCAATTTTAACCTAAAATAGTATATGATTCTTTAGGTAATTAAATTTGGATATGTTCCATGCAATAAGTGATCAATGTATTTGCTGAAAATCCAGATTGGACTATATTTGAACATCCTAAACATCAATTAGTAATTGGTGTAAAATTGGTTTTTATAAAAAATGTGATGAAAATATAATAATTATTATAAACAAGATTTTATATATCTTTCACTACTGAAGCAGAATATGTAGTATTTGGAAGTTGTTATACCCAAGTGTTGTAGATGTAACACATAGTCATAGAATTTGGTTTCAGTTTTACTCAAAATCAACTTATTTGTGAAAAACCTAGTTCCATTTCCTTATATAAAAACATTGAATATCATTCACGAGAAAAAAAAGTATATTTAATTTAAAACATCATTTGGGATCACACACAGAAGGAGGCATTTTCATTGTCTTTATCAAAATGTTAAATCTACTTGCTACAATTTTTACAAAACCTCTTATATCCGATATATTTGCATAAAATAAATGCAATTGTTCAATCATCAACCTTATATGATATTCAATACACTTCTTGATATATCTACCTACTTACATTAGATTGTCCTCCATAAAAATTTGAAGAAATTATTTCCAAATTTTTCTAATCTTCAAACATATTTTATTTTCAAATATATATGCTTTTCAAACATATCTAATTTTCTAATCTTCCAAAATAGTTTTTGAAAAAAAATAAATCATTATGGTTTATCATTTTTTTATAAAATATTTATAATTTTTTCTAAACTTTTCATAGACCATCCTTGAAATAGGAATAACATACCTCAAAAGAGAGAAGGAAAAGGTTTAAGCTCTTCAACTATATATTTTTCTATTTCCCTAATATTTTTAAAAAAAATAGTGCGAGCTATTGAATTTTTCATAAAGAAATTAATTACTTTTTATAGGAGGAGTAATTATTAATTTTCAAAAGACATTTTCTTTCTTTACCATTGAAGGAAGTTAAAAAATTAATTCTTAATAGATTGAGTATGTAATATATTATTTTAATTTTGTTCATTCTGAAAATCATTAATATCCACTCACACAAAAAATGAAAATTTTGGATTAAAATATTAAATGCTTATATAGGGACATTAATCTCAAGACATTTTTAACTCAGATTTCATTTATGATAAAATGTTTCTCAACATAAGTATCTTTCTAAAATTATATCTAATGAATTCCATTGGACTATTTGTGAATCTTAAATATTTTATTTCTATATAAATAGGAGTATAGAATGTAGATGAAAATTTATCTTTAATTATTGGTGAAGAAGGTGAAGTTCAAATTATAATAATTCAAAATTATATTTTTTATTTTGTGGAGAATCATAATATGATATTTAAGACTATTGGAGAAAGTGACATTAAAATTTAACTAAATATATAATAAGGTCTTTCTGGATAGGAAAGCACGATCAAAATTAAATTGATAAAGAGAAAATCAATAACATATTTTTTTTAAAAGGATTCTTCCTAAAGATATAAAGAGCTATAAAAGTTCAAAAAATAAAATAAAATGTATGATCAGAAAATTCCTAGATAGAATTAAATTTCTAATTTTGAATAGTTTTTTACCTTTCATCTGTATTTCTTATTTTTAAATTACAACGGGGGGAGGGGGAGGATGTAAAGAAGAAAAATGTCTTGTGATTTTGATTTTTTATCTCATGTTGTTTTCTCTTATTTGTTTATCTTATAATATTAGATATTTTTAAGAAGGTGGAATTTTATCTTTCTAAATAAATGATTATTTAGAGGATTTTTTGTCTTTACAGACACAAATAAATAATAAAGGGAGTGAAATTCTACTTTATATAGGCTATATGAGGCATTATTTTTTTAATTCAGTTCCTCACTACAAATTTTCTTGCGAGTTTTGTGATTTAAAAAAGGGGATATTTTTTTAATCAATGATTCACTTATATATTGATTTTCAATATCATAATAAACCTCATAAAAAATTAATCTATATTCTGTTTTTATTTATGTTGTATTTTATACAAAATGAATTTCCAATAAATGAAATAACAAACATCTAAAATGATTTATGATAAATTGGTGATATGAAGACCGAATATAAGATTAAATCCACCAGATTTGAGAAAAATTTAAATTTTCTGAACCAACTAATTGGTAAATATGAAAATATTTTGATTCAATCAAAAGATGAAAAATAATCTACTACTAATGCATTTATAACAAATGTCAATTTTTATAGGATTTGACAATTGGAGTTTTTTCGATGATTATTATAAATAAATATTCACCTTGAGCATCATATGTTCTTACATATTATAGATACATGAATTCAATAATTATGAAATGTTGTGTTCGTTTTGAAAAATTATAATTTCTTATTTCTGAGTGCACTTCTGATCGGTGTAATTTTTATTTTTATGAGTTTCTCCTATGGTCTACTGATTATGTGAGGGTTTTACTTGTAAATATCTTATTATTTTCATTTTAATTTATATGATTATAATCTTATATGATAGATCGATTAACAGAAAAGGAATACAAAGGAAAATATGATCCTCTGATTGAGGGATTTCATGGCTAGGAATACATAGCTTATGTAATTCTGGAACATGGAAGTGAGCTGCACAGATAGGTATAGTTAAGGGATTACAAGGATGGGAAGATAGAGATTGAGATAGGTATAAAATCAGATATACCTTATTAATGTTTTAATTCAATGGATACCTCCTATAAAGAATATAGATTATCCAATCGCTTTTGATTAAAAGTGCGTTTTTAAAAAATATCCTTTTAAAAGAATTATTTAGTTTAATAAAAAATACTCAATAATTTTATAAAATACTTATGTTGTATTATTTTTTTCAAATTTAGTTATGTAATCTCATACATTAGTTTTTATAATTTATTTAGTTTGAAGTTCCATTACTTTAATACTTTCTTGGGTAGCTTAAAATTATTATCACTTTATTTTCATTGTGAAAACTACATTTAAATATGGAATATAGTACCATAACCCTAATAATTTATTTGATTGATATTTTAAATATAATATCAATCTGAAATTTAATTAGGAAGTGAAATAAATGATCTTGATAATACTTGAAGATGATGAAAATTGTATGTTTATTTTTAAACTATGATCACCCTTGTATTTTAATTTCCATCATATATTGAGAAAATAACTAAAACATAGTTCACTAAACATCCAAAGAGGTCTCAATAAACCACTATGGTAATGGTTATTATAATTATATATAAATAGACCTACGATTACTAGAAGGATATAAGAATTTTTTAACATGGAAAGAAAAACACACACTAATTCGAGCTATTGGAAGAGAGAAAGGTTTAGAATACCATTGTACTCGGAGTGTGGGTAGGATGAAAAAATAGAAAGGATACAATTGAATCATATGATATTTTATTTAAACTAATACTTAAGGAACTACCTCTCTATGTCCCATTGGGGCTTTTCTGGGAGGAATACTTAAAATAATAAAATAATAACAGGATGCCATAAAAATCTAAAAAACACAAATCACATGTAATCAAATGTGAAACCGAACACATACCAACAACTTTAAAAATAAATTTCTATCACTAAACATGTTCAAAATAATTTTGATACCATTTCCAAGCCATACACCTCAGGTTTAAATAATAAGTTTTATTTTGTTAATCAGTATAAAACACTTTATGTTCATTATAAAAAACACTTAATGTTGGTCAGATAGATGTTGTAAAAAGACTCAACAAAGTGGCGATTGAGTTATAAGATTTTTCTTCACATAAAACCACCCACTCTTAAGGCATGATATATTATGATCATTTCTTATCAAAAAAAAGAAAGGAAAAATAGTAAGAAAAATATAAAAAAAATAAATATTTATAGTTTTTTAGGATATAAGGATCCCCTACTCCACTACATAAACACTCTACTTATAGAGATTTTTAGTTTTAATCTCTCCAAAAATTGTACAAGGTACTAACTTGCCTATGATCAAGAATCCATCAATTATAGAAATAATATGACATTTTTATAGTCTCTAAAACAAGGATTTACAAACTCATAACCTCAAAACACTCAATATAAGGATTGATACTTTCAATATCACTAAAAAGAGAGATTGTAAGAGATACATATGTGGTACAAAGTTGCATGTAGAAACTGAGAGAAAATATAACACCCATGAGATATTTTAGAAATATCTAGAGAATTTCTAGGAGAGTGTTCTAAGATGGAATATTAAAACATTAAATCATAGTAGATATAAATATGTAATTTTATTCCTTTCATTATAGATTAAAGAATATCATGGCTTGAAGATATTCAAGATTGAGAGAGGGAGACCATATTTTTTATTATATTCTCATTCTTTGAATAAGTCTATTTTTATTCAAAAACTACATTGAACATAACATCCAATAGAATCAGGTGTTCAGTAAAATAATAAGTTTCCTTTTCACAAAATTACCTCAGCAAAAAAGAAGAAATAATTAAAATAAAGGTAGCACCTTTATTTATTGGTACATGCAACCTTTCCCCAAAAAATTACAATAATAAGTCAATCCATAGTTTAATGAGTCGAGATCAGCATTGATTTTCACTTAACTCACAAATACATTAATAAATAAATGAATTGTGGAACCATGTACATAATTATGTTTCACCATGTAACCAAATTACACATATATGAATTCATGTAGCTAAAAATGATTCATATAGCCATTCATTACATTAGATAATTATTCAGGAATCCAAATTATGTATTCATATTGATCATGTATCCATGTTTCTCACATATCCAAACTTTATCATGTAGCCAAAATGATATTTTTCATGTAAAGAATGTAACTAATTTTAAGCGTCTATAAAAATATACCACAAATCCAAAAATCACATATCCAAATCTATATCATAGTCGATTCGATGTAGTTGAGGTCTCAACATAGAAAAATTCACGTAGATGATTCCACAATGTATCTAATTTTTTCATAACTATTTCAATGATATATCCAATTTACACAGCCAGTTATACAGTGTAGCTAGTATCAACACATATCCAAAACATATAGTCTAAAGTAAAATTTCATAAATATTTTTCATTTTAACTAAAATACATATTTAAATTTGATATGATGAATAATATTAAAACCTATTAAAATACACCTAATATAGATTCATTAGTAACAAAATAATGGTTTTGGGGTCATCAAAACATATAACACATGGGATATATTACAACAACATAAACAGTTCAACAATATACCCTTTTTAGGATCACAGAACCCATTAAAATTTAGAAATGAAATGAGGTTTATAGAAGACATCAATAAATCTATTAAATATTCTGTTCACCAAGTTCCTCACCACCCTTGTGTAACATTATATAGTAAAATAAAATAGTCTAAAACACATTCAATATAGAATACATGGGAATGATATGTTAGAGTACATCATTGAATTGAACATGGATAGGTCAAAGGAATAATTAAATAATAATAATTAAGAAACATTTAAAACACACACAAACAAGGAGAAAAAGAGGGATTTCATTAATGAGTGACACATATAAAAGAAATAATAAAAATACCACACAACATTTGGATGCCCTTGTCTTATGTATAAGCTCCAAGTTAGATGGATCTATGGGTGGAGGTTTCTTAAAATATGGAGACTATGATGAGGTAAAACATGGGTCAAAACTTGTTAAGGAACTATCCTTTCATGCGATAACCAATGAAAATTTGGGGGCTCCATCCCCTGATGTATATCGTGAGAGAATTATAGGAATTATCAAAATTGTGTTGATTTTATCGGATAGAATACTGAAATAATAAGAATTAGATAAAATAAAATGCAATATCTTATTGGAAACTATAGTTGTAACACCCTAAGATTTTATGAAATAATTTTCTTGAATTAATTTAATATTTTAAAAAAATTTCATTTCACACAATACTGAATATAGATTTCATTTTACAAAAAACAATATGTTTTTCTTGCATTATATGATACACCAAGTGGATATTGTGCTACATGAACTGCATATATTTGATTGTTGTATACACAGAACAATGGTTAGTTTTTATTATACACAATTCTGAATTATTTTGATAACTTGTATTAGATGAAATACCTAGTTTTACCAAACAATAGTAAAATTTTAAAATAATATTATTTAATATAATAAGATATAAACTATCAGTTAAATTAGCAGTTATTAATGGTGTTAAATTAATTATTAAAATATAAGGTTTCTAATATAAAATCACTGGCCACTAATTAATTACAAATAAAATTATATACCAATTGATTATAATGGAAATGGTTTTATTTTTATTTTCCCAAAGTCATTTTATCATAATTATTAAATTAATTATAATTAGTGAATGATATTAACTAAATATATATACAATATATGCAATAAAATATTATTTATATTCATCCAGTATGTTTTATATGAATAATATAAGAACTAACCCAATCTTATGCATAAAAATCTATATTTTTCAAAATGGTAATTTTATAACATTTTAATGGAGAACCCATATTAAATCATTTTTTTAGACTTTAATATATTATATCCAAAATAATAAACATATTATTTTATATAAGAATATAAAAATTTACTTTGGTTTATTTTTTAGAATTTTTCTCCAAAGTTTCATGTTTTTATAATAGTTAGAAAATACTACATTTTAAATGAAAGCAACTTTTTTCATCGAAATTATTTTTATTGTCAAATTATATTTTTTATTTTTTATAATTTATAATTAGATAAAATTTTATCATATAATCTAATATAGGTCATTGGAATTAATTTGAAAATTATTTTAGATACCAAAATGTTTCAATCTTATGCATGTTTTAACTTTAATAACTCGTTTTCTCAACTGTTCAACATGATTAATTTTAAATTAATTACTAAAACTTATGTGTATTAAAATTTTAGGAAATGATTCAATATTTTCAGTCTGTGATTTCAAAATATGTAAATAGTATCCTTTTATTTTTGGTAATTATTAATTGTAACTTTAATAATTATTATTAACACTTAAAAGGTAAATAATGTAATTAATGGGAAATACTATAATAAATAAAAGAAAATAACTCTGACACATGTCTTAATTTCATTGGATGAGTGTTCATGGACCTAAATCATCCTTTGGAAAAAATTATAATCTTTTCAAACCAGTTGGATGAGAATAAAAAGTTTATTAAATGCTATTTAAATAAAATTTAAAGATGTCATACTCATATTTTCAATAAATATATATTTTTTAATATAGGTTTATAAAAGTGATAACTTTTTCTGTAAATAGTAATTTTAAATATTAAATGTTTTTATTTGTCATGGAAATTTATTTTTAAATTTTAGGAAATAAATAAATACCTTAAAGGCTTGTATAATGATGATGTAGTGATGATTTAATTAATGGATATACCAAATAAATGATATTCGAAATATTAAAATAAATATAATATTATATAATTAATCTCATCCAATAATTTTATGGATTAATTTGACATTTTAGGGATGATTTAATATAGTCCTTTTGAAGATATCATCGTTGTGATTCCTAAAAATATAAATAATGAGCAGTTTAAAAATTTACAATAATGATATTCTATGAAAGTAATATATTATCAAATTATCTAAAAAAAATAAAACATTAAATAAGGAAATGGAAATAATATATGTTTGAAAATATCATAAATTTACCTTTTACGCCCAAAGTTACACCTTATATGTAAATATTACATCCTTTTAACAATAAAAACTTTGTTACCATAGTTAAAATAAAAATAAGTTGACTAAGGGTTAATAAAAAAGATAATTTTTAAAATTATATTAAAAATTATATAAAATTTATTTTAAGATGATATTATATCCCTATCATGAGATAACTTTGAATAAATGTAATTTTGGAGGTATTTTTATTTAGGCCGATTTTATTATAAATTAAAATTTTGGGAGTTTTTAAAAATACCATTCACCTTCATTATAAAAGGACACCATTTTCCTAATCTAATTTCACTACATTGATTCTTCTATATAGACCAAATTATTCCAAATTAACATGTCCAATTAAATACCCACATTATATAGGTGCTGGAATTCCTAAAGCACCATCTCTAGAGTCTGTTAGAGGAGATATAAAGAAGACATTTTGTAGAAAAGGTAGTCACTCTAACCCTTCAACCTATTTTTCTAATCCTCTGTACCTCCTCTAAACCGATGATATATTTCATAGAATAATATATTCATTATAATAATAATTATTAAACGTTATTATGATTATTAAAACACCACTATAAATCCTCTTTCCCATTAAAAAATGAATGTATTGCTCGTGCGTGCATATAATTTACCATCTCCACGTTGCACTACAATTAATTCTCCATCAACGGCTTTAATAAAAGGGAATAATGATTGGTTTAATTTTTATATATTATATATATTATATTATTATACTTCTATAATGATAATATCTTATATAACTTTTTACCATTTAATATTATTGGAAAATGATAATGTCGCTCCTGCATACGCATGGCTTACTATCTCAACGATGTGATGTGATTAGTTACTCACCTAAATTTCATAAGTATGTTAATAAGGATGAATTTTTTGGTAATATAAATGATATATATAGTATAAAAAAATTCTATAATTATAATATATCATAAAATTTCCTTTATTTTAATATGAAAAGAAAATGAAAACAGTGTTCATGAGTAAATACGGCCTACCGTCCTCATGAACGATGTATTTTATTTTCTATCTCCAACTATTATGAATCAACATGATTAATTATATAAAATATTTATATCATTATTATCATTATAATTATGATTAAATCAATATCTATATAAGAGTACCAAGGATAAAAAGTCAAAATATGAATTAAAAACAAATTGGTTATTACCCAAGACGTAACATTAACATGGAATTGTTAATTAGCATTTAATATAAAGTCATAAGTAAATTATATATGGTACTAAATATATGAATATTTATTTTTGGTATATGTTAAATAAAACTATATTTATTATACAAAAGGTTTTAATGTGTTTGAAGGAAGTCGAGACTTGAGGTAAGGGAATTTCATGTCACTTTTTATTTCCGTGAGATACAAGCAATATTCACCATTCCTTTTTTTATGTGGTGTATATATTGGACTATTAAATTTTATATCATTATTTTATTTTATTTAATGATATTAAATTATTTAATTTATTATATTATATTATGGGGTTCATGATTCTATATTTACTCATGTTGTAACAAATTCCATCTCAGTTTTATCTTTCGTGATATATAATCCATGGTCACCACCTATTTCAAATATGTGGTGTTTATACTACACATGAATATATTCTATGATTATTATTTATAATTTTTTGGGTATTTACATATATATTTTATGATATCTCTTTCATGGTATTTATAGTTAAAAAGTTTTGAAATGAGTAAGCTAATTTTATCTCAATTTTACTTCTTTGAGACACATGTTATGTTATGAACCTATATTATTTGATGAGTTGTATATGTTTCTATTTTTTAGGTTGTATCATAAATACCCTTTATTTCATGATATTATAAGTTTCATCTATAGTTATTCACTCCTTATTTTGAAATCTGTGTTCCTTCAAAAAAATGTTTTATATTTTTTTAAAAGTGTTTTAAAAGATATTTGAAGAGTTCTGAAGGAAAAGGATTTCAAAGATGCATGAAATGGTATTCAAAGATGCATGAAATGGTTTTCAAAGATTCCTTTATAATTTCTCAAGTTTATATTATAAGACCACGTTTTGAAAAATGTTTTACAATTTTAAAACTATTTTTCAAATCAAAAATGATATTTTCCTCAAGAATTGTTTTCAAGTGATAATTAAAAATTATTTTCCATCTAAGATAATATTATTTTATGCTAATTATGTTTTACTTGGGATATGATTCAGTGATAAAATTATTCTTATTTCTAATATTGGATGATATTTATCAGGGAATGATATTTATGAAACCCATTTATTTTCCATGAGTTATGTTATGACTAAATGTTCATTATGAAAACAATCTCATTTTATGCTTTCATATATGATGAATTATTTATGTTCTTGTGGAAAAATATTTATGGTTTTTTATGTGATAAGAGGTACCTAAAACTACATCCAATTAACTAGGTAAATATTTATATATCATGATAATGATAATATTGGAATGGAAGTAATCATGGATCAGTAATATAGGACTGGACTAGGATAAATATTTGTTCAGTAATATTGGACTAGAATGGGAGTAATATTATTCTTGTAATATGTGGATATAAGGGTGAGTAAACTCTATTTAGTAAAGGAATTTGTCCACTATTATGGTCTTGGAAATGATCCTTGACTAATATAGAAATGATTTCCTATTTTTATATGTTTTCTAAAATTATATGCCAATGTTTTTCATTTATGATTGATGTTTTATGAATTTATATGATTTATTATGCGACTCAAGTTTATGATCTTTGAAATGAAGGGTATAATTTTCAAATGTTATGTTCATATTCTTATACCCTCATGTTTATGTAATGATTCACATATATATATATATATATCCCTTTTTTACCCTTACTGAGCATCTGAACTCACCCTTTTCATATATTTCTTTTCCCATTATTATAAATAATGGATTTAGATAGGAATACTAAAGTAGAATATCTTTATAGGGATTTATAAGATATTTCAATAAATTAGAAGAATGTTTTCCATGTTTCCAAATGAACTAACCTAATAAAGTCTTTGGGTGTGTGTCTATGTGATGTATCAAATATTACATAAAGATGATTTAATTTCAATGTACGTAAATCTTAGATATTTGTAGTTGGTATCTAAGAAAAGGATTAGAAAACCTTTAGAAAATTGGATGAGAATGATTGAGTGAGATCCCTAGGGTTTTTTCTAATGATATATCTACTTCGGTCTCTAAAAATAATTCTAAGGATGAGTTAATGTTTAGGAAAATTTCATGGAATTTTGATAAAGGATAAAGATAGTGGTTTCTAATCATTACATCTATGTATAGATACTACATGTGGATTTTGATCTAGAACACATATACATAGGGCTAACAACTATGCCAATATGTGTTGGGACTGACTTGGGAATAACTCAGTACATGACAACGGGCCTTACTGCACACATATTTTGACACTTATAGGGGATATAATTTAGAAATTAACATACTCTTTATAAACCATTATGAAGTATTTAAATAGATATTGGATATCAATAAGCTAGGATTAACATAATGTGTAATAGATTAAATATGGTTTCCTAATTTAGTCATCCTATAAGTAATTTTACATGATTATGTTGTTCCTCACTATGATAATTGTTTCTTACTTAATTATTTATAGTTTTAGTCAATGGTGGGAACGTGAAGGAACTGGATTAATGTTTATTTTGAAAGATAATTTCTTGATGAGAGTCAAATGGGATGGTCATTGGAGTGAAGGATGTTTTGATTATTCCTAGTCAGTTTCATGGAATATGACTAAATATGTTTACCTTAACCAACTCTTGGACTCACCAAGGAAGATATGTAATAAGTTCGTTGAGAGTTTGGGTAATGGAGACCATGGAAGAAAGAATATTCAGTTTCCTTTGGTTCAAGAATGTGAAAAAAATTACTTATGTGAATGTATTAGAGGAAAAATTATATGTTTTTATTTTGGAATATAAGGATACTAATCAAGTAACTGTAAAGGAAAAATTAAGGGTTCATTTAATGAAATGGGTGGGAATATATCCCTACCCAAGACATCATATTTTTAAATTCTTTAAGTTTTTAATGAATGGTCATTATGAAAATCGATGTCCCACGTGGAAAGCTCAAGAATAAAATTGGAAAGGATGTATAAGAAATGGTTATATTGTCGAAGATGATGACACTACAGATGAAATGTGAAATGAAAGAGGTATTATGTAAAAGGATGATGTAGCAATATTATGGATTTTTAATTAAGTGGTATAATAAATGTTTTAATGTATTTGGGTTCAATAATTATATTATATGATTGGTTAAATATAGCAGGATCATTTAGTTTCTGTATTTTTCTTAGGATTTAGAGGTTTATGTTGACTATTTACAATGGAATGGAAAAGTGGATTAATATAAGGGTGACCTTTTCCCCAAGGGAAGATTACCCTTAATATGTCTCTTATGTTATGATAATTTTATTTGGGTAGTGATATGTTGGATATGAATAAGTAAATGGGACGATAAAAATTACCTTTTAATTAATTAAGGGCATGTTGACAAGCGGTTTCTCTATCAATGATTAAGTTTACATAATTCGTAGATTTAAGGAATATATCAAATGTACTTTAGAATAAATAAACATTCATTTTTTCAATAAATAAATTTTTTAATTCAGTTTATTATCATGTTTTAAAGGAATTAATTATAATGGAATTCACATTTTTGGTGTGCGACATCCAACACCTACCTTTTATATATGGGCTATAAATGTTAAGCTGAATTAGTGAACTTCATTATACTATTTTAGAAATTAATCTTTTTTAAGGGTTATAAGGTTAACCATTTGTGTAATGGTTTATGTAAAACATCGACTAAGATTTATAGAGATTAATGTAATATCTCTATATGTAAGGATTTATTCATATTAGATAAGTTGTGCTAACCTTTTTTGTGATAAAAAACAATGGAGTGACATGTCATTATACATATGGTTCTTATGATCTGATAATTCTTCAGGAATGACAAATTAACCTTCATTCCAAGGAATGGGAGATGAAGTCAAAGTTGATCAAGGCACACCAAATGGTATGGTTTTCCTGAAATAATGTACTCATATTTTATAATGAAAATTCTTCAAATTTTGAAAAACCATCAAGAAATAAAATATTTTCCTAATACCATGTATTTTTTTGAACTTATGGCCTATCAAATCATCATAGATTTATTATATTGAGGCCCTCAACCTTCCAATGTTATTTTACTTCTTTATGATGGATGAACTCAATCACCCCTATAAATATGTATGCTTATCCTCTAAGTCCATATTTTCATTTTCCACCTATGTTCTTCTATGTGGAATCTTTGTTATATGTTACTTTGGTTAACCGTGATGTTTCCAAATTTCTTTTTTAAAGGATATTTTAGTGTTCATTCTTATTGGGTTTCAATGAAAGGAACTTTAAAGTATAAAACTGTTGACAACCAAGATGAATTTTGAGGGTAATATTCATTTTAATGGTTATATAACGTAACACCTTGTGATTTTGTGAAATAATTTTTTCTAATTAATTTATTCTTTTTGATATTTTTCATTTCACATAATCAAAAATATAGCTTTCATTATATGAAAAACACTATATTTGTCTTACTTTATATGCATGACTAATTCGAGATTGTGTGAAACACTTATATTATACTATGATACATGAAACACTATTCTTTTCTTGTGTTACACACAACCCTATGTTCTTTTTATAGATTTCATTACCCATAATACAGAGTTTTACCGAACAACAATATATTATGAAAATATTATAATTTAATATGATAACATTAAAACCAGTCATTAAATTAGAGTCTATAAATTATATTAACTATATTTTGAAAATATATTTTTTATAATATGAAATCATTGGTTAAAAATAAATGAAAATGAAAATATATATCAATTGATTAAAAAGGAAATAGTTTTTTTATTTTCCCAAAGAACTTTTGTCTTAATATTTAAATTAATTACACTTAGGGATCAATATTAGTGAAATATATTTGTTACATATAAAATAAAATATATTATATTTTCATCGAATAGATTTTACAGATATAAGATAAGAACCAACCCAGCCTTATGCATAAAAACCTATATTTTCTAAAAGGGCAATTTTATCTCCTTTTAATGGAGAACCCATTTTAAATACAATTTATGACACTTTTATATATTCTATTTGAAAAAATAAACTTATTCTTTTGAAGTGGAATACAAAAAATTACTTGGTTTTAATTTTTGGTATTTTTCTAATAAGTTTCACGTTTTGATTTATAGTAAAAGAATACTAAATTTTAATTGAAAATAAATTTTTTCATCAAAACAATTTATAGTGATAAAATATATTTTAAAATTGATTTTAATGTATTGCTATATCAAATATTAATTAGTTAATAAAATTTAGGTCATTTTAATAAATTTTAAATTGAATTTAGATATAAAAACACTTCAATTTTTTGTATGTTTTAACATTAATAACTTGTTTTCTCACCCCGTCAATGGGATTAATTTTAAATTAATTAATGAAAATTCAATGTTTTGAAATTTGGAAAATGGATTCCCTATTTTAAATCAATGGGTCCCAATTATATAAATAGATTTTTTTATTTTCAACCATTTCGAATAGTAACTTTATTAATTTTTTATTAACACGATAAAAGGTAATTCGAGTTATTAAGGGTAAATAATAATACTATAAATAATAGAAAATTAACCTAGAACTTGTCATAATTTCAATGGATAAGTTTTTTCTCCCAAAATGTTCTTTTATCCAATATTATAACCTTGTTGGTCCACTTAGATGAGAGCAAGATATTTATTATATTTTGTTTAAAGAAAAGTTAAAGACGTCACATTCATATTTACAATAACTATACCAACCTTAATATAGATGTATAAATAATTTAAAATTGATTGTAAATATTCATTTGAAATATAAAATGTTTTTATTTATTAGGGTAATTTGATTTTAATTTTTAGGAAATAAATAAAAACCTTGAAGACTTATATAATGACGATGCAGTAATTGTTTCATTGATGGAAATAATAAATAAATGATATTAAAAATAATAAAATAAATAAAATATATATAATTAATGTAATAAATAAATTATCTGGATGAAATTGAAATTTTATGGACGAGTTAATATAGTTTTTTGATGATATCCTGTCATTATTATTAAAATTGGAAATAATGACTATTATCAAAATTGACAGTAACGATATTTTATGAAATTAATATTCTATTAAATTGTTTAAAAATAATATAAAAAAAATTAGGAAAAAGACATTATGTGTGTCATAAAATATAATAAAGTGACCATTTATGGTCTAATTTAAAATTAAGATGAAAAAATTACATCCTTGTAACATTAAAAACATTTTTACTATAGTTAAAATTAAAATAGGTTAATTAATGGTTAATAAAAATATAATGTTTAAAATTACATCAAAACTAGCCTAAGGTTTATTGGATTATGATATTAAAACCTTGTAATGTCCCATCTTATAATTAATGTAATTTTGGAGGGTTTTTTATTGATATTTATTTTATTATAAATTAATATTTTTGGAGTTTCTGAAAGGCCCCTTCACCTTCATAATAAAATAACACCTCCTCCCTCATATTATTTGACAACATTGAGTCTTATAGCCTGACCAAACTCTAGAAATTTATACTCTCCAATTCTATACCCACATTCTAGTCGTTCTAGACTTCCCAAAGGACTAACTCTAGTGTCCTTTATAGCATATCTAGAGGAACCATTTTGAAGAAGAGGTAATCGCTCTAACTGATTACTCTCATTTTCTACTCCACTATAACTCATATAAGCCTAAAAATAATTTCATAATACTTAAAATTATGAAATTTTATTATTATTATTAAAATACCACTATACATCCCCTTTCCCATAAAAAATTAATGTATCGCTTGTGTGTACGTACAACTTACTGTCTCTAAATAGAGACACAATTCATTTTACATCATCGTTTTTGATGATAGGTAATTTTGATGGTTTTAATGTTTATATATGATATTTATTATATAATTATACTCTTTGAATGATAATATAATTCCTACCTTTTTACCATTTAATATTTTTAGAAAATGATAATGTCGCTCATGTGTACGTATGGCGTACCATCTCCACGATGCAATGTGATTCTTTATTCACCTATATTTCACATGGATGTTATTAAGGATGAATTTTATGAATATATATGATATATATAATATTTAATTGATTCTTTAATGATAATGTATCTTAAAATTTCTTTTATTTTAATAGGAAAATAAAATAAAACAACGTTCATGCATACGTACGACCTACCATCTGCATGAATGGTGTATTTTATCATCTATCTCCAAATATTTTGAATATACATGAATAATTATATAATATATATATATATGATATTTATTTCATTATTATCATTCTATAGATGATTTAATCATGATCTATGTAAGGGTTCTAAGGACAACATGTCAAAACATGATTGAAAAGAAATTGGTCATTACCCAAGAAATAACTTCAACATAAAATTGTTAATAAGAGAGTAATATAATGTCATAAGTAAATAATATATGGTATTAAATATATCAATATGTTTTTTTTATATGTATAGTAAACCTATAGTTATTATAGAGGAGTTTTTAACATGTGTGAAGGAAGTTAAGACTTATTGTAATGGAATTGCATCTCACTTTTTATTTCCATGAGATACATGTCATTTTCACAACTAGCTTCTTTTGTGTGGGTTATATACTTAACTATGAAATGTTATATAATTAATTTAATTTATTTAATGATATTAAAATTTTTAATTTATGTTATTATTTAATGGGGTTCATGATTCTAAATTTACTCAAGTAGTATGGAATTTCTATCTCACTTTTATTTTCTGTGAGATACAAGCTTGGTTCACCAAGTATTTCTCATATGAAGTGTATATACTGACCATGAATGTATTATATGATTATTATATTTAATTTTATGTGTATTTACATATATATTTTGTGATCTCTCTTTCGTGGGGTTTATGGTTCAAGATTTACAAAATTAGTATGCTAATTTTGTCCAAATTTTCGTTCCTTGAGACACATGTTATGTTATGCACATATATTATTTTATGAGGTGCATATACCACCCTTTTCATGTTGTACAATTAATATAATTATTTTAAGGATATTATATGTTTCATTTTAATTTATTCTCTCTTCATTCAAAAATTTGTGTTCCTTCAAAAAAATTATTTCTAAAAATGTTTAAAATGTCTTTTAAATGATCATTTATGAGTTTTCAAGGAAAAGGATTTTAAAGATGTTTAAAATGGGTTTCAAATATTACTTTATAAGTTTTCAAGGTTATTTTAGAGGAAAATGGTTTGATAAATGTTTATGGATTTGAAAAGTGTTTTTCAAAGAAGAAATGATATTTTCCTTGAGAATTGTTTTCAAGTGAACTCTAAACATTATTTTCCACCTAAAATAATATTATTTTATGTTACTTATGTTTTATTGGGGATATTATTCATTGATAAAATTTGTAATCTTTCAAATAATGGTGTATTTTTATGATGGAATTATATTTATGAAACCCATTTCTTTTCCATGGGCTATGTTATGATGTAATGATGTTTATGAAACCCATATCATTTCATGGGTTCATATATGATTAATGATTTATGTTCTTAGGGAACAAAAATGTATAATTTTCATTATGTGACAGGTGGGACCTAAATCACCCTCAAATACATTGGATAATGATTTATAAATGATAAGATATAAATGAATGGAATGGTGATAATCTTGGTTTAATAATACAAGACTGTAATTGGAGTAATCATGGTTCAATAACACAGGGATGGAATGGGGAGTGTAACTGGTTCAATAAATGGATTTTTTCCCTATGATGGTCTTAAAAATTATCCATGACTAATATGGATATTATTTCCTATGGTTATGAGTTTTCCAAAATTCTATGCCAATGTTTTTCTTTTATATTTCATGTCTTATAGATTTCTATTATTTATTATATGACTCAAGTTTATGATATTTGATATGTAGGGTAATATATTCAAATGTTATGTTCATATTATTATAACATAATGTTTAATTTATGATTCATATCTTCCTTATTTATTATGGCTTTGTGCCTTTTTAATATAGAATATTTCATTACATGGTACAAAATAATGGATCTATTAAAGTTTATTTTCATGGAAATAAGGGACATAATACATGAAAATTTAAAACATTCTTGTAATACACTTTAAATTATTCATCATAGGTTAATCCTAACTACATTTACTAAATCTCATAACTTTGGGGAAAAAATCCAAAGGAAGGGTGATCATAAGGCCTGGTAAGGGAAAGCAAGGAAAACAGTTTACATGTGATCTTGAGAAATATTAATAAGAAAAGGAGGAATATCGTGATGTCATGAGAAAGAGGAATAGAATAATAATAATAATAATATGAATTATAACATGGAAATGTAGCTAAAATTTTTAATTTATAAATTGATAAGAGTATCAACAATCTTTATCACCAATGTGTCATATAAATTACCAAGGCTATTCACCAAGGTATCAAAAAACATGTCATATCTAGATGTTATATTATGTACCCAATGCATTGGAGTTCTATCAGGGCGCACCTTTTATATGTTTTTATTTTTGTGTTGTCCACATATATCATATTGAATCATTTCATAAATAACCTGCGAATAAAAAAAGAAACGAGTTTCATATAAAAATCATTGTGTTTTTAACAAAGTGTTCAAATAAAATATCATAATGTCATTTTAACCCATAGGAAGGTCATGAGGATTTTATGTATTTTATTAACAGAATAAAATAAATCATTTTACATATTTATTAATACCCCTATAAAAGAATGTGGTTTGGCTATTCACCAAAATAAAATAAAAGGGAATTTCTTGTAGAGAAGAAAGAAATGTTGAGAAGTAAAATCAGAAAAATAATGGGTATAAACATTTCTTTATGCAAGGGTAAATTATAGGGGACATGGATCTACCCTTAATGAAAAAATTTTAAAATGATAAATAAAAAAAAATAAAATGGAAACAATAAAATTATTTGTTAATTTTAATGACATTCCATAAAAAATTAAACATTAATGAAAAAGATAAGTTCATTTTTAGATTAATTGAAGAGTAACTCCCAAAAAATGAAGATTTGGACCTTGGGGGATTGAGGTAACCTTGGGAGAACACAATTGGAGGTAAAAATATCAGGGAATTATGGAGGATTGATTTGGAGGGAATAGAAAGGGGGAAATGGTTGGGTATTTATAAAAAAATCGGGGAATTTGTTTATTAATTTCTACATGAAGGGATTGGACACCTAGGTAGTGGTAAATGAGAAATCATGGGGTTTACCATGGTTTTTCACTATTTTATTGGACACATGGATCATATTTTAGTTCATTTTATACCAAAATAGTAGACCAAAAATTTATATTACTTATTTTTATATGGAAAATTACAGTTTTCACAAAATAACAATTTTAATGTTAAAGTTTCCAATTTAGAATTTGGAATGTAAATTATATATTTGTAAATTGATTAAAATATATTAAAAAACTTGATATTAATAAAATAACATATTTTATGGCTTATATTGTGGTTAATTAGTTATTATATCATTATAAAATAATTATGATTCCATTAAACATATCAAAAACCTCACAGTGTATTTTTACTATTCATGAAAAAATAAATTATTTTATAAAATTCTTATTAATTAAACCTAGCCTAATTTCGATGTGATTATTTTAAAAATGATATTTATTTTATCATATTTATTCTATAAATATGATAATTTTAACTTTTAAGTAGAAAAATTCTTTTTTATTAAAAATAATAAAGGATTGAAAATGCATAGTAAAATTTCTAACACTTGAAAAAAATAAATTTAATTTATCATTAATTTTAAAATTAGTGTTATTAAATCACACTATTTTATTAAAATAAATATTTTTAATAATTACATTTTTTATTATAGTAAATATATATTTTTAGAAAATTAAATCTTCTGTTTTAAAAATCAATATATCAACTTCCATATAAATTTATTATGAAAAACTATTCTTAAAACAGGATTGATGGGAAATTTTTCTTATGAAACAGAATTAAAATTTAAGTGACTATAGATTCAACACATAACACCTTATTGAACCCAAAAAATTCCTAACAGTAATGTGTAAAATGGTTGTAGTTTCTTGGGGTGCCTCAGCTAACATCGATTGGGTTGTAATCTCCACAATATTGAATTTCTCCCTTATTAGAATTAATTGAAGTTTCACTTGTTGAAGATTAGATTTGGCTTGGTAACGATTAAACCCAAGGGATTATACCTCCCTCTAATGTTCTAATATATGGGCTTAAAAAGTCATGACTCTACTGGTTGAGGCCATCAACTATTCTATTGGTATAAATTTTCCTTTGTCAAAATTAAACATATAAACTCTAATGATAAAGTTAAAATTATTATCAAGTGTATAAATCCCAACGGTCATATTAAACATCTTTCATTTTGACCAATGGTCATATAATGGTCGAAACATGATGGTAATGTTTCAATTTATACTCATTTCTTTATTAATAAGAAATATTTTTTTTATATAATACATTACAATACACATTTTCTAGAAACAATTATCACTCACAAGGATTAGGTCGTTACATGTACCATTACAAAGTGTCTGACCTCACCCTTTTCATATGTTTCTTTTCCACAATGTTATAAAAATGGTTTTATATAGGAATACTAAATGGAAAAAATTATTATGTGATATGTTAAAGATCTGTCACTAAATTTGATGAATGTGTTCTATGTTTCCAAAGTCACTAAACTAATATGATATTTGGGCATGGGTTTGTGAAATGTATGAAATATTCTGAAAAATGATGTAATGACTATCTACAACAATATTGGTTTTTAATAAAAGTAGTAGCTTCTTTTGTAGTAGGTTTATAGGAAAAAGGGTAGAACATAAGTTATATTATGAATATAAAGTAGTGGGATCAAAACGTATTTCTAACTTCTTCTTGGAACTCATTTAGGTATCCAGGGGTGATGGGCGAACAGATCTTATTCCTTTGAGCGAGAAGAGTGCATCAGAGCACATGCCTATTCTCTTGAAAATATAAATCGTTCATAATTCTAGAATAGTTTTATAACATTGAAACAACCTCTAAGTTAGAAATATATGGGAAATACTCAATGATAATTTAAAATATTCTTATTATCCAAAATATTTCTTTGAGATGAATAACTGACTAAAATTTTTGGCTAAGATGAACTGGTCTGAGCTACAGGTTTTATTGAATTTTTTTTTCTTGAATCCTTTCTGTATACAATTTTAATTGGATGATACACCCTTATAGTGATGTAAACTTCTGTTATGTATGTTCTAACTACTTCATGGTGACTTGAGAAAATCTAAGTGATATACATGATGGTTCTTGTGGAATTTAATTTCGGTAGTGTGGGTATAAGCTCGTATAGGTACAATAAGTACAATAGCTTTGAATGTTCTATACACAGTAAGTTACTTCCCTTTATCTTTAACTATTTCAATAAATGATTTATTATATTTATAAGAACTAAATTTAGAATTGGTATCATTATTATAATTATATATCTTATGAAATATGTTAGGGAAAACCTAGAGATTATTATTCAATATAACAATAGATGAAGAAACCATATTTTTACTGTCCTTGGAAACCACTAGATTTCCATCCATCTAATCCTGAATTGATGGAACATATTCCCTAATAATGGATATGATTTAATAAAAATAGACATCTGTATTAGGGAATTAAATTCACACAGCTTCCTTAGTCTCCATAAATTTCATCAATAGATCCTTTCTAAAACATTTCAATAGTACAAGGGTAAACATATAAATCTATAGTGACTAGATCTATGATGATACAAAGTCCAAGTCTGGTGACAACTAATCAAACTGTACATGAAATTTAGGAATCATTGAAGGTTATTAAGACATAAATCTACGTCAAAACCTCTAGATGGAGTCAAATTAAATTATAATTATATATCTTAGGGTGTGGGAGTCCTTCACTTGTGAATAGATACTCTAGATCACCTGATTTTCTATCTCAAATAGATGTAACTAAACCTCCTGTAGGTTCCTAATCATATCGCTATGTCATTAAAATAGAACTCTAGATTCATTTACTTCTAAATTGGTGGAACAAAATCCTTTCAAGTAACTTACATGTGATTCATAGCCTCAATATCCTTATCATGTATACTTGAAGGTACTTTCTACACTAGTCAGATATTTTTTATCAAATCAGTTTTGGTAGTGAAAAATCCCCCTAGATTGTAAAATAATAATATTGATACTACGGTCTTCTTCGATAGATTGATCTAATCCTTAGAGGAAATCAACCCCATCTTTATCTCGTTAAAATCTCTCATGAAATTATCACCTCATTGAAAGTATTTGTTGAAAAATTATACATACACCACTCAATATATGAACTGTTATAACTCTTTCTCATTGGAGATATATAATACTAAATATCTTGAAGAGATGGAATGTTCCCATTGGTCTCATAATAATTAGTATCATATTCCATAATCATGGACTCACTTCTATCTCCACCATGAGTAGGTGATCAAATATCTATATCAAGATAAACATGATTGGGATAATTCTATATAGAATATTCTAATATGATCTCTAATCCATCAAATCATTCTTTAACAACTTACACAACATGCTCAGTCTCAACTAGCCTTTCCACCTTAAGCTCAGTAGAAGTAGTCTCAACTTCAGGAAACTTTAGAAATAACTGGATAATGTGAAAGAGTAAATTCTACTTTCTCCCACTTAGAAACATCCATGGATGATCTTAATTTTGATCTAACCATGGTATATGAATCCCCCACAACCATATAAGGGTTACCCTCAATGGTTTCTACATCCTTTTGAGGTGATGTTCTATGTAGCTCCCATTGAATTCATGTAAGAGGTCATATAACCAAATATGAATCATTTTCATTTCTAAATATTTTGAGACAACTTGAACACTATCCCAACTCCCACTAAAATATGTTGATAGAACAAATAATAATGAATTTATCTAGTGACATTTCACTACTCCATACTCATTTATATATACATACTTCTTATTAAGGAATAGGAACACAATATGTTTATAAGGTTAATAGTTGAGAGTTGTTTTCCTTGACAATAGTGGTGCATGAATCTCATAAAATACCCAAGAATATTAATCATAGTGATGTTTATTAATATATATTAGAGATAAATATCCTAAATCGAAAACTTCTCCATTTTTCTATCTATTTTTTCAAATCTTATATCTATAAAATTATATCTAAATTTTTCTCTTCATTGATAAATCAATAATAGTCATCATTCTGATTGGAGAGGAACCAAACAGAAACTTGATGAAGGTCCCAATGAACATGTCCCCACCATGGAGTAACAAAACTAAAACTCTACATCATGGGGGGAGTGTAAGATCTCATCCATATCTAATAGATATACCATACCAGTCTTCAAGTTTACACTGGATGATGGTACATCATATTCCTTAAAAACTAGAACTTCATATTCCATAGAAACTCATTGACCTATTTCTAGAATAGGAAACCTAATTTTTTATCATTGATTACAAAGCCCAGGACCTATGAATGATGAAAATTCTCAGGAAACATTTTTTATCTATTAAACGAAGCCATGTTGAAAACCTCACCTATAAGAACTCAACATAGGGCACCACTATCCTTGGATTTCATCGAATAACTCACGCCACTAACATCATCATGCTTCATCTTCTCCATCACTGAAGGTTTGTTAAAGGATGATATGTTCCAGAAGAAATGATCTATTTCATGGAGATTGTAGAGAGCCAGATCTCATAAGAGAGAAAGAGTGATTAGGATTCTAGAACACATATATGAATGGGAATAGCGGGACATAACCAATTAGGTTTTAGGGTAGAGATCTGAATAAAATTGAATAAACTGAAATGAAATAAAAATAAAATAGCAAAATTTAAAAATAGAATAATTTAAGAAAGAATAAATAATTCATTTTATAAACAATTTAAATAACAAAACTGAATATATAAAAATTTAATTCAAGGAAGAATTAAATTTAAAAAGGAATTTTTTTAAAACTAATTTAATAAAATAATTTATTTTAATGGATAAATAAAAATTTAAATAACATGAAATAGAAAAAAATAATTTAAATTTCACACTACAATAGACCATAAATAAATGAGAAACTATTTTATAAAATAATACACTTAAAATCAATTAAACAATTAAGATAAATAAATTAAATAAAAGATAAAATTAAATCATTTCAAATAAAAAAATTAATTTTAGTAATTTGGATTCAAATAACCCTAATTCCCATATAATAAAATTATTGTACTCACAATAAATATGCTTAGTAAAAATATTTTCTAATTGATTCTCTGTAGAAATAAATTCAAGAGAAATATCACCATTTGAGGGTGATATCTCAAGAAATGATGTTGTGGATCTATATTCTTTTTTTTTAATTCATGGAAATTTTTATTGCACTATAATTATAAAATTTGGTTGAAACATGATTAAAATAAAATTGAAATTTCATTAAGGTGTGTTATATCCACAACACTTATGGGAAAAAAATACCATAAACTATGTATTCTTATTCATTATTAAATAACATAACTGATTTTTGTTTCTTACTAGACCAATACACTAGATATTTTCCTAGAAAGTGACAATTTCATGAGGTACCATTACTATATATTATAGAATTACCAAATTCATTATCTGAATATGAAGTCAAATTAAAAGTAGAGTATTTTAGAAAATGTAATGAAACAAAAACTATTTCTTTCAAATTACATAAAATTATTTTAGAATATTTTAAATGATATTCCTTTGTATTTTATTGAAATCTATTACACATGAATATTAAAAACCTAATTTATGGTTTACTAGTAGTCTAATATAATAGACTCCCAATTATTCTTATTTTTTTCAATTTGTTTTTCATCTTCATCCAAATCAAATTTTACATCAATACTCATGTAGGTTTCATATACTTTACTACTTTCAATTCCAAAACACTTAAGTAATTCATGTTTGTATTTTATTTAATTAACACATTCCCAATTACTTTATGATAATTTTTAAAACCGAGAAAAATATTCAATCACCCATCATACTCATCTCAAATTCCAATTTCATTATTTTTGAAAATTTACTAGACAATTTGGGACTGATTGTGCCAAAAATCCCATCATTAATATATATCTAAAAAAATATTTCATGTTAATTTATTCTTAAAAATAGTAGGTTCTTCTAAAAAACCAAAATTTAATTTGAAAAAATAAAATAAAATAAACATTCTTACCAAGATCTCAGTGATTTCTTAAGACCATAGAGAGATTTAGTAAGTTTTAAAACATTATTTTGTAAAATAGGATTCTCAAAATTTATAGGATGTTCAAAAAAAATCCTCCACAATAAAACCACTTATAAATGAATATTTGACATTCATCTGATATATTTGGAAATTATTATGGGAATCATAATCAAGAAGATTTATAATTGTTTTTCATATAGATAAAGGGAAAAAGTATTCACTGTAATCTATTCCTTCTTCTTGATTATACCCTTTCCACTAATCTAGACTTATTTCTTATGATCACACCATGATCATCCTTTTTGTTTATAAAAACATACTTGGTTCCTATAAAAATTTAATCATAGGTTCTATAAAGAAATTCTAATACCTTATTCCTCTTTAACTAGTTTAAGTCCTCTTATATAGATAAAACCCAACCCTCATTAGTTGGGAAATTTTGTAATGTTTTAGGTTCAAGCTAAGTATCATGACACGTCCCCCAAGGCCTTTTCCACGACTACCCCAAACCCGCCTCCCAAAGGCTATGGTTTGATGACTAGCATCGATGATATTATCCTGAAAGTGGAAGGCATTTACCGAGAACATGTACACATGCACACTCACAACCCCATCCCACAAGCTAAAAATTAAAACAATTCATGCCTCCACTAAGAAAACCACAACCAATGTATAACAACAAATATATTACAAGGGGGTAAACTGGGATAGTATACAAGCCCACCAAAGGAAAAACAGAACACAAGTAAAAGCCAAGGTCTCAGAAACCTGCCTGCCGAGAACCCAACCTGAAGGGTAGGTGGAGGGTAGCTGCCTGAAGTCATAGGAGTACACCTCCTATGTCTTCTCTCACCAAGCACCATCTGGTCCTATCCCTCCTTGGACTTCATCAAGGCGTCAGTCATCTTCACAAGACACGACACATGTAGGCAAAGCCCATGTTGGGTTGAGTAAAGACATACTCAATAGGGGAGCCCGAAACCACAAAGGTAAAGCACAAGAGGAAAACAAAAAATAAAATGCACTGTTAGATCTACATAGGTATATTCCCATACATATGCCATGAACACCAAGATACAATTATCTCATCCACTAAGAAACCATGTAGTGCCCACCACATATCCATCTTTATAATTCTCATCGAATGCACAAGTCATAACACAAAAACAAGGAGATCATGATCCATGAGCTCAGCCATCCCAGATGGAACTTGTCTGAGAGATGAACTCTATCAGGTAAAATCCTACCATTCTAAATGGTACATCCCTGAAAACGTACTCCCTCAGGAACATTCTACACAGTCTGACTACAGTGCCTAAAACTAGATTTCTAGTCATCACAGCCATGCGCCCCATGAAAGACTAAAGAAAACCAAGTGGAGAAGCCCGCCCTCACCAATATAAAAGTAAGAGGCAGTCCCACTCCTAAAAATCTCATAAAACCTGTATCGCTTCTATAAGAAGTTTCCCACACCTCAGACCATTGCGGGAGCACTATCTCATATCTAGGTATTGTTATCATTAAGTACATGGGCCTGCTCCTCGCTACTGAGTCTAACAGCCGAGGGAGATCTAATCCCCAATTAAGGACCCGCACCGTACCTAGTAGGGGATTACTACTTGGTGATTAGAGGACCCATGACCCAGTACGACATGCAATTACCGACTCTGTCAGTTCATGTGTGGAGGACCCACACCCTGAAACAACAAGGGAGTACCGACTTAAATAATAGAGGACCCGCACCCTACCCGATAGGGGAGTACTGAATCTATTCGATCATGAATAGAGGACTCGCGCCCTGAAACAATAGCAGAGTACCGACTCCTATCGTAAAGGAACCACACCCTACCTGGTTGGGGAGTACCAACTCTATGTATGTTAGGATTATGGAGGACCCGTGCCCTGGAACAGTAGGGGAGTACAAAATCCGATCATAATGGATCTGCACCCTACCCAATAGTTGAGTATTGACTCTATGTGTATCAGATATAGAGGACCCACTCCCTATTCCTATAGGGGATTACCAACTCCATAGATAGAGGACCCGATCCCTGGTCCCATAGGGAAGTACTTACTTTACCATTACGAACATCTACAGAAACCTTCACCCTAGTCCTTCAGAGGAGTATCAACCCCAGAGGAAGCAACCCAAAGGAAAACGAACCTGCACCCATGTCATGGGGAGTCTCATCTCTACCTAAGAGGATAGGTAAGGAGTAACAACACCCTGAGTCATAAGAGGAGTAAACGTCCCAGCATCTCTTCATAAGAACCACCCTGATTTTGCTGAAAGTCTTCTTGTACGGGGAGATCCGACATTTAAAACCCATAGACCATCCTCAAAATTCCTCAAAAACTCACTTATAGTATCTCATATGGAATATCTCGTCTCAAGGGTCCCAACACCATATAAGTATCATCAATCAGATGCCCTGTTTGAAATTTATTGGCATTTTAGTGAATCCGGGGGCCGGTTGGGTCAGGGTCTGGTCTGACCTGATCAGACCGAGCAGACCCTACCCAGTCTGAACCACCCCAATGGGCCCAGCCCGCTAGGCCATGGGTCTATCCTAGACCACCTACTTGGGCATGGCCCACTAGCACAAGCCTGAACCACATCATAGTGGGGAGGCTCCTCCTGCCCGAATGCAGCTTTGCTAAGTCTGCTTCTGCACCAGGCAGCGCCAGCTGGAACTGTCACCACGTGTAGCCAGTCCGCATGAGCAGACTGAAAAATATTGCATGTGTTCCGGTAACATGAATCTAGTCACGTGGCACTGACGTGGTCAAGAAAATGGTTCGCAGCGTCCAGTAACCCCATGGAGGATTCCACGGGTTCTTCCGGCCACCGTCGGCGCCAGCTGGCTGTTCTGCAGAACACCAGATGTGCTCTGGTGGTCCGTTCTTCAAACTGAAAGGTGTTCTAAAAACCTATGGCCATTTTCATTGTATCATAGTGTTTAAGTATCAGTTTTATCCCTTGCTCCAGAAAACACAAGATTGATAGTATTTCATGCACCACTTTGGCCCACCCGCTGTCAGTCGTTGTCGTACCTTCATCGTGTCGTGTCCCTCCCCGATCTAAGATGTTGGATCTTTGTGCCAAAGATAGTTTCACAATGATAAACCATTCACCAACCATTAAAGAACGCATAGAACATGGGGGAGAAAAGCACAATAATAAACCCGAGGATCGAACCTCGGCCATTTGTTCGTTCCATCCTCAACATGATCTGTTAAAAGGATCAAGAAAACAAATAAAATCATCATAAAAGAATGATCAAACTGTAAGTCAACATGTTCATGGGTTGATCCACATTTTTCATTTAAAAAAATAATGGCTGAGGATTTAATTAAAATAACATCCCCTCCCCGGAGCTTGGATCTCTTGATGGCACAGATTAAAGTTTGTCGCCACATCGATCCTCATTCCACCAGCGTTTGTCGATATTCAACTACCAATTTCCCATTCTATCTCATTCAATGATCCCACCCTTTTTTATTAATCCAATAAATTACTCAAGGCTTCTCAACAAAATCCAGCACCCCCCCCAGAACCTTGGGTCCTTACTAAGCCGTTAAGTAGAGAATCGTGATTCATCGTTTTCAGTTATGCCGCGTTACAAAGTCGTTAAACTATTTCATTAATGAAACTGCATTTCAGTTTCATTGTGTTACACTCCGTTTCACTACAACGATTTCAAAAGTTCAAAAATAATATAAAACATCCACTTTATTTTATTTTATCTTTTTCTTAAAAGTCTGAAAAACATCTTTTCTGGTCGATCCACACTGGTTGATGTTAAGTCCATTTATAGGTAATGTCGCCATTCCAGAATTAATGGTAACCTCATATTTTCAATCCAGGCACTCATTTAGAATTTTCTGAAACTGCACTTGAATTCCATTTTAATTCTTTTCAAAAAACTAAAATACTAACTTCCATTGTTGGCCCACACTGACCAACATTAGGCCCTTTATAAGAGAATCCTGACATTCTATGTTTAACAGTTATCTCGGATTTTTGATTCGGTCACTAGTTCAAAAGATAGAAAAAACATCTCTCATGCTTAATTAATTAACTTAATAAAAGTTTATAATTCTATTCGAGCCACTCAAGGCCTTGGAATTACGTGTCATCTTAGAGCCTGGTCTCATAAAAATACCCTTTAATTTTTAAATAAATCTATATAGAATTCCAGGCCATTACATTACCCCCACCATAGGCATTTTCTTCCCCGAAAAGAAAAAGCCTATTTTCAAGGGAAGAAAACTGAGTCCATCAAGGGTCCCTATGCTGCTTACAAGCATGTGAATCAAGGAACCACCGAGATCAACCACTATCATGTATAGATATCACTAGGTCAACATCGTGAAATAATGGGAACATGTGTTTTTAGCCGCGACATGTGGGAAAAGTACAAAGCACTATGACCCATCTGCAATCATGGGGTCTAGTGGCTCACCTCCATGCTAACCTATCACAGATACAGATTGAAACCCACAGTTCACATCCACCCTTAGATGAACTACAATAAATCCTTCATAAGAATTATGTATATAGGGTTGATGCTAAACACGTAGGGGTATTTACAAAGGCAACTGGCCTTCCCAAAAGTGAATGTTGGGTCTTACTAGGCCGTCTTTCTACAACCTCCAACGACCACACAACATTCTGAAACACGAACACTTCCAGGGTTACTAGTGGCATCCCATCTATGTATGGATAGTTAGAGGACATTCTATACTACAAAAATATCATGGGGTCTAACTCTTCCACCGCTGAATGATCCCAAGAATGACTCCTTACAAGATTCCACCCTGTGCTTCCAAGTTTTTTCCTTTTACAGGAAATGAAAAACACTTTTTCACCATTTCATACACACCATATCATTTTCCTAATATCATCAATATAGGTATGAATGGTAGTAGTACATATCCAAAATGATGTCGTAAGGCGTCGATACCATGACTAAGAGATCATAACCACAACTCTCACATCCAAGAGTCATGTCACACTATTAGTGCTACTGTGGGATCAACGGGTCTCCTCTAGCAAGAATATGTAAGCATGAGGGTCAAGTTCACAGTCCAACTAGAACCTCAAATTCTAAAAAAAATCGTGGGAAAAAGGAAAAAATCTAGAACATATGTATATTTGAAAATAATTCCAAAATAAAAGACATAAATCATTCCTCAAATCTCGCTTGGATCTTCTTGGTCAGAAGTCATGACTGCATGATGTTGTCCTCACCCTCTCCCTCCAACTTACTAAGCCTGGTGTAGACCACCTCTTACTTCTCATCCAGCACCTCAACCTCATCCACCATCATGTGGAACTCCTTTCTACCAGTGATATGTCTTCCAAGGAGGCTCATCTTCTGGCTCACTCTCAATGGAATGGCGGGTCGGACAATCTCTAGTCAGATGTCCCTGACCGTTGCAATCATAACACTTCCCCTCATGTGGATGACCTTCTCCTTGGTGCTGCTCCTGTGCCACAAAACCACGTGTCTGTGTTTGGGCATGGTCAGGCCTCATATTCCATGATCCTTTCTCTTATTGTCTACTAGATCCAGTAGACAACTCTACCCCATAACCTCTCCAGTAGGTCACATCTATTTACTCCTCCTCCAGGAAATTCTCAACCACCTATGCTCGATCTAGCACCCCAGAATATGATAGAATGGTAAGGGGTGTCAGTGATTCCCTGATCTTCTGATGTTGTCCTTTCTCGATGGTTTGGGCCCTGAAGTATGGGTCCCACACCATATCCATAGAATACCAAGAAAGATATATGAATCTAGTTGAGTACTCTGGTACCATCTTGCTGCTCTGACACAGGAGCATCATCTTCTGTATTCGTACGGAGCGTAAAGTCTCCAGAAAGAACTCCTCCCTAAAAAGGCACACAAATTATTTCCATGTGAGGGTCACCTCCTCAAGCATCTAGATCCCTATGCTCCTCCATCATCCCACTGATCCCTATGGGAGACTTGTGGCTAGAACTATTATCTCGTCAGGTGGTTTCCTCACTAAGCTAAAGACTCATGTAACTGCCTCAAGTCAATCCTCAGATACATGAGGATCTGTCTCACCTTGGAAACTGGGAGGTCTCTGCCTCTAGAACTCGTGTAGTGCACTCCGCCTGCATGCATCCTCCACTAATATCACTGGTAGAAATTTCTGATCAACGGGTGTTTTCATCACTAGTACACCACCTGAAGGTAATGCCTCATATTTATTGCCCTGCACTGAAGCCTCCACTGGGGGTGGATCATTATTAAGATCATGTTGTATAATCCTATCTCGTTGTCTTCGTGGTGGCATCCTGAAATATATCAAGAAGTACCATGGTTAATGATCATATTTAGAGAGATAACTCAAGAAGTAAATGGAAAAAACAACCATTACTACATTATTCGTGTACCCTTTATTTCCCCACAACTAGTGTTTCTTGTACCATGTTGGAAAACAGGTGTCCAAATTCCAATTGTATGGATACATCTGCCACCAAACCAATACTGGATTCCCTAGCCTAAAATCTGACCTCGAAACAATTACCACTGTTTCCCAAAACAAAAAACAATAGACCCCTAGTTTTTGACGAAGAACCGACCACCTTCGATACCAATTTGTCCGGACCCGTCTGCCAGGGCCCATGTCGTGACTAACCCAAACCTGCCTCCTAAAGGCCAGGGGTTAGCAAATAGTCCCGAAGGAATTATCCTACAAGTGGGAGGTATTTTCTAAAAACCTGTACATACATATACTCACAACCCCATCCCACAAGCTGAAAAGTAAAACAATGCATGCATCTACTAAGAAAACCACAACCAAAGTACAAAAAAAAGTAATGTACAAGAGGGTAAACCGGGCCATCATAAAAGACCTATAAAAGAAAAACAGAACTCAAGTACAACCCAAGGTCTCTGAAACATGTTCACCGAGAACCCTACCTGAAGGGTAGGTGGAGGGTAGCTTCGGGAATTCTTAGGAGTACACCTCATCTATCCGCTCTCACTGAACACCACCTGTTCATGGCTTTCCCTTGACTACATTAATGCATCAGTTATCTACACAAGAGATGGCACGTGTGGGAAAAGCCTGTACAGGGGTCAGTAAAACAATAATCAATAGGGGACCCTGAAACCACAAATGTAAAACACTAGAGGGAATCCACAATGAAAATTCACATTCATCTATACACAGGTATATGCCCATACATATACCAAGAACACCCATATATACTCATCTCAACCACTAAGAAAACACATGGTCCCCATCACAGAGCCCGCTTTATGATTCTCATCGAAGGCTCAAGTCATAACACACAAACCAGAAGATCACACTCCACAAGATCATCCATCCTTTATGGCACCCGTCCGAGCGATGTACTCCATCGGGTAAAATCATACCATTCTGAATGGTATGTCCTCGAAAACATACTCCATCACGAACATTCTACTATTTCAGACTCTTGTGCCAAGCTCTAGAGGTTTAGTCATCACATTCATGCAACCCATGCAAGACTAAAGAATCCCAAGTGGAGAGGCATGCCCTCACCACTGTACATGTAAGGGGGGGACTCGCTCCTAACCATCACACGAAACCTCTGTCGCTCCTATAAGGATTGGCTCGCACCTCAGTCCATCGAGGGAGAATTAGCTCATATCTAGGTATTATTTTCATCAAGTGGATGGGCCCACACCTTGCTATTGTGTCCGATATCGGAGGGAGCACCAATACCCAATTGAGGAAATGAACCCTACCCAGTAGGAAATTAACACTCAGTGACTAGAGGACCCGCACCCTAGTACGACAGGGGAGTACCGACTTTGCTGATTAATGTGTGGACGACATGTATTGAGATCAGACATCACTTCATTAAAGAGCAATTTTCATAAGGTGTGATTAAAATGGAACATGATGAAACTAATGAACAAGTGGATGTCAAAAACACCTGTTTAATGGTCTTCTCATGATCAATAATACTTGTTTTATGGGTTTCCACATGATCAGTGAAGAGATCACATGAAGAACATAACCCATCATGTTATATTCTTATGTTTATAACAGTAGGGGAGTATGAACTTCTATCATAGAGGACCCACACCCTTCCTGGAAGGGGAGTACTGACTCTATTCAGTCATGCGTGGAGGACCCGCAGCCTGAAACAACAGGGGAGTACCGAATCCTATCATAGAGGACCCCCACCCTACTGGGTAAGGGAGTACCAACTCTATGCATGTTGGGTTTATGGAGGACAGTCGCCCTGGGATAGTAGAGGATTTCCGACTCTGATCATAGAGGAACCACACCCTACCCGGTAAGGGAGTACCGACTCTATGTGCATCAGATGTCGAGGACTAGTTCCCTAGTCCTATAGGGGAGTACTGACTCCAAGGATATAAGACATACTCCCTAGTCCCATATAGGAGTAAATACTCTACCGTTACAAACATCTCTGGGAACCCGCACCCTAGTCCTTTTGGGGAGTATCACCCCCAGAGGAAGCTACCCAAAGGGAAATGAACCCGCACCCATGAAGTGGGGACTCCCGTGTCAACCTAAGTAGAGGGGTAAGTATTACACACACCTTAATTCATCAGGGGAGTAATTATCCAAGAATATCTTCATAAGAAGCACCCAAACGCTGCTCAAAGTCTTCTTGTACCGGGAGAACCTACTCTTAAAACGCATAGGTCATCTACCAACATCCGAAAAAACTCAATTGAAGTATCTCAAAAGGACTGTATTGTTGCAAGGGTCCCATTTCCATAGATGGATCATCAATCAGAAACTTCGTTTGAATGTGCATGGCATTTTAGAGAATCAGGGGCTGGTTGGTTCTGGGTCTGGTCTGTCCCTGTCGGTTCTACCAGACCCAACCCGGCCCAATGGACTCGACCCGTCAGGCTCGGAACACTAGGCAACAGGTCTGACCCGAACCGCCTGGATGGGCACGAACCACCCGTACAAGCCCAGATCACAATAGAGCAGGATATTTCCTCCTGCCCGGATGTAGCTTTGTCGCATCTCCTTCTACACCAAGCAACACCAGCTGGTGCTGGCACCCCGTCCAGCCAGTCGGCATGAGCGGACCAGAATATACCACAGAAGGCCCAACCTCGTGTTTTTAGTCTTGTAGTGCCTTAGTGGTCAACATGTTGGTTCTCCACATCCATCAGCCTCATGTTGAATACCACAAGTTCTTCTAGCCGATGTCGCATGCCGCCACAGATCGATATCGGCCGGCTGTTCTGCGGACCATTGAATAGGCTTTGGTGGTCCTTTCTTAGAACCGAAAGGTGTTCCGAAACCCTCGGGCCACGTTCTTCATCGCATGTGGTTTATATCTCTATTGTGATCCCTTATGCCAGAAAATACCCTATTACCGGTATTTCACACACTGCTTCGGTCCACCTGCCGTAGGTCGTCGTCACACCTTTGTCATGCCATTTCCATCCCCAATCCAAGATGTTAGATCATTGTGCCAAGGATGGTTGCGCAATGATCGAACATTCTACATCCCATGATGAACTTAAAGAATATGGGGGGAGAAAATCACAATAATCAACCCATGGATCGAACCTCGGCTGTTTGTTCATTCCATCCTTGACCTGATCTGTTAGAAGGATCAAGAAAACGAAACAAAAATCATCCCACCAGAATGATCAAACTGTGGGTAAAACAATTCATGGATTGATCCGAGTTTTCTATTTAAAACCATGAACGGGGGATGAATTAATTCAAATAACAGCCCCCACCTAGAGCTTGGATTTCTTGAAGGCATAGATTGAAGTTGTGTCGCCATGTTGATCCTCGTTCCACCAGCTTTCTTTAATCATCAATTGTTGATGTCCTGTTTTATCACGTTCATTGATCTCAATGTTGTTTGTCAATCACTAACAAATTATTTAGGGATTCTGAATGAAATCAAATGTCCCCCCCGACCTAGGGTCCTTACTAATCCATTAAGTGGAGAATCTTGATTCATCTATTTCCGTTACACTACATTACAAAGTTGTTACACTGTTTCATTAATGAAACATAATTTAGGTTTCAATGCATTACACACTGTTTCACTGCAACGGTTTCAAAAGTTCAAAATTAAAATAAAACAACCACTTTATTTTATTTTATCTTTTTCTTAAAAAGTCTGAAAACTATATTTTCTAGTTGACCCATGAATGTTGATGTTAAGTCTAGTATTAGGTAATGTCGTCATTCTAGATGGAAAGGTGCACTCGGATTTTCAATCCAGGAACCCGTTTAGAAGTTTCCAAAACCACACATGCTCACCATTTTAATTTTCATAAAAAAAGATGAAAAAATAACTGCCACTGTTGGCCTGCACCGACCAATGTTAGGCCCTTTCTAGGAGAATCACGACATTCTGAGTTCAACAGTGCCCTCATATTTGTAATCCGGGCACTGGATGAAAATATAAAAAAACCACTCACATGATGAATTAGTAAACTTAAAAATAGTTAAAAATTCGATTTCGGCCACTCCATGCTTTAGAATTACGTGTCATCTCAGATTCTGGTCTCGTAAAAATCCCATTTATTTTTTTTAAAAATCATGGAATTCCAGGCCATTACACTAAGAACGAATAGAAAAAAATTCTATATGGTTTCGTACACTAATTATAGTCATAATTCCATCATATAAAAAAATCATTACTATATATAAGGCTTTATTTTTAGGGTTCTAGGATATCTTGAAAACACACTTTTAGGTTCATTGGTTTTTATCATTTCCTGATTGGTTTCACTAAATTAATGGTCCAAATCACAGTCAATTTCGTCTTTAAACAAAAGGATCAACTCTCATTTTTTCAACAAAATCACAAGACTCATCAACTTAAGGATTTTTATGATAAAATTGATCAATTTCCTTAAATTTTACAATATTTATAAGACGTTAAAATTTTATGATATATATTAGTTAAATTTAATTTCTCTAATAGCTGTGGATTCACGCAACCCAAAGTATAAATGAATAGTAATTTTGTTTAATATAAAAATATATACTTTAAATTTTTTGTATGAATCCAAATAAAAAAATTTAAAAAAATTTATAATGGTTTTACATAAATAAAAAATGTTTTTATTAAACTCTATATGCTTCAAAAATCTAAATTTTACATCATAATGAATTTCATTACTTTTTCTAAGAAAATAATGTAATTATTTTTTTCAAATTCAAGAAAAAAAATTCTAATAATGAAATAATTTTTGTTAATTAATATTTAAAAATTATATGAGGGTAAATTTTTAATAATTTTCTGAAAATAATAAGTTCTCGATGAATAGTGAAAAATATTGTTTTTTATTCAAAATTTTTTTTCGTTTAAAGTATTTGCAATGTTATATTTTATATTAAAATGGTTTTGAAATTAAAAAATGTTCATTTAAATTATAAATAGTCTAAAAATATTTATTTTCATTAATTTAATGTTTATTTTGATATAAAGGCATTGTATACTTAAACAAACATATTTTTCTTGAAATCATTTTTCAGCACCTTTTATGAATTTATTTTAAAAGTAATGTCTAAAAATTTAAGATATTTAATTCGATAAAATTTATTTCATATTTTTAATATACATACAAATATTTTTGAAATTATAAAACTTTAATTTTTTTCATAATGATTGTTAAAAACACTAAAAATATTTTATCGTGTTTAAGGTTAAAACGAGTTTACCTGGTGGTCAAATCAAGTGATAAGAGTAAATCTTCCAATTAAACTAGTATACATCATATTTCATGACTACATTTGGACTACATAATATAATACCCTTTAATATCTAGTTATTTGGATGAATTTTTCTTTAAAAGTACATTATTATATTTTAATCTTTTATAAAATTCCCAATGTGTCCTCTACCCCACTTATAAAAGGAAACCCATCCTTTTTCTTCTTTACACAACTTTGAATATTATATATAACCAAAAACCCATTAAAATATATTATAAACATACATATCCATGAATTATAGGTTCTTTTATTATTAAAATACCATTCTAATGGTTTTTAAGAAGGGGTCTAAAGGATACCAACCAAGGAGAGGTAATCATCTTACCTGACCTCTTTCAATTTCTTTCTTCTTCCACGTCCTCTAATTTTTTGGTATTCATAATATAATAATAAATTTTTTATGAAATATATAATAAAATTTTATTATGATTATGGAACCACCAATATCAACCAATATTCCATCAATAGGGAAGTGAATGTATTGTTTGTGTGTTTGTTTTTGCATTGTGGAATACTGCCTCCACATATCAATACAATGAAATTCCCATCACCATATTTAGTGAATGGTTATTATGATGGTTTTAAAGTACATATATGTATATTATATTTATGAAATAATAATGATTATATAACTATACTTAAAATATATTCCTTCTTACCTTCTAATCTTTTGGAATACAATAATGTCACATGTGAATACATGTGGACTACCACATCCCTGAAGCGAAGTGATTCGTTTTTCATTTATAATTTACAGGGATGTTAATAAGGATATATTTAAGGAATATAAATGAAATATATGATATAATAATTACTTATTAATGTTAAATTATTATTTATATTTCTGTTTTCCATCCACTGAAAATTGAAAGGAGTGTTTATGCATAAGCAAAGCGTACCATCTCCTTGAATGGTGTAATTAATTTATCTATCACTACCATTTATAGAATAATATATATATATATATAATGAATACATATGTAATATTTATTTAATAAATAATAATCTATATATGATTTAATCATGATCAAGTTACAAGTACTGGGATAACCGAAATAAAATTCTAATTAAAAATGAAACAATTAACACCTGAAAATTATGATTTTAATAAGAAATTATTAATAAATGGTACTTGAAATGTAATAAGTGGATAATATATTATATGGTAAGTATGTACATGATTATTTTATAATACTATAATACATATCACTTTTTATAAATGAGGTTATAAAATTTTGGAATAGATTCAAACTTGAGGTAAGAGATTTATGTTACAATCTCATTGTTCATCGTGATTGTTTATGATAATGTTTTTGATGATGAATTTTATAAACTATAAACAATGAATCCCTTAAATTTTATTCTATCATATTTTTTTATAGATATAAAATGTATTCCATTAATTTTCCTATTTTTGAGAACTGAATATACAGATAGAATGTTTTTATGGAAAATCTACTATATTTATTTCTTTAGTTGAAAAGCACTTTTATTCCATATCTTTTTTTTTAAAATAATCATGGATGATTTAATATTCTCATATTGTTTTTTAAATTCATTTTTATCCATGATATTATTTTTATAAATAATTCTAAATGAATCTTCTTTTCATTCTCTAATTGCATTATTTTTGAATTTTTACTAAAAATTTGAAATGAATCATTGTTTTAATGTATACGAGACGAAATAAATTTAATGGGGTCATGAAAACTCAATTATTTGAAGCTTACTTTATAAGTTTTTGATTATATATTCAAATAAAATTTTTTACTTTATATTTATTATGTATTTATATTTTAACTAAGTGATTTCAAAAATAAAATCTTATATTCCTAAAGAAATACCTCAATTAATATTTGAAAGGAATTTTAATGTGTGTTAACATCCATTGATGTTACTTAATCTATAATGGAGATATCATTAAATAATACCATCCTTATAATTTTTAGGTATGGTTATGATTATGATGATGATATTTTTAGGAAATACATTTATTTTCTAGGGTATATACTATGGTGAGATGTTTAAATGTTTATGAACACATTTCCTTTACTTGAGTTATGATATATGATGAATGATTTATGATATTATTATGAAAATATTAATGGATTATAATTATATGATGGGTTTTCCCAGAATTATATGGCTCCCGAATACATTTGGAAATGATGTATGTCTCATAAGATAATAAGAACTGGAATAAGGAGTGAAACTAGTTCAGTAAGAGTCTTTTTCCACTATAGTAGTCTTGGGAGTGAACCTAGACTAATGATATGATAGAATGGGGTGTTAACCCATCCCACTATGATAGTCTTGGAAGTGATTTTTGACTAAGTAAATGATTTTACATGCTTATGTGTATGCCATAATCATATGAATTACGCCAAGGACATGCTCTCACGGATCATGTTCTTTGATTCTATTATGATTCATGTCTTATGAAATGCCAAGATTTATATAAGGACTCAAGATTAGGATATGAGATATGTAGGTTATGGTTTTAAAATGTTAGGATCATAGTATCATACCCTTTCCCTCATGTTGTTTTTATATGATCATTGGTATCTCCCTTGTTTTCCCTTACTGAGCATTAATTCCCATCATTTGTTATGTTTTATTTCCCCAGGTTTTGAATAATGGTTTTAAGTATGATATGTATAATAAGGACAATAGTTATGAAGAAAATAGTGGGAGATGATTTAGATTTATTATAAACAATTTGATTATGTATCTATGTTTCCAAAGACACAAGACCTATACGATTAGCTCATATATTAAGTCATTTTTTTAATAATATTCATAAAATAAGATGTGATATTTATGAATGGAATAAATGGGTCACTATATTTAGTATCAAAGATAGGCTTAGTTACCATTGAAAATTATGATGTGAAATATTTAGTAAGAACGCATAGGATAATCATATGTATATAAGAACATTATATTTTATGGTAATGAAAGGAATGTTGTTCTTCCCAGAAAATAATTATTATCTGGATACTATAAGTGGAAGTGGTGTTGGAAATGATAAATCTAGGAGAAATTTCCTTGAATGTCTTTGGTCAAGTATATCTCTGCAATTAATCTATGGAATGTTGAGTGTTCCTTTACTACACACCTAGTTTGGAACTCCCAATGGATATTCTGAGATAACTCACATTTTTTTTATGAACCATTATAAAGGATTCAAATAGATTATGAAAATGAATTATCTAGGTTATACTTATGGTTTCATAGATTAAAAAATAAGGTGACATGATTTAAACATCATATAAATTATTCTTCACATTTATTATTATTGGTTACAAAATTATTTCTGATTGTATTAAATAGATAAAACATAAAGGAACAATATTAATGCTAAATGTGGTGGAAAATGTAATGATAATCCTCTTTACCAAGGAAATGTTATGGGAGAAATAATACAAAATATTGTTTCTATTTTGACGCAACTTTCTCAAGATATGAATCATGTTGATCTTCCAAATTATTAATGGATGGAACAATGTTCTATTGATTCATTCATGAGAAAATATCCACCTTCTTTTAATGGTTCTTTTGATACTCCAGTTTTTGGGAAATGAATCATCACAATGAAATGATATTTCCCATTATCCATTGTTCAAAACATGAAATGGTTATTTTAGCTATTTATCATTTGGATGGTAAAGAAAATAAATTTTTTAATATTATAAAGAACACTAGGAAACAAGGAAAAATTGATTACAAGGAGTGCAATGAGTTTAGTACCTAATTTTTCAATACGAAACTTCCCCATATTATTCGAATGGAAATGGAGGAGGACTTTATTGAGTTAAAATATAAGGATAATGAATCTGATAGTATCTATTAGAAAAATTTAACAAGAATGACAATTTTTGTTTCTATTATTACAAACCAACCTGAAGGTAAGGTGGATAATTTCTCTAGTGGCTTAAAAACATGTCTTTAAAGTGAATTATCCTTTAGGGACATCAATCTATATATGTATGAATCATTTTATTTTATAACACATGGATATAATGACTGGACTTACCCATTAATCTCATGGATTTTAAAAGAAAACAAGGGTGGAGTTTAAAGGAAATTATAAAAACAATATGGGGAATACGATGAGAATTCATTCATATGTGATGTGTGGAATGAAACATGGATAATATGGGATCTATTTGGACATAAAATAGAGGTGTGAGATCACAAAAACAATTTTTTAATGATAAGACTTCATTCCAATTTTCAAAAAAATGATATTTCATTATTTTATCATGAATTTTCACATGATTTCTTTTGGACATAAATTTGTCATCCAAAATATGCTCTAAAAGCATTATTTAATGAATCTCTAATTTTTTTTAATCCCAATGTATTCTCATAAAACTTATCCCTAAATAATGTAGTAAATTGAATGAAAACACCCTCAACCACAATTAAGTTAAACTAGGATCATTAAATTTTCTTCTATAGAACATTTGATAAGGATTTTATTTTATAATGTGGTTTTCTAATAAGATGTTTATATAAAGAACCAATCCTTATTGAATACAAAAAATTGAATATTTAGAAATGAATTAATTTTCTCATATTTCAGGGATCTTTTTTTGTTTATAGTTTTTAAGAATTAGGTCATTAATATTACATAAAAAACATATATATTATAATGTGGGAACTTCCGCTCGGCATCAATTTTTTCTATATTATAAAACTATTATAATGAAACAAAATTACTATTCATTATAAATCTTTATGCCATTCATATTGAATTATTCTTTATTATTAATCACCCTTAAACTTGTGAAAATAATTTAAATACGTGGGATGAGGAAGAAATATCAGTAATTGACATATAAAAATATTGAAAGAAACTTGTTAGCCCATTTTAAAACCATGAGATCAAAGAAGAAAATATTCATTTAAAAAAATACACTTTGTACCCAAAATAATAATTACATATGAAATCAGATTTATTTCTTAATGTTTTTCATAAAACATTTTATATCAAAATATAAATAAAAAACAATAATCTTGTGGGTTTCTCAAAAAACATGAGAATCGATGAAATTTTTTTCATTAAATACATTAATTTTACTCTAAAATAGTATAATCATTCTTTTAAAACAAAATATCAGTATCTTACCTTTTTAAATCATGTTATTTCTACAAAAAAACATTATCAAATATAGAAAATTCACATAGGTTCCTAGGAAATTCATCTTTATACATCCCTTAAAATAACCCATATAAGTGGACTAACCTATTAGGTCCACATAAAACATAACTTTTTATAGAAAATAATCATTATCCAATGCATTGGAGATCTATTTCGAGACCACCCATCATTCATAAATACTATTTAAGAACCATAACATTATTGAAACAAATAAAACATTACATTTACATCATCAAACTCATAAAAATATCCTTTTAAAACCATAAGTAAAATATTTTTGGATATTTATATATCCCTTTCCTTTAAAACAAAATGTTCAAAACGAAAATATCCAGGACAAAGAAACAATATGGGTTTTATTTGAATAAAACATGGAATATTATAAAGGAATCAATACATAAAATAACAGTTGTTGAGGTGGGAAAAGTCATTTATGCAATATACCTCAAAATAAAACATTCCTTTTATCTTTTGTAAATAATGTTAATGTTTTCTCTATAAAATATGTAAAAAGATTTATTTTTGAATCATTTGAAAGATTGTAAAAAGATACATGAAATTTATTTCATATATCATTTATGTCAATATAAATATATTTATAAGATAATTCAAAAATATGGACACGTAATAAAATGATTTATAGAATAAATCATTAAAACCTTTAAAAATAGGTTTTATGTAATATTGTCTCTTATGTCAAGTTAGACTCATCGTGTAAGTTATTTATGTTCTTAGATAATAAAATTTTGTTAATTATTTACTTATTTGAGAATATTTTTCAGGTTTATTATTCTTTTTAGTTTATTTATTACCATGTTATAAATAATTAATAAATTAATTATGTTCATGCCTGTTTTTTGATGATATTTGTTTCATATATCTAAAGTGATTTTGAAAAGTTGAATATGGTCCAATAGGTAATTATTACATCAACTCTATACTTATAAAAAAAATTATCATTTTTATAAATTGTTGGCCTCCCTATTTTACTGATCATAAAATCATGTTCCCTATGATATTAATGAGTTTTATGTTATATGATAGCAGTTTATAATGTAAGATAGATTGTTGCAATTTGGATAATTATGAGTCACCTTCAAGGCTAACCCATCATGGGGGTTTATTCCCTTCCATAAATGACTTACCATTGATGTTGAGTCCCAACCAACAATGAATCTCCTTTGGGGACAACTCACTACCATCATAGAAATTTGGCTAAGTATTGAATCACCTACTACCGGCTGTGTCCTACCATTAGAATAGAATTTTTTAATGTAAGGTATTTACATAATTCTAGAGGACTAATCACCATTGAACCTGGAATTTAGATAAGTGTTAGAAATACCTAAATCCATCCTGATTCACCACCACCCAAACTCACAGATAGACTCAGTCATCACCAGACTCAAACACCACCAGATCAAGACACCTCCAGAGACAGTATCACCATTATAAAGACTCACCACTATGGTTTTATATTTATATTTAATTTAATAGTTATAACTGCTATATTATTTAATTTAATGTCGAAACATAGTTTAATGATTATTTACTAAATGTTATATAGAAATTCACTAATGATTGTCTCAGACATGCAGTATGATGGGTAGAGGATCTGGATGATTCTTGTTACTTTTGTTGATGTTAATAATTTTAGAATACTCCCTGGTTCATACTAGAACTAAATAGAGGAAATAAAATATATTTTTACACTGGGATATCTTTATGAAAATTTGTAGTATAATGTGAACATATTGAAGAACTTGACGAACACCATTTTATGAGACAATACACAAATCTGGTTACCTTCACATGTTTTTAAAAAAAGTGGATCTTACAGAAAAAAGAGTTTATTCCACTATGTTCTACAGAAAATATTTGAAAGAGTACTTGAGCTGCATTTCAGATAACATTCAAGGAGTCACGTAGTGTAGATCATATCAGATAGAGAAACACCATAATTTCTACACCGTTACTTGTTGTGTTTTTTATTTTCTTTATATTATGAGGAGTGTGTATATTACTATATTTTAATACATGAACACTATATCATAAACCTAAAATAGAACATACTACATATCTTTCACACTCTCATACTCTTGTATTCCCATAGTGTTGTGGAAGAGGTCTATGTAAAGACTATAATTATTTTATTCCCATTGTTTTTGTGGAAGAGTTCCATGTGTTGCTGGGAAGTGTTTTTGTTCTGTACATAATCTAGGATGTGGATCATATATTATTTTATATTATCTTCTAGGAAGTGGGAGATTTCTATTTGGAGAGGATTAAGTCTCCTCTTGATACTGAACCTCTTGTACACATTTTCCATTGTGTATTATATTCTATTTTGTCTGTTTTATTTATAATCCTTAAAAAACAATATGTTCTATACATTAAAAAATAAATACTCTTAGAGTTAGTATTAATTAATGTTTATATATTATTTGGATTTAGTAAATTTATTTCAAATGTCAAAGAGTATTTAAAAATTGTTTTAACTGAGAATTAATCAATCATTTGAGAAATTTTTTAAAAGATCAAAACTTGTATTGATATGGTATTTTGGATTACTAGGATATATTAAATTAATTGGGGTATTTTATTGTAATATGTATTTGATAAAAATTTCAATGGGAACTCAATTACGTAGTTACTCTCTTTGACCATCATTTGGTATTAGATATTGTTATGTTCATTTCAGAATAATTTTCAACTATGATTTTAGTTGTATTTTAAAAATTATGAATTTAATTCATTTCTAAAATTATTTCATTAAATGGATAATAGTTAAGAAGGTTCAGCTACTAATAGGCCACCTTTCTTTAATGGTAACAATTATGCTCAATTGATGATAAAGATAAAAATGCACATAGAGAGTATGGGATTTCAAATCTGGTTTGATATTGAAGATAAGTATGAGTTACCTATGACTCTTTGAAAATATTGGAATGATGCTATAAATATTTCTTATAATAATAATTGAAAAGATATGAATTATTTTTATTATTATTTAGGATATAATGAATTCAAAAGAATATATTCTTGTAAAACAACCTATGAGATTTGGGATACTTTATCTATCTCACATGAAGTAACTAATAATGTTTAAGGAATGAGATTGAACACATACACAATTAAATATGATACTTTTATGATGAAGTTTTTAGAGATAATTTCTGATACAAATCTGAGGTTCAATGAGACAGTTAATACCATGATATCCTGGGGAAATCTAGTACTGGAGAAGTATCAGATTATCATACCTCTCAGATGCCCTCCTAAAGGTTGGAGAGGGAAATCAGTGTCAATCAGATAATACTATGACATTAGAAAACTCCCAATTAAAGAAAAAAATGGGAAATTTATGATGTAAGAGTAAGGTCTTAAATTAAAAAGAGTCAAGGATGATGAACCCAAAAGAAAATCCGTATCTTTGAAGAATAGTGAAAACAAATAGAATGAAATGGAAAAAATACAAGCTAAGAGATTCAGTGATGACGAGTCACCACTTGACAATGATGAGGATATGTCCCATCTAGTCAGAATATTTAAGAAGTTTAATAGAACAAATAAAATTTTCAGAATGCCTAGTTATAAAGGAAATTTGGAAAACAAAGGAAACTGGAATAAATATTGGAAAAAATATGATAATAAAAATGAGATAACCTTCTACGAATACAAGAAAAAATTAAATATTAAAGTAGAATATCCAAAATTGAAATACAAAAGGAAATATGAGGATGAGGATATACAATTCATGAAATCAATGAAAGAAACTTGGAGTGACTCTAAGGAAATATCCAGTGGCGTGGACACTACTATAGAAGAGAAGTCCGATCAAGCCAACATGTTATTCAGAACAAAAGTCTTTGAGGTACTTGATGTATCTACTCCTTTATATATGATTAATTCTGATAAATCTAAAAATGAAAAAAATGTTGATGAAATGTCTTAAGAATAAATTTTGTAATTCTGTATAATTCTAGAGGAGTCTTTTAATTAACATAAATAAAAATATAAAGTTATAACAAAACAAAATTCTTTGTCTTCCACTATTAAAATAGATCCTGCTACTGAATAAAAGAAAAGTGATATGTTTTAATGGAGATTTTTGAATATAAATACTGAACAAATTAAGAAATATTTATAAAAGTTTACCAATGGAAGAGAAAAAATTACATAGATTCTAGGTAAACAGAATGATCCACAGCATGTTATAGGTATTGGATACCAACTTGTACATAGAAGAGTAGTTAAGTGCACATTTATACCTAAGTATTGATATGAAATCTCTACTTCCAGTTATTAATCAATAGGTCGTAGCTATGTTTTTATTTCAAGAATCTTACAATCTTCGTACCAGAATCCCATTAATAAAATCTAGATTCCTAACGCTTTAATATCTAACACATCTGGACCCAATAAAATCTATGTACCAAATTCATTGTCTGTATAAACATGTTTTCTATGACTGCTTCTTCAAGAACTCCTATATAAGTCTTTGGTACACAGAAAATGGATTTTTCTGGAATAGGAAGGTGACTACTCTAACTTCAATAACCTCAAAAATGTTAATGGTGGCCATTTTCGTGATGCAAAATGGGCCCACGACCCACATACTTCGCAGGTTTGGGGAGGTTGTGGGGTGGGTTGGGCAAAAAACAATTGATCGTTTTGAGCATGGGCTAATGTGAGTTGAGCCCGAGCGAGTGTGGGCTAAGGCATGTTAAGCCTGCACAGGTGCAGGTTTACCCGTGGGCCCAATTTAAAGAATATATATATATTTTTACAATATATGCCTCTTTAATATTTTTTTATTAATAAAAAAATTATAATTAAACCATGTCATAATATTTCTCAGCGTAATTATCATACTAATTCACCATTCATTCACATGTGAATTTTAAATAGGTATATATTTATTGTTTTAATATGATATTATAATATTTATATTGTAATTATTCACCATATTCACATGATGTGTCATCCCACCTCTCAAAATATAGAACTCTTTTCCCAGGCACACGGTTGCAATTCCAAAAGAGTTATTATAATCATAATATTTTGGTGGTCCATTTAATTTTATTTATTTATTATGAAAATAGGAAAGGACCTCTAGGGAACTCTAATAGCCTCCTTTGAAACTGATTTTTGTTTAAAAAGTCTTTTTTCATTCCATCCATTCGAATCACCACCCAACCAACATTATCATTTGTCACATATCATCGACCACTCACCTACTTTTCATAGAAATAGTTCTCTACCACATCTCCATCACCACATGCCACCATTAACCCATATAAAAATGTTCCATCACATCCCTTAAAATTCTAGGTATTGTCAATCCATACTTCTTCTAACAACAACAATTAAGAATGATAAAAACATATAATATTTAAATGATTATAAATAGTATATATTTTTTAAAATGCGGGCAACCCATGGGAAACCCATGGGCTTATCCGGGGTGGGGTAGGTTTTATTTTTTTTGTTCGCATTAGATGCGGGTTTTTTCGGACAAACCCGCATGGGCTCAAAAAAGCACGGTCTTGGCCCGCCCCGCCCCGACCCTCCCATTTCACATTACAAGGACATTTCACCTTTTATGACAATGAAAAATGAAAAATCATCATCCTTGACCAAATGGGTAACAAAAAATTAGTATTAATATCTAATGTACTGTCAGTTGATGGCTTAAAATATTTTTTTTACTATTTCACAATTTTTTACTGATGGTTTTGATGTCAAGTTTGAACAAAATTCATTTATTGTTTTTATTTATAAACATTACTTAATATTTATAGCTATAAGGAATGAGTATGTTTATTCTATTAATCATGATTCAATGATTTCTCAAAAAAATTCCTTCTTGAGTGCCGTTAAAAATTAATCATGGATCTATCATAGGATACTATTCCACTAAAATATTCACTCACACAATAATCTTTCTAGGAAAGGGTTATTTAGTGATCTACCCAAACTTGAGTTACCAAATGACAAAGTCTATAACCCCTTTCGTAAAAAGAGAAAGAACACAAGATTTCATTTTATTTAATGTAATGAGATCCAACTTCTCAAATCTCTTGACTTGGTTCATATGGATTCATTTTTACCACCATGAGTTTCTAATCTAAAGATTAAGCATTGTGTTAATGTGCTAGTATATAAATTTTCTATGTATACTTGGGTATTATTTTTATCTCACAAGGGTGAAGCTTATTCTTATTTTACAAATCCAACTAGATCTGTATAAAACTTATGTCGATATAAAATAGAGACCCTAAGAAATAACCATGGTTGTGAATTAAAAAATCCTGAATTTGAATCTTTTTTCTCATAAAATGGATATAATCATAACTTCTCAGATTATTGGACCCTCCGAAATAATGGAGTTAAAAAATAAGTAATATAACACTTCAAGAGTTAACTCATACTATGATCAATGGATATTAATTACCTATCTATTTTTTTGTTAGAGTTTATTCATATAGACTGATATATATTAAATAGAGTTTAAATTAGAACTATCTTGAAGAAGTATCCTTATGATATTTATAATAGTAATATTCCTAGGTTTAATTAGCTTAGATTTATTATTCGTAATGTCTTTATTCTTAACATTATGGTTAATCTTGATGAGTTTCCCTCCAAAAGAAATGAATGAATTTTCCTTGGTTATTCTTCCTCAAGTATATCTTATAGAGTTTTTAATAAATGGACCAAGTTTGTGGAAGAATATTTTCATATAAAATTTGATGAGATAGATCTAAATGAATAGAAGACATCCTTAGAAAACCTTGAGGATGATTTATCCACTCTGAAATTAAATTCCAAACCTTTTGATTCTTCTAGAAATCAAGGAGAAAAATATTCCAGTTCTGAGGAGCTCTAGAAAATGAACCTAAACCTATAGATAACTCTAAGGTTACCGGCCCTTTTTTATAGAGTTGTTAGGACCCTTATGTATCATAATTTGGAGGTTTTTGTTAGAGGCCAAGATAGGGTTACAACAAATAGAGATTATATAAGAAATCAGGTTGAACATCAAGCATTTTTTTCACAACATTAACCAAAAAATAACAATTATGAAATTAATGATGAATTATAGGTAATGGAAGTGAAAGAAGAATTAAATAAATTTTAATGAAATTAAGTGTGGGGACATGCTGATAGATCAAAAAAACATGACTATATGAACTAAATTTGAGTTTAGAAACAAGGTTGATGGATCAGGAATGATAGTAAGAAATAACGCAAGACTTATTACACAATGTTATTGTAAACAAGAGGGCATAGCCTATGAAAATATCTTTTCCCTTGTATCCATAATTGAATGTATTTGAATAATTATTTACTATTCAGATCATATAGATTTAAAAATTTATTAAATGGATGTCATTATTGCATTATTAAATGGGTATATAGCTGAGGATTGTTTTGTTGAACAACCCCTAGTTTTCATAATCCCCTTGTTCCAAATTGAGTTTTTAAATTAACAAAAGATTTATATTTTCTAAAACAATCTCATTGTGCTTGGAATTATTGAATGAATTATTTTATTATTTCAATTGTTTTTTTGAAAGGTATAGATAATGATATCCTTTATATGAAACAACTTCCAATAGATGTTTTAGTTGTTCAATTTTATGTGGATGATATCATTTTTGGATCTTTAAAAAACAAATTATGTACTTATTTTTTTAAAAAAATTTGAAAAATGAATTTAAAATGAGTTTAATGAGTGAACTGAAATTATTTCTGCATTTTCATATCTTTAAAAATAATGAAGGAATAATTTTAAATCAATGTAAATATACTAATGACCTTTTAAAAGGCTTTAACTTGGATATCAATAAGAGTAGTGATACTCCTATGAGTACCACCTATAAGTTGGACCTTTATGAAGTTGGGAAACTAGTGGATCAAATAAATTATAGATGTATTATTGTAAGCCTTCTCTACCTAACTACTATTAAACCTGATATTATGTTTAGTGTGTGTTTGTGTTCTCTTTTTGACGATACCAAAAAAGAGTCAAACTTGTTTACTGTAAAAAGGATTTCCAAATACCTAGAATTTAATACCGATTTAGGAATGTTTTACCTATGAGGAAATGAATTTGACATTGTAAGCTTTTCATATGATGATTTTGGGTTAGTAATTTAGACAGAAGAACCACTTTTGGAACACATCACCTTTTATCCAAGTCTCTAGTTTCTTAGTGTTGTAAGAAACAGATTTTTTTTTCACTGTCTACTGTTGACGCTGAATACATTGAAACTGGTAATAATAGTGGACACGTTTTGTGGATAAAACAAATAATACTGAACTATGGATATTAATTCCATCATTTCCCTCTAAATTTTGACAACACAAGTGCTATAAATATCTCTAAGAAACATATACCTAATTATAGAAGAAAGTATATTGATATAAGACATCACTTCTTGAGAGACCATTTTTAAAGGGGTTATATCACTCTTGAATACATTGGTATTGAACATCATCATGGTGATATATTCACTAATTATTTGAATTATAAGAGAATGATATACATCATACATGAATTATGAATGAATAATTTTAGTTAAGTTTAATTTTCTGGGTATCACCATTGATTTTTACTCATTATTGAGTTTTAACTACCGTTGAGTCTACCCACCATTGAGTTTACCCACCATTGAGTTTTACTCACCTTTGAGTTTTACTCACCATTGATTTTACCCTCCATTGTTTATTCTTATAATTATGTTTTTTACTTACTGTTTGTTTTACCTACCATTGGAAATTGTATTCTATTGTATTTTTTCATTGTTTAAATATTTAAGTAACTCTTTCTATTTTAATTTTGTAAATTATTTATTTATTTAAATTCTTATTCAATTAAAATTTTATCCTATGATTTTATTTTTAATTTAAAAATCCCTAAAAACCCAAATGATATAAATGTGACGCTTTATCTAATTTCAAGGAACTTCATTCCTCAGGACTTTCTCTTGAGCCATGTGTGACCTTTCTATCTTGACTATCAACCTTCCCTCGACTTCTCCCAAATTTTTTGATAAGATCATCATGTTCAAAATGAAGCATGTTTTTGAGTCTTCTCTGGATGATTCAGGTCCCACAATGAAGAAGAAATGGGATTGTAGACATTCAGCTACTTTAGATATTTTAAATACTATGCTTTTGAAGAGGGTTATAGTAACCAAGAAATAAGTTCAAGTAGAATGGATGATATCTGGAAAGTCATTAGTGCTCAAAGATCTATAGGATCATGGATAGAAGGAGGGGTTATCTTAAAATTAGATACTTTTTTATCCAAGGTTGTTTTATTAGTTTTACTATTTTGTATAGTTTTGTTTTGAAGAAAAATAATAGTAGGTAAGGACTATAATTAATTTCCATGAAGTAGTGTTTTCTTCAAGGTAGTGATATGAATTTAAAAGGTACCACATGAAGGAGTTTATAAAGTCTATCAAGGAACAATTCCAGAGTCTCGAGAGACATTGGTTTATAACGATTCATTATCCAAGTTAATAGTATATAGAGTTTGAGAAGAACAACCACCTTTGAGCTTGATAGTGAATAATGGTTACTTTTCATGTTCATCTAGAATATGATTTTCCCATGAAATGGATATTTTTATACCATGAAAGACCCAGATTTTTACCTTTTGTGACTTATGAAAATAGGTGAGAAGATAAATTCGTGTAGATATCTAATAATTAATGTGGTATAAATAACCAATCCATATTAAAGATCTCATTCCTTAATATACCTTATGTTTATTTCTGTAATTCTAAAATGAAAAGGTTTGGTCAGTGAAGAAGAAGAAACAATATTAAACTGTTGATGTTTTTGTATCACAAGAGTGATTTGTATAATGATGAAAATTATATGTAACCTCTAGAATATATAGTGGGTTAATAATAGAGAAAGGTTTTTTGAAGAGTTTAACCTGGTTGACCATCATTATAGACCGAAAGACCTTGAAGACCCTCATTTGGATCTAGAAAAATTGGTTCAACACTAAGATGAAGAGGAAGAGGATATTTTTGTCTCTAACCATGAAGAGAAAGTGTTTCTTATGGATGAAGGAAGTGATCTAGACCTACCAAAAATTCTTTCTGATATAACCTATTGTACTCCTATCCCTCCAAGGTTACTACATCTTAAGGAAAATATTTTAATATAAGGTGGTGATAAGGAAGATATAAAAGTATAATGTGAGGATCGGTTCAAGAGTTTTTACAATTATACTGAGTGAAATGGAAATAGAGATGAATAAAATGAATATAATAATGAAAATTGTGATGAGGATTGATATGTAAATAGTAATGTAAGTGGAAATGTAGATGATTATGATGGAGAATCTAATTTTTTTGATGGATACATTAGAGGTGAGGATGTTGAAATACCGCAGTCTCATTTTTCATCTACAGGTTTATCTGGTTATAGATATGAATAAAGACCTAACTTCTTTAATAATACATACAAAACAATATGAGACGAAAAAGAGGAATTAGTTGAGGGGGAGACATACCAAAGTCTATAAATTCATCCAGTTATCCAAATATTTATAGTGATCTTAATTTTCTTGCATATTTTGTTGAGAAGACTATTGTTGAATAATTAGTAGATGAGAATATAAAGGATTTTATTGTTTTTGAGTAGTTAGTTGTTGTGAAAATGGAAGTTGACCCAACTGTTGATAAGCTAATAGCTGAAGTAAAGAAATATGTTTATTCCTATGTTGTTGTACCTATAGAAATTATGTCAAAAACATTAGATCCTTCAGTTTTTGAGTATCTTAGAATGTCTTCAGAATGTTGGATGGATCCAATATTTGAAGAATGGGGTGTGTTTTCTGGCATTCCACCATAGAATGGTGGACCCAATCTTCAACAAGCAAGGTATCCTGAGGGATCATTGGTGAATCATATTTATTCTATGGGATAGACGGAAAGGTTTACTTCTAATGAGCCTTTATGAACCATTCCCTCTATATATTTTTCTTTCACCCATTGTTCCTACTACTTTAATGGATGTTTTCAAAAGAGGTGACATGGAATCTTCTAGAGAGAAATTGATTTCTGAAATTGGTTTGATTTTTAGGAATTTAGAACCACTTGTTAAAAAGGTAATTAAAAAGGATTCAAGTTATTTATTTGAGCTGGTGATACATCATATTAAACAAAAATTAATGAACCACATCATGAAGTATAGATAGAAAATTAGAGACTTCATTGTGCGCTGGAGTCTATAAAATCAATATTAAAAGTGATATAGATATCCTTTTCTAATTATATAGATTATTTACTTGAGAGTATGAATAATATTCCTTCAACTCCATCTACTTCCACTACTCCACCTCCCAATCATGATATAGAGTTTATTAGATCTATTGCGAGAGAAGAGATTCGAGATCCTTCCAGTGATGTATTGACCTTCCTTTGGAGACATTATGAAAAATAAAACGTAATAGTGACCATGTTCACATGATGCCCAGGGAGTATATGAAATACATGAAATCTAATAGAGAACCCATAATAATATCCATCAAGTATTATCATTAAAGTAATTTCATGAAGCATGATCTAAATGACCATGTTATGTTTCTTTCTGAAATTATGAGGAGGCCTCCTGTGACTAAAGCATTTAAAGAGGAAGTGAACTAATTTAAGGTCATGACTCTAGTGCTTCAGTAGTTTATAGAAGAGAAGAAGTATTTCATCAGTTAATTGGAGAGAGGTAGTAATATCATCATGTATTTCATTAATCTTATGAAACCATTTCTATATGTTCATGGAACTGCTATTGGGGCTCACGAGGCCATTCTTGTAATAGTTCATATATCAGCTCTTGCTAATAATCTAGAGTACTTTAGTCCAAGTGTTACTATAAATCCTCATGCACCCTTTCTAGACTATTTTCAATCGTTGTCTCTCTCTCCCAGTGATGCAACACAACACCTCAGACCAATAACCATCAGAGAGCCTTTTACTCTTAATGATGATCAAAGAGTCATTCCTATTATTGTCTTGGACTTTTCTATTTATTATTCATCCTCAAAAAAGGTAAAAGGAAAAGGAAAAGAACCTTATATTCATTCTATCCAACATGAGAATAATAATTTATACCTAATATTTTTTGTTGTTGATGGTAATTTTTTTGGGATAATTTTATCTATTTTTTGTTGTAACTAACGTGGGATTCTCTTAATGGAACTTCTATGGTTATTCCTATTTTGTTACATTCACTTATCTATTTTATCCTTTACCTTTAAAAAATCATAGAATAGGGATAAGGTTCAATTCGTTTATTTTATTCTTCAGTAAATCATTTCCATGTTTCCTATCTAATTTCACTTTATAAAATTTTCTATCCTTTACCTTTGATGTTGATTTGATGGTTTATAATATTCCATGATTTGTGATCATCAAAAATGGGGATATTGTTGGAATCTTAATTTTAATGATCATAAAATCATGTTACTTATGATATTAGGGAGTATTATGATTTATGATAGTATTTTATGCCAAAAAATGGATAGGTGAAATTTCGAAAAATATGAGTCACTGCCACGGATGAATCACCGTTGAGGCTGAGTCACCACCAATAATGACTTGCCATTGATTTTGAGTCACTGAAATCAATGAGTCTCTATTAGAGACCACTCACCACAATCATAATTTTTTTGGATAAGGACTAAAATCACCTACCATCAGTTATTTCTCATAGTCATAATAGAATTTTTGTAATGTATGGGATTTACATGCCACCAAAGGATGACTCACTATTGAAGCTAAAAATTATCTAAGTGTCAAAAACACCTACCTCCAGCCTATATAATCTCAAGAATGACTCACTACCTGACTCAGTCATAGTTAGACACAGTCACCACCAGACTCAGTCACTGCTAACTCAAGAGACCTCGAGATACATTCTCATCATTTTAAAGAATTACCACAACTATTTTTTTTTTATTTTATAGTTCTAAGAAATATATTATAGAATTTAATACTAAAAATTATTTTAATTATTATTCCTTAAATTTTCTAAAAATATTCATTAATGTTTTTGTTAGACATACAAAATAGGGATCAAATGATCCTGATGATTCTCTTTACTACTGCTACTGTTAAAAGTTTATGTAGACTCCCTCGTTCAGAGTGGAAATAAATAGAGATAATAAAATTGTAAGGACCCAACCCCAGTTGCCCAGATATGGTGCCTTAAATAATTATATTTGAATGATTATAAGAATTTAGTATCTCGAAGGAATGAATAGTTTAGTAGTTTGGGAAACCCTGATACATATATAAGTTCAACATTACAACTTGAAAAGAAATAAAATATATAATTCCCTTTGACAAAAACAATAACCCCTCGGTTATACCGTCATTCCATTCATAATATACCTCTTCATGTCCTCGTAAAATGAAACTTAACAAATGGGTTAGCTCAAATGCTCAGTAAGGGTAAGTTATATAATAGAAGATATCGTAAACATAAACATTAGGTATGGTGATTAACTAAAACACACGACTTTAAAAATAAACATGAACATATTATGGCATGAATAAGAGATGAATAAATAATTCCATAATAAATCATAATCATGGGAATTCGACTAGTTGAATAACCTCATGAACTTTTAATTACTAGTTTTATAATGAGGGAATGCATAATGCCATAAAACATAACCATACCATTGAGGCCTCATGACAAGACCATAAATAACCTTTTTTTCAAGGCCTTGTGCCAGTACCATAGTTTTTCTCTTGATACTTACTGATTCATTGAAGGGCTATAGTGAACCCCACCCACCACATACTAAGTCTAATGAATTCCTCATGTGAATGGGGATAAATATAAACAACATATACATTCATATTTAAATTAACATATGAAATGTAAATAACTTTACCCAAAATTAAGCATGAACAATAACCATTTGGAGTAAATTTGTGAATTATTTTTAAGATAACACATCCGTAGTCAAACTAATCATAAAAAATTCAATTAAATATGTTAGACGATCCTTTTAAAAAATATAACTCCCTATAAATAAAATTAGGATTCTAGTTTGTACAAATATTTAGAAAATTCACATAGAACTTATGAGGAGTGCATATGAATAAATTATAATTTAATTGAGGTATGTTGAGAATAAGAGTAACCTGAATGAAAATGGAGGTTTGGGTAGAAAACCCTTAACTTAAGTCTGATGGTGTTCTTCACTTGATCTTAGTGTCCCGAATATCCAAATTAAATTCATTAATTAATATTCCTAGAAACTCTTATTTATGTAATTGATTTCTTATAGCCGTATTAAGTTCATTCGTGGCCTTCTTGATTGGTTTAAGAGGTTCAATTTTATTGTTTTGGAGCATTTTCTTCTTTGGTATTCAAGACTGGTTTAATTATATACATGTAAGGATAAACAAGTAAGATAATAATGGTAATATAGAATATAAATTTTATTTTATTTATTAACATCTAGAAGATTACATGGTTATAAAACTCATCTGGTTGTTGGGAGTGAAGATGAATCATTATATAAAACTTTAATGATAATTGATTAGGTTAATTAATGGTTTTTTATCACAACAAACTTGTTTTGATTTATACATTAATATCATGTGTAAAAAAAGATTTCAAAACCTTTCATAATTTATAATAAATATATTATAGTCTAGTTAAACCATAAAAATTGTTTCATGATAAGAATTGAAAATGGTAATAGAAATCTAAACCCCATCGTCCTTGAATGTGATAAATCAACACATCTCAGACAGTGTTTTCATTTATAGTATAAAAGAAGAGGAAATGAGAGATGATGATGAATGATTAAATTATCAAAATCATATTCTAGAATATTTAAGGTACTGGAGTTATCATAAAATTAGTATAAAAGGAGGTGATGAAAGAAAAAGTAAAGAAAGGAACTCAAAATAAAAATATGAGTTGAGAAATACCTTAGGAAAATTCGGCAGCCTAACGACGTAAATTAAAACATCATAAATTATATTGATGAGATAAAAAGTGGAATCACATAATCTTTACATATTATGGACTGTAAGGGTGATTTTTAATGACATATCCCAACATAAGACAATGTAAATTAAAAAGGAATAACATAAAAGGAGTGCGTGAAAAAGTGAAGGGTGGTAGATTCCTTTACCTTGTAGAGTAACTGCTAAGACATGAAGTTTGGGACTGTGGGGGATTAAGGACACCTTGGGAGGACTCCCAGGGAGGTAAAAGTACCATATATTAAGGTATGATGAATTTGGAATGAAAAAAATAAAGGAATGGGTTGGTATTTATAGTAAAAGAGAGGGAGTTTTTTATTAATTTCCAATGACACCTTATTAGGGGTATTCGAAAAACCATGGGCTTTCCCAGTGTATTTTACTAGGGATTTGACCAATTGGGTAACCTCCAATCATATTTTATTACTCAAGAGTAAACCATAATTATTACATCATGATTACATAATTAAAGATATCATTAAACATACCAAAAATGCAAAACTATATTTTTACTATTCATGAAAAACTGAAGTATTTTATAAAATTCTCATAAATTCAGCGTAACTTAATATCAAAATTATGAATTAAAAAATGAAATGAAATTTATCATAATAATTATCTAAATATGAAAATTTTAACTTTTATCTATGAAAAGACTTATTTATTAAAAATAATAGCGGAAATAAAATGCATAGTAAAATGCATAGTGAAATTTTCGACACTTAAATTATTTTATCATTTGTAATTAAATAAGTATGTTTTGATAAAACTATTTTGTTATTATAAACATTAATAAAACTTTAGTTTAATATAATAATTTAAATTTCTCTAAAATGAACACTTTTTATCTGAAAAATATATTTTTTAAATTTGTCATATTTTTAGAAAAAACTAAACTTAAAATAGAAATGATGGAACACAAAATTTATTTATACTTTCATAGGTAAGGTTACTACTCCATTGGTCATATTACTATTAATAAGGGTAAGTTACTATTCATCAAAAATGTATGTTGATTCTATCAGACTCTAAATATCTTACTGATCAAAACCCTATATGTCAGTTTTTTGAAATTCAAATCATAGAGGTGTAAAAATTATGGTTACTGGATAGGTTATAACAGAGTGGTGTTTTTTAGATACATAGTGTTTCATACATTTAATATTAAATTTATTTATAAATCATTGGGGTGTTACATTATCCCCCCTTACAAAAATATTATCCTCAAAATTACTATAATGTTACCTCATAAAAAGATTTGGGTAGTTCTTCATCATAATCTTCTTAGGATCCCATGTTGCCTCTTAAATTTTAATATTTTTTCAAAGTACCTTTACCAATCGGGTCTTTAGATTCCACAAAAACTATTCTTTAGTGTTCATAATCCATATAGGCTCTTCATAGTAAATAGTTTAGTTTCCAATTATATACCTTCATAAGTGAGGACATACGTTGGGTCTGGCACGCACATTATCAACAACGATACATGGAACACATTGTGTACTTTAGACAGGCTAGGAGGCATTTCCAAATGATTAGCCACTACTCCAACTCTCTCTAGAATTTAAAAAGGCCTAATGTATGTAGGGCTTAGTTTCCCTTTCTTCCTATATCTAATAACACCCTTCCATGGAGATACATTTAATAAAACATGATCTCCCACTTGATATTCCAAATCATTACTTAGATTATCAACACAACACTTTTTTCTTATTTGAGCTTATTTGATATGGGTTTGAACAATCTTTACCTTCACTGTTGTCTACCCCCCCAAGCTCTAGACCCACAAGCTTCCTTTCACCGACTTCATCCCAACATGTTGGTGTACGACATATCTTTCCATAAAATGCTTCATATAGTGCCATTTGAATGCTAGATTGGAAAATATTATTCTAGGAAAACTACACCAAAGGTAAATACTGATCCCATATTCCTTGAAAATCAAGTTGGAATGATATCAACATGTCTTTTATATTTTGTATCATCCTTTTTGATTTCTCGTCATTTTGAGGGTGATAATCAGTACTCAAACGAAGCTCATTATCCAAATATTTCTGAAGACTTTTCCATAATTTTGATGGGAATTGAGGATCATGAAGAAACATTATTGAAAGTGGTTATCCATGACGTCTTACCACTTCATTGATATAGAGTCGTGTAAGGTGTTCTAGTGAAAAATCCTCTCTTATGCCGAGGAATTGTGTAGATTTACTATGTCTATAAAAAATTACCCATATTTCAACATTATTTCTTGGATTTTTGGGTAATCCAGTGACAAAATACATAGAGATTTCATCCAATTTAAATGTATAAATTGATAGAGGTTTCATGACTCCTCTAAGATGTTTTCTTTTAGCCATCACTTGTTGACAAACTATACATCTTAATTCCCAATCAGGAATTTCTCACTTTATGTTTTCCCATAAAAAATGTACCATAAAATCTATATACATTTTAGTACTACCAGTGTGTATAGAGAAATTCGAGCCATGTGCATCATCAAATAACTCCCTTTTCAGCTCGGGTATTGAGGGAACACAAAGCCTGTTCTCAAATTTTATAATTTCATCTTCACATTCGAAGTCATCCAACTTCCCATCTTTCATATCATTAATTTTCTTTTGAAGGTTCTCATCATCAGGCTGAGATCTTTCATTCATTTCTAATAAATATTGTTGGAAACCCAATTGAAAAAGAAATTATGTTTTTCCTTCCTTGATAACTCCCATATCCATATTTAATTGATCCATAAACACAAGATCCCTTTTAATACTCATTTTTTTAGGGCTCCACGATCCTTCCAACTTAATGAATATGCCACCTTATTTTCGTTCCCTAGGATGTAGTGTATTGAACAACATAATCCTTAAGTAGTTTGAGGCATCTCCATTCCCTCATATTGATTTCATTCTATGAGAAGATATACTAAAGACTCTTTTGATCCATATATATCTCACATCTTTCACCATAGAGTGATTGTATCCATATTTTTAGAGAAAATATCATAGCAACTAAATCAAGTTCCTGAGTAAGATAGTTTTTTCATGAAATTTTAACTTCCTTGATGCATAGAAAATAACTATATCATTCTACATAATGAAAAAACCATGTCCATTCATTGATGCATCAATATAGATAACAAATCCATCATTCCCTAATGGTTAATTCAGGATTAGACAATTCACTAATATCCTCTTAAATTCTTTGAAACGTTCCACACATTTTTTTGTCTATATGAACTTAACCCCTTTATGTGTAAGCTTGGACATTGGGTTTTCTAAATAGTCAAAGTTCTGAACTAAATGATGATAATAAATGGATAAACCAATAAAACTACGTACCTTAGTTATGTTCCTTGGAGTAGGCCATTATTGAATAGACTTTTTCTTTATTGGATCATCAGATATTCCATCCTTTGATACAATGTTACAAAGAAAGGAAATAGATTGAAGACAAAATTCACACTTTCTAAACTTCCCATATAATTTATTTGTTTTAAGAGTCTTCAGAATAGTGTGCAAGTTCTTTTCATGATCTTAGTAGCTTTTGGAGTATACCTAGATATCATTAATAAAAACCACTAGTAATTCATCAATATATTCCATGAAAAACATATTCATGAGATCCATGAAAATGGTGGGTGCATTAGTCAGTCCAAAAGGGATGACTGTAACCTTATAATGCCCATACCTAGTTGAAAATGTTGCCATTAGAATATCTTCTTTCCTCACTTGCAATTGATGATATTCAGATCGAAGGTAAATATTAAAAAAATATTGGGCTCCAATGAAGATGATCAAATAATTCATCAATGAGAGGTAGGGGATGCTTGTTATTTATTGGTATAGAATTGATCTCCAGATAGTCAATCCACAACCTCATAGATCCATCTTTCTTCTTAATGAAAATAATAGAGTCTCCCCATGGAGAGACAGGAGGGAAAATAAATCCTTTACCACATAATTACTCTAGTTTTTACTTCAATTATACTAATTCCACAACGGACATTATATAAGGAGTATTTGATATAGGCCTTGAACCATGAATTAAATCAATAGAGATCTCAACTTCATGCTCTGTAGGATGTCCAGGTAAATCCTCTGGAAAAAGTTAATATATTCATGCACAATTGGTATATACTTGATTTGAATGTTTCTTTCCTCACTCATAGATATCAATTTCTCATCCTCCCCAATAATTGAATTTAGTTGAACTAATAAGGGTAGATATTGATGAGAATTAGATGGTTATTTTTCTTCCCTAAAGATATGGGATACCACATTATCCTCAAAAATTGTAACTTCCTTCTTCTTGCAATAGGATTTCACATCATGATTTAAAAGACAATCAATACTGAGGATTATATCAAATTCAATCATGGGTATGATAATAAAATTATCAGATAAAGAAAATTTCTATGCTATAATGGGGACTTCTTGACACATATTTATTGTAATGATATTTCACTTATGGGTTTTGACTGTAAACTCCCTTATTAAATAAAATCTGAAAAATCTATTTTTCTTGGAAAATAGGGAATATATAAAAGAAATTGATGATCCGGAATCAAATAAATAATTGGATATTTTTTAGGAAACAATTAATGTACCTTCCAACACATCATTCAGGACTCCAATATCAGCAGTTGTGATCGCATAATCTTAGTTTGTATCCCTTGGCCTTATTTGGGGACTGTTTAGTTGATGCCTTGGACAATAATTTGCATAATTTCTCTTATCCCTACAATGTTACCATTGAACATTGGTATATTTTTAATTACCATTATAATCCAGAGATAGGTTGGATTTTATCAACATTTGTAACAAACACACATACCCTTTAGGCACGTACTAGGGTGTCTCTTAAAATAATTATCACACGGTGGAAGGTAAACTATTCCATTATTCCTCATTCCCTTATTTCCTTTTCTATAGTTTTCAACAACCCTCTTCTTCTCTTCCATTCCCTTAAAATCATAAGGCTTAGAAAATTCATTTTCTATCTTGATAGCACATTAGACTATATCTTCTTATGATGAGAAACTTTGGGAGAGTAGATCCATTCAGAAGAATGGTTTTAAACCATAAATGTATCGATCAATCTTTCTCCTTGGATAACATATATATTTGGTGGCATGTCTTTCTATCCTTGTGAAGTCATCTTAATACTTTGAAACATTCTCATCCTCTTTTAGTATTATATTCAAGAAACTGCCTTTCCATATCTAATTGTTGTTCATGAGGGAAGTATTTTTCAAAGAATATTTCCTTTAAATCCCTCTATTCTATTTATTATATTTCATCCTCATCCTTTGTGTTTTGGATTAAATACCACCACTGATATGCATCTCCTGATAGTTGATAAACTTCCATGACAACCTTCTCTCTTTTGTTACATCCCAAAGAGAAAAATATCTTCTCTAAACATGTTATCCATTGCTCTGATATGAAGGGGTATATAGTCCCATTAAATGAGGGAGGTTATTTTCTCATAAAGAGGTATCAAAAAGCTCCTCTATATTGTGTATCTACATGCTCCATACAGGTAAGTTTATTTTTCATAACCTGAGTCAACTATGCCTACACTGTTATAGGTTTCTTATCACCAATCACATAACTAGATCCAACTTCATTTTCTTACATTGGAGGTAAATACCTACATGGGACACATGTATTCATGTGGTTTCCATTACTTCAACTAGGTTCTATTTCAAAATAATGTCATAAACTACATCAGGTTATGAATCACAATGTATAATATCAACTTCTAAAAATACTTAGCATAAATTGAAATCCTATACATAGCTAATATAATTATCATAAGCATGGTTTATTTGAGGAAAAAATATATATTTAAATCCTTCATAGTTTCTTGTAAAGAAAATATGAATTATCATAAGCATATCCTATGAGAGTGTCAAACTAGGTATTCAGTAGGGCCTCTTGTCATGTACCAGGATACCCCAAGTCAAGTCTGGAACTCCTTGTTAGAGTTGCTACTCTTAGGTACATATGTGCGAGAACCAAATACACTTGTAGTATCAAGACAGGGAGGTATTTTCTAGAAATATCCTCATAATCTATTCCTTACCAAAATTCTAGTAAATTATTGTATTTTTATACTCAATGTTTATCTTAGGATTTTTCTCTAATCTACATTTTCTAAATAGAGTTTCCATGTTTTCTACTAAACTTGTTTTGATTCCAACTATAAGGACCTGACCCCAGTTTCCCAGAGCTGGTTCTTTAATTAATTACATTCGAATGATTACAAGAAAGTCATATCCTAAAGGAATGAATAGTTTAGTAGTTTTGGAAAACTAGATACATACATAAATTAAACATTACAATGTGAAAATAAATACAATATAGAATTTCCTTCGACAATAACCCTAACCCTTAGGTTATCACTACATGTCATTAATAATATACCTCTTCATGTCCTGGGAAGATGAAACATAACAAAGGGGTAAGATAAAATGCTCACTAAGGGTAAGAAATTTAGTGGAATATATCATATACATAAACATTAGCCATGGTAAATAACTGATACACAAGCCTTTAAAAATAAACTTGAACACATTATGGCATGAATATGAGATGAATAAATATTTTCATAATAAATCATAATCATGGCTACTCTACTAATTGAATAACCTCCTGAAATTTCAATTACTAGTTTCTAAGTGATGTAATGCATAATTCTGGACATCATAACCATACCATCAAGGCATCGTTCCAATACCATAAATAACAATTTTGTCAAAGCCTTGTGCCAAAACCATAGTTTGTATCATGAGACCTAATGATGCATCGATGGACTATAGTGGGCCCTACCCATCACTTAATAATTCCAATTTATTCCTCATTTGAATGAGGATAAACATAAATAACATATAAATTCATATTAAACTAACATATGAAATGTAAATAACTTTCGTAGAACATTTTGCATAAACATTAACCATTCAGATAAATTGGTGAATTGTTTTAAGATAGCACATCCATAGTCTAACTAATAATAAAGATTTAAATTAAATATGTTATATGAAATAATAAAATATTAATCCCAATAATAATTCAGAATGAACAAGAGTGTTGAAATATATGAATATACTGTTATAAAATCATTGAGTAATTATGGAGATAAATACTCTTTTACATAGAAAAGAATAGTTATTTTGGGAAAATTATTTTATAAAACTATAATTTAAGTAAGGTATTATTTCCATATAAAGATAATGGTTTCTAAAAATATATTATAGAGTACCCTTTAAAATAGGTAAGAATTTGATAAATTCCCTTGAATCGGGCTTGTATTTCGGGAAGAATTTTTTAAAGAACATTTTAATACATATAACTCCCCATAAATTAAAGTAGGATTCTGGTTGGTAAACACATATAGAAAATTAAAACAGAATTTATGAGGAGTAAATATGAATAAATAATAATTTATTTGAGGTAAGTATATGATAAGAGTAACCCGAATGAAAATGGAGGTTCAGGTAGAAAATCCATACCTTAAGTATGATGGTGTTCTTCACTTGATCTTAGTGTCCTAGATAAAAAAAATTAAATTCATGAATTAATATTTAAAAAAACTATTCATTATTAAATTGATTTATTATAACCTTATTAAGTTCATTAATGGACTTTTTTATGGGTTTAATAGGTTCTATTTTATTGTTTGGGAGTGTTTTCTTACTTGGTATTCACAACTAGTTTACTTATATGCATGTAAGGATAAACATGTAATATGAGAATGGTTATCCAGAATATAAGTTCTATTATATTTGTTAACCTATAGAATATAAAATGGTTATAAAATTCATTTGGTTATTGATAGTGAAGATGAATCATTATATAAAACATTAATGCTACTTGTTTGGGTTAATTAGCGGTTTTTGATCACAACAAACTTATTTTGATTTATAAATTAATATCATCTACACAAAAAGATTCCAAAACCTTAAATCAGTCATAAAACATATATTATAGTCTATTTCCACCATAAAAATGGTTTCATGACCATAATTCAATACAGTAATAGAAATTGAAAATCCATCATCCTTGAATGTGATAAATTAACACATCTCAGATAGTGTTTTCATTTCTAGTATAAAAGAAGTAGAAAGGATAGATTATGATGAATTATTATTTTATAAAAACAACATTACCGTACATTTATGGTACCAGAGTTATCGTAAAATTTTGGATGAAAGGATTTGAGGAAAGAAAATGGAAATAAAGGAACTCGGAATAAAAAGAGAAATTGATAAATCCCTTAAGAAAATTCGAAAGCCTAACGATATCACGTAAAAATTCATAAAATATGTTGATGAGTGAAAAAAGGATCTATCATAATTTTTAAATAATATATAAATTGTGGATGATATGTAATTACATATACCAATATAATAAAATGGAAATTAAAAAAGAATAACATAAAAGAAGTGCTTGAAAAATAGAAGGGTGGTAGATTCCCTTACCTCGTAGAGTAACTCCTACTACTCAAATTTTGGTACCTTTGGGGAATGAGGAAAACTCAGTATGACTCTTAGAGAGGTAAAACTACTATATCATTGAGGATTATGAATTAGTAATGAAAGAAAACAATGAAATGGGCGGGTATTTATAGAAAAATAGAGGGAGTGTTTTATTGATTTCTAATGCCACCTCATTAGTGGCACTTGAAAAACCATGGTATTGACCATGGTATTTTCCCATTGTTTTGGCCACTTGGGACACCTCATATCATATTTTATTAGTCATGATTCGACCAGAATTATTACATAATGATTCCGTCATGATTACATCATTGATGTTATCATTAAACATACTGAAAACTGAAAACTATATTTTTACTATTCTAAAAAAACTAACGTATTTTATAAAATTATAATAATTTAAGAGTAACCTAATATCAATTATATGAATTTAAAAAGAAAATTTATTTATCATAATAATTATATAAATATGAATTTTTTTACTTTTATCTATGAAAATACTTATTTATTAAAAATAATAGCGGACATAAAGTGCATAGTAAAATTTTCGACATATAAAAAAATTATTTTATCTTTAGTAATTAAAGAAGTGTGTATTGATAAGACTATTTCATTATTGTAAACATTAATAAACCCTAAGTTTGATATAATAAGTTAAATCTCTCTAAAATGTACAATTTTTACCTCAAAAATCATTTTGTCAAATTCGTCATATTTTTAAGAAAAACTAAACTCAAAATAGAAATGATGGAACAACAAATTTATTTATACTTTCTTAGGTGAGGTTACTACTCTACTGGTCATATTAATATTCATAATGGTAAGTTACTATTCATAAAGGTAATTTACTATTCATAAAAAATATATGTTGATCATAACAGACTCTACATATCTTACTGATCGAAACTGTGTTTGTCAGTTTTTCAAAATTCAAATCATAGCAGTAGAAAAATTATGTTTACTGGCTAGGTTATAAAAAAGTGGTGTTTTGTGGAGATTCAATGTTTCATGCATTTAATTTTAAATATATTTATTAACCCTTGGTGAGTTACAAAAATACATGCTTACACTGAGAGATCTTCATGCACATGTGAAGTCGGATGTGAAAATATTGAAGAACCTGAATAATTCCATTTTATGAGAGCTTACACATTGATTCTATCCTTTACATGTCTGTGAAAGAGTGGGGCTTATAGAACAAACTGTTTACACCACAATGTTCTACAAAAAAATTTATAAATATTACTCGAGCTTCATTTCAGATCACATTCATGGATTCAAGAGCTTTATAGCTTATCAGAAATACTTCACCATCATTTCTACAATCTTACTAATTCTGTTTGTTTATTTTATTTCAATTATGAGCATTGTGTGTCTTAATATATTTTTATACATTCACACTATCTCATGTAGATAAAATGGGTCATATGAGATATATTATCACACTCTCATTACCCTTTTTTTCCACAGTTCTATGGTAGAGTTCTATGTGTGGCCTATGGTTATTTTATTCCTGTAGATTTTGTGTAAGTGGTCTCTATGTGGCCTGAAAAATGATGTTGTTGTATACCTGATTTAGGTGGTGGATCATAGTTTATTTTATATAATCCTTTTTTCAGCGGGTGTTTTTCAAGTGTCGAGGATTAAGTCTCATCTTGAGATTAACCTTTTGTATACAACATCCATTGTGCCATTTACTTTTTTTTGTGTTTTTTATTTCTAAAATTTAAAAATGAATCTATTTTAAACTATAAACTAAATTAATACTCTGATGGTTTGTCTTAAATAATATTTTTATAAGAATTGTATTTAGTAAATTGATTAAAAAATTTAAATATATTTTAAAAATTATTTTAACCAATATTTAATCAATATTTTTAGAATTTGTTTTAGATGATAAAAACTTATATCGATCTAATATTTTGGCTAACTGGGTTGTTTTAAATTAATTATGGGATTTTTATTTAATATATTATCGATATAAATTTTATTAGTAAATTAACTCACTCCCTCTTGAGTTACTCACTTGTACCAACATACCATAATTTTACTTTTAATACTTTATATTTAATTTGGATATGAAAAGTGATTTATTTTGCAATCCAGGAGATGATAGGTCATACATACATATGAGTAACATTTACTATTTTCAATGAAAATGAATGAAAGAAGGGAAGTATTATTTTATACTTCAAAAATTATAACTATTTAATGAATTTCATATAAATATATATAATTTAAATCCATATTTGTAACCAACCCTAATAGGTGGTGATAGAAAATTAAATGCATCGCTTCACAGAGGTAGTAGTTTACAAATACACACAAATGATGTTTTCATTATCCATTTGAATTAAAAGGAGATAAAGAAGGGTTTTAAAATAATCAGGTTAACATTTCATTATAGTGGAGATATTGATGTTATTATATCATCAAAAATTAATAATATTTAAAGGAATTATAAGAATAAGTAAAATTAAAACATGAAATAAATAGTTATACCACTTTTTCATAAAACCACCATTCTCATATGCCTTAAGCCTTCTAGGTTGGTTTTTTGATGATACCATAGCCTATCTGTCATGGAGAGGAAGGCTGTTAATGGATTTGGGTAGATCTTGACAAAACTAGTGTACTCAAAAGGTGTAAAGAAGATAAGATATGAGGTTCCCTTTTAGAAGTGAGGGAAGGTGAACGTTTTCATTTTCTTAAAGTATTAAATTAATGTAAATCAATTTTCATGAAAAAGTGAAACCAAATTGTTATATTAAGAATATATTTTGAGGATGAGTGGAAATTATATCATCCAAAAAAAATTGGAAAATTTTAGGTAAGGTTGTCAACCTTTTCTCTTAGTTTTAACCCACTGTGTACCCTGTTGGTAACTATAGTGGTATCAAAGTTGATTACTCTTTATGAGTATATAATGTTACTATAAAATAATGAGTGGCCCATAATATATCATTAATTTCATATATTGAAATATTTATTTAATTTTAAGGTATATTCATCAAGGTAATAGTGTAATTCTAAGGAAAAACCCATACACAACCCTAAAACGTGTATTTATCCATAAATTTTTTGGACGCTATAAATCTATTAAACATAATTTTTTAAGAGTTTTAAAAACCATTTACCATATTTTTCTACTGATTTCACATGCACTATATCAGTGTTTTGTAAACATTTAAGGTAATTATTTCATCACTAAATATTAAAAATAAAATACGATGAAAAAAATTAAATCATTTATATTTAAAATTAAAATTTTTGAATGAACATAACATCTATTTATAATAATGAAAAATATTTAGAAATATTAAAAAAAGAGAGGGAATTTGGTTTGTATTTTTCATTTCAAATTATATTAAGTTCATTATCTGAGGTATATGGAAATAAATTACCAAATGCTAGAGACTTTGATGGTCATGGACAAGAAACACCTATCAAATAAAATAAATACAAGTGTTAGGGATATTTTACACCTTATCATATTATTTTGGACCTTTATTTCCCGATTTACCCATATCATTGTGAAAAATATTTATTACGGTTATTATTCATAATGTCCTAAAATAAAAGGAACCTATTTACCAAATTTAGACCACGAAATTCTAAATATAGAATAACTTTTTCATTATTCAATTTCTAGAAGTGGGGGAAATTAATTAAAAATTAAAACATAGAATGCAATAAAGACCAGTTTTTTAGATATGCATATTAATCCCAAAAATATACTCCAAAATCAGGAATAATGATGATTCTTATGTAATTAATTAGATTATTTATATTTAAATTTAATTTATATTACTTTAGGATCTAACGGTACTTTTAAATTACTTTAAATAATGGAAAATTGAGAGTTTTACATAAATTGGTATTTTTCACTAATCACTGAAAAATAAATATTAAAAAAATACAAAAATTTCCCCCTAAGAAAATTTTGATATGATTATTTCAAGAAAAAATTTCATTTTTTTCTAATTAAAATTATAAAAATTAAAATTTTATATTTTATATAAAAAATTATAATACATGAAAATTAATTTAATAACGATAAAAAAATATCTTTTTTTCTTTAAAACTTATTTTATATTCTTATAAGAAATACAACTATATAAAATTTAAGGAATATTAATAACGAATTAAATTGATTTACTATTAAAATTAACTTGTTTGTTAAATTCATTCCCCCTTTTAAAAATTTTATCCCCAAAATGTTTTTATTTACGTAAAAAAGTGGGGAAATTTTCCTTCATAGAATTTTTAGATTGCAATATTTTTTCTTCAACCATATGGTTTTTCCTTAAAATTTTAACTTGAAAAACTGAATTATTCTGAAACACTAGGTCTTTATGGTCAAAATTTTTTATTTGTTATTCCTCATAATAATGTTTTTTCTTCATACTAAACTACATCAGAGATAAAAAAATGATATACATTAGGAACATATTTTATTAACAATAAAACAAAAAATACATCTTTTAAATGAGATAAACACGTAGGCAAGGCCACTAGATAGTAAAATGACCAAAATTTCTCCAGGATTTTATACAATCGAATGAACCGTGAATATAAATATCACTTTTTACCAAAACATATAACACTTTTACATAGATATACAATTATAAAAACATTATAACCTTCCTTGAATGAGAGATATTTGTTCTAGTTAGTTGCATAACATTTATGATTACTTGGAGTTGTCACCACATGTTTCTTAATCATCTTCACCTTCTCAACAATTTTGTATATCCATATTTTTTCAAAAAATTAATTTCAACTATTTTATCCCAAAAAGTTAGTGTTTGACACCACTTTCCATGTAATGCCTCAAATTGTTTCATATTTATACAAGAATGAAAAATATTATTATAATAAAATTAAACTAAAAAAATATGTTGATCCCAACTTCCCTGGTAATCCATTGATCAAGAACAAAGCATTTATTCAAAAGTATAAATTTTTATCTCTGACTATCCATTGTATTGAGGATGAAAATCTATACTAAAATTAAATTTAGTACCCAATGACTTATAAATAGTATTGTAAACAAATCTAATTAAACTATGGATCATGGTTACATACGATGGAGAGAGCAACTTTATGTGACCTAATTAACTTCACGAGATGTAGTCAAGAAAGATAATCCAATGAGTTAGTATCATGAATAGTAATTAAATGAATTTTTTTAATGTTCATTAATAATATAAATCATGTTATTACTTTGATATTCCTTTGGAAACCCACCCCCCATGAAATCCATTGATATATTTTCCCATTTCCACTACATCACTCTAAGAGGATGATGTATCCACTTGGGTAATTGTCATTATTCTTGAACCTATTAATAATTTGAACATTTCATGGTAAATTAAGAAATATATATTTTCATTTAATACCACCAATAATACTCCTGAAGGTCTCTATACATCTTACGGCAGCCATGATGAATGGAAACTAAGGAACTATGAGTTCCCTTCAACAATTCTCTCTCCAACTGGTAATAAAAAAGAACACATATTAACTTTCCAAATATGATAACAAATTCTTCATCAACATTATACATTGGAAATTTTCCCTTATTAACATATTCTTTGTTTTCATATAAAACATTATTCTCCTTTTGAGCATGATTAATTATTTTTAAAAGAGATGATTAATCTGACACCCAAAAAATAATGGGAGTTCCTGCATACAAAAATTCTAAACAAAAAATCTTCCAAAAAAATTAACAAAAGGATCAGGTTTAAAATGTAACATGGTTAATTTATAATTTTTTCCCCACTCGAATAATTAGTTACTATTTTTTTACCTGGAAGATAATAAATTATTCATTATTAATCCTTTTTTAATTCCATGAATATCTTTTTCCTAAGGTTCAACTATTTTTTAATGAATATATAATTTTTGCTAATATGATTTGTATGTATTTCATACTTTCCTCCATATGAATGATGTCTCCAAATTTTTAAACTATACACTGTAGCTTCCAATTCAAGGGCATTTGTGGGAAACATTTTCTTATAAGGTTTCATTTTCAGTGTTCCGAAAGAAATTACCCAATCTTTTTTTTTATAAAAAAAACCATGGATATTTAATAAAGAATCACTATATATAATAAAGTCTATATATCTATATAGAAATCAAAAACTAGATAAATTACAAATCTAATTTTCAATTCCTAGAAAAATTCATCGCATTCCTTTTTCTAAATGAACCTAACCCAATATCTTGTTACATTATTTAGTGGGATAGAAATTCATGTGAAGTTTTTGAAAAAAATCAAGTAATATCTTTCTAATCCAAGAAAAATTATGAATATAAAAAAATTGGGACTTTCTTATTCATCATCAAATTTATTTTTAGCAGGATAAATAGTTATTCCATGTTTTATTTACAACTTTTCAATGGAAGTAAATCTGTAGTAACCAAAAATCGCATTTTCTAAATTTTATAAATAATTAATTTTATTTCAATGTATAAAAATAATCCTCTAATATTTTACTAGATAATAATAACTTCAATAATATATCATGATATCATCAATGAAAAGAACAACAAACTTATCCCAAAACTAATGGAAAACATTATTCATAAATTCCATAAATACAGTTGGAGCATTTTTCAACCCAACAAGAATAACCACAAACTTACAATTCCCATACCTAGTTTGATAAATTGTTTTAATAATTTCATCCCTTTTCTCCTAGAGTTAATGGTGTTAAAATGTTAGATCAACCTTCCAAAAATACTAAGCTCACTAGATCTTACCAAACAAGTAATCTAAAAGATGAAACATATACTTATTATTAACAGTAATATTATTCAAATATCTATAATCCATAAAAAATACTCATGGAACCATATTTATTTTTAATAAAAAATACAGGATCATCACATGGTAAAGTTCTATGAAGAATGAAATTTTTATAAATAAACTCTTGTAACTAATTTTTTAATTCTAAATATTCTACTTGGTCCATTTGATAAAGAGGTTTCGATATTTCATTAACATCGTGAACTGAGTCCGCAAGGAATTCAATCTCCTGATCTAGTATAATGCCAAGAAATTCATGAGGATATACATCCAGATACTCATTCACTATAAGGACATTGATAATTAGAATATTCTCTATATTATCAATAATATGTGTGAGATAAATTTCATTTATATACTTTAATAGTTTCTCATATTCAGATATGTTATCAAAGTTATGAACACATTCTTGTATAGAAACTGAAACTTATTATAAAATATACTCTATCTCTATAATATATCATAGCATGGTAAATGAAATCAAATCCATATGAATAATAACATAAAAATATGAATTGTGAAATACAACAAGGTTTATAGGTAATTCCTTTCAAAATGAAATAACAAGAACATTATAATAATTTCTTTTTACCATAATATAATCCATAGGGGTTTTAAAAAGATTTTTGGATTCATTTCTTAAGGTGAGATTTGTAATTTAGGAAAAACATTCTCTGAAATGAAAGAGTTTATAAACCCTGAATCATACATGTCAATTTAATAATCTAAATAAATGAGTTGTATACCTAAAACCACATCATTAGATAGTCCAAACTCTACCAAAGTAGTCAAAAAGGATTTAGATAGGACTTTCTATTTGTGATCGTCATGATTTCTATACTTTGTTCCTATCTTTAGATAAGTACTCACATATTGACCCATATCATTACAATTAGAGCATCTTATCATTGAAATTTAATTATTTGTATATTTTATTTTCCTTCACAAGAAACATGTCAAAGAATTCCTCAATGAAAACACTCTCTATATTTTATAAAATATTAAATTGTTTTATTTTTACCATACATAGCACAATATTGAAAATTGATTATACCACTTTTATATTTCTTTGATGGATTATTCCTATTTTTCAACCATCTAGAACCTTTTTTCATTGTTTTCATGGAATACATGATCATTAAGAAAACTCAATTTCATCCAAATAAGAATTTAGAAAAATTATATCATAAATTTTGGATTTCTAGGAATTTAAATACCTTCTTATATGATGGATTAAATCTTGAGTAAAATCGATTAAATTTACTTTTAAGATCTTAGATAAAATTTGGTGTGTACCTTGACAACCAAGTGAAGATTACTTCATACATAGAAACTGAATCTTCCTCATTCTATCTGAATTACAATAATCATTTTTATAACATATTTAGAAATTCCTTAGCATAATATTTCAGTAGTAAATATTATTAAATTCATCTTATTCCAATGCATCAATCTTTTATCTTTATTTAATATTATTGAACATTGACCACCACTGGTCTGCTTCACCTTCAAAATGATAAATAAAAATTGTTTCTATTTTATGATTTGAATAACACAATACTTCAAATATTTTCTCAAAGGCTTTAACCATTCCTTCAGCTCTCATAGGGTCAGATGATCCACCTAATTATAGAGGGTAGTGATTCATTAAATGCTCAAATATTGTCACGTTTCTCTATGGGGAATATGGATTCTCTGTCACAGGGATAACACCACCATATATATCAGGTTTCAACTAATCCATCATTGGAAAACCATCCTTGATCTAATTATAATCATTATATGTTGTTTATTGTGAAAAATATTTTCCTCTCACTGCCTACAAACTTCATCTTCCTTGTTTCTTCTGCAAAAAACCACTATAAACATTCAGAATTTATATGAAGAAATATAGTAATATTTAAATTATATATCATGATTAAAATAAATTAAAATATCTTGAGGGAACTTAATTACACTATTATATCCTCTAAAATTATCTAAACTATCCTCATATACCAAATATACGGACCTGCTCCCTTTTCAATATATAAATTGAATCTCTATAAAATAATTCACTTTCTTATATTTGAAGGATTTTTTGAGTTTATATTTTTCGATAATTAGTTCATATTTCTTACATAAAAACCCTGTATATAGTAACTTAACACTTCCACTCAGTATCCATTTTTACGCAATATAAAACTTTTATAATAAGACATGTTTTCTTTTCATTACAAATCTTCATGAATTTCAACTTGACTTCATCATTATTCTTACTCATAAAAAATTATTATGAAAATATTTACAAACATGAGATGAGAAACAAAGTCCCAGTAATGGACATATAAAAAGAAATAAAGAAGCACATTACTACATTTTAAAACCACGATATCATAATAGAGAGTTTTCCATTAACATAAGAAATATTGAGATCAATTAATATGTATTTATCGAATCAAATTTACTGACCAGTGTTAAAAAACATAATAAGTATACATAAGAAATAATAATAATCGCGATGGTTCCTTAAAAATGAGAACCCATAAATAAGAAAAATTTTCAAAAAACAAATGTTTTTACCCAAAAGGGAATAATCATTCTTTTAAAGTGATATATCATTAACATACCATTTGAAATCAAAAAATTCCATGAAAATCACTAGAAAGAATAGAAAATTCATGAAATTTCCTTATTAAATCATCTTCATAGAAGCATTATAAGTTCAATAACCAATACAGTCAACTTTCGACATAATTATTCGGAGAACATAATCATTACATAATGCATTGGATAGATATATCAGGATAGCCTTTCATCATAGCTATATCGAGATCAACCATCATTTATAAAAAAATTCCATGAACCATAACATGAATTAAACTTAAAAAATATACCATTTCAATCATCAAACTAATAAAAATTCCCCTTTTAACCAAGAAGTAAAACATTTTCAAATATTGATATACCCAATTCCTTTAAAACCAAATTTTCACTACCACAATACCCTAAACATGTGAAATAAGGATTTTTATTTGAAAAATACAAGGAAGAATATAATGTAATAAAAACATCAAATAACAATTTTGGTGGTGGTAATAGTCATTGACACCATATAAGTTAAAATAATAAATTCCGTTAACCTTTTGTAAGGAAATTCAAAACAGGAAAACTAAAATACATAAATAAATTCCTTTTTAAATACATTAAAAGAGAGTAAAAAGAGATGTAAAATGTTCATTATAATTGATTTATTTAAATTTAAATTTATTTATATAATATTTTTAATAATATGTACACAGAAAAAAATATTAATTAAACAAATCCTTAAAACACTTAAGAAGATATTTTAAGTTTAAATGTCCTTTACCACGAGTTGAACTCATCACATGCATTTTTTTATTCATAGATAATAAAAATATTTTAAATATTTACTTGATTAAGATCCTTTTCCATGTTTTTAATTCTATTAATTTTATTTATTACCATGTTATATATAATTAATTAATCATTTAAATTCATATTAGATGTTTTAATTATATTTGTCTCATATGTCCAAAATGACATTGGTAATTTGAATTTGGTAAAAGGGGTTAATATTCCGTCATCTCCAAAATAATTATCATGGAATAATTATCATTTTTATACATTAATTTTATATTTAAAATAGATCATGTTTGGTGTTTATAAAAAATAAATTACATTACAATCATGGAGACATTAAGTCGTACGTACGCATGAGTAACGTTTCCATTTGTCAAAAAAGCGGGAAATAATTAAGTATTTGTTTAAACATTATAGAATAATAATTAATTCCTTAATTTAAGATATATAATTTAAATCCAATATTATAACTAGTTGCGAGAGGAAATAATAGAAAAAAGAAATGCATCGCTTCGTAGAGGTGGTAGCCAATACGTACTCACAAATGATGTTTTTATTCCCCATTTGAGGGAAAATAAGATTATAATGGGTTATGAAATAGTCATAATAAATTTTCAGTACAGATGATACATTTAAATTTTTATATCATCATTTTTTAGTAAGATATTAGTAAGGTATAAGAAGATGTAAAATGAAAATTCACAATTAAGAATACACCTCTTCTTCAGAAAATCACCTTTGGATTATATCTTAATCCTTCTAGGTTGGTATTTTGATTATTAGAAACACTCTAGGTGGTAAGGAGTATTATTGGGAAGATATTTTTAAGTCTATTGTTCATAATTGAGTTCTTAAAATATTTTTGGAGGATAGAATATGAGGTACCTTTTTATAAGTGATCATTGAGGCACTTTTGGAATTTGCTAATTATTAAATTAATATAAATTAAGTTTCATGTAAAAATAGCACCAATTTGATATAATAAGAATATTTAAGGAGTATTATTATAAATTTTATCATCAAATAAAATTTTGAAATATTTTTGTATTGTTTTCACCCTTATCTCTTAGATTCAACCACCTATTTTCCCTTTTGACAATTACTATGGTATCAATGATTTTACTCCTTGGGGGTCGATAAGGTAACTATAAAAGGAATATTGACCCATAAATGGAACATTGTTGATATTACCAACCATATCAAATTCACATTGCTACATATTATATTATTATCAATTATAAATCATTTAATAAAATATTTATTATTATAAAGTTTCTTTAATGTAATTATTTTAACAATTAATTTAATTTGACTTTAAAGGCATCAGGATAGAAATATAACTTTAATATAAAAATTTCAAACATTATTAAAATATTGTATTTACCTATAAAATTATTGGGGTAGTAATAATCACCCAAAACTATTATATTTATTGTTTTTTAATTCAATTTTATTTTTTCTACTTCTCACACATGCAATGTATCAGCATTACGTAAATATTTTAGGCAATAATTTCATCAATAAAAAATAAAAATTAATTTACATGATTAAAAATAATTAATATTTAAAATAATTATTTATAATGAATCATAACCACTATTTATCCCTATGAATTCTTTTTTGAAGTTATATCAAAGAGAGTGACATGTTGTATTTATTCTTTATGTAAATTTATATCAATTTCATTATCAAAAGAGAGTGAAAATAAATTGATATATTTTCAAAATATTGATGGTCATGGATGAAAAAAAAACTAGAATATAAAATAAATGTATTTTTTAGAGATATTTTAGGTCTTATCACATTATTTTTAACCTTAATTGACCCGATTTACATATACCGAGGTGACAAATATTTACTACGATCACTATTCGTAATCGAAAAAAATGGAAGGGGTTTATTTATAAAATTTTGAAAACATTATTCAAAATATGGAATTAATTGTTTAAAATTCAATTTCTATAGGTGTTAGAAATAAATTTAAGAATAAAACAAAAATATCAATAAAAAAGATATTTTAGAAAAAATTATTTGTAGCCTAAAAATGACCTTCTACTAAATTCAGGAATTTTGATGATTCATATGTAATTAATTAAAATATTTATAGTTAATGGATAATTATATTACTTTAATATTAAATGGTACTTCTAAATAAATTTTTATAATTGAAAAATTATAGTTTTAGAAAAATTGGTATTTTTAACTATTAAATAAAAAGTCAATTTTTTCAGAAAAAAATCAAATTTTACCCTAAGATGATTTTTATTTGATCATTTTAAAATTGAAGTTAGTTTTTTAAAATTAAAATTATATTATATATAATTTAATATTTTTTAGAACATTATAATACATGAAAATGAATTAAATACGAATAAAATGACATCCTTTCTGATTGAAAATTTACATAATATTCTTATAGTGAATAAAAATTTATAAAATTTAATGTATATTAATAAATCATGAAATTGATTAATAATTTACATTACTTGGGTTATTTATTTTTAAAGATAATAAGGGCTATCAAAAGTCAAATGTTAAAGGAATTCAGAAATAAATTTTTAATTGTAATAATGATATTTTGAAACAAAAAGAATCGACACAATCACTCTCATCATAAAAACCATTAAGCTATAAGATTTTTATAGAAACATAGAAAATTAAGGTTAAAAAATGCATTGTAAGATTCACATACTATGTGAGGTTATTTTGAAGAAGATGTAAAAAGGGTTTAGAATCCATGAGGAAAAGTGATTTCCAAATTAGGATAGTGATATATGGCACTGAAATCAATATTTATGTGTTCTTTTAACGAATAAAAAAATGTATCTAAAAGAAAAGTTGATTTCAAATTCCATTAATATTTAGTTCCATGGTTATTTTTATTGGACATATTTTCATGGTTTTCAAAAAAATATAGAGGTATTCATTTGAAGATCTAAAGTTTCAAAAACACAAAATAAAATGAAAACCCAAAAATAAAAAATAACGAGAAAAATAATGAAATTAAAATTGAGAAAATATAATGAAAAATATATCAAAAAAATGAAAACAAAAAACACAAAAAATACAAATCTAACTAAGGATGTTCCTCCTAATACACATTTATATTTGTAAACTTACTAATAGTGAAAATTGTCATTTGATATTCCAAACATACGAATTATAGAAATAAGAAAAAGAAGTGAAATAAAATTTTTTTCAGTATCATTAAGTTCAATATCATACCCTATAGGATATTGAAAACAAGTTATAAATATAATTATTATGTAACCAATGACTACAATAGGTTATTCATTCCCTTATTATTTAATATTCATAACAATATATGGTGAAATATGATTAATAATAAAGGGTCCAAGAATTTAGAATGATATTTACAGAGAAATAACATGATTCTAGATTAAAAAAACATCACTTTCACTAATTCTTTGAACTCCTAGTCAGTGATCCACTCAATATGGAAATATTTGTTTTCTCTTTATACAACCGATAATTATCTTAAACATATTTTTTGTTTTATTTCTAAACGTATTAATATAATATTCTCTACTTTGCAACATAAAACACAAAAATGTTACGAAATTTTATAACCCAAAAATTTTTAAGTTCAAATTCCACAAGTAAATGAAAGTATTTTCTATGAACAATTATAAATGGTGAAAATATAATTTCTATTTTAAAATAAGTTCCCTTATACCAAATTTCATCAATAAATCTAAAACACCAATCTTTTCTATTTTGTTATATAGTTTTATCTAACATTTTTTTGATTTCTACATTTGATAACATAGACATTACATTTCTTAATGATGATGGGGTGTACAAACCCAATGTTGAACTCCATAATTCCCCAAAATAGATTCTAATGTTTTTATTAAAAAATGGTATCCTTTAAAATTGATGATAAGCGTTGGAATACCAAACCTATAAAACAGGTTTCCTCTCTCAAGCTTCGAAACAACTTTTACATAATCATCTCTCTTGGGGATATCTTCTACCCACATGGACATATAATTGACAACAAGTAATATATAAATCTAACCAAAATAATTGATAAATGTTTCGATAAAATCCATATCTCAAAAATAAAATACATCAAAAAATAAAAGGGGTTGGTACAGAATTTTTTTACAACACAATATATTAGAATATATATTTATCTTTAGTAAATTTTAATTGTTTGATAGATTTGTTTACATGTAACACCATGAATAGATGAACCATGATATACAATTAAAATAGTATTATTAAATTTAACTATTATCACATATTTATTGGATTGTAAGGTATGAATAAAACTAAATTAATTATGAAAAATATATATAAAAGGTTTAATTAATGAAAATGTATCTATTTATTCGTAGGAAATAAGTACTAAAATTTTAATTATAAGGATAAAATCATATAAGACCTAATTTTTCAACAACTGTATTTTTTATATAATGAGTATTTTATATTTAAAAAATATGTTAATAACTAATGATAATTTATAGAAAATTTATTTTACCCAATCTAAAAAAATTATTGATTGATTATTAGATGGTTATAAATTAAAATAATATCATTTGAATGAAAAACATGGTATTTTTTTAGAAAACTATTTTTAATATACAAAATATATTTTTAGTCAATAAATTAAATAATTCACTATTAAAGAATTATTTTAATGAAAATTTTCATATTATTTATTAAATAAACTATATTAACATTCATCTAATTATATTTAACTGTAAAGTAAAGAGAATAATATAATTTTTATTCTAATAATACATTTTCACTAAAAATGGGTTTTACATGTTTTGTGTGTGAACATTATAATTAATTTTTAGAACATATATAAATTGAATATTGTAAAATATACTTAATATTTTGAAAAAAATTATTTAATATACACAAAAAATGTTAAGTAAATTTTTTTCCATAAATAATATGTAACAAGTTAAAAATTGTGTTACCATGATAAGGGTTAAAATAGTTAAAATAGGGGTTAAGCTAAGAGATAAGGTTTAAAATTATAGAAAAAACATCTAAAATATCATTGGTTGATAAATTATTTAACATAACCATAATATATTTAATACAATTACAATTTGGAGACACTTTATATAAATATGACATATATTAAATAATAATATTTCAAGTATTTACAAGTTTTCCTCCCAACTCAATTTTAAAAGGGGACCACTCATTCTAAACAATTTATACTATATGAACACTTTAGGTCCACCAATAACTTAATAAATACCTAGAAAAATTTTCTATCCACATTATATATTTCATAGTCTCACTAAAATACCATCTCAATAAGTCCTAAAGTGTAAAGAATATGGATATACTAGAAGAAGCGGTAATTATATTTACCGATCTATTTTGAGTTTCATTCTTCCTTAATCTCCTAAAAATCCTATAAAAAATATTAACATGTTTTAATAGGTATATTAACTATAATAAAATGTAGTTATATTAATTTTAAATCCTTTTATCTCCTTTATATGCAATGTAAACTAAAAACATCATTCATTCGTACACACGAACTATAGTTTCCATGAAATGGTGTATTTTATTTTTCAAAACTATCTATCATGGATGATTATATTGACGTATTTAATAGATATATGTGATTTTTATATCAATACTATTATTCGATAAATATAAAATATTATGAATCTCCTTACATTCACATATGTTGAAAAATGATAACGTCATTTGTGTATATGTGTGGAATACCACCTCCATGAAACGATGTGACTCGTTTTTCATTTACACATAATAAGGAGGGTGATAAATATAGATATAATTAATTTATAATATTTATGTTATTATTTTAATTAAGATAAATTATTTCTTATAATTATTTCTATGCATTCAATAGAAAATGAAAACATCACTCGTGCATATGTATGTACTACTGTCTCGAAAAAGTGATGTTATTCATTTTTTGTCAATACATTATATAAATGGTTATAAACCATTATATAATTAATAAATATTACACTTATGAAATTATTAATATTATTAATACGAATAAATTATTACCAAGGTGCAAGGACCAGAACTGTCTAACTGAAGCATGCATGGGAAACTTAACAGTTAACACCAAAATGCTTATTTTAATAAATAATTATTAATATATGGGAGATGGGAAATTATAATGGAATGATATATTTAAAGATAAGTATGACCATGGTTATGGAATTTAATTATAATAAATATTAATTTATTATCCAATAATTTAAGAGAATATATGAACAAATTCATTACCTAAGGTATGTTTTTATATTAAATTTTCATTTCTTTATGATATTTTGAATGTCAAATTTCTATTGAAGGAAATTATATAGCAATTATATTTTAAACCACATATAGTTTAATCTAATCTGGTTAATTTTGGAATTTGTATGTCTTCCATTAATTCTCCTATATTTTTACTTTAAATAATCAAGAAAATGTTTTTAATAAAAGAAGAACATAGTTGTTCATTTTAATTGGGAATCATTATCTTCCATATCAATGATCCTAAAATTGTTTTATATATGATTTTAATTATAATAAAATATTTTAAAATTTTCATTTTCAATTCATTTTTATTTTTTATTAATTATTAAAAGGAAACTTTTCAATGATTTTTTATATGACTCGTTATTTAATTTTAACATTAGGGTGAAAAGAATTTTCTTTTTTAACATATAAACCATTAATTGGTTTTACCATTTTGTTGTATTTATCTCATCATGAAATTACGTTACATGTTTCATTGTTTTTAAAGAAAATACAATTCCATTTTTCTAGTAATTTATGTTTTTAAAATTTGAAGTAAAAAAAAGAAAAGTGATATTTTCTCTTGATTTTCAAAGTTTATTTTAAAAGATTTTATAATATAAATGTTTCAACAATGTGAACATAATTTAAGTATTATTTTGATTCACCGGAGATATGATATTATGATACCATAAATTTTATTTCAATGCATTACTTATGATGATTATGTTATAAGGATGATCTCATGAAAATCGTATCTTTCCCACTGGTTAATTAAGATATAATGAAATGATGAATTTTTTTATGATATTGTGGAACCCTTTTGTTTTTTTCATTATGTGATGGGTGTGACTGGAATTATATATCCCTCCAATAGATTGGTTAATGATTAATGAATCATGAGACAATATAATCTAGAGTGGGGAGCAAACCTAGTCCAGTTAGGGACTCTATCCACTCTGATATTCATGGATACGATCATTGACAAAATAAATGATGGGAATGCATACGGAACGCAATCTAATATGGGAATCTATCCACTATTATAGTAATAAAAGTGATATTTGACTAAGGAAATTATTTTATATGATTATTTATATTCCAAAAAATAATGTTTCATGTTTATGATGTGATCTCATGGATCCTGGTTGATTATTAGTGTTTCCACATTCTAATAACACGTGAATTTTTTATAAAAAATTATTATTCCATGACTCATGTTTTATGGTATATGAAATATTGGGTTTGTTTTTATAAGTGATTATCATATTATCATACCCTAATTCTTATCTTATTCTCACTAATATTTATCAATGAATATCTCCCATGTTTACCCATACTGGGAATCTTGGGTCACCCTTTCTTATGTTAAATTTTCACCAATGTATAAAGATATGTATTAATTATTGTATATATAATAAGGATACAATATGATATAAAATATATAAGATATTTTAAATATCTATACAAAAATATTTTTATAATGTGTCTAGTCTTCAAAAACACTAAACCCTGGAATTTATAGGGTGTATATTCATATGATATGTATTGAACATATCACCATATGTAATGTATGGTTATTAGGATTGTTTTAATGTTTATATATTATATTTAAGTCATAATTATTCTTCTATAATTATAATAATATATCAATATTCTTACTTTCCAATCCTTGGTAAAATGATAGCATCGCTCGTGCATAGGTGTGGACTTCCACCTCTATAAATCGATACGATTCATTAATTTTATTACTAGTCAATATGGATGGTAATAAGGGTATATTTATTTTATATATATGATATGAATGGTATAATAATGATTCTATAAAGTTAAATTCTTAATTATATTTCATTTGTTCCATCTTTCGAATTGTGAAAACATCATTCATGCGTACGTACGGTCTACTGTCTCCATGAATGGGATAATTTATTTTTATATCTCAATATAAATATAAATATAATGAATATATATGATATTTATATAATAATTAAAATTATGTATAATATGAAACTATGAAAAATATGAGAGAACCTTAACTAACAAACCAAAATTCTAATGAAAAATTTAATAGTTAACACCTGGAAATGATGATTTTAATAATGAATTATAAATTAATTAATGGTAAGATGTTATAAGTGGATCAAATACTATATAATACTATCTTAATTATCTTTTATATAATTACAATAAACTAAAATTCACCATACAACTGATTAGATGCATTTTGATGAAATTCAAATTTGATGTAAGGGATTTATGTTACAATCCCATTATTTATTAGGAAAACTTATGATCAAGATTTCGATGATGAAATCTTATTACCTATCTCTCAACAATACTATTAATTTTCTTAACCTTTATTTATTTTTGGGGAATAAATATTTTAATTTCATTTTCCACTCATTAATAACTCAAGAGACCGGTAAAATGTTTTTAAGTAAAATCAACATTATTTCAATCTTTAGTAGAATATAATTTTCCTTCCATATCAATATAATTTAAAAATATTATCAAGGATGATTATATATTATCCAATAAATGTTTAAATTCATTTTTACCCATGATTTAATTTTTTAAAATTAGTTTAAAATGAATATTATTTTTATTTTCCAAACGAGGTACTTTTGAATTTTTACTCAAAATGTGAAAGGAATATTTGTTTTAACACATACATCCTGAACAGAATTTCCCATAGTCTATACCAGACAATTAATTGAAGCTTACATTACAATTTTATAAAGTTATTTTCAATGAAAATATTTCCCATAATATTTTTATAAAATTAATATTTTATATAAGTGATTCAAAAAAGAAAAGATTATTTTCCACATAAAATATTCCATGTGATATTTTAAAGGAATCTTCAATTATTATAAGATAATTAGATGTCACTTATGAATTACTAAGGATATGATCCAAGGATTAAGCCTTGTTCTTTATATTTATTTTTCTATAATTATGATAATGACATATTTTTGAAACCCATTTATTTTTCATTGGTTAAGCTATGGTGAATTGTTGAAATATTTATGAACCACATTTCATTTCCATGGGTAATGATATATGATGTATTTTATAAAATTTTTTAGAACACATATTAATTACTTGTGATAATAGGATTGGTGTTCATATAAATATACATATACCACAATTAAAATGGGTAAATTTGCATATCTTATGAGATAATAAGAACTTGAATGGGATGTGAACCCCGTTCAGTAAAGGACTATGTTCACTCTGATAGTCTAGGGAGTGAAACATGACTAAATATAAAATGAAATGGTGAGTGAAACCAATCAACTATTATAGTTTTTCTAGTAATCCTTTACTATGTAAATTATTTTCTATGCTTATGTGTAAGCAAAAAACTTATATCTTCTGCTAATTTCAGGCTCTTATAGCTCATGTTCTTTGATTACTTTATGATTTATGTCTTATAACCTACAAATATTTTTCCATGAGTCAATAATGTAATCTATTATATGTAGGTTATGACTTATAAATGTTATTCTCATGTTCGCATACCCTTATACTCCTGTTATATTTAAATGATCATTAATATATCTCTTCTCTACCATTACTATGCATATTATCTCACCCTTTTTTATTTTTCATTTCTACATGTTATAAAGAGAGGAGTTATGTATGATATCTTAAAAGGGTTCTAGTTATAAATAAATTAGTAGTAGATGATATATATCACATATGAACAAGTTTTTTATGTATCCATGTTTCCTAAGATTCTAAACCCTTACGATTATAGCATGGATCATATTATTATGTTTGAATATTCATCATATATGATGTCATATTTATGTATGAAAAGAATATGTCACTATAGTTAGTATCATATAATGTTTTATTTTCCATTAGAAATAATGATTTTAAAATTTTAGTTGAACTTTTAGGATTATCCTATGTATAGGATAATTTCATGAGTTATAGAAAATAATGGAATGTGAAATTCCTAGAAAGGCATCGATGTGTGGATACTATATATGGATCCTATCACTAATATGCCATGTTATTTATTTTAATAACATCAGGGAATTTCATTAGGAGTCAAATAATTCAAATGATTAGAAAAAAATGTTCTAATACTCCTAATAACATGAAATTATTCTTCAATAATGGTTTCCTTTATTATCAAATAGATTTAACGTTTCTAACAAAAAAAAATAGTGGGAATTATATTTAAATGAACATATACTTGATTCCCATATCCATTTTTTTCATTTTTTTCAACTTAAAATTCTTGAAATAATATAATCCAACATAGTAAAATTAATTTTTCATAATTCTTATCGATTAAAAATATTATTTTTGAATGGCCAATGAAAAAAATTACATTAGAGAATAACAATAACCATATAAATTTATCTAAAGAAAAAAATCTATTAATTATTTCTCAGTGGTGGTGTAGTAAGATTGTTCCCAATATAGTGTTTAAGTCAGTAAGCTATGACATAAGAATTTTTTTCCACTATATGACTCAAATCCTTACCAAGAAAAAATTATAATTCATCATTCATCAATCCAAATTCAAATCCCATTTTATGGTTATATAATGGGTGGGAATAGTATATTATGTTTTATCACCCTAAAGGTTTGTTTATGACACTCATAAAAGACAAATTTTGACTCTTTTTTATGAAATATAGAAAAATGAAATGTTTTCTTGCTAAAATCGTTTATGAATATCATATTAGCACCAAAATTCATATAAAAAATTTCATAACAAATACTTTTTTATGGAAGTGATGAAATGATTTCAACAATAGATCAATCTATATTAATCCAATATTAAGGGAATACATGGTTAAGAATAATTCTCATTTTCTATGATAAAAATCAATTTTATATTTTTAAGAATTTTTTTTATTAATTTAGGTTATAAGTATGAAATCAACCCATTACAAAGACAACATAAAATATGATTAATAGAATATGAATTCATTCATAAAAAATTCTATATACTCTTTTGAAAATTTTATAGTGATTCTCATAACACACATTTCAAAATTTCCTTTATAATTATAAAAGAACCATTCTTATATATGAAAAATATTCAAATGGATAAGTGAAGGTGGTTTTTTCATTATATTCCAGTGAAATATGAATTTCAATGTATCAAGAAAAACCTTCAAGAATAGAGTAGTGGGTCGGTCTGATAATAATTTCAATAGATTTTTTCAGGAAATGGAAGAGGAAAGTGATCCTTTATAGTAACTAGGTTGAGATTTCTATAATTAATAAGAAAATTAATTTGTTGGGAAGTCTAACATAAATGAATTCTCAAAATTCATTCTTTATAATGGTAAACACACTATTTTAGAAAAAAAATTATATAGGACTCACCCATTTCGTATCAAAAATTGGGAAAATTATTCTAGTAGCCATCAAGGTAGTCACATAAATTTAAACAACTTCTAATATTGTTGGAATCGACATCATTGGACATTTCATAATAGTTATGAAATTTTAATTTAACAATATTATGTGAATGAATATTTAATGACATATTCTAGTTATATTTGATAAATTCCATCCAATTTATATCTTGTTTTTCCCAAGGACTCCTAAAAGTGAATTTTCATGATTTTTTATATCCCTTTAGCAGTAATGATATAAAATTTTCCTTATCCTATAACAAATCATATTTAAAATTCTCAAGGGTTTCAATTATAATGTAATTTTCTTATTTTCACTTGAAAATTAAGGATTAAAATACTCAATAGCATCAAATTCAGTAATTAAGTAATTGCTAAAACAATTATATTTTTTAATATAGTTTCAGAATATAATTATTAATCAATCTCTTCACAGGTTTTTATTTCATAAAAAACCCCAAATTCAATGGAATGTTCATGATATTATGTTCAGGCATCATTTTTAGAAGTTTGAAAGAACTTAACACTGGTTTGACATGAAAAGTATCATTTCTTCAAAAGAATAAAAAACAAATTCATTTAAATTAAATGTTTTAGATTTTTTACTGATATTAGATGTGAAATTTCTAAAATCAATAAGTGTAGCTGACATTGTTACAGTAGTAAAAGGGTTCATTTTTAGAAACAACAATGGGTGGTTCATTACATGTAAAATCTTGAAATTACATAGTGGAAAGCCAATCAATCATGTTCAGTTGAGCAGATGGATGATCCAATATTGGGTATTTATTGGAATAAAACATTTTAAAGTGATATGCTTCTCCTACAAATTCATGTGAAAATGTTCCTCTATGAACATTTATGATCGTCTTAATATTTTCCAGATGTGATATTCCAAGAATCATAAGTTGAAGTGTACTAAATCTAACATCCTCAATTTTCAAAACATGTAAATCGGTTGGAAAATTCATTACTCATACTTATACCAAAACATACTCAATGATAACCATAATCTTTCTTGTACTTTTGTTAGTTAATATAATGATAAACTCAGTGGGTTTCAACTCTCTAACTTTGAAATTTGAATAAAATTAATGCGGTATCACATTTTTTTAATATTCCTAGATCTTGAGACAAATCTATGAATTCACACTCCCAAATGGTTCATATAATGTTAAAATTGCATAGATCATTACATTATATTGGTAAGGAATATTTAATCATATATGAAACATTCCCCCCAAGGATTATTTTTTCTCCACCATTGAACTACTTCTTATGAGATATCATTTCTTTAAAAAAAATAGAATACCTAGGAATCAATTTCAAAACATCATGGAAAAGATTATTAAGTTTAAATTTTATAAAATTTTCTATAATATCCTTATCCAAGTTACTCTCAACACTATTCTTCATTGTTGGTATTCCTATATACTAAGACAGTGGTGGTTTGGGAACATCTTAATCATTTTGAGTAGTATTTTTATAAAAAATTGTCCTATAATTTTTTAGAAATATTTCATGATTATTTTAGGAAAATATATCTCTTTTGACATTGATTTATCTTATATAATAGATTAAAAATTTTCAAAAATCGCTTATTTTTCTTCAAAAGGTTCTAAATTAGGAAAATTTGGTTCATAAATTTTTTTAACATGTTCAGGTTTAGTATTTACAAAATTAATGTTATTCAATATAGTGGAATTTTTAACCTATTTAGTGATAATATTTTCTTTCCCTTAATTATTTTTTTATGTTATGAAGGAATTGTTTCACTTATTTGATTTGTTATACTCCCAACATCGCTATTCAATTAAGCCATTTGATTCATCAATGTTTTCTTCATGAATTTTTGTTTACCTACAGTTTCATTAAAGTTATTTTCATATTTTGGACTAGGATGTAAAGATTGGAAATTTATTACAACTTTATAATTATAATTATTAATTTTATATAATTCCTTTGAATTACATTGTTAACTTCAAACAATCATATTTCTTGTTAAGGAAATTTATATCTATTATTGGACTGATTATTCTAGCATAGATTGATGTTTTGGTTGGGTTGAAAAGGTATTTTTTTGGTTTTTTTGGTAAATTTATTCTTGGGGAAAAACATCACATGATTTATAAGTTTATTTCATTTATAGACATAAATCATTTTAATTTTCATTTTAACAGAAACATTAATAATGAACTAACAGTTTCAAACATGTTTTAGGTTTTTGTTGGGGCTGTAAGCATTGGAAAGCATGAAAAATCATACCATGGTTGTAATATCATTAAGTTTACTCACAATAATGTTACTTTCAAAACTATAATTGGGAACATTCTAAATATATTTATAATGAAGCTGAAACGTGGATATAAATTATTAATCATTTTAATCCAAGATATTAATAATATTTCAAGTACCAGCTAGAGTTTTATCTACTAAATTTTACCCATAATCTACTTTTATCATGCTTATATTAGTAAGAAAAATTCCCTCACATAAATATTGAATCATAATTACTATACTAATTTAATTGTGGGGTCAACTAAAACAAAAAAAATTAATCACTACTAGTAATCATGTAATGTTTCTCTAATTACAATAACATATTCTCTATTTAATATAGTTCAAGAAGTAGGGGAAAAATTCATATAATAATTTAATTAATTCATTTCAATCACTAATCAAATTTGAGTGGGAATAAGTGAACCACACTTTAGTTACTCCATCCAAAGAAAATAAAAAATCCCAAAGTATCATTTAATCATAAATTACGCTAACTGGTTTTATAGTAACATAAAGATAACTAGTTTTTTAATTATTTTTGTTTGGATACTCCCATTAAATTCCATTAAATTTTTTTAATTGATAAATGAAATAGAATTTTATTTCAAAACTAGTAGGTGAATCAAGATATTCCATATGATTTATTTCATGTCTTTATAGTATGACGATAATTTCATAAGTTTTTCATTTTCAAACATTGTGATTTCATGTTATAACATCTTTATTCATGGTGTGTTTTTAAAAAAAATTTAAGGATCGAGCCGATAATCTATAGTTTCTTCACTTGAAAGATCAAAAACTAAGTGTTTCACTTCTAAAATATTAACAGTCCAAGCTCTATAGTGACCAATCTGATCAATATTAGGTTCCAAAGGAAGTAAATTAGGGTTTGAAATTTTGTTTATAAAAAAATAAACTTAGTACTCCTCCTTGGTAATTATGAAAAATTGGAAAGAGTGTTTTTCATGAAATCTATATCAATATTTTATCCCTGTGGAATGCCACAGAGATACCCCTAAAGTTGTCTCTCAAGGAGGATATAATCTATGTATAAAACTATCCCTTTTATTTTTATATTTTTTAAAAAAAAGAAATTTTGAATTTCCTTAATTTATAAAAATCATAAATTAAATTAAAGAAAACTAAATTAAAGAGAATTTAGGATGGAATGTTTGAAATAAAAAACAGATTTGATTGGACAGAAGTGTGGAATTTGATATGAAAATAATATCAAGGAAAAAGATTCAATTTTTTTACACATTATTCTTTATTATGAATTTATTTATCTTATTTGAATTTATAATTTATTATCCCATGATATGTGAATTAACATATATTCCAATGTGAACATCATACAAATACCTTTGTTTGATTATCGTTCCTCTAATAAAAGTAATTCGACTATATAAATACCTGTAATTACATAAATATAATTGAAACCAATGTATTGCTATGAAATACCTCACATAATAAATTTAAATATTGAAATCATTTATTTTACTTCCTTTATTTGAAAACTATTTCAAAAAATAATAAGCTAATTCCCTTCCAAAATAACAATATTCACTCAAGAATTCATTTTCTCTTAAATTTAACATGATATAAAAAATGATATTAAAGACTCAGAAGAGATTTTTTATGGGTCTATAGTACTCACTATTTCCTTATAAGTTTATTCGTACATGGATAAAAAATATCCATAAAAATATCTTTGTATTTAATCATATGTCCAACTCTCCTTTTTTACCGATGATCACTATGTTAGTTGATCCTCTTTCCCTTCTAATCATCTTTTGTGTCATTTCATGATTATATATATGACAAAGTGGATGTAAATTTATTTGAATATGGTAGAATCATTCAATTTGTTTCTAAGGGAATAGGTCTACACAAGTTGGAAATTCTTCTACATTTTCTTCTAAATGGTAGAGGAAGAAATGGATCTTCAATACATATTGGTACTTTACACTCACATGAGATATTCATGTGTCTAGATTAATTTTATTCCACATTAAAATTTTTAAAAACATGGTAACCTCTTCCTCTATAGGATTTAATTATACATGTCATTGAAAAGAGTGATTTCCACTTTCTTCAACTTTTTCAGTGTGGCTCAAGGTCTATGGCATGCGGCCTCTTAAAAATGATAGTGACATGAAAGATCTTCCCCTATCACATTATTTCTGCAAATTTTATTGAAATTCATCTTCCATGACACAAAGTGCATACAAAATGCATGATAATATATTAATATAAAAATACCCTTTCATAATACATTCAACATATTATGTGAATATTTTTTATAATCCCCTTCCAAGTTTTTTTTCCACATCATATGTATTTAATTATCCCCAAACCTAACATATTCTTTCCCCCAATCCAATGCATATCATTTTTTCCTTTAAAATAATTTTTTATTAATGTATTTGTAATAAAATCTTCAATATTATGGAAAATAAACATCTCATGCAATACATAAGTTAAATATTATCATATGTAAGAAGATAATTCAAATTTATTATATTTTACTAGTGCATAATTTTTATCAACACAAGCATAATATATTTATAATATATAATATAATATTTATCATTAAGAAATAGATATTTTTACAATTCATTTCAAAATTATATTACCTAATATTAGAAATAAATTACGTATTTTAAGACTCATGAAATATAATATGTACTATCTTGGTTTTCTAAGAAAATTTTACTGATTATTCTTCCCCAAAAATAGATATGGAAAAAATGATATACATGAATCGAGATATAGAATATTATACTATATATAAGCATTTATCTTTGGAAAATATAATAAATATCATCAAACATCTTGAAAATTATGTTAAACATGCTCCGAATTATTTTATGCATAAATTTCTTATATGGACCAATCAATATCTATGTGATCACTAAGGTTGGGAGGGGATGAATATATGAAGTTTTTATGTTTTATTTCTTAATATAAAACCTTCATCCCATAATAGAGATATATAAATTTTTAGGAAATAAAAAACCAAGAATAACTATAAGAACATACGTATTTATTAGGTTCAATACGACATAAGATTAGTTAGTCCTTAGGATAGTTTGGAAATAATCCCAGACCACACAAACCACTAGAACAAAATCCATTGTATGTAGTTAAATTAAGCAGGAAATATCCATACACTTGAAAAGAACTATAGTCAATAAACATTTCATGTTCTCTTTACATGGATAATATATGTAATAATTTTTTTAACAATAGTAAAAACCTTCACTAATAGGATTAAGTATGTTGTAACTATGTTTTTTCATTTTCCTTGCACTTTTTTTTAAAACAAGTACTTATTCATATTCTCATTATTTCTCAGAATAAGGAAATAATTTATTCCTTAAACATCTATATAAAAATGTATTTATGTTCATATATCCTTATAGTATAACTCAACTGGACATCCATACAATAAAATTCATCTAGTTACTTTTGTATACTGGTACAAATTTTTACAAGTTCATCATATAATAAATTTGTAATATCATCTATTCAATACCACATGATATGAAAAGTATATCTAATAACTTTATAACTAAATGAAATTTAACTTATTCTACTAATTTTCTCTACACATTTAATATCTAATAGTAAATTAATGTATAAACTCTATCTAGAATCCTCTGAACATTTCTTCTTCAAAAATTTCATTTGATTATCTCAACACATTAGAAGTGTTTTTCTTACATCAAAATTTTTCATCACATATTCCTTGATAAACCAACCCATCTATATATTCAATGTCCCTTCAATATTATTGGGTAATACTCCTACTTCATTCAAAATTATTACATAATATTTCCAGTATCTATCTTGGAAACTTCCTTTTGTCAACTTCATTGAATCATCATTAATACCCAGTGTGAATGAACTTAATAAATATTAATTAGAACATAATGAGAATAAAATATAATTCCTCTATGAGATTTGTAGCATTGAACAATAAAAGTGTAATCGTCATTTTTCTTTACCTTTATGAGATATTTTGTAATGTCCTTCGGACATGTATAAATTTATACAACTTATTCTCCTGGTGGAAATTCGTAGCAAGAATTACAACCAATGAAACTCAAACCATTGTTCATATAGTTCCCTAGACTTTAAATAAAAATATATTTAATCATTTTAGATGAATATTCATCACATTTCAAAAATAAATTCCTAAGGATAGTAATACTTTAGTGTCATTAGAAACATGGAAACATAATCTTCTAACTTGATGAAGGATCTTCAACTTATACATGAATGATCTTCCCCTTTTAGTACTTATAATTAAAACAATTCTTTATAATTAGGGGAAAGTAAACATATGAAAAGGGGTTATCTCAGAATCTGAGTGAGGGAAAAAAGTGAGATATGTAGTCATAACATGAGAATAAGGGTATGAGAAAAATATCATAACATTAGAAGTGCATACCCGGCTTATCAGTGGTCATAATCAAGTTTCATGAAATAAATATTGGATAGTAATAAGACATGAGTCATAAGGTAATAAAGACCATAATCCATGACATCATAATAGAGGAATAAGACATGGAATTATGGCATACACATACACATTAAAAATTGTTTGACTAGGAAACCTATGCTGAACTTCATAACATGGTAGGATTGGACTAATCACTTTTGTACCTACATTAGGATTTTTATGTCCTCTTATATAAATTATTTTTTTGGTATAGGTATTATCTCCCATATACCCACTTATTTTGTCCTTGGGATTCCCTCCCGTGTAGCCTCTTATTTCGGGAATGGGATACCATCTCTTGTACATTATTGTTTCAGGCTTGGGATTCCCTCCCATGTACTGTCTTTTATTAGTATGGGGATTCCCCCCTGTGTACTATCTTATTTAGGGATTTGGATTCCATTTTGTGTACCTTCTTGTTTTGGAATTTGGATTCCCTCTTGTGTACCCTCTAGTTTCGGGCATGGGATTCCCTGCTATATCACCTATTGTTTTTGGCTTCGGATACCCTCCCTTATACCCTTTGATCTCATAAAACATTTATCATCACCCAATTCATTGGAAATAGATATAGTTCCCACCCTTTATGTAATAAAATCATACATACATGTTCCAAAAGATAATAAAACATTCATCATATCATTACCCATAAAAAGATATGGGTTTCATAAACATTATATCATAACCCATGATATGAAATGGGTATCAGAAACATATCATCATAACATTATCTATGTAAAAGAGATAAGTATCATATCCAATGAATACCCATAAAAATAATCATGTTATAAAAGAATATAACCTGTGGAAAAGATACGAGTTTCATAAACGTCATTCCATAAAAAAATAAACCATTCAAGAAGGAATATGAATGGTATTCTTGGATCATATCCTCAGTAAAGCATAAAATATAACAAAGTATGTCTTCTTAGATGGAGAATGATTTTTAAAGATCACATCGATCATTTATTAAGGAGAATGTACTTTATTTGATAATCCTTTTTATAATACCATTTCAAAATTCATTTTCTTATAAGGAAATATTTATAATTTCATTTACAACATTTCATGAGGAAAATATCCTTTCCACTTTTAATAAAAAAATTTAAAACAAAATGTATTTTGAAAAACTTTTTACATTAAAATAACATTGAAAACTTATAAAGGAATATTAAAAATATATTATAAACCTTTTTCTTTGAAAATTCCTTGAAACTCATAAATAAATCTTGAACGTTTTTTGAAGAACTTTTTCTTTGAAAATAATTTGTAATCATAAAAAAATTCTTGAAATATTTTTGGAAATCTTTTTCTACATAAATGATAAAATAAGAATGAAATTGTTTTGAAACACTTTCAACTTAAAAAATTATAAACAATTATTGAAAAAAATTTAAACACTTTTTAAAAATAAAACATTTTTAAAATCCTTTTTCAGAAAACATGGTTCTAGAAGAACACTATTTTCTAACTAAATAGAGGGATAATGTTAGATTTTCATAAAAACATGTTATTAATTATCCAAAGTGCCAAAGAGGGTAAAAATTTGTACCAATAAAATAAAATGTCATGAATAACCATAATATAAGAAAATTAATGAGTTTTTCTTGAGATATGAACCATAATATTTAAAAAGCAGAAGCATAATTGTAAACAATCCTAATAAATTATAGGATAATGACAAGAAACTATTATCACTTTGGTAACCATAAATCATAATCCACATGAGATAATAAAATTAAATGAAACATAAAATATAATTAAATAATTAAATTCATGATATAGAATTTCAAAGTGAATTATATACATCCAATATAAAAAAATAGGTCCATAACATGGCATTTTTCTCAAAGAAAGAAAATTGATACAAAAATTACTTTACTGATTTAGTATATTTTGAACCATAAACATATGAATGAAAGATAATAAAATGGACATATAAATACCAATAAATCTTAGAATAATAATCATATATTACATTAATGGTAAGTATATATACCACATAGAGAAATGAGTGGTGAATAAGGCATAAGTATCACAGAAATAAAAATGAGTTTAGAAAACCCTTACCATAAGTCTTTACTTTCTTCATACACGTTAAGAATTCATGTATAAAAAATACATGTTTATTATAAATTTATCACACATATTAATATATTTAATTCCATATATTATTTTATTATGACATTGTACTGACTATTTATTAACAACTCCATGACAATGTTACGTTTCAGGTAATATCCTCTTTATTTTTCGTATATGTTTTGGATTGTCTTTCTTGATCCTCTTACATAGAACATACATTACTTATTTCAATAATTTAAAACATTATATAAATATAATATATATATTCAGTATATATATAATATAAAATATATAAATATGAAATGTAATTCAATGTTCATGGATATGGTAGGCTGTATGTAAGCATGAACGTTCTTTCTGTTTACCTATCGTATTGAAGGAAATAAATTAAATAATATATATATATATATATATATATAATTATTATTTTAGAATTATTATGTCATTTATATCAAATAAATTCAATAAAACCATCAATAATACATTCCATTTAATGTGTGAATGAATCATATCATTTTGAGGAGGTGGTAGTCCACATGTCCAGAAACGAAGTTATAATATTTACATAAAATGGAAAGTATGAATGTATAATTTATATAATAATTATTGAACAATAAATACATCATAAATATAATATATATCATAGAAAAATATAATTTCAATCATAATTCCATCCCATTATAGGTGGTAATAGAAAAAATAACAACATCATTTCGTGAGGTGGTAGTCCGATGTACACACAAACAGTAAGTTAGTTACCCATTAGATGGGAGTGTTCATAAGTGTATGTAAAATAATATAATAAAAAACATATAAGTTTATTTAGGATAATGAGGTTTTCATATAATAATGTAATAAGAATAATTATTGTGGTTTCGAATGAAAATAATATAAAAGAGCTCGAGGAAGGATGTTACCACTTCTTTCTATAAATCCTCTTGGTTTGCAAAAAAGGGCTTCATTAGATGGATTTATTACAAATGGTAGGATTCTAAGATAAAGTTAGGGAAGTGTGGAGGATATTTTGGAATTTTTTTAATGACATAAATGTATTGATAAGTGTCAATAAGTGGGAGGGTGAGTGCCTTTTTATATTGGAGGAGTGGAATTATGGTAAAAATTTTAAAATGGAATTCCACCCAAATATTTACAAATTCATGTGGCTCCATGAATGAATTGAATTTGAAACAATGGAGTATAGGTTCTAAATATGGCCCAAAAATGGATATTGTAAACTTTAATAGGTCTTTATGGCCCTTAATTTTATGCTTTAGTCCATTGTTAAGCTATCCTTTCTCTTAATCCCTGTAATTAATTTTCACTGCATTCAGTATTATTTTATGTCAAAAACTAAGTTGAACTTATTAAAAATTTAAAATTATTGTTATTAAAAATATATAATCCATTTTTCAAAACACTAATCACATATGTGGTTGAAGTTAATTTTAAATTAATCCAGCAGACGTGTCGTGAGAGCGGGTTTTCTTTAAGTGAAAAGGTTAGAAGATTGAATTTTTTTATATCCAATGTCAATGAAAAATTGGTTCCAATGAAATACATTATATGAACTAATTTATAATTTATCTAATTTCAATTTAAAATAAATTTAAAATATAATTTATCTATATAAATAAATTATTTGGAAAATAAGTTTTCAAACTGAAATTTAGTATTTATACTATTCATTGTTGAGCGAATCATCTCGTAAAAATACAAAAAATCACCCTAAAATAATTTTGATGTTTATCTATCAAAAATGAAGATTATTTTTTCATATAAAAATTATAATTGTGTCAAAAATAAAATTTAATATGGGTTCTTCATTAAAAGGCCAAAAATTATATTTTAGAAAAATACATCTTTTTATTTATAAAATTAGATGTATTATTATCTTATGCCTATAAAAACTATTAGAGTAGGTCAAAAAAATTATTGAAAATATAATATATAAATTTTATTGAAAAAAAACATTAATAGTGGTTTGTTTAATTTATTGAGATAAAATGGTGTTTTTAAATAGTTTTATAAGAAAAGGAATTTTATTATTTTCAAATAGTTATTTCATTCATTTATAACTAATTTATAACCAATAGATTGAATTTATATATATGTGTAAACCATATTTTAAAAAATTAAATTAATCATAATCATAACTCCCATACCAACTAATATGTGGTATCTATATTTATATATTAATTAAAATATTAATAGTATATTATAGTTTAGTAAAACTCAACCTTCTGTGTAATGCAAGCTATCAAAGGAACTCTGCATTGTGTGTAACTCAATCCAATCATAATGGTGTGTATACTAAAATATAATCAATTTGTTGCATGTAGTGAAATCTTAACTTGTTTCTGAGTGAAATTCAATCCAAACATAGTTATTTCATATACCATAATCTATATTTTGCATTGAGTGAAATGAAAAATTGGAAAAATATTAAACTAATTCAAAAAAATATTACACAAAATATTTGGGTGTTAAATTGTACCACCATTATAAGGTTGTTTTCCCTCAATATTCGTTAGGGTTATAAAAGTTTTAATACTTGGTTGTTCCTTTGTTATAAAACCACATCATAAAAATGAATACTAAAACATCTTTTAAACAGGTAATGTTTGGACCGTAATGGTTACCGAAAGTAACTCATAACTTGGTTTCCACATGGGAAAACATATGTTGGGAATGAAGAGGGGAAATGGTTAAAACACATAAATAATTATATATATTGATAAGGATCATTGATCGCCAGCTATTTAATGATAAATGTAATGTTATGTTCTTAAAACCCATAAATCAATGATAATTTTTTAAGACCATCAGTCCAAAAAATGATGGTATTAGGATAATAAAATTTTAATTTTCTTTTCTGATAGATGAGGAATTATTTTACTATCTTAGAACATAAGGAAATATAGTAACATGATTTTATTCCTTTTCAAATGCACAATCTCACTCTTTGGTTGTTCCTCGCTTGATTTCCACTTCATCTCTTAATCCAAGGTATGGAGTTGATTTTTCTATTCTTGATGTACTAATATATCATGAGATCCATACTTATATTGATTAGTCATTCCATATGTATTTAGTTATCACAACAAAAAATTTAGCACATCATATACAAAATTCATAAATCCTCTTGTGGTGAGATAATAATTTAATATCTAAAACCTCATTTGATGTTTTAATAAAAACAATTCCAAAAAATGGCTAACCTTGAACCCTTCGAAAAAATAATTCACCCTTTATTCCTAAATAATCTCTTATCTTACTCCAAATACATTTTTTTACATGGGTTCATCCTTACACCGATAGGATATTAAATATGATTTTATTATTCCAAAATACATATAGCGGGACGTAATCACAAGAAACCTCACAATAAGATTTTCATAGGGCTTACTCATACAAAAATGAAACATGAAATTACCATATACGAAATGCAGGATAAGTTTTCCCTAATTATCATGATTCAATTCATCCATTTTGATTCCATAAGATTTCACTTTTTCCATTTTAATCATATTTTTTTGTGGCCTATCATCCACATTACTCCTTTTATTAGGGAACTTGTAAACATAATAGACAAGAACCATGAAATTTAAACACTAATGTGTGGGAGGTGCATTCTGTGGGGCTTTCTCATTACTCACATCATTAGATTATTTATTCTCATTACATAGAAATTTAGCCACTCAATGACCTTACCTTCCACACTTAAAAAATTTAGTGGTCCCCTTAATATACTTCCCTTCATGTTTCTTGCAACAATTTGTGCATAATTTAAGGATCATATTATTTTCTCCATGGTTGTTAGGTTTTCCTTTTAAATCTATATACCTTTTATTTTATAAATCATGATGTTGATATGAAACTTTTACATTCATTTAAACCTTGAATGAATATAGGAAAACATATTTTTATCTTCTAAATTCTCTTATATACATGGTCTTTCAATGACTAGGTTTTAGGACACCGAGGAATCGATCAATTGTTCTCTCCAGTTGGCTGATGGTACATGAAGAGTACCTTGAAAGTCTTGAAAATTTTGTTTCATAGGAGAAATCCAATTCATTATCCTTCTTCTTAATCTCTAGGAACTCCTTTCCCAATATCATATGAATAATTTAGGGAATGTAATTATTGAAAATTATGTTCTTGAACTTTTCTAGATCTATAGACTCAATTTCATCTTGTATCCTCATATTCTTAATATGATTCCACCATTGATCTACATCACATTCCAGAAGGTAGAATACCATATTTAATTATTCATTCTATGAACACTGGAGAACATAAAATATGTTATTGGTGGTACTTATCCATTTCTCAATTACTAATGGGTCAACAAAACCACTGAAATAAGGTGGTTATTTCCTCATGAAGGATTCAACTAATCTTCATTCCCTCCTTTTATCTTTTTGGTGTTCACCATGACTTACATCTTTAAAAATGTGTGTGAGAATAGAAATGATGTTTTTTATTCTATTTATCATAACATTAAATTTCTCAAGAGTACAATAAATGTATTTTCTATTTCATTCCTTAGTAACACGGTTCCTTTAGGTTCCATTCGTATACTGAAACAAAAAATCACAGAGTAAACAAATCATCATTATGGGGAGCCACATAATCACTAAAAATCACTTATATTATTTATAAATCAAGACACCTTAATTTTTTAATATATGAAACCTCAGTTTTATCCTAGGTCATTCATAAACACCATCTAATTAAATCCTTCATGTTTCTTTTTAAAGTGTTTGTGAATTCCAAAATCATATCTCTAGGAGTGTCAAACTAGGTGTATAGTAATGCCCATTGTCGTGAACCAGTTCTCGATTGATTAAAGCTAAATATAGTGTTTTCATATTTGTTACCCCTATATACATCTATTTGATAGACACATCCACTTGTAGTATCCACATAGTGATTTATTTAGAGGAAAAAATGGCTCCATCCTTTATCAATATTCTATGTCATTTTCCAATAATTAAACATATCCTTATACAAATCCATAGAGACATCACTAGAAATATCCTTAGAAATATTCCAGGGTATGTCACTAAAGATTTATCATCCAAGTTTCAAAATATTTACTAAAACATCCATTTTAGAGAAAATATAGTGACCTTTTATTAGCATATATGGATATTAAATCATTTTTTATGAATATTCAACACATTACAAAAAATACATTCCCAAGGACCATAATAGTTTAGTGTGTTCGGAAACTTGGAAACAAAATCTTCTAAATTGGTGAATGGTCATCAATATATCTCATTGTGATATTATCCTTTTATTACTCCAACTTAAAACCATTCTTCATAAGCTTGGGAAATGAAACATAAGAAAGGGGTGATCTCATATGACCAGTAAGGGTAAAATGTAGATATATAAGCATGACATGAGAATAAGGGTGTGAGAAAAAGGTCATAACATTTGAAGATCACATCATTTATATCAAAGATAATATTCAAGATTCATGGCATAAATACTAGAAGATCATTAGACTTGAATCATAGGGGAATCCTGAGCATAATCCATGAGAGCATAACAAAATAATAACACATGGAATTTTTGAATAAAAATAAGATTCAAAAATCCTATGTCTAGGAAAAGTACCGAGACATTAAAACATGTTAGTATTGTGATAATAACCCATGTACTTGCTTATTGCATGGGATCTCCTTATTTTATATTGGGATTTCCTACCGTGTACACTCTTATTTTGGGAATGGGATGCCCTCTTGTGTACCCTCTTGTTTGGGTAATGGGATGACCTCCCGTGTAACCTCTTATTTTAGGCCAGGGATTCCTCTCGGGTAACATAATATTTTGGGATAGGGATTCCTTCATAGGTGTAAGAACCCGGATCATCGTTTCAGGTATGCTTTTCCTTTTTCTGGAGTTTTAGAGAAAAATGGAGTTTCTAAATTTTTTTGAAGTACACGCCATGTACCTTCTGAGTACACGCTGTGTACTCTTTTCCCGCTCGAATCCATGTGCTGGCCATGTTCGGGCCACACACATGGTGTGTAGGGGTCACATGGAGGCCGATTTAGCGGAGTACGTAAAAAACCACTACACGCTGTGTACTTTTTTTTCATTAATCAGACCAAGGTCTCGCCTAATGCTCATTAACGTTTTCTTCTCCGCCGAATCACATCCAGAGAATCCAAGGAGGCTGATTCTTCTCCAAGACACCGATCCGTCACCGGTTTTCCGAATCAAACTCTGTCAATTGAAGAAGAATCGCAGCGGTGAGTTCTTGGTTCTTCTTTGGCCTCGTTTCCTAATTCTTCCTCTCATGTGAGTTATCCGAGGATGAATAGTTTAGATTATTTTACAGATCTACTCTATTCTAGGCCAAACCATGGGCCAAGGATCCAGTATATCGATCTTAGAGGATCGAGGTAGGTGGTTTATTTTCCTACGTTGAACTTCTTTGAGTTTTGGTTGCAAAAGTGCTGGATACCCATGTATCGTGTATCCCCAGTTTAGGATTTTGATCTTATTGTTTTTTTTCCCTAGATTTCTTGTTAGCTTATGATTATTTGTTGCTAATATATGCTTGGTTGCGTGTTTGAGGATCACCCACGGGTGTTTCTCCCATTTTGGTTGTTTATCGCCGTTTCACACCGTTTGCCTGTGAGGAAAACCCTATTGCAATTGCTAGTTTACTTGTTATAACTGCTTGCTTGTGTTTCCTGCTGTTTGTAAGATTTTGATGCAAGTTAGCTATTATCCAAGTAGTTGTTGAACTTACATAGGGCTGCTGACAGTCGATTACGCATGACTGGACTACTCAGGGCTATGAGAACCTGGTGCGGGAGATCAAAGAGGGAATAAACGATTAAGTGCTTCCCTGGAGGGTTTGTTGGTTGAGTTTTGTACGCAGGACCTACGGGAATTGGATTGTGTACTTCTCAAGAGTGTTTTTATTTTACCCATGCCTCGAGACCACAGGAGGAATTAGACGTAAGTGCTTCCTCAGAGAGTCTGTAACTATCATTACAAGACTAGAGGGGAATTGATGTGAGAGCTTCCCAGAGTGTTTGTACCTTGTTATATTACTGGACTATAGGGGTCTACTAGTTTGATCCACCCAGGGAGTTAGTGTGAATTTTGATAGTCGGTTGTGATGAGTCCACCAAGCCAAAGAACAATCTTGGTTTTGTACTGCTTGTGTTTAGGTAGTCTTTTGAGATACCCGCTGTGTTACATGCTTTACCTTGGAATAGAAAGCTTTTCTAGTTTTCCTTGGTTGTTTAATTAATTAAATGTGAATGGAAATTGGTAGGATTATTTACTAGTGTACCCCTAGTTCATTACTATGCTTATTTTCATTTACTTTTTCTATATTGCTCACTGACATTAGGGCACGAATATTGTGGTGGTTGCCTAATGGGATTATTATCACACCGTATTTGGGTCCTGCCTTTCGGCCCAAACAGATTATATAGTTGCAGGTGTAGAGAGGGATTGTGGCCCTTCTACCACATGTACTTGATTGCTGGTTGGAGCTGGAGAGCATGGGACCGGGCCTTGGCACGCGATGCTGCTGGAGTTGTTGTTTACGTTTAGTACTTTGGTTTCAGTTGTATTTCAGCATATTGATTTGTTTACTTCTTTCCATATATACATGTACCATTCTGCATCATTATTATATCAGACATTTCTTCAACTTTAGTTCACTTGTTGTATGCTGTTTATTGCTTCCCCTACTGTTTATGTTTATTCTTCTGCTGTATACTTTACCAAATGAGGGCATAGTTTCCCCACAGATTCACCAAGTCCCTCGCTACTAGTCGGCAGCCTCTAGCGTTTGGGGAAACGTGCTTGAGGTCATGTGGTGAACTGGGTATGGGGCACCAGTTATGTGGCTCATGATTTTGGTTATTACAAAGTGGTATCAGAGGATTTTTCTTTCTTTTTTATTACCTTACTATTTTGCGACAATAGAGAGGGATAGGAAGAAATGGGTAGTTAGTACTAAACTTTGCCTGGGTGTAATTAACCCGTGTACAGGGAAAAGCTATATTGCCTCGTAATTGCAATTTTCAGTTTTTGCAAGTGTTACTGTTTATTATATTTCACCCTTGGGTGGTGCGCATGTTTTGTGTTGTTACAATTTATATGATTGTGGTTCTAATTTGTTGCAACCCAATTAGATGAGGGTGTTCCATCTCATGCATCATATAGGCACTGGGTATGAAATCACATGTCATGCATTTTACCATGCCATCTAGGGTGCATTAGAATTGCATGCTGTTGTGATAGATGTCATGATAAGTTATGAATTCTGTTGTGATAGTTGTTGTGAAATACATATATGTTATGCTGTTTACTTATCTTATGCACTGTTATTATGCCCAACTTTGATTTGTGGAGAGTATGGTCCCCCACGAATCGGAATTTGGCACATAGATGCTTGTTTTTTTTTCAGTGTTTCTGGTGTTCGGTGTAGTTTTTGAGCTACTGCTTGGAAAAATCCAGAATAAACGGTGTGTACTTTATTAATACACGTCGTGTAGTTTTTAAACCGTGTTACTGCCTCTATGAACAGAAGCACGGGGTGGTGGAGAGTCTTCGGGGACACTCTGTGTACGATAAGTACACGCCGTGTAGTAGTCAACCGTGTACACGGCCGTGTCACTAACAACACGTGTCGGGGAAACTCGTGTAGTACACGATGTGTTTTGTACGAACACGCCGTGTAGTTTTCTTCTAGGTACCTAGCCGTGTCATGAACAGCACTGGTCAGTGTTTTCTTTTCTTATACACGCTGTGTTTGTTCGGAACACGCCGTGTAGCCGGTCGTGTAACCGCTACACGGGTCGCTGAAACCTGTCCAGTACACACCCTGTCTTTAGTGAACACATCGTGTAGTTTAGGATTAGGAGGACCGTGTAGGTTAGCCATGTATAGAGACTCGGGCATGGGGTGGAGTTCAAGTACACGCCGTGTGTTGGGACAACACGCCGTGTAGTCTGGGATGTTACACGACCAGTGGTGGAAGAGATACACGCCCATGTGGAAGGCTTAGCAAACACGCCGTGTAGTTTAAATACACACCATGTAGTCAGGTTTTACAAACATGAGTGTTTTTATCTCCTATCCCATTTTGTACTCTTGTTTTTTCTGTCCTTATTAATCCTAAATCTGAAGTGTGCTTATGATTCTCAAAAATATGGCACCGTGACGTCCTCCCGTTGCACGCACGGAACTAGGTAGTGACCGTATGCCTGATACGGCAGACCAGGGACTACCTATAGTTCCTCCGATCTTTCCGGACATGGCACCTGCAGTGATTCCAGACACTGGTTTTGATGCTCAGTTCAGAGAGGGTTTCATGAGGTTCATGCAAACCTTCCAGGGGGCCCATCATCCTGCCCCGTCTATGGAAGAGCTGACGCGAGTCGTCCAGCAGCAGCAGCATCCCACTTTCACAGGGGATGAAGGACCTCAAGCTACAAAGTCATTGCTAGAAACCATGCTTTCCATATTCGAGCATTTGGAGACACCCCCAAATAGAAGGGTGAATCTCGCGACTTACATGCTACAAGATTCTACCAAGAGATGGTGGGATGTAGTCTCACAGGCAGGGCGCCAACGGACTATGGCTTGGGACGAATTCCAGTGTCCGTTCTACGACTAATTCTACCCCGAGATGCTGAGGGCCGATAGAGCCAGAGTGTTCATGAACCTGCAGCAGGGTACTCTTTCAGTTATGGAGTATTCCTCCCATTTCACGGATTTATAGCGTTTCCCTCTCGTTCTGGGAAATGATGAGCTATTTTTGGGAAGGATGTTTGAGGAAGGCCTCAAACCAGAGATCAGATCGCAGGTGAACGTCTTCCAGTTGACTTCTATTACCCTAATAGTCAACCAGGCACTGATCACCAAACGGAACCTGAGGGAGACTGGAGCCGTTGACCAGGACGGTTCAGCATCCAAGGTTGATTCATTTCATACTGACAGTAGGAAGCGCCACCGAGAGTCTACTCGAGGTAACTCAAGGAAGCGAGGTATTTCTTCTGGTAGACAGGATATTCCTTCTAGCAACCAGGTGGTGTGCTATCAGTGTGGAAGGAGCAGGCATAAGAAGCCTCAGTGCCTGAGATACCCAGTGGAGTTCCGATCTTGCGGCAAGATGGGCTGTCTGCAGCATTTTTTAAGGGTTATTCTTCCGGCAGCTAGTGAAGGAGGATTGGTTTCTACTCATCGTACAAGAGTAGGATTACTAGTTCCACAATAGATTGGGGGCTAGAGTTCTTTAGTTCGTTTAGGCTAGGGTAGAGGTTGCGGACTCGGCAGTCAGGGTCAGGGAGGACCATCTCAGGGATATCAGGCTGCTACACAGGGCTGTGGTACAAGCCCAAAGTTTGCGGTAGAGCATATTCATCCATAGCAGGATCCTGGACCTTCCAAAATTCGAGGTACGATCTTAGAAGCCTCAGTTTTATCTTATGAAATTTTCGATACCAGATCTTTTCATATATTTATTTCTGTGCACACTGGGGAGAGCCTTAGATTTACTGTCTTTACTTCTGAGGATACGTTGGCACTAGACACTCCTTTGGGACATATAACTACTAGTGTGTGTCAGTGCAAGGAGTTCCCCCTTGAGGTTGGTGGGTGTCACTTCTTGTGGGATATTTATGTCCTTGAGATGACGGGTTATGATGTCATTCTCGGAATGGACTGGCTAGTTCTTTTCCAAGATTTTGTCAATTTTTATCGCCGCAGGGTGAGTTTCACGTCTCCAGAGGGCGGATCTTTTCTGCACAAGGGCGAATGGGATGTCCAGGAAAGCAGAGCTGGACCAGAGCATCATGGGTTGGGCAGTGTTACAAGACAGATTTCTAGTTTATATCGGGACGATCAGGGGACTTCTCAGATGTAATTTCCTTCGGTAGTTGACTGTTTTCCAGATGTCTTTCTAGAAGACCATTTAGGGTTGCCTCCTAAGCGTGAGGTTTACTTCTCTATTGATCTAGGGCTAGGAGCAACACCAATATCCATACCTCATTATAGGATGGATCCGCTTGAGTTGCAAGAGCTCAAGAAGCAGTTGGGGGAGTTGCAAGCGAAGGGTTTTATCCGACCCAGTACTTCCCCTTGGGGTTCACCTGTATTGTTTGCGAAGAAGGCGGATGGTACCTTACGGCATTGTGTGGACTATCGTAAGCTGAACCAGTTGATGGTCAAGAACTGATATCCATTGCCGAGGATTGATGATCTTTTTTATCAGCTTTGAGGAGCCAGGGTATTCTCGAAGATCTACTTGAGATCTGGCAATCTTAAGTTGTGGTTCAGACCATCTGATATACCTCTCAATGCTTTTCGAAGCAGGTATGGTCTGTACAAGTATCTTGGTGTAATATCACACTCGAGACAACCATTCTAACCATCTTGATATCATTTTGAGTACACTGAGGGAGCATCAGTTATATACTAAGCTCTCAAAGTGCCACTTCTGGAAGGATGAAATTCACTTCCTAGGTCATGTCATCTCCGAGACAGGCGTTTCAGTGGACCCAGAGATGGTGAGAGCAGTAGTTACCTGGGAGCAGCCGAAGAATGTCTTTATGGCATGGAGTTTCTTGGGACTGGCTGGTTATTACAGGTGTTTTATACAGGACTTCTCATGCTTAGAAGCGCCATTGACGGGCTTGACTAAGAAGGTTGTGAAGTACGATTGGTCAGAAGCTTGCGATTCGGCCTTCTAGGAGTTTAAGGGGATATTGACTTCAGCATTGATTCTAATTTTTCCAGAGCCAGGCAAGAGTTATATAGTTTTCTGTGATGCATCCGGCATCGGGCTTGGATCAGTGCTCATGCAGGAGGTTCATGTTGTCGCGTACAGATCTCGGTAGTTGAGGCCACATGAGAAGAACTATCCTACGCATGACCTGGAGTTAGTTGCGGTTGTTCATGAATTGCTTTGTTGGAGGAACTCTCTCATGAGAGAACATTTTGTGGTTTATACTGACCACAAGAGCCTCAAGTATATCTTCACACAACAAGAATTAAATATGAGACAATAGAGGTGGGTCGAGTACCTACAGTATTATGACATTGAGCTTGCTTATATGCCTGGGAAAGGCAATGTTTTGGCAGATGCACTGAGCAGGAGGACTCAGTTACATGCAGTTCAGGAGGCCAGCAGCGAGTGGCATCTTATGGATCTGTTCTCTGAGATGCATTTGGAGGTGCACGAAAGACAGGGGCAGTTGGTTCTTTCTTCTATAGTTGTTACCTCCACTCTTTTAGATCGATTTCGAATGAGGAAGCTATCAAACCCTGAAGGCCTAGTCCTACGGGAGGGTGTGTCAGATGGAAAGCCTACTCCGGGGTGGACAATGGGAGATGATGAGGTGTTACATTTTCATGGCCACATATGGGTTTCAACGGACATACGTGAGGAGATGATGTAGGAGTTTCATTCTTCATCTTAGGAAGTTCATCCTGGTATCACAAAGATGTATCAAGACTTACGTCGTCAGTATTGGTGGCCAGGTATGAAGAAGGATGTGGCTGGTTTTGTTATGCGGTTTTCCACCTGTCAGCAGGTGAAGGAAGAGCATCATCGACCAACATGGCTTTTACAGTAGTTACCCATTACTGAGTGGAAATGGAATGATGTCGCGATCGACTTCGTGACAGGGTTACCGAGATCTCCTCGAGGGAATAATGCGGTTTGGGTTGTAGTGGACAGGCTCACGAAGGTTGCACACTTCTTGCCGATCAAGGAGACCTTCAGTGTTGATGAGTTGGGACAGTTGTACATCCGAGAGATAGTACATCTTCATGGAGATAAACACTCCATTGTTTTGGACAGGGATGTGCATTTTACTTCTCACTTCTGGCAGGGGCTACAGAGGGATTTGGGTACACAGGTACTTTTGAGTACAGCATACTATCCTCAGACTGATGTCCAGTCCGAGCGTATGATCTAGGTGCTTGAGGATATGATTCGAGCTTGCATTCAAGACTTTGGAGGTTCTTGGGAGAAGTATATACCTCTAGTGGAGTTCTCCTACAATAATAGTTTTCAAGAAAATATTCATGTGGCTCCTTACGAGGCTTTGTATGGTAGGCCATGTTGATCACCTTTGTGTTGGCTGGAGGTAGGAGAGGCAGCTATGATGGGACCTCGTCTTGTTCAGGAGACCACAGAGCGGGTGTAGTTGATTCAGAAGAGGATGGCTACTGCACAGTCTCGGCAGAAATCTTATGCTGATCATTGGAGACAACCTTTGGAGTTCATCGTTGGAGACCAGGTTTTCCTGCGTGTTACTACGAGGTTGGGACATAAGAGGATTAGGAGGCAGGGGGAACATTCACTGAGATATGTTGAGAATTTTGAGATTCTGGAGAGAGTCATACTGGTTGCTTATAGGTTGCAGTTACCTTAGTTGTATCAGGCTATGCACGACGTCTTTCATGTTTCTCAACTTTGAGGGTATTTCTTAGACCCATCTCATATTTTTCAAACTGTGGAGGTTGAGATGGAGTAGGATTTATCTTTAGAGGAGCATCCTATTAGGATTTTTGATCATAGTGTAAAGGGACTCTGTGGCCGGTCTATTCCTCTGGTACGGGTGATATGGCAGCACGGTCGTATACAGGATGAGACTTGGGAGAGGGAGGCTGATATGCGGTCACAGTGGCTAGAGTTGTTCGATGTTTCTTCTTCTACACCTTGTTAGAGAAATTCGGGGACAAATTTATTTAAGGGGGGAAGTTTTTAAGACCCCGGATCTTCATTTCAGGTATGTTTTCCATTTTTTTAGAGTTTTAAAGAAAAATTGAGTTTCTGGAAATTTTTGAAGTACACGCCGTGTAGTTTCTGAGTACACACTGTGTACTCTTTTCCTGCTCAAAGCCGTGTGCTGGCCGTATCCGGGCCACACACACGGTGTGTAGGGGTGACGTGTAGGTTGATTTTGGCTGAGTACGGATAAACCCACTACACTTTGTTTACTTTAAATGTACATATCGTGTAATTTTTTTTCATTAATTGGACCGTGGTCGCGCCTAATGATAATTAATGTCTTCTTCTCCACCTAATTCCATCTAGAGCATCCGAGGAGGCCGGTTCTTATCCAAGCCACCGATCCATCATCGGTTGTCCGAATCAAACTCCGTTGATTGTAGAAGAATCGCAGCAGTGAGTTCTTGGTTCTTCTTTGGCCTCATTTCCAGATTCTTCCTCTCATGTGAGTTATCTGCGGTTGAACGTTTTAGAATTTTTTCATATCTACACTATTCTAGGACAAACCACAGGCCAAGGTTCAAGTATATCGTTCTTCGAGGATCGATGTAGGTGGTTTGTTTCCTTACGTTGAAGTTCTTTGAGTTTTGGTTGCAAAAGGGCTGGATACCCGTGTATCGGGTATCCCGGGTTTAAGATTTTGATCCTATTGTTTGTTTTCCCAAGATTTATTGTTAGCTTATGATTAGTTATTGCTAATATATGCTTGGTTGTGTGTTTGTGGATCACCCACAGGTGTTTCTCCCAGTTTGGCTATTTATCGACGTTTGGCACCATTTGCCTGTGAGGCAAACCCTATTGAAATTTCTAGTGTACTTGTTATAACTGTTTTCATGTGTTGCCTACTGTTTATATGATTTTTATGGATGGTATCTATTATCCAAGTAGTTCTTGAACTTACTTAGGGATGATCACAGTCGATTACGCATGACTGGACTGCTCAGGGCTGTGAGAACCTGGTGCAGGAGATCAAAGAGGGAATAGATGGTTAAGTGCTTCCCTAGAGGGTCCGTTGGTATAGTTTCGTAAGAAGGGCCTACGATAATCAGACTTTGTGCTTCCCAAGAGTGTTCTTAGTTTACCCACGCATAGAGACCGCATGAGGAATTAGACATAAGTTCTTCCTCAGAGAGTCTGTAACTATCGTTGGAACACCATATGTGAATTGACGTGAGAGCTTCCCAGAGTGTCTGTGCCTTGTTTGATTACTAGAATATAGGGGTCTGCTAGTTTGAGCCACCCAGAGAGTCAGTATGAATTTTTTTGGTTGTGATGAGTCCACCAATCCAAAGAACAAGCTTGGGTTTGTACTTCTTATGTTTAGGTAGTCTTTTGAGATACCTGTTGTGTCACTTGCTTTACCTTGGAATAGAAAGCATTGCTAGTTTTCCCAAGTTGTTTAATTAATTGAATGTCAATTCTAATTGGTAGGATTATTTACTGGTGTACACTAGTTCATTACTGTGCTTATTTTCTTCTGCTTTTTTCTATATTTCTCACTGACAGTAGGACACAAATCTTGTGGTGGTTGCCTACTGGGATTATTCTCACACCCTGTTTGGGTCCTGCCTTTCGAACCAAACAGATTATATGGTTGCAGGTGTAGATAGGGATTGTGTCCCTTCTACCTCAGGTACTTGATTGCTAGTTGGAGCTGGAGAGCATGGGACTGGGTCTTGGCTCGCGATGCTGCTGGAGTTGCTATTTACGGTTAGTACTTTGGTTTCAGTTGTATTTAAGCACGTTGATTTGTTTACTGCTTTCTATAGATATATGTACCATTATGAATCATTATTATATCAGACATTGCTTCGAATTTAGTTCAGTTGTTGTATGCTGTTTACTGCTTCCGCTACTATTTATATTTATTCTTCCGCTGTATACTTTACCAAATGAGGGAATAGTTTCCCCAAAGACTCACCAAGGCCCTCGCTACTAATCGGCAGCCGCTGGCGTTTAGGGAAACACACTTGAGGTCATGTGGAGAACTAGGTACAGGGAACCAGTTATGTGGCTCCGGATTCGGGTCGTTACAATAGTTACCCACTTGTTAGAGGCTTAGGATGCCCTATAGTGTACCCTTTTATTTAGGTAATGGGATTCCTTCCCTTGTTCCATCTTGTTTTCATCTTGGGATTCCATCCCATGTACACATTGAGCTCAAAAAACATTTATCATTTCCCAATTCATTAGATGGAGATATAGGTCCCACCCATCACATAATAAAATCATACATACATTTTTTATAATATAAAAAAGAATTCATCATACCATGTCCCATAAAATGAGGTGGGTTTCATAAACATCATATTGTAACCCATGAAATGAAATGGTTATCATGAACATCTCATCATATAATTAACTATCAAAAAGAGACATGTAACACCCTGAGATTTTATGAGAATTATTATTTTTAATTTCATTGATGTCTTGTGTTATACGCTACACCAAAATTAGCTTGTGCTATATGCAACACCGTATTAGCTTGCTGTATACGCAACACTATTCTTGGCTCGTGTTACACAAAATTTCATGTTTGTGTTGTAGAAATTATTCTACGCAACATTATGTATAGATTTTTTTAATGTATAAATGAAATAAGTTTTTAATTTTGTTATACACAACACCAAAGGGAGCTTTCACTACACGCATCCTTGACTTGGCTTGCATTACTCGCAATCGTGACTTTCTTCGATAGCATGTGTAGTACGCAATATCAGGTTTCACTAAACAACGATATATTGTTATAATATTATTATGGACTAGCCGTTATGAATAGTATTAACTAAGTTTTGAATTTTATTACATTATTATTCATCTTACACATTTTCTAGAACATGTTATGGGAACAAAATAAATTTTTCATGTAAAATAAGTATTTTTCAAAAAATGCAGTTTTGCCTCCTTTTGATGGAGCACCCACTTTAAATCTAGTTTTTGACATGTTTATAAGTTCAATTTGACAAAATAAAATTCTTATTTGGAATCATTATATAAAAATTTACTCTGTATAAATTTTTCATATTATTCTGATAACTTTCATATATTAATGAATAATAAAAATACGCTATATTTTAATTAAAAACAACTTTTTTCATCGTAATAATTTATATGGTTAAATTATAATATTGAATGGTTTTAAAGTATAAATATAATATATTTTTACCATTTAATATAATTTATGTCATTAGCATAGATTTTACATTTAATTCATAGGTAAAATCATTTCAATCTTTTGCAATGTTTTAACTTTTAAAACTTGTTTTCTTAACAACGTGATTAATTTTAAATTAATTTCTGCAAATTATGTGAATTGAATTTGGAAAAATGGATTCCTTATTTGGAATCAGTAGGTCCAAATTATGTTAATAATCTACTTTTTAGATTTTTGTCATTATGAATAGTAACTACGGTAAATTTTATTTACCGTAGTTAAAGGTAAATTGGGTAATTAAGGGTAAATATAATATTATAAAATTACCCTAACACTTGTCCTAATATAATTGGATGATTATATTTTTCCATAAATCATACTTGGGTCGAAATGGAATCTAATTTAACCCACTTGTATTTGATTAAGAACTTTTATTTATTTTATTTAAAGGAAAGTGAAATATCTCACTCAATCTTTAATAATTAGATTTTTTATAATATAAAGTTATACAGAATATAAATTCAATTATAAATACTCATTTGAAATCTAAATTTTTTTCTTTATCATGGTAATTTATTTTTATTTTTTAAGAAATATTTAATTGCCTCAATATCTAATACATTAATGATGATGAAATTATTTATTTAGTGAAAAATCAATAATATAGTTTTTATTAAAATAACAACACCTATCAAAAGGACCAGAAACTTGACCAAACATTATTGGTCGAGTATATCTATACCCTCATAATCGAAGGGTCTATTTGTGGACCATTTGGATCCTTATAAAACTGATTAGGACATTTATATTATATTATTTTAAATGATGTCAAAGATGTCACCTTCATAATTTAATAAATATAACAATTTAAATGTTGTGATTTTAAGATGATAAAATAGAGTAAAAGTATTATTATGAAAGGTATTATATTTATATTTATCATTTGATTTTATTTTTAATTTTTATGAAACAAATACGTATATTAAATAATTATACAAAAATGTTGTTGTGATTATTTTATTAAGAGATATACCAAATAAATGGTTTTAAAAATATTATAAGAAATAATATTTGAAAAAATAAATGTGCCACATGATTTTTTTGAAGAATATGACAGGTTAGGGTTCTATTATATATTTTGGTTCGAACATATCTTCTGTGTGGTTTTTATTTATATTCAAATAATGAATAGTGTCAAAATTGACACTATTGATATTTTATAAAAATAACATATTATCAAATTATTTAAAAATTACAAAAATATTTAAAAACTACAAAATTAAAATTATATGGTCTAAAATGATATAAATTATCCAATTATGGGGTATTTACAACATTTTAGTATGTATTTATAAAAATATAAAATTTATAATTTTATTACCACATATAAAATTAAATAGATTAAATAATGATAAATCAAGTTGATAAACATAAAAATGTATAAATTTTATTAGATGATGAGATTACAACCCTATCTTATCTCATTTTCGAATTGAGTCATTTTTGGAGGTTTTTAACTTGGGTTTCATTTTAATATTAATTAATATTTTTAAGGTTTCCAAAAGTGCCCCTCTCCTCTCCTATATAAGGGCACCTCCTTCCCTCTCCTCTTCACACACATTCGAGCCTTCAGGCTCGGCCAAACCCTACCCATTTAACTTCTCCAATTCCATATAAACCTACTATAGGTCCTGGTCTTCTTTAAAGACCAACTTTAGTTCCCTAAGAGGAGGATAAGAGGAGCCGTGTCGAAGAGGAAGAGGTTCAGATACGTATGAAGCATATCAGACCTAAGGTAAGGGATAAATGTTCCAATCTCATTCTTATCTGTGATTGCTTATTCGTAATTATTTACTGGGGTTATTGTTTTCATCCATGTCCATGTTTTCAAAAAATGTTTTCATATATGTTTAATGTCCTTTTACCCATTTTTGACTTTACCACATGTTATGGAAAGAATCTTTCTTTTGTTTACCATATGAGGAACTTTTAGACTTTTCCGAAAAAAGTAAGAGAAGAATTTTTTTTAATGTATATGGCATGAAGGTATTTTTACGGTTTCATAACGCCTAATTTTCATGAGTATTCCTCTACAAGTTTTCATGATTATTTTCAACAAAATCCTTTTATTTTAAAATTGCAGGGAATTTTGTGAAAAGAAAATGATTTTGAAGAAGAAAGAATATTTTCCTCAAGAATTCATTTCAAGTGATTTATCAAAACCATTATCCATCTAAGATGACATTATTTAATATGTTTATATTTCAAGTATAATTTCTCTATGATTTACATGGTTTCACTTTTCTTATGATGAAATGATATCCATTTTTTTATGAATTATGTTATGATGGGATGATGTTTATGAAACCCATTTTATTCTTTGGGTAATGATGAATGATTTATGTTCATGTTGTGGAACACGTAAGATTGATTTCATTATGGGATGGGTGGGACTTATATCACTCTCCAATTCATTGGGTAAATATTTATATCTCATGAGATAGACATGGATGGAACGGTAAGTTAATCTAGTTCAGTGTTACAGGACTGGAATGAGGAGTGAACTCGATTCAGAAAGGGACTTTGTCCACTAAGAAGGTCTTGGAAACAATGCCTTGGCTACTATGGAAATCATATCATGTGCTTAATGGTTATCCATAATTATATGTTTTATTCCCATGCTATTTTATCATGATTGATGATCCATTATGATCTATACCCTGCGTACTACCATGTTTTATGTCATTGCTCAAGATTTTGATGTTTAAATATTATGTCCATGTTTTGATGTTTAAATGTATATGGTTTGTTTTATTTTCTCCATTATTACCCTTACTAAGCATTTGAGCTCACAGTTTATATGTTTTCTTTTCCCTAGGATATAAAGAAAGGTTTTAGGTAAGAAAACAAGAGGGGATGATCTTTATGAGAGATGTTGAAGATATTTCACCATGATGAAAAGATTATGTTCCGAGTTTCCAAAGACACTAAACTATTATGGTCCTTCTATGTTGGTTTTTTTTTGTATTAATTATTCCACAAAAGTAATGTAATGTCCATGTACGTTAAGATTTGGGTCTCTACAGTTGGTATCTGAGGAAAGGTTTAGTCAAACTTTGGAAACTAGGATGCAAGAACTTTAGTGATATCCCTAGAGATATTTCTAAGGTATGTCTAGGGATGTTTCTAAGGTTAAGTATATGTATAGGTTATAATCCTAGGATTACGGTAACGATCATAGAATTAAACCTAAGATGTTAGATATTAGATGTACTCCCCCTTTATTATGTTGTTTTCCTAGCATGATTTTGGCCTCTTACACTTTTATTTTTTGGTTTTAGACGATGGTTAGAACTCGAAGGAACCGTGTTGATCAATATAATGGGAAATGCAGTGATTATCCTCCTCAACACACCAATGTTATGGGAGATGGAGTGAAAAATCTTATTTCTATGCTTACACAAGCTATGAATCATTCTGGACTTCCGAATGAGCAGAGAAGGGAACAATATTCATTTGAGTTCTTCATGAGGAAATTCCCTCCTTCTTTCAATGGGTATTCTGATCAACTTGTTACTGAACAATGGATCAATACCATTGAAAAGATATTTTCCATACATCGATGTTCAGAACATGAAAAAGTAATTTTAGCTATTTACCGTTTAGATGGTGATGCAGACCAGTGGTGGACTATAATTAAGAATACAAGGCCCCAAGATGTAATTGAATCCATGTAATGGAATGAGTTCAAGAACTTGTTTATCAATAAGTACGTCCCTCGTATTCTTTAAAAAATGATGGAGAAAGAGTTCCTTGAGCTTAAGCAAAAGGATGATGAATCTGTTGGTATATATGAAGCGAATTTTACAAGGACTGAAAGGTATGCATCTGGCTTTATCATCCAACCTGAAAGTAAAGTTGATCGATTCTTCAGTGGCGTAAAACCAAGTCTTCGAAGGGCATTAACTATAAGAGACATCAGTAGCTGTGAAGAAATTTTTTGTTGTGATATCAAGGTAGAAATGGATGTTTTTGTTACATATCCATCTCATGGTTTTGACAAGAAATGAAAGATGGAGTTCAAGGAGAAATCTCAGAACAATGGGGAAAAGAAAATGAATGTTTCTTTATTATAAAATTGTTGAAAGAAGCATGGTGGATATTTCCTAAAAGGTACTAGGAAATGTTTTAAGTGTGTAAAAGAAGGTCATCGAGCAGTTGAGTGTCGAATTAATGGGAAAAAGGTAGCAAATGATGTGAATAGAGAAAATACTATGGAGAACAGTCCACCAACACTTCAATGCTTCAAGTGCAAGGAAATGGGGAATTATGCTAATCAATGCCCTAATCCAAGGGTTAATGATGATCGACATGAGAAACCAATTATGGTAAAGGACAAAGGGAAGTCACATGCGATCACTATTGGAGATGTTAAATATGACAACGATGTGGTAGAATGATTAAGTGTTTATGTAATGGGATTCCAAAATAATGTTGTATATAATATTGTGGAATATTGGAATATTTATGTATTAGTCTATTGTGGTTTTTAATAATTTTATCATACTAGTAACCATGGAAAGTGATTGAGATATTTTTGGAAGGAAGATGATATGCACATAATGAAGGGATAAGGAGAAAATAAATTTTTTGATAGTATTAATTATCTCATTACTGATATAAGGACAAAGTTATATCATGTTTTGAGTATATAGAATTTTTGAAATTTGGTATGTGGAAAGAGATAACTTTTGACAACATTTATGTTTTCACTAAGGTTCAATGGGTATTCATTTTTCAAGAGAATACATGATTAAGGTATTCACATGATTGGAATTTGACTAACAAGATATATTAGGGATAAATGATGGTATTCACATGCTCGGTAGATGAAATTTATAGTAATTGTTTTCTTTATATTATAAGATTGGACAGAAGTATTATGGATAAGCCTAAAGTTTTGAAATGGATTATGTTGGACATAAGATAGTATTGTTTAAGGCTAGAACTTTTTTTTATATTATTGATGGAATGTCATAATGATGTAGTTTTAGAAAAAATACACCTTGTAGGATGGGCGACAAATCGTCGCGTCGGACAAGGTTGTGAGAATCGAACCCACAACCGAAGGGCGACAAGCCTTTATCGCCTACCACTAGCCTACAAGATGTCCCTGGTTAGTAGAAACTAGTTTTATTATTTTAAGCGGTATGATATATGAAGTATAATTCCATTTTAGGAACCATATACGATTAATCTCACTATAGATGGACTTATATATATTTAACAACTTTTGATATCCTTTTGTTTGAGAAAGATGGAATGACCTATCATTCTATCACATGATCTGCTAACACTTCACGGAAGAGAAATTCAACTTCATTTCTTAAAGTGATGATGTGGAAATTGTTCAAGGTAAAAAAACAGTAAGATTGTACCAAAATCAAGTAAGTATTTATTTTAATTAAAAAATTCTTCAACTTTAGGGAAATGATCATGAAAAAAAATGTTTTCCTAGTGTCCTTATATCTGATGAATTAGATGGTACCTTAGATCATCACAAATTTATGGCACTGTGATTGTTGTCTTTTTCATAGCCATGTTCTCTACCACTTTCCATCAGAACATGATGGTTAGGTTTCTCTTCCATATCATTATTTTCACCTATGTTCTCCTATGTGGAAACCCAATGATTAGCTAATTTGGGTAACCGTTACGTTTCATAATTTAGTTTTTAATGTTTTTTTTGGTATTCCTTTTTACGATGTGGGTTTCTATTCAAGAAACATTCAAGAAGTAAGCCATTTATAACCCCGACAAATTTCGAGGGCTAAATTCATTTTAAGGGGGTAGAATGTAACACCCTGAGATTTTATGAGAATTATTATTTTTAATTTCATTGATGTCTTATGTTGTATGCTACACCAAAATTATCTTATGCTATATGCAACACCGTATTAGCTTGCAGTATACACAACACTATTCTTGGCTCGTGTTACACAAAATTTAAAGTTTGTGTTGTAGAAATTATTCTACGAAAAATTAAGTATAGATTTTGTTTAATGTATAAATGAAATAAGTTTTGAATTATGTTATACGCAACACCAAAGAGATATTTCACTACATGCATCCCTGACTTGGCTTGCATTACACGCAATCACGACTTTCCTTGATAGCGTGTGCAGTACGCAATACAGGGTTTCACTAAACAACAATATATTGTTATAATATTATTATAGGCCAACCATTATGAATAGTATTAACTAAAATTTTAATTTTATAACATTATTATTCATCTTACACATTTTCTAGAACATGGTATGAGAACAAAATAGATTTTTCTGGTAAAATAAGTATTTTCCAAAAAATGCGGTTTTGCCACCTTTTGATGGCGCACCAACTTTAAATCTAGTTTTTGACATGTTTAAAAGTTCAATTTGACAAAATAAAATTCTTCTTTAGAATCATGATATAAAAATTTACTCTGGATAAATTTTTCATATTTTTCTGATAACTTTTATATTTTAATAAATTGTAAAAACACGCTATATTTTAATTAAAAACAACTTTTTTCCTCGAAATAATTTATATGGTTAAATTATAATATTGAAGGTTTTTAGAGTATAAATAGAATATATTTTTTCCATTTAATATAATTTATGTCATTATCATTTATTTTACATTGAATTCATAGGTAAAATCATTTCAGTCTTTTGCAATGTTTTAACTTTTAAAACTCATTTTCATAACAATGAGATTAATTTTAAATTAATTTCTGAAACTTCGGTGATTTGAATTTGGAAAACAGGATTCCATATTTGGAATCAGTAGGTTCAAATTATGTTAATAAGATATTTTTTATTTTTTTAGTCATTATGAATAGTAACTACGGTAAATAAAATTTACCGTAGTTAAAGGTAAATCAGGTAATTAAGGGTAAATATAATATTATAAAATTACCCTAACACTAGTCCTAATATAATTTAATGATTATATTGTACCATATATCATACTTGGGTCGAAATGGAATCTAATGTAACCCAATTGTATTTGATTAAGACCTTTTATTTATATTATTTAAAGGAATGATAAATGTCTCACTCAAACATTAATAATTAGATTATTTTTAATATAAGGTTATACAGAATATAAATTCTATTATAAATACTCATTTGAAATCTAAAAATATTTCCTTTATCATGGTAATTTATTTGTAATATTTAAGAAATACTTAATTACCTTAATAGCTTATACATTAATGATGAAGAAATTATTTATTTAGTGAAAAATCAATAATATAATTTTTATTAAAATAACAATACCTATCAAAAGGACCGGAAACATTACCAAACATTATTGGTCGAGTATATCTGTACCCTAAGAATACAAGGGTATATTTTTGGACCATTTGGAGCCTGATAATACCGATTTGGACATTTATATTATTTTATTTTAAATGATGTCAAAGATGTCACCTTCATAATTTAATAAATATAACAATTTAAATGTTGTGATTTTAAAATGATAAATTAGAATAAAAATATTATCATGAAAGTTATTATATTTTTCTTCATCATAGGTTTTTATTATTAATTTTTATGCAACAAATAATTATATTAAATAATTATACAAAAATGTTGTAGTAATTATTTTATTAAGAGATATACCAAATTAATGGTTTTAAAAATATTAAAATAAATAATATATGAACAAATTAATGTGACCCATGAATATTTTTGAGGAATATGACATATAATGGACCTATTATATATTTTGGTTCGAACATATCTTCTGTGTGGTTTTTATTTAAATTCAAATAATGAATAGTGTCAAAATTGACACTATTGATATTTTATAAAAATAACAAATTATTAAATTATTTAAAAATCACAAAAATATTTTAAAACTACAAATTGAAAATTATATGGTCTAAAAGGTTATAAAGTATCAAATTATGGAAAATTGACAATATTTAAGTATGTATTTATAACAATTTATATTTTATATATTATTACCAAAAATAAAATTAAATAGATTAAATAATGATAAATCATGTTGATAAACTTAAAACATGTGTAAATTTTGTTGGTTGATGAGATTACAACCATATCTCATATCATCTTCGAATTGTGTCATTTTTGGTGGTTTTTATATGGGGTTTCATTTTTTTATTAATTAATATTTTTATGGTTTCCAAAAGTGCCCCTCTCCTCTCCTATATAAGGGTACCTCCTTCCCCCTCCTCTTCACACACATTTGAGCCTTCAAGCTCGACCAAATACTACCCATTTCACTTCTCCACTTCCATGGAAACCTACTAGACGTCCTGGTATTCTTTAAAGACCAACTTTAGTGCCTTAACAAGAGGATAAGAGGAGCCGCGTCGAAGAAGAGCAGGTTCGGATACGTATGAAGCATATCAGACCTAAGGTAAGAGATAACTGTTCCAATATCATTCTTATCCAAGATTGTTTATTCATAATTATTTACTGGGGTTATTGTTATCATATATGTCTATGTTTTCTAAAAAAAATTGATGTATGTTTAATGTCCTTTTACCCATTTTTGACTTTTACCACTTGATATGGAAGGAATCTTTCTTTTGTATACCATAAAAGGAACTTTTTGACTTTTCCAACAAAAGTACGAGGATAATATTTTTTTAATGTATATGACATGAAAGGATTTTTACAGTTTCATAACACCTAATTTTCATGAGGATTCCTCTACAAGGTTTCATGATTATTTTCAACAAAATCCTTTTCTTTAAAAATTGCATGGCCTTTTGTGAAAAGAAAATGATTTTGTAGAAGAAAAGATATTTTCCTCAAGAATTAATTTCAAGTGTTTTATCAAAACCATTTTCCATATAAGATGACATTATTTAATATGTTTATATTTCAAGTATAATGTATCTATGATTTACATGGGTTCACTTTTCTTATGATGAAATGATATCCATTTTTTAATATATATTATGTTATGATGGGATGATATTTATGAAACCCATTTTATTATTTGGGTAAAGATAAATGATTTATGTTAATGTTGTGGAAAACATAAGAATGATTTCAATATGAGATTGGTGGGATATATATCTCCCTGAAATGCATTGGGTAAATATTTATATCTCATGAGACATACACGGTTGGAATGATAAGTTAATCCGGTTCAGTGTTACAGGACTAAAACAAGGAGTGAACTTGATTCAGAAAGGGACATTGTCCACTAAGATGGTTTTGGAAGCGATGACTTTGCTACTATAGAAATCATATCATGTTCTTCATTTTTTTCCACAATTAAATGTTTTATTCCCATGCTATTTTATCATGATTGATGATCCATTATGATCTATGCCCTACGTACTTCCATGTTTTATGTCATTGCTCAAGATTTTGATGTTTAAATATTATGTTCATGTTTTGAAGTTCAAATGTATATGGTTTGTTTTATTTTCTCCATGCATACCCTTACTGAGCATTTTAGATCACCCTTTATATGTTTTCTTTTCCCCAGGATATAAAGAAAGGATTTAGGTAAGAAAACATGAGGGGAAGATCTTTATGGGAGATATTGAACATCTTCCACCATGATTAAAAGATTATGTTCCAAGTTTCCAAAGACACTAAACTATTATGGTCCTTGTGTGTTGGTTTTCATTATGTATTAAGTATTCCTCAAAAGTAATGTAATGTCCATGTACGTCAAGCTTTGGGTCTCTACAAGATAGGTATCTAAATCGTAGCATAACCCATTAAAATAAACATGATTCAAAAGCATATAACATGTGGAAGAGATACAGTTGTCATAAAAATAATTCCATAAAAAAAGAATTGAAGAAATGATATTAATGGTATTTTTAGATCATATCCTTAGTAAAGAATAAACTATAACAAATTATGGCATTTTATATTGACCAGTATTTTGAAATATCAAATGGAACTTTTATTAAAGAAATTTCATTCCTTTAAAAATCATTTTCGTAAAACCATTTTGAAAATAATTTTATTATATTGGATTTCATCCTTTTTTAATCAATACATTTCTTGAGGAAAAAATCTTTTCCTCTTTGAAGAATTATTTTTTAAACATAAACCATTTTGAAAATGTTTTCCTTTAAAATATAATTTTAAAAAATATAAATGGATCTTTAAAATATTTTTAAAAAATTCATTGAAAACACTATTAAAACTCATAAAGAAATCTTGAAAACATTTTTAAAAAAAATTCATTTAAAAAAACTTGAAAACATAAAAATAATTCTCGAAATAATTTAGAGAACCATATTCTAAAAACACAAAAAAAATAAGCTTGAATTTTTTTTGAAAAACATTTTCATTGCAAAAATATAATATAAGATTGAAATAATTTTGAAACGCATTTTAAAAATAATTTTTTTTATAAAACTTTTTCAGGAAACATGGTTTTTAAAGAACACAAATTTCAGACCGAAGAGAGAGATAATGTTAGATTTTCTTAAAAACACTTTCTTAATTATCCTACATACGAACAAGGGGGAAATGGTAAAAATAAATAATGATATAATGAATAACCATAAGGGAAGAATATTCATGAGTTTTCTAGGAGAGGGATTATAATATTTCATCAATGTAAGCAGAATCAAAAACAATCCCGATAAACCATGAGATTGTGACAATAAACTATTATCACATTGGTAACATTGAATAATAATATACATGAGATAATATCAATGCATGAAACAAAAAATATAATGAAATAATAATATTCATGGAATAAAATGTCAAAAATAATTATATGCATCCCATTTCAAAATATAGATGCATAACAAGTCATGTATCTCAAAGAAGGCAAATTGAGAAAAAAAATTATGATAATGACCTGGGAACTTTTGAACCATAAACCCCATGAATGAAAGATATTCAAATGGAAATTTAAATACCAATTAAATTAATTATAATAATCGTATAATAAATTCATAGGAATTATATATACAACACAAATAAATGAGTGGTGAATAAGTCATAAGTCTCACAGAAATAAAAGTGAGATGAGAAAACCCTTACCATAAGTTTTTACATTTTTCTTACATGTTTAAAACTCATGTATAATAAATATAATGTTGATATAAATATAAAAAATGAACTATATTATTATATCTAATACAATTTATAATTTTTTATGAATTTATATTACCCGTTTATTAACAACTCCAAGTTAATGTAACATTTTAGGTAATATCCGCTATGTTTTTTGTTTATGTTTTGGGTTGTTATTATTTATTCTCTAACATAAATCATGATTTTATAGTTTCAATAATTTAAAATATGATATAAATATCATATATATTCATTATATATTTATTTATTATAATATTTAAAATATATAAATATGAAATGGAATACACTGTTCATGGAGATGGTAGGTCGTAGGTACGCATGATCATTGTTCCTATTTTATTATCATATTGAAATAAAGAAATTAAATGATATATATATAATATAATTAAATTATACTTATTATTTATTATATATCATATAATTTCCCTAAACCTATCCATAATACTTTCGATTTAATGTCTGAACGAATCGCATCGCTTTGAAGAGATAGTAGTCCACACATCAACAAACGAAGTTATCATATTTACACAAAATGGAAAGAATGATGGTATTTTTTATATAATAATTATAGAAGAATATATAAATAATTACTATAATATATATCATATAAAAATATATCTTCCATTATAATTCTCAACCATTATAAGTGGTAATTGAAAAATTAACAACATCATTTCGTGATGGGGTAGTTCGTCGTACACACAAACGGTAAGTTTGTTACCCATTAGATTAAGAGTGTGTAAGTGTAGTTCAAAACCATAGAATAAAAAAATATAATTATATTGATTATACTGATTATATAATATAAACATGGAATAATAAAAATTGAGGTGGTGTATAATAAATATAACACAAAAGTGTTTGTGGAAGGATGCTACCTCTTATTTAGGGTACTCATCTTGGTTTTCACCAATGTGATTCTTTGGATGGATTTCATCCCAAAACAAGGATTATAGAATGAATTGAGGGATTTGGGGAGGATATTTTCTTATATAGTTTTATTATATAAAGAATTTTATAGGTTTGAAGAAGTTGGAGAGGTGAATTCCTTTTTATAATGGTGGATCTGTGGCATTCTTGAAATTTTGTAATGGAATTCCATGCATATTTTTACCATTTCATGTGGAAAAATAATAAAACAAATTGTATAAAAGGGATAATAGGGTCTAAAAATTTATATAAAATTTATTTTTTACAATTTTATAGGTTATTTTTGAAGTTATGTTTAAGGTTTAGTCCCCTGTTAAGATAATTTTTCTCTTAATCATTATAATTAATTTTAACTAAATTCACTTATAATTTTGGTCAAAAACAAATACGACCTTATTATAAATTATAATTTATGAATATTAAAAATATGGAATCTATTTTTAAAACTTATATTCATATAATTGGTATAAATTAATTTAAAACTAATCTCCTAGGCATATTGCGACAACATTTTTTGTTAAGCGGAAAGGTTCAAAAGTTTGAATTGATTTTATATCCAATTTTAGTGTAATTTTTTTCAAATGGCCTAAACTGGATTAATTGAAGTATAATTAATCTAATTTTACTTTAAAATAAATTTAAAATATAATTTAACCATAAAAATAAATTAGACTAAAAAAGTAGTTTCCCATTAAAATTCAGTATTTTCACTATTCATTAAAAAATGAAACTTCTCAAAAAAATAAGAAAAATTTACGCAAACCTAATTTTGATATTTAACATTAATTTTTTTTTATTTTTTAATATTAAATTTATTAAAGTGTCAAAAATCATATTTAAAATGGGTTCTCCATTTAATGGTCGTAATATTTCTTTTTAGAAAAATACTCCTTTTTATTCAAAAATTTGATTATTCTTATATTATGCATATAAAAATATTGGATTAGTTAATTTTTTTTGAATATATAATATATTAATTTTATTATAAATATTAATCAAATGTTTTTTAAAACATTATTGAGATAAAATGGTGTTTGAAAAAAAAATTCTTAGAAAAGGAATTTCAATATTTTCCAATAGTTCTTACTTTCATTTATAACTAATTGATAACAAATGTATTAATTTTATATACATGTTAAAAAATTATTTTCATAATTAAATTAATCCTATTCATAATTCACACTATGATAGATAGGTGTTAACTATAATGATATTTTAATAAAAATATTAATAGTATATTGTAGATTGGTAAAACTCAGCCTTGTTTATAACTGAAGCAATCAAATGAAATCAACATTGTGTATAAAAAAATAAAAACATAGTGTTAACTATACCACACATTAATCTATGTTTTGCATGTACTTAAATCTTAACTTGGTGTTTCGTGAAACACAATCCAAGCATAGTGCTTTCATATAACACAAGATATATTTACCATTGCTTGAAATATAAAATATCAAAAATATAAAATTAATTTGAAAAATATATTTCACAAAATCTCATGGTTTTACAGTTACTCTAACATCATTGGAACATCACATAAAACATTCACAAGTCTCTACCTCTAACAGACATCCTACATTAGATCTCTTATTTAGTTTCATTCTCACTCCATTCACTAACCGTGGAACTTTACATAGAAACATATGTCCAATGACCATAACCAAAACCAACTGTCTGATGAGTCAGACAATTCTATTCGATCATCCTAAAAAAAACTATGTTACATTGAAATATTATATATGATGATCATTTTATTTTATATGACAATTTGGCTACATGAATTAGATTATGTTATTTAATCGACTATGAGTCAAAGTAATATGAGTAATTACATTATGATAGACCGTTCAATGATATTAATTTGGTGACAATCATCAGCAATATCCCTTTGGTATTGAAAATCTCCCTTTTTCAATAAAATTTAGAAAATATTTACTGTTAATACTTCATATATATTGAACTCTAAAGTTTATCAAGCATCTAACAGAAACAGTAATTAGTCAATCCTATGAATGATAGCTATTATCCAATGATTATCATCTATATTTCAATATATAAAATTTACATATAGAAATGATTTTCTAACCCTTTTGACTCTGATGGAATCATGAGGACTTTCAAAAAACGTGATGTTAGAGACATTAGGATTAGTAAAGTATTGTTGTATTTAATTATTTAACACTATGTCGAAGAGAACATCTAAAAATTATTAGATAATTATTCAGCACAAAACTCAGGATGATCATCTCAATATGGTAACATTTTTCTAGCAAACATGATCTAGTATACTCGATCTGATCATCTTCGACTAATTTATTTTGTCAAAAGTCCTACTAATGGAAGGTGTTTTATTTTTTTCAAAAAAAATAAGTCACATTTTAGAAATCCTTTTTTTAAACTGGCATAACGAACATATTCTAAATATCTTTTATCTTCTTTGATCCACCTCTATACATATTGGTCTCAGCAATCTCCCCCAATGGAATTTTTTGTCAACTAGGGAATCATAAATCCCTGATACATTGTAACTCATTCAATGGATTATTTATCCAAAAATTATAATCCTATATGAGTTAAATCAATTTAAGAAATAAGAATCATTGAACAATAACACCATGTTGTCCATAAACATTTACATAAAAAAAATTTCCATACACCCCTCAATAAAACATTATTAGAAAAAGTTCTACCTTCTTCTAGATATAAATTTCATCAAAAAAATAACTTCAACCTACAAGAATATATTTTTCTACATCCAATTAAAAAACTATTAAAATAGTTATCACAATTCTAAAATCACAACTTACCAATTTAAAGAACTCTCCCTAAATATATGTTCTTACCTTTTTAGGTTAAGCACATACCAATGGATATATTTATGTTGCAACTTTTCTACCCAATTTTAAAACTCTATCCATAGACAAGATGAGTGAGGTTATGGGTTCACATACGTTATCCTTGAAGTGGGTGACTTTTTACACCCAGGATTATATTCATCTTATGAGACAATTCCTCTAGAGATGGGTTTTTAGATATATTAACAACATGCTCCATTTTAGGATCAAATTTCATATTTTGTTCATTATTTTCCACCTTCTATTTTTTTAGTGATATTTGACATCAATGTTCTAGGAATTAGAATGTTGCACTTGATTATATATAAGAATTATAGAGCATTGATTATCAAGAACCAAGAGAAGGATTAAATTCACATCCATTAACAAATATTCAAATTGTGTCTTCATCCAAATCAACTCATCGTGACTTGATTGGTAGGTACATATTTATCTTATGTTACCCTTAGAGTCACTGGACTTTGTTTCTTTATATTCCACATAACACATATTTCTCCCAAGAATAAAGCTCCACCATTTGAATAGTTTCTATAATTGACCCATCCTACCCAATTTTCATATCTTTAATCAATAAGATCAATCTTTCATTTTCTGTCATATTTTAACTAAAAATTAGTTATTCCATTAATATATTTGACAATCTGTTTTCCAAAAATGAGATTAGATTCTATTGGGGAACTTTGCTACCTAACACAAATTTTAATAGTTAAAATGATATATAGTATTGAATCTATTAGATATAATAAACTTCCAACTAGATTTCTAAACACTTTAGGATAAACCTCTATTTCCTCCTTATATTTAGACAACTTTGATCCCAATAAAATAGTTGTGGATAGTAGCATTGAATATTCAATGAAATACCTCTTCAAAGGATATTATAATAATTTTCTTGATTTTGGAAAGTGGATTTATTCTTTTGAGATATTTATAAGAAGATAAAATAGATCATTTCTCAGATCACGGACAATTCAAACTATTTTTTCATCTCTATAACAAACTATTCACATGTTTCTTCATCATTCTATGTAAATATAATATCATAAATATCAATAATTAAAATGATGTAAACCTCTTGATGTTATTTTATATATATGATACTATCGAATGTTAATTTAATGATCTTCAACACTATTAGGACATTAACCAATTTAGAATACAAATCTATCAGAGTTTTCTTAAACCCATAAAAATATTTCTCTAATTTTCACTCAGATCTTTCATTATTTCCATGAATGAAGTTACTAGGTGTTTTTAATATAAACATTTTATTTGAGCTCTCCATTATAAGAATATGATTTTAAATCAATTTCAAATATATTATATTTATATATATTTGAGATAACAAGAATGATTTTTATAGTTTCTTATCTTTAAAATGGAGAATAAGTCTAATCAAAGCTAATGCCATCAATCATAGAGTAACTTTTACAAAATATTAGTGTCATATTTTGGATCAATTCACATTTCCCATTTACCTTGTTTCAAAACGCCCATTTTGTACAAATCATATTCTTACTATTTGGGTTTTGTACAAATTAACATGTATCATTATTCTAAATATAATCCAGCTCTTCATTCATAGAATCAATACACTCTTGATGCACCAAATGTTTATTAACATCTTTTATCTCCACCTGAAAATATAAGTAAGTATGTGAAATTAACCTTCATGTTATTATGGTCTGAACCTATTGTCATTGGTCTCTAATGATGTTTTAGAAATCCACTTTCCTCCTCATCCTACGATGAGTTGAAAGAACTTGTTCCTCCTCACTTAAGATAGATGAGTTAGACTCTTCATCATGAATAGCTTTAATATTATTATTATCATTATGAACATTCTAATTTTTCTCAACTACAGCCACATCATCTTCTATTTATAATATATTTTCAATCATTTGTTAAAATTTTAATCAAAATATTCTTGAACTTTCCCATATACAAAGAACAATATTTCCTATTTATTTATTGTATCACCTATATCCTCTAATATTAGAAAGTTATACAATAAAGATTCCATCACCACCTCTGCAATTAAACATTCAATGATTCTCACAAATGAATTTTATAATTCATGAAATTTTGAACACCCTCAAGTATTTAAAACCTATTGATTATTTTTAATAAATTTCATTAGGAGTCATATCAAATTTTAGTCTATAGAAACCTTGATTATGAATATGTATTGTTGCATTGAGATATTGCCTCAAAAAATAAAGATAATTATCATGTTCAATCAAAATTATTTTCACTATCCTAACAAAATTTAATTTCTTATAATAGAAACATTGTTTTTAGTGTATAATGCAATAAACTAATGAAAAATTCCATGAATTTCAATATAGCCTTTAAAATTCACATTTTTTAATCACCACCATTATCAGTTTGAATATTTTCATATAATATCCACATTTACATTCTATACTTCCGATAAAACTCTTATACATTTTGATATACTTTGATTTATATTTCAAAAAAATAATACATGTAATTAGAGTAACGCCATCAATCGATGAAATAAATTAATAATATGATTTTTTTTATTTCTTTCTCACATTTGTGAAAATATTATAGTGTGTTGGCTCTATGGGGAGAGTTTAATGTTTCTCAACTTTATTTTGTGTTGAGTTTTTAATTTTCCCATTCTGGAATATGAAACAAAAACAATATATTCTTATTTTCATTTCAGTAATATAAAGAATAATATCTCTCTTAGTTATATTTCTCATATTCCTATGAAACATATGCCCCATACTTTTATTCCATAGATGATTTTATTCCATCATGCTTATGAAGTATAAAATACAAGTAGCACAAACATGAAACAATTTTACATTGATTTTCTTCCCTATTATAGTAACTTTCCCACCCTTAATTAATTTAAAAATGAACCCATATCCTCTAAAAGCAACCTCATTACATTCATTACAATTTAATGAAACAATCAAAAAATTATGTTATATAACATCATCAAGAAAGGATTTTTTGGATTTTAATATATATTTCCTAGAAATACTAGATATAATATCTTTTATTCTGAGTGAATCATTATTTCCAAAATTAATTGTTCCTTTGTAATACATCTATATTTTATGATATATTTATCTTCAAATAAAATTTCTTCAATAGATTGCGATACAAGCTACCCCGACTCTCATTGAACTATAACATATTATACCATTATAACATAGATATTAAATTCAAAGTATTAATATGAATAAAAATATTTTTAAAATAATGATAAAAGTTTTTGATAAAAAAATATATTTTAATTAAGTCCTTATATTCATAAAAAGATATATTTCCCTAAAAAATTGTCTTTATTGATTTTTAAGAGAAAATAATAAAATTAATTTTTCTTCCAAATTTAAGAAATTAATTTCTAAAATTTCACTTGATTTTTTAATTTAGCACGTCAAAATTATCTTGAAGTAAATTTTTTAGAATTTTCTGAAAAGATTAATATTTTGATGAATAGTGAAAAATACTAGTTTCTTGTGGAAACTATTTTTCATTTAATGAATTTGCAGAGATTTCATTTTTTAAAATTGCTTTAAAATTAAAATCAATTCCTTTATATTATTAGTAATCCAATTATGGTTATCAAAAACAAAGTTTTGGGTATTTTTCTATAAAACATTGATTACATAATAAAAATGATCTTTCATGGAAACTATTTTTCATTGCATTTTGAATGTTTATTTTAAATGAAATTTCTAAAAAAATTACAGATTCAATATGATAAAATTGATTCCATTTTTTAAATTTCCATTAATATTTTATGCAACTAATTTCATTTTTTCATAATGAATATTAAAAAAAGTACAAATTTATTACCATAGTTATGGGTAAAATGGGTTACCATGGGTTAAAAATAGAGATAAGGGAAAATTTTCCAATTAAACCAGTCTAATTGCAATTTTTATCCATATTTCTCTCTCATTCTATCCCAAATTGAAATATTTAACCAATTTTAATCATTTTTCATTATAATACCTTTATTATAATCAAATATTTAAATAAATTTCAATTCGGTGCCCTCCCCCACTTAAAAAAGAACCCCCCTTCTCTTTCTCACACCATGTTATGTCTTATTCATATAGGAAACTATCTCCAAATATCTTCTCGACTTCCCTTTTCTAGCTACACAACCCCAGAAATCTTAGAGTCGATGTTTGCTATCAATTACATTGGCATAATTATAAGGAATCAAATCGCAAAGGACTGATAAGTTTAGTAGTCTTCATAAACAAGATACATACATGAGAAAATAATACACCACTTATAACAAATTATTTTTCTAAATAACATTGAGGATAAAATTTTTCCATCTAGCGTATCCTTTAATATCTTTCTTATTACATATAAGGCCCCAGCCTTAAACATTACTTAATCTTAAGTTATTACAAGATTACACCTTGAGGATCTTTTCAGGTTTAGAGTTTTAGAGAATTAGATCATAAAACATACATTACATTCCACATTTAAACAAAGTGGTTAAATAAAAGATAGTATTCATTTTTCCCATCAATGGAAAAATATTTAAAATAAAACTTGGATTCTTTCTTGACACTTCCTTGACACTATCATCATATCATGTACCTTTCCCTTGACCTGTGAAAAACATTTCAAAAATTTGGGATGAGCATAAAAAGCTCAGTAAGGGATATAAAAATATGGAAAGGAAACATGGGTACATATATACATAAGAATGAAATCATACATTACCCATAAAACATAAGAACATAAACATACCTCATCAAATCATGAATAAATCATAGAAATCATAAGACATAAAGGTAACTTGAGGCATTCATAACATTCTTACCTAGGGAGTAACCCTCTTGGTTATGTTTGGAATACCCATCAGAGTATATTCCCTAAATCTATTCGGATAAACCTTAACGTTCCACTCCTTCGCATTACCCAATGCATTGGAGAGCTATATCGGGCTCACCCGCCCTTAGTTTATCACGAAACCACCCGTCTTCATAATAATGCCCAAGAACCATAACATAATCGTATCACATAAAACATACAGAAAGGAAACATAACATTTCCACATTTCAATCACAAGATATCAATAAAACACATTGATATAATAAAATACTTATGAAAACCATTTACAATACCAAAATAAAAGAAAAGTAAAACAGGGTACTTATTTTTCTTTTAAAAAACGGTATGGCTTGTCGAGGAAGCCGAAACTCAAATAATGGCCACGACGGCAGAGAAGTCATTATCGCTGCATATGTACGACAAAAACATTCCCTTTTTTCGTTTAGTAAACACTTCATATAAAAAATATTCCTTTTGAATAAACGTAAAAGTCATAGGGGTTTATACACCATATAAAAGAAGGTTGTGTATAAAACAAAATATGCCTCAATGAAAGGAGATTGAGACGAAGTCCCATACCTCGTATCTGACATGACTCGATCGTTCTTTAACCTCCTGAATAATAAACTTGAGTTAATTTCTACTTTCTTAAGAACCTTTTTCATGTTCATTATTCCTTTAATATCACTTATTACCATGTCATGAACACTATGTAATTATTTAAGTTATTAACCGTCGTTTTAACGATCATTGGTACCTGAGTCAAAAATAAACTCTTTATAATTACAATTTGTTCATGTATCCATTAAATCCAGAGTTATACTCATGATTTAGATATCATATATATCCTATATATCCAGTATATACATGCATTTATAATATTACATAACGTTTAGAGGTAAGAAATGAAATGCACCGTTCATGGAGACGGTAAGCCGTACGTACACATGAACGCTAATTTCATTTCTATTACGTATTTTATGAAATGGAATCATAATTATGTAATAGTATATTATTATTCCAGTATAATATCATATATAAAATCATTAATTACATCCTTTATACATCCCACATATGGCATTAACGAATCAAATCACTTTGAGGGGGCGGTAGTCCGCACTTCCTAAAATGAAGATATTGCGTTTACCCATAATGGAAATCATAAAGGTATGTCATAAATGAAAAATACAGAAGCTTAAGTAAAACATAAACATATTATATATCATATATAAATATAGTGACATCTTAATGGACACCTTTGAAGGTGTTATATGAGTGTTGAACAATCATCGTTTCGTGAGGCAGAAATTCGCCATCAACTAAAACAGTATGTTCTTTAGCCATTAGATGTAGGTGTGTGAAAGTGTAGCTCGAATATTTCTTATAAAAACATCCTAGTATATTTAAGATACTGTATTTGTTACAAAAGAAATTAATAAAAAGAGTTTAGGGGGTTGGAGAAGCAAAATAAAACAAAAGGACTCAAGTGAAGACATTACCTTAAAATCGGGTAACTCCCTTTGGTTTGAGATGAAAGGCTTCCTTGGGAAGACTTCTTCCCAATGTGAGGCTTCTAAGAGTTATAGAGGGATGTGGAGAGACAAAATGGGCATAGTTTAGCCGAACCAAAGGCTTTGGATGTGTGGGTAAGAAGGTAGAGGTGGGGGCCTTTTATAAGAGGAGAGGAGGGGCACTATTGGAATGTAAAGCAATGTTACTTTAGTTTAAAATGATTTTCGGATTTAAAAGGTCCCACATTGATATAATTATAGGATAAGGTGATAATGGTTCTAAATATACCCAACCAATAGGTTTTTGAAAAGTGTAGGTCTTATATTTTACATTATCTTTTCATTTTATTTAAATCGTTAAATAATGAGGTAATCGATGCATCATCATGATGTCATAAATAATTTAATTTATATAATGTCTAAAAGTTATAAAAAAAATACTATGATGTAGGAAATCTTTTTATATTTCTAATGACTATTTATAGTCAAAAAGATGACTTGAATAACCCCATGTAAAAATTATTTTAGTAAAATAACTTATGTTTGTGACATTTTTACTTTAACATTAAATAAAAAGATATTAATGTCATTTTCCTTCCAAAGTGGCTCCATGGGGTCCCCAAGATGACCCATGGATTTCTTGGTCAGAAATGACAAATGAAATAAGGGTAGGACATGTGTCAAGCATATCTCATATTATTAAAACATTATTTTTACCTTAAACTACACTAATTACCTCTAATCGTGATTAAGAACTTAAAAGTTACTATTCACCAAAAAATTATTTTAATCTCATTGGACCACATTTTACTTTTAAATGACAACCATATATGTCAGATTTTTTAAAATCAAATCACAGAAGTGGCAAAGTTTCATTTAAACGAAAAAACAGTTTCTTTAACCACTACTTAGTGGTTTCACTATTCATCAAAAATTGATGTTTTTCAGAAAAATACCAAAACTTCACCCTAAGATATATTTGATATTCTGAATTCAAAAATGATGTCTATTTTCCAAAATTCAAATCATATAAGTTACATTAATTAATTTAATAATTAATTCTCACTGTCATGAAAAATAGCGTGTTTTTATGAAAGAATAAGTATCAAAAGATTAACACTAGTTTAAGTCCAATTTCAAAGTGAAATTGATTCCAATGACCACCATTGGGTTAAATGGTAAAAATATATTCTAATTTAACTTTAAAACCAATTAAAAATATAATCTAATCATATAAATAAATTAGATCAAAAAGTGATTTTGAATTAAAATTCAACATTTTTCACTATTCATTAAAAAATGAACTTTATCGGAAAAATACCAAAAATTCACAGAAAGTAAATTTTGATGTCCAAATAATAAAGAATAAGTTTATTTTGAAAAACATAGCTTATAAAATAGTCAAAATATAGATTTAAAAATGGGTTTCCATTAAAAGGCAGTAAAACAATCTTTTTAAAAATATTAGTGTATTCCATGCTTAAGATTGGATTTATTTTCATTTTAACCCTCTAAAACACTATCTATTTAATTAATAGATATAGATAAAAATATATATTATTCATTACTTAATTGGGATGTTACATCCTTCCCCCTTTCGAAAATTGCATCCCCACAATTTATTTACTTATCGAATAAGTGGGGGTATTTATCCCTCATTGCATTTTCAGATTCCCAGGTTGCCTTTTCACTCATGTGGTTTTTCCACAAAACCTTTAATTGATGAATCACCTTATTTCTTAACCCTTTCACCCTATGGTCAAGAATTTGGACTGGTTTTTCCTCATAAGATATGTTCTCTTCCAACTGAACTACCTCTGGACTCAAAACATTAGATGGATCTGGCATATACTTTCTCAACATCGAAACATGAAAAACATTGTGTACCTGAGATAAAATCTGAGGTAAAGCCACTCGGTATGCAACTTATCCAACTCTCTCTATAATTTCATATGGTCCAATGATCCTTGTACTTAGCTTTCCTTTCTTACCAAATCGCATCACACTTTTCCATGGTGAGACTTTGAGAAAAACATGATCACCTACCTCAAAAGATAGATCCTTCCTCTGGTTATCCGCATAACTCTTCTGCCTTCTCTGAGCTGTTCTCAAGTGTTTCTGTATTAGCTGAACTTTTTCTGCCATCTCTTCTACCAATTCTGGTCCCATCAGCTTCCTTTCACCCACTTCATCGCAAAAATCTAGAGTTCGACACCGCTTCCCATATAACGACTCAAATGGTGCCATCTGTATACTGGAATGAAAACTGTTATTATAAGGAAACTCAACCAAAGAAAGATGTTGGTCCCAACTTACCTGATAATCCATCGAACAAGCACATAACATATCTTCCAAAGTTTGAATTGTTCGTTCTGACTACCCATCTGATTGTGGATGAAAAGCTGTACTAAAATTTAATTCCGTACCCAACGACTTCTGAAAGCCTTTCCAAAAGTTAGAAGTAAACCTGAGATCACGATCAGATACAATAGAGAGAGGAACTCCATGAAACCTGACTATCTCATTAAGGTACAAAATGGAAAGTTGATCTAGGGAAAAAGTATCTCATATAGCAAGGAAATGAGCAGATTTAGTCAAGCGATCATCAATAACCCATATTGCATTATTACCTCAAGGTGTCTTCGGAAATCCCACAACGAAGTCCATGGATATATTTTCCCATTTCCATTCTGGTACTGGTAAAGGCTGAAGCATCCCATTCGGTAACTGTCACTCTGCTTTAACCTGTTTACAAGTCAAACACTTCCCAGTAAAATCAGCAATATCTCTTTTCATTCCATCCCACCAGTAATACTCCTGCAGATCTCTGAACATCTTAGTACTGCCAGGATGAACTGAAAATGGAGAACTATGAGCTTCACATAACAACTCTCTCTTCAACTGGGAATAACAAGGCACACACAATCTCTTCCCAAATCTCAAAACCCAATCATTATCAATATTGAATTCAGGCAACTTACCCTTCTGAACAAGCTCTACCTTTTTCTGCAACTCAGTATCTTGCTTCTGTGATTGCTTGATTCTGTCTGATAGAGAAGATTTCACTGATACCTGAAACAAAACAGAAGGAAATCCTGCACTGAAAACTTATATGCCAAAGTTCATCAAATCCTTACCCAAAGGATCACGTTCCAAATGCAACATTGTTAATGAAGCATTACTTTTTTGACTCAAAGAATCAGCCACTTTATTTGCTCTTCCCGGATGGTAATGAATTGTACAATCATAATCCTTGATTAATTCCAGCCATCTCCTCTATCTCAAGTTCAATTATTTATGAGTGAATATATAATTTAAACTTTTGTGATCGGTATATATTTCACACTTTACTCCATACAAATGATGCCTCCAAATTTTTAAAGCGAAAACAACAGAAGCTAATTCCAAATCTTGTGTAGGGTAATTTACCTCATGAGTTTTCAACTGTTGTGAAGCATAAGCAATTACCTGATCATTCTGCATTAAGACGCAACCAAGCCCTTTCGATCAAGCATCACTGTAGATAACAAACTCACCATTCCTGGAAGGTAGTACCAAAACTGGAGCATTCACCAATCTTCTTTTCAATTCCTGAAAACAATCATCACATTATTTTGTCCAAATAAACTTAACACCCTTCCGAGTTATCTTAGTCATTGGACTAGATAACCTTGAAAAATTTCTAACAAACCTTCGTTAATAGCCTGCCAAACCAAGGAAACTACGAATCTCTGTTACATTTGTGGGTCTTGGCCATTCTTCAACAACCTTTATTTTTTACGGATCAACAGTTATCCCATCTTTAGAAACAATATGACCAAGGAAATAAATTTTTTGCTACCAAAACTCAAACTTGATGAATTTCCCATACAATTTCTTTTCTTTTAAGGTTTGAAAAATAACCCTTAAATGTCTTTCATGCTCCTCTTTACTTTTAGAAAACACCAAAATATCATCAATGAAAACCACCACAAACTTATCCAAGAACTCAAGGAAAATTCTATTCATTAATTCCATGAATACAGCAGGTGCATTGGTTAGCCCAAAAGGCATTACTACAAATTCATAATGGCCATATCTTGTACGAAACGTAGTCTTCATAACATCTGCTTCCTTTACCTTCAGCTGATGGTACCCCGATCTCATGTCAATCTTTGAAAAATACCGAGCTCCCTGGAGCTGATCAAACAAATCATCGATATGAGGCAAAGGATATTTGTTCTTAACAGTTATGTTATTCAAGGCTCTATAATCAATGCAAAGTCTCATAGAACCATCTTTCTTTTTAACAAATAAAATAGTAGCACCCCATGGTGATGTGCTAGGTCGAATGAAACCTTTCTCTAATAAATCTTGCAATTGCTCCTTCAACTCTAAAAGTTCAATTTGAGCCATTCGATAAGGGGGTTTTGAAATTGGATTTGCATCAGGAATTAAGTCAACAATAAACTCAACTTCCTGATCTGGTATTATTCCAGGAAACTCGTCAGGAAAAACATAAGGATACTCATTTACCACTGGCACATCATTAATCTAAACTGTTCCATTGTTTTCAATGATGTGTGCAAGGTAACATTAATTTCCATCTTTTACAAGTTTCTCGGCCTCTTGATAAGTTATCAACAGTAAGGGTTCATTCTTGTACACAAACTGAAAGTCTTTCTGAAAAGAAACTTCTTTAGCTCTACAGTCAATTGTGGCATAGTAAATAGAGAGCCAATACATACCCAGGATAACATCAAACTCGACTAGAGGTAAAACAATAAGGATCGCAAGTAGGTTCTTTCCACAGATAAGGATAGGAATATTATTATAAATTATTTTTTCCTCAACATTTCCCCCAGGTGTTTTTACCAAAAGTTCTGGAGTCATTTCTTGAGATGGTATTCCCATTTTACTAGAAAAGTTTTCTGAGATGAAAGAATGTGTAGACCCCAAATCAAAAAACACACTGGCATAATCTGAAAAAAAAAAAACAAAGTACCCGATACAACTTCATTTTATGGCCCAAAATCTGTTGAAGTAGTTGCAAAGGATTTCACCACCCCTTTCTGCTTGTAGTATAACTGCTTCCCATCACTCGAGCTCTTTTTCGGACACTCATTTGCATAATGACCCATCTCATTGCACTTAAAACATTTCACTAACTGTAAATCAAATTTGGTCTTACCATCACCTCGATCTTTTTCAGTGCAATCACGAGCCTTATGTCCCATCTTACCACATCGGTAGCACTTTCCAGAATTCAGAAGACATTCCCCAGCATGCCTTTTACCACATTTATCACAAACTGGAAACTTAGTTTTCTTACCATCAGACTTTTTTGATGAATTCTTTCCTTTCTCCTACCACCTCGGTCTCTTCTTCTATTGGTTGTTATAGAACACTTGATCATAAGAAAACTCCATTTCCACCTTCTCATCACATCGAAAAATCTTTTCATAACTTTTGATCTCACGAGAAGCTAAAGCCCTTCGATATTTTGGATTTAATCCTGAGTAAAAACGATTGATTTTACTATCATGGTCTCGGATAAAATTTGGAGCATACCTTGCCAATCGATTAAAACTTTCTTCATAGGAAGCCACTGAGTCTTCCTCTAGCCTCAATTCCAAGAATTTATTTTCCATGATAAGTCGAACAACCTTAGAAAAATACTTCTCAAGAAACATACCTTTAATGTCATCCCAGTCGAGAGAATCAATCTCATCAGCGTCCCTGATATTTTTAAACATCGACCACCACTGATCTGCTTCACCGTCCAAATGGTAAATAGCAAGACTAACCTTTTGATTATCTGAACACCCCATGACATCGAAAATCTTCTCCAGGGATTTAATCCACCCTTCAGGTAGCACATGGTCATATGATCCTATGAATGATGGGGGATGTTGCCTCATGAAATGTTCCACCACTGACATGTTCCTCTGTGGTTGATCTGGCTGATATCGTGCATGGATACCACCACCATTTATCGTTTGAGTCAACTGCACCATTACTGCAACAAACTGTTCAGTTCCAATTCTGACCATCTCAGGATGCTGATTTGGAATGTTATTTCCTTCTGTATGCCTTCCTAGCACTGCTTCCCTGTTTCCTCTACGGAAAACCATTCTGAACCAACATGTCTTAGATGAAGCTACATGGTAATCTTCAAATGCTATATCATTTCAATTTAACCATAAATTTTTTTGGATAATCATTTAATAGAATTCTAACTCCTAAAGTTATCTAAACCGACTTCAAATACCAAATATAAGACCCCAGACTTAAACATTACTTAATCTTGAGTTATTACAAGATTACACCTTGAGGATATTTTAAGGTTTAGAGTTTTAGAGAATTAGATCATAAAACATGCATTACATTCCACATTTAAACAAAGTGGTTACATAAAAGATAGTATTAATTTTTCCCATCAATGGAAATATATTTAAAATAAAACATGGATTCTTTCTTGACACTTCCTTGACACTATCATCATATCATGTACATTTTCCTTGACCTATGAAAAACATTTCAAAAAACTTGGGATGAGCATAAAAAGCTCAGTAAGGGATATAAAAATATGGAAAGGAAACATGGGTACATATATACATAAGAATGAAATCATACTTTACCCATAAAACATAATCACTTTAACATACCTCATCAAATCATGAATAAGTCATAGAAATCATAAGACATAAAGGTAACTTGAGGCATTCCTAACATTCTTACGTAGGGAGTAACCCTCTTGGTTACGTTTGGAATACCCATCGCAATATATTCCCTAAATCTCTTTGGATAAACCTTAAAGTTTCACTCCTTCGCTTTACCCAATGCATTGGAGAGCTATATCGGGCTCACGCACCCTTAGTTTATCACGGAACCACCCGTCTTCATAATAATTCCCAAGAACCATAACATAATCGTATCACATAAAACATACATAAAGGAAACATAACATTTCCACAATTCAATCACAAGATATCAATAAAACACATTGATATAATAAAAACATTATGAAAACCATTTTCAATACCAAAATAAAATAAAATTAAAACAGGGTATTTATTTTTCTTTTAAAAAAATGGTATGGCTTGTAGAGGAAGCCGAAACTCTAATAATGGTCACGGCGGCGGAGAAGTCGTTGTTGCCGCATACGTACGACAAAAACATTCCCTTTTTTCATTTAGTAAACACTTTGTATAAACAAGATTCCTTTTGAATAAACGTAAAATTCAAAGGGGTTTATACACCGTATAAAAGAAGGTTGTGTATAAAACAAAATATGCCTCAATGAAAGAAGATTGAGATGAAGTCCCATACCTCGGGTCCGACTAGACTCGATCATTCATTAACCTCCTGAATAATAAACTTGAGTTAATTTATACTTTCTTAAGAACTTTTTTCAAGTTCATTATTCCTTTTATATCACTTATTACCATGTCATGAACACTATGTAATTATTTAAGTTATTAATGGTAGTTTTAACAATCATTGGTACTTGAGTCAAAAATAAACTCTTTATAATTACAAGTTATTCATGTATCCATTATATCCAGAGTTATACTCATGATTTAGATATCATATATATCATATATATCCAGTATATACATGCATTTATAATATTAAATAACGTTTAGAGGTAAGAAATGAAATGCACCGTTCATGGAGACGGTAAGCCGTACGTACGCATGAACACTAATTTTATTTCTATTTCATATTTTATGAAATGGAATCATAATGATATAATGGTATATTATAATTACAGTATAATATAATATAAAAAATCATTAATTACATCCTTTATATGTCCCACATATGTCATTAATGAATCAAATCACTTTGAGGGGGCGGTAGTCCGCACTTCCTAAAATGAAGATATCGCGTTTACCCATAATGGAAATCATAAAGGTATGCCATAAATGAAAAATACAGAATCTTAAGTAAAACATAAACATATTATATATCATATATAAATATAGTGACATCTTAATGGCCACCTTTGAAGGTGTTATATGAGTGTTGAACAATCATCGTTTCGTGAGGCAGAAATTTGCCATCCACGGAAACAGTATGTTCTTTAGCCATTAGATGTAGGTGTGTGAAATTTTAGCTCGAATATTTCATATAAAAACATCCTAGTATATTTAATATACTGTAGTTGTTACAAAAGAAATGAATAAAAAGAGTTTAGGGGTTGGAGAAGCAAAATAAAACAAAAGGACTCAAGTGAAGACATTACCATAAAATCGGGTAACTCCCTTTGGTTTGAGCTGAAAGGCTTCCTTGGGAAGACTTCTGCCCAAAGTGAGGCTTCTAAGAGTTATAGAAGGATGTGGAGAGACAAAATGGGCATAGGTTAGCCGAGCAAAAGGCTTTGGAAGTGTGGGTAAGGAGGTAGAGGTGGGGGCCTTTTATAAGAGGAGAGGAGGGGCACTCTTGGAATGTAAAGAAATGTTACTTTATTTTAAAATGGTTTTCAGATTTAAAAGGTCCCACATTGATATAATTAGAGGATAAGGTGATAAGGGTTCTAAATATACCCAACCAATAGGTTTTTGGCAAGTGTAAGTCTTATATTTTACATTATCTTTTCATTTTATTTAAATCATTAAATAATGAGGCAATCGATGCATCATCATGATGTCATAAATAATTTAATTTATCTAATGTCTAAAAATTATAAAAAAATACTATGATGTATGAAATCTTTTTATCTTTCCAATGAATATTTATAGTCAAAAATATGACTTGTATAACCCCATGTAAAAATTATTTTAGTAAAATTACTTATGTTTGTGACATTTTTACTTTAACATTAAATAAAAAGATATTAATGTCATTTTCCTTCCAAAGTGGCTCCATGGGGTCCCCAAGTTGACCCATGGATTTTCTTGGTAGGCCATGACAAATCCAATAAGGGTAGTACATGTGTCAAGCTCATCTCATATTATTAAAACATTATTTTTACCTTAAACTACACTAATTACCTCTAATCGCGATTAAGAACTTAAAAGTTACTATTCACCAAAAAATTATTTTAATCTCATTGGACAACATTTTACTTCTTAATGAAAACCATGTATGTCAGATTTTGGAAAATCAAATCACATAAGTGGCAATGTTTCATTTAAATGAAAAATCGGTTTCTTTAACTACCACGTAGTGGTTTCACTATTCATCAAAAATTGAAGTTTTTCAGAAAAACACCAAAACTTTACCCTAAGCTGTATTTGATATTCTGAATTAAAAAATGATGCCTATTTTCAAAAATTCAAATCATATATGTTACATTAATTAATTTAATAATTAATTGCCGTTGTCATGAAAAATAGCGTGTTTTTATGAAACAATAAGTATCAAAAGATTGACACTAGTTTAAGTCCAATTTCAAAGTGAAATTGATTCAATGACCACCATTGGATTAAATGGTAAAAATATATTCTAATTTAACTTTAAAACCAATTAAAAAGATAATATATTCATATAAATAAATTATATTAAAAAGTGGTTTTGAATTAAAATACAACATTTATCACTATTCATTAAAAAATGAACTTTATCGAAAAAATACCAAAAATTCACACAAAGTAAATTTTGATGTCCCAATCATAAAGAATAAGTTTATTTTGAAAAAATAGATTATAAAATTGTCAAAAGATATATTTAAAAATGGTTTTCCATTAAAAGGTCGTAAAACAATCTTTTTAAGAATATTAGTGTATTCCATGCTTAAGATTGGATTTATTTTCATTTTAAGCCTCTAAAACACTATCTAATTCATTAATAGACATAGATAAAAATATCTATTATTCATCACTTACTTGGGATGTTACATCCTTCCCCCCTTTAGAAAATTGTGTCCCCGCAATTTATTTACTTATCGAATAAGTGGGGGTATTTATCCCTCATTGCATTTTCAGGTTCCCATGTTGCCTTTTCACTCATGTGGTTTTTCCACAAAACCTTTACATGATGAATCACCTTATTTCGTAACACTTTCACCCTGTGGTGAAGAATTTGGACTGGTTTTTCCTCATAAGATATGTTCTCTTCCTACTGAACTACCTCTGGACTCAATACATGAGATGGATCTGGCATATACTTTCTCAACATCAAAACATGAAAAACATTGTGTACCTGAGATAAACTCAGAGGTAATGCCACTCGGTATGCAACTAATCCAACTGTCTCTAGAATTTCAATGGTCCAATGAACCTTGGACTTAGCTTTGCTTTCTTACCAAATCGCATCACACTTTTCCATGGTGAGACTTTGAGAAAAACATGATCACCTACCTCAAAAGATAGATCCTTCCTCCAGTTATCCGCATAGCTCTTCTGCCTGCTCTGAGCTGTTCTCAAGTGTTTCTGTATTAGCTAAACTTTTTCTGCCATCTCTTCTACCAATTCTGGTCCCATCAGCTTCCTTTCACCCACTTCATCCCAAAAATCTGGAGTTCGACACTGCTTCCCATATAACGCCTCAAATGGTGCCATCTGTATACTGGAATGAAAACTGTTATTATAAGAAAACTAAACCAAAGAAAGATGTTGGTCCCAACTTCCCTGATAATCCATCGAACAAGCACATAGCATATCTTCCAAAGTCAGAATTGTTCCTTCTGACTGCCCATCTGATTGAGGATGAAAAGTTGTACTAAAATTTAATTCAGTACCCAACGACTTCTGAAGGCCTTTCCAAAAGTTAGAAGTAAACCTGATATCATGATCAGATACAATGGAGAGAGGAACTCCATGCAAACTCACTATCTCTTTAAGGTACAAACTGGAAAGTTGATCTAGGTAAAAAGTATCTCGTATAGCAAAGAAATGAGTAGATTTAGTCAAGTGATCAAAAATAACCCAGATCACATTATTACCTTGAGGTGTCTTCAGCAATCCCACAACGAAGTCCATGGATATATTTTCCAATTTCCATTCTGGTACTGGTAAAGGCTGAAGCATCCCTTTCGGTAACTGCCACTCTGCTTTAACCTGTTTACAAGTCAAACACTTCACAGTAATATCAGCAATATCTCTTTTCATTCCATCCCACCAGTAATACTCTCGCAGATCTCTGTAAATCTTAGTACTTCCAGGATGAAATGAAAGCGGAGAACTATGAGCTTCACATAACAACTCTCTCCTCAACTGTGAATCACAAGGCACACACCATCTATTCCCAAATCTCAAAACACAATCATTATCAATATTGAATTCAGGCAACTTACCCTTCTGAACAAGCTCTACCTTTTTCTACAACTCACTGTCTTGCTTCTGTGCTTGCTTGATTCTGTCTGATAGAGAAGATTTCACTTATACCTGAAACAAAATAGACGGAAATCCTGCACCAAAAACTTCTATGCCAAAGTTCATGAAATCCTTAACTAAAGTGTCACGTTCCAAATGCAACATTGTTAATGAAGCATTACTTTTTCGACTCAAAGAGTCAGCCACTTTATTTGCTTTTCCCAGATGGTAATGAATTGTACAATCATAATCCTTGATTAATTCTAGCCATCTCCTCTGTCTCATGTTCAATTATTTTTGTGTGAGTATATACTTTAAACTTTTGTGATCGGTATATGTTTCACACTTTACTCAATAAAAATGATGCCTCCAAATTTTTAAATCGAAAAAAACAGCAGCTAATTCCAAATCATGTGTAGGGTAATTTAACTCATGAGTTTTCAACTGTTGTGAAGCATAAGCAATTACCTGATCATTCTACATTAAGACGCAACCAAGTCCTTTCGATGAAGTATCACTGTAGATAAAAAACTCACCATTCCGGGAAGGTAGTGCCAAAACCGGAGCATTCACCAATCTTCTTTTCAATTCCTGAAAACAATCATCACATTCTTTTGTCCAAATAAACTTAACACCCTTCCGAGTTAGCTTAGTCATTGGACTAGATAACCATGAAAAATTTCTAACAAACCTTCGGTAATAGCCTTCCAAACCATGGAAACTACGAATCTCTGTTACATTTGTGGGTCTTGGCCATTCTTCAACAACCATTGTTTTTGCCGGATCAACAGTTATCCCATCTTTAGAAACAATATGACCAAGGAAAGAAATTTTTTGCAACCAAAACTCACTCTTGATGAATTTCCCATATAATTTATTTTCTTTTAAGGTTTGAAAAATAACCCTTAAATGTCTTTCATGCTCCTCTTTACTTTTAGAAAACACCAAAATGTCATCAATGAAAACCACCACAAACTTATCCAATAACTCAAGGAAAATTCTCTTCATTAAGTCCATGAATATAGTAGGTGCATTGTTTAGCCCAAAAGGCATTACTAAAAATTCATAATGGACATATCTTGTACGAAACACAGTTTTCGGAACATCTGTTTCCTTTGCCTTCAGCTGATGGTACCCCGATCTCAGGCCAATCTTTGAAAAATACTGATCTCCCTGGAGCTGATAAAAAAAATCATCGATATGAGGCAAATGATATTTGTTCTTAACAGTTATGTTATTCAAGGCTCTATAATCAATGCAAAGTCTCATAGAACCATCTTTCTTTTTAACAAATAAAATAGGAGCACCCCATGGTGATGTGCTAGGTCGAATGAAACCTTTCTCTAATAAATCTTTCAATTGCTCCTTCAACTCTAAAACTTCAATTTGAGCCATTCGATAAGGGGGTTTTGAAATTGGCTTAGTATGAGGAATTAAGTCAACAGTAAACTCAACTTCCCGATCTAGTATTATTCCAGGAAACTCATCAGGAAAAATATCAGGATACTCATTTACCACTGGCACATCATTAATCTGAACAGTTCCATTGTTTTCTACGATGTGTGCAAGGTAACATTCATTTCCATCTTTTACAAGTTTCTCGGAATCTTGATAAGTTATCAACAGTAAGGGTTCATTCTTGTACACAAACTGAAAGTCTTTCTGAAAAGAAACTTCTTTAGCTCTACAGTAAATCTTAGCATGGTAAATAGAGAGAAAATCTATACCCAGGATAACATCAAACTCTACTAGAGGTAAAAAAATAAGGTTCGCAAGTAGGTTCTTTTCACAGATAAGGATAGGAAGATTCTTATAAATTCTTTTTGCCTCAACATTTCCCCTAGGTATTTTTACCAAAAGTTCAGGAGTCATTTCTTGAGATGGTATTCCCATTTTACTAGAAAAGTTTTCAGAGATGAAAGAATGTGTAGACCCCGAATCAAACAACACACTGGCTTAATCTGAAAAACAAAAAAAGTACCTGATACAACTTCATTTGATGGCCCGACATCTGCTGAAGTAGTTGTAAAGGATTTCACCAACCATTTCTTCTTCTAGTCTAACTGCTTCCCATCACTCGAGCTCTTTTTCAGACACTCATTTGCACAGTGACCCATCTCATTGCACTTAAAACATTTCACTAACTGTAAATCAAATTTGGTCTTACCATCACCTTGATCTTTTTTCAGTATAATCACGAGCCTTATGTCCCATCTTACCACATCGGTAGCACTTTGCAGAATTCAGAAGACATTCCCCAGCATGCCTTTTACCACATTTATCACAAACTGGAAACTTAGTTTTCTTACCATCAGACTTTTTTGAAGAATTCTTTCCTTTCACCTTCCACCTCGGTCTCTTCTTTTGTTGGTTGTTATAGAACACTTGATCATCGGCAAACTCCATTTCCACCTTCTCAGCACATCGAACAAGCTTTTCATAACTTTTTAACTCCCGAGAAGCTAAAGCCCTTCGATATTTTGGCGTTAATCCTGAGTAAAAACGATTGATTTTACTATCAAGGTCTCGGATAAAATTTGGAGCATACCTTGCCAATCGAGTGAACCATTCTTCATAGGCAGCCACTGAGTCTTCCTCTAGCCTCAATTCCAAGAATTTATTTTCCATCCTTAGTCGAACAGCCTTAGGAAAATACTTCTTAAGAAACATACCTTTAAATTCATCCCAGTCTAGAGCATCAATCTCATCAGCGTCCCTGATATTTTTAACCATCGACCACCACTGATCTACTTCACCCTCCAAACAGTATATAGAAAGACTAACCTTTTGATTTTCTGAACACCCCATGAAATCGAAAATCTTTTAAAGTGATTTAATCCACCCATCAGCTAGCACATGGTCAGATGATCCTCTGAATGATGGGGGATGTTGGCTCATGAAATGTTCCACCACTGAAATGTTCCTCTGTGGTTGATCTGGCTGATCTCGTGCATGGATACCACCACCATTTATCGGTTGAGTCAACTACGCCATTACTGCAAAAAACTGTTCAGTTCCAATTCCGACCATCTCAGGATGCAGATTCGGAAGGTTATTTTCTTCTGTATGCCTTCCTAGCACTGCTTCCCTGTTTCCTCTACGGAAAACCATTCTGAACAAACATGTCTTAGTTGAAGCAACATGGTAATCTTCAAATGCTATATCATTTCAATTTGACCATAAATTTTGTTTTTGGATAATCATTTAATATAATTCTAACTCCTAAAGTTATCTAAACCGACCTCTAATACCAACTATAAGACCCCAGACATAAACACTACTTAATATTGAGTTATTACAAGATTACACCTTGAGGATATTTTCAGGTTTAGAGTTTTAGAGAATTAGATCATAAAACATGCATTATATTGCACATTTAAACAAAGTGGTTACATAAAAGATAGTATTCATTTTTCGCATCAATGGAAACATATTTAAAATAAAACATGGATTCTTTCTTGACACTTCCTTGACACTATCATCATATCATGTACCTTTTCCTTGACCAGTGAAAAACATTTCAAAAACTTGGGATGAGCATAGAAAGCTCAGTAAGGGATATAAAAATATGGAAAGGAAACATGGGTACATATATACATAAGAATGAAATCATACTTTACCCATAAAACATAAGCACTTTAACATACCTCATCAAATCATGAATAAATCATAGAAATCATAAGACATAAAGGTAACTTGGGGCATTCATAACATTCTTACGTAGGGAGTAACCCTCTTGGTAACATTTGGAATACCCATCACAGTATATTCCCTAAATCTCTTTGGATAAACCATAACGTTTCACTCCTTCGCGTTACCCAATGCATTGGAGAGCTATATCGGGCTCACCCGCCCTTAGTTTATCACGGAACCAACCGTCTTCATAATAATTTCCAAGAACCATAACATAATCGTATCACATAAAACATACATAATGGAAACATGAAATTTCCACATTTCAATCACAAGATATCAATAAAACACATTGATATAATAAAAACATTACGAAAACCATTTTCAATACCAAAATAAAATAAAATTAAAACAGGGTATTTATTTTTCATTTATAAAAATGGTATGGCTTGTAGAGGAAGCCGAAACTCTAATAATGGTCACGGCGGCGGAGAAGTCATTGTCACCGAATACGTACGACAAAAACATTTCCTTTTGTTGTTTAGTAAATGATTTGTATAAAAAATATTCCTTTAGAATAAACGTAAAAGTCAAATGGGTTTATACACCGTATAAAAGAAGGTTGTGTATAAAACAAAATATTCCTCAATGAAAGGAGATTGAGACGAAGTCCCATACCTCGGGTCCGACTAGAATCGATCGTTCTTTAACCTCCTGAATAATAAACATGAGTTAATTTATACTTTATTAAGAACCTTTTTCAAGTTCATTATTCCTTTTATATCACTTATTACCATGTCATGAACACTATGTAATTATTTAAGTTATTAACGGTTATTTTAACGATCATTGGTACTTGAGTCAAAAATAAACTCTTTATAATTACAAGTTATTCATGTATCCATTATATACAGAGTTATACTCATGACGTAGATATCATATATATCATATATATCCAGTATATACATGCATTTATAATATTACATAACATTTAGAGGTAAGAAATGAAATGCACCGTTCATGGAGACGGTAAGCCGTACGTACGCATGAACGCTACTTTCATTTCTATTTCGTATTTTATGAAATTGACTCATAATGATATAATGGTATATTATAATTCCAGTATAATATCATATATAAAATCATTAATTACATCCTTTATACGTCCCACATATGGTATTAATGAATCAAATCACTTTGAGGGGGCGGTAGTCCGCACTTCCTAAAATGAAGATATCACGTTTACCCATAATGGAAATCATAAAGGTATGCCATAAATGAAAAATAAAGAAGCTTAAGTAAAACATAAACATATTATATATCATATATAAATATAGTGACATCTTATTGGCACATTTGAAGGTGTTATATGAGTGTTGAACAATCATCGTTTCGTGAGGCAGAAATTCGCCATCCACGAAAACAGTATGTTCTTTATCCATTAGATGTAGGTGTGTGTAAGTGTAGCTCGAATATTTCTTATTAAAACATCCTAGTATATTGAATATACTGTATTTTTTACAAAATAAATGAATAAAAAGTGTTTAGGGGGTTGGAGAAGCAAAATAAAACAAAAGGACTCAAGTGAAGACATTACCTTAAAATCGGGTAACTCCCTTTGGTTTGAGCTCAAAGGTTTACTTGGGAATGATTATTCCCAATGTGAGGATTATAAGAGTTATATAGGGATGTTTAGAGACAAAATGGGTAGGGGTTAGCGGATCCAAAGGCTTTGGAAGTGTGGGTAAGGAGGTAGAAGTGGGGGCCTTTTATAAGAGGAGAGGTGGGGCACTCTTGGAAAGTAAAGAAATGTTACTTTATTTTAAAATGAGTTTCGGATTTAAAAGGTCCCACATTGATATAATTTGAGGGTAAGGTGATAATGGTTCTAAATATACCCAACCAATAGGTTTTTGACAAGTGTAGGTCTTAGATTTTTCATTATCTTTTCATTTTATTTAAATCGTTAAATAATGAGGTAATCGATTCATCATCATGATGTCATAAATAATTTAATTTATTTAAAATCTAAAAATTATAAAAAAAAATAATATGATGTATTAAATCTTTTTATTTTTCCAATGACTATTTATAGTCAAAAATATGACTTGTATAACCCCATGTAAAAATTGTTTTAGTAAAATAACTCATGTTTGTGACATTTTTACTTTAACATTAAATAAAATGATATTAATATCATTTTCCTTCCAAAGTGGCTCCATGGGGTCCCAAAGTTGACCCATGGATTGTCTTGGTCGGCCATGACACATATAATAAGGGTAGGACATGTGTCAAGCTCATCTCATATTATTAAAACATTATTTTTACCTTACACTACACTAATTACCTCTAATCACGATTAAGAACTTAAAAGTTACTATTCACCAAAAAATTATTTTAATCTTATTGAACCACATTTTACTTCTTAATGACAACCATGTATGTGGGATTTTTGAAAATCAAATCACATAAGTGGCAAAGTTTCATTTAAATGAAAAATCAGTTTCTTTAACTACCACTTAGTGGTTTCACTATTAATCAAAAATTGATGTTTTTCAGAAAAATACCAAAACATCACCCTAAGATATATTTGATATTCTGAATTCAAAAATGATTTCTATTTTACAAAATTCAAATCATATAAGTTACGTTAATTAATTTAATAATTAATTCCCGCTTTCATGACAAATAGCGTGTTTTTATGAAACAATAAGTATCAAAAGATTGACACTAGTTTAAGTCCAATTTCAAAGTGAAATTGCTTCCAATGACCACCCCTTGATTAAATTGTAAAAAATATATTCTAATTTCACTTTAAAACCAATTCAAAAGATAATCTAATCATATAAATAAATTATATTAAAAAGAGGGTTTGAATTAAAATACAACATTTTTCAATATTCATTAAAAAATGAACTTTATCGGAAAAATACCAAAAATTTACACAAAGTAAATTTTGATGTCGCAATAATAAATAATAAGATTATTTTGAAAAAAATATCTTATAAAATTGTCAAAAGATAGATTTAAAAATGGTTTTCCATTAAAAGGCAGTAAAAAAATCTTTTTAAAAATATTAGTGTATTCCATGCTTAAGATTAGATTTATTTTCATTTTAAGCCTCGAAAATACTATCCAATTCATTAATAGACATAGATAAAAATATATGTTATTCATTACTTACTTGGGATGTTACATTACACTTCATGGAATCATGGGAAAAGATAACATAAATAAGTGTGACCTCAAATGCTCAGTAAGATAAAAGAATAGAGGAAGAAAAAATGAATCGATGAGAATAATAATTATGGACTGGTAAATAACAGAAAACACAAAACCTATATTCAACAATCTAATAAGGAAGTACATAAACAATATGGCAAGGTAATAAATAGAATCACATGCCATTAAAATAACAATATAAAGAAAAATCAATATGGAAATTTAAAAAACTAAAAACACATTATCGTTAATAAATAAACTGAGAATGAAATGATTCCTTAGATTTTATCTTGTGAAAATATCATTGATAATAAATAATGAATCAAAATGAATAAATTTCCTAATTATTAGATGTTTTGTCTGAAGAACACGAAAATATTTATTGTCAAGATCAATCCTCTGGACTCTTTAATAATACTGATAGAAACTTGTTTAATTTTTACAACTTATTTATCTCATCAGAACCTATTGATGCATCTAGGATATATACAATGTTTATGATCTACCCATTACTGCATGTCCAAATCATTCTTTATATCTAGTAATTAATTTAATTGTTAAACAATATTCCTTATCAAATACCCATATGTAATTAAGAATACGAAATTATGAATATTTCCCCAAATAATCAAATAACTTTAAAATTATAAACCATATTTAAAATGGTATATATATTTGGAAATAATAATATAAATGATAATTATAATGGATAATTTATGGGAAACACAATGTTCAATTATCATAGGGGGTTGAATATTTCAATGGTACTAATAAATAAATAAAGGGAGTGAATATGAATACTATCCTTGGAAAAATAAATCATAAACCATTCAGAGAAATAATAGGGATGATATCAAGAGAATATATCACAGGTGTATTAAAATATTTTTTTTTCGCTAATGAATATTAATAAAATGAACTTTTAGAAACATTATTCGGGAAAATAACTTTAGTTTTCAATAACCTTTTTAAAAAACTTTTCTTTGAAAATCACGTTATAAAAAAATCCCTTTAAAAAGTAACCTCTTAAACATGAAAATTAAATTTAAATTAAACAATGGTGAAAAAATCAGTACTTTCCATATAAGGTAAAAAGAACATTACCTTTGCATGTTAAAAGGGTTATAAAAATTCCTTGTTCAAAAAGAGATAAGAAGATTTTTTTGAAAATTTTGGAAAAAGAAAAAATGGTAGAAATTTAATTAAAAAATAATGCTAAAAACATTTTTAAAAACCATTTTCGAAATAGGTTTTTTAGAAGAAAATAGGTTCTCCAACTAAAGAGAAAAATAAGGTAGGTTTTTCTTAAAAAAAATTAAAACATTTTGAGTACTAAAGAGTGAAAAAATGGACTATTACATAATAAAGGTTATGAATAACAATAATAGAATAAAAGTTAAAGGGGTTATTATAAAATGAACAAATAATTTTCTTTGATGGAAATTTTAGTGTGAAAAATCCCAATCAAAATTAGATTGTAAAGTAAACCCTTGAAAAGAATATGATGTTGGAGGGAGAATCAATCAATGATTAGATTATGTGTATCAAATATAAATACACATATAGAAGCGTAAATAAATCCATAGATATTAAAATTCATTATACACATTATTATAGAATATTAATGACAACAAGGAAGTAATATAACCCAATGAAAAGAAATTGGGCTTTGAAATTATTTTCCACTTGGTATATTTTAACTCAAATCCCCTTAGATGAAATAAATCAAATTGAAAATAAAAATATCATGAAGAATGATTGTATCATGATATTATATGACACATTGTTAGTATGTGACCCATATATAATATATTAGGTGAAAAAATAAGGTTATTTTTTCGAGAGAAATTTAACATTCACAAAAGGATGTGAGATTTTAAAGATCACCATTAAAAACGTTTTTGAGGAGAATAATATTTAAACATTCCAAATCATCCCATACCACTTTGAAACTTTTGAATTATATTATCAATAAAGGAATAAAATTTAATAAAACATAGAATATCATGAGAATAAGGAGGTTTAGGATATATCATTCCAAAGGGAAATATATAAACCATATAAAGGATACTAGGTTCATAACAACGAATAAATAACAATGGAATGTAAATTTAAACCAAACCCTTTAACTTTTGTTTTATTTTAATTGAACATCCTTTAACATTCTGTATAATAAACTTATGTAGACTATCTAATTTTTTTAGAAACCTTTTCATGTTTATCATTACTTTTATTTCACTTTTTAAGATTTTGAATACAACTACTTAATCAATTTTGTTTATGTTGGGTGTTTTGATCAAATTCGGTTTATGTGTTAAAAACAACTTTTTTAGGTAAACTTTGATCAAAGGGGTCATTATATAACATATCTTGAATAATAATACTTAAAAAATTATCATATTTATACATCAATTATATTTTTTTAAAAAATCATTAAATGTGCTTATGAAAAATGAATCAGTGATACAATAATGGAGATGACAGGTCGTACGTACGTATGCGTAACGTTCTCATTTTTCAGTGATCATTCTGGAAAGAAGGTAGGTAGCATTATATATTTACATAATGATACTTATATCATAAATATCATATTATTTAGTCATATATACTTATATATATAATTTTTTTGATGAAAAATGTATCACATCATATCGAGGAGGCGGTAGTCCACACGTCTACGAATTACGTTATCACATTTTAAGTGTGTGGATGGGTAATCATGAAAATGATATATATCATATTTTAATAAAGGAAAATATTTAATTAATATCATATATATTTTTTATATATCACAAATTTCTAATTAAAAAAATTATTTATATGTTTCGTGTATAGTGTGAACGAATCACATCGCTTTGAAGGGGCAGTAGTCCACACTTCCACAAACGATGTTATCATTTTTAACCAAAATGGAATGTATAAACATATGTGTTATAAAATAATTAAATAACAATAAATACGTAATAAATATCATATATAACATATATAATCATATATTATATCATAATTAACACCATTAGAGGCAGTAAAGGAAGAATGAACAATCATCATTTTGTGAGGAGTCAGTTAGTCGTACACATAAATTGTATGTCTGTTACCCATTACATGGATGTGTGTTTAATTTTAGGTGTAAAACTAGGCATAAAAACGTGATATTATATTGATAATACCGACTTTTTCATATAATTATATAATAAGTCGAGTTTAGCGAACAAAGAATGGAAAAAAACTCTAATGTTTAAGGAATGATGTTACGTCTTAATCGGGTAACTCCTTTTCGTTTAAACCAAAGGAATCCTTGAATTTAATTTGGCCAAATGGGAGGAACCTAGGATTATTTGAGGGTTTTAGGAGCTATATGGATGGTATTAATTGACAAAAAGTTTCATGAGATGTGTGAGGAAGTGGGTGGAGAGGTGGCCCTTTTATAGTGGAGGAGGAGTGTCACTCTTGTAATATTTTGACAATGGAATTACATACAAATCTTTCACATAGAACATGGATCCAATAATATACCAGATTATAGATAAAGGAGTATGAGGTTGAAATATGGACAAAAATAGATTTTGGAAAAGTTTCTAGGTCATTTTGGCCCTTAAGATTACGATTTAGTCTCCTATTAATCTTAAATTTACCGTAATCATTGTAATTAATTTTAATTACATTGAATAATATTTTTAGTCGAAAACTAGTTTCAAATTATTCGAAATTATAAAATATTCTGATTACAAATGTGGAATCCCTTTTTCCAAATTTTATTCACTAAATTGGCAGAAAATAATTTAAATTTAATCTCGTAGATGGGACGATAATGAGGGTTTTTAAAGTAAAAATGTTCGACCTTTTTCTATGTTTTTTATAGTAAATGTAAAAGTGAAATGTATTCCAATGACCTAAATTTGATTAATTTATAAAAATATAATCTAATTAAAATTTATGTAAAATTTTAATTTTTTGGACTTACGAATAAATTTTGATGAAAAATTATTTTTGAACTAAAATTCAGTATTTTTACTATTCATTAAAAACTGAATCCTCACATAAAAATACCAAAAATTAAGACAAAGCTATTTTTTTATGTTAAAAATTAAAATATAATGTTTATTTTGACATATAGACTCTATATAAGTTCCAAAAAATGAATTAAAAATAGGTTCACCATTAAAAGTGTGTTAACATTCCTTAATAAAATTATAGGTTCTTATGCGAAATATTAGATTTTCTATTATTTAATGATTATCAAATATATGGGATGAATATTAAAAATAGTTTATTTATTATATAATATATATATATATTACATTAATACTACTCAAGAATTATAAATTATTTAACTTATTAGGGTAAAACTGCTTTGTGAGAATAAAAATAGTTTTCTATAAAAATATTCTTTTTATATTCAATTGGATCATATATTCTTTTCTAATAAATTTTATCCAATGAATTATCTATTTAAACCATATATTTTTATAAGTAAGTTAATATTATTAATAATTTATTGTTTATATCTTATTATATTAAATAGTAATATTTTAATAATATATTATTGCTTCGTAAAACTTGGTCTAGCATGTAATTCAAGAAATTGAAGAAACTCGTTGTTGCATATGTCACATGCTAACTCAATATCACATGCATTTCAAGAAATAAATTATAATGAAGCCATTTATAGGAGTAAATATATTATAAATACATGGGATATTATATTCCCTTAACCTGGTGTCACATGTCATGCGTGCTATCGAATAAAAGTTACTCTTTTAGAATTTTCGGGGGTGTTACATTATCCCCATATTAATTAAATTTCATCCTCACAATTTACACTCAATATTGGTGATATATTTCTTAATATTTTTTTTAAATCTCATATTTCTTTAAGGGTTCATAAAACATCCTCTAGAAAAGAGAAAATGAAAAGTAAAATGGTCACATGGACTAACAAATAACTAGGTCCTTATGTATGAGATAAATAGTGGAAAGTATATATACGAATATGGAAGAAAAGGGTAAATATTTATAGGTACTGATTGAGGTCCTCAATCACAATCAAGTGAATTATTAATAGAAGCTTGAGGGCCTCAAAGCCATAAATTTTTGATGATTTAGAGGGTCGTCGGTTCAAGAAAAATCAGGTATTAAGACAACCTTTTTTTGATCATTTTTCTAATGATGAGTAATTATTTTACTACATAAGAATATATGGAAATATAATTTCTTGATATAATTAAATAAAAAAAATTTCATGATTTGGTTGTACTTTTACCTTTTTCCCAATTAATTCAAAAATTAATATTGACACATGAAGCAGTAAAATACATTTCAAAGGATTTGAAGTCTCATAAAAGAGTCACAAGTTCAAAAAAAAATTCTCTAATTATTCTCTAAAAATCATATGGTTAATATATTATTCTATAAACCATAAATGGTGTAGTACTAGTTCATCATTATTATTTATTCATTAAATTGTTTAACTAAAAAAATGACATATTAACAAGGACATTGCATTGGTAAGTGTTTGGAATCAAACCAATATTGTCCTTTGGTCATGGGTTTAAGTCCTACAAGCTTTCCAGATTCAATTGGATGTCACTTGGCTTACATGTTGTCCTTTTTAAACCTATATTAGTATAATCTCTTAAATGAATATGATTTAAATTCTTGAAATATATTTTTTCACTAAATTTTCTTTTAACAGAGTTTATTAATACAGTCCTAATACATAAATACTTCATCCATATATTTCTACATAAGTCCTTCCTTAGCCTATGGTTTATCCATAATACCATTTATATGATTTTTAAATCATGAAATATTATCTTCAATCAACAATACATTTGGATTAACCTAGATTATTAATTTTCAAAATCCTTCATAGAGGTTTGTAAAGAAAATTTGAATTTTTCTAAGTATATCCTCGGGCAGTGTCAAATCAGGTTCGCAGTAAGGCCCATTATCCTGAACTAGGTTACTCCACGTCAGGCTCAACACACTTTTTCGGAGTTCTTAGTACTAGGTAAATCTTCCCAAGAACCACATCTACTTATAGTATCCAAATAGGGATGCATTTCTATTAAAACTAAACAATCTTTATTTATCCCAATATTTAGGATGTTCTTCTATTCTAATCCTCAAATTATACCTTAGGGTTATGTTCTCTAATCTATGTTTTCCTAAATCTAGATCTAAAGGTTTATATTAAAATTCCATTGATAACAACTATAGAGACCCGACCCCAGAGATCCCAGAGCATGTGTCTTCTATCAATTATATTTGAAAAAGTACAAGGAATAAAATCCATAAGGACTGATCAGTTTAGTAGTCTTTGTAAACCAAATACATACATGAGAAAATAATACATTCACTATAACATAATTTTTTAAATAACTTTGTCAATAACTTTATTCCATCTAGTGTATCCTTGAATATATTTCTTAGTACACTTCATGGAATCCTAGGGAAAGAAAATATAAATAAGGGTGAGCTGAAACTCTCAGTAAGTTCAAGTATAGTGTAAGTAATAATGAATCAATAATAATAATAATTTTATAACGGTAAATAACTGAACAAACATACAATTTAGTCAAAAAGCTGATAAGGGAGTACATAAATAATATAGCAAGGTAATAAATGGAAACACATTCCATTTAAAAAACTAGATAATGGAAAATCAATATAGAAAGGTAAGAAAATGAAAACACATTCCATTTAACCAATGAAATGAGAATGGAATGCATATATAGATTTTATCATGTGAAATTCTCATGGATAATAAATAGTGAATCAAAATTAAGGTAATTATTAACTATTGGACATGATGTCTTAGGAACCGGAAAACCTCTACTATCAAGATCCATCCTCGGGATAGTTTAAAACTATGGTTAGAAACCCATTTAATTTTGCAATGTATTTTTCTCATTAGATCCTATCGATGAATCAAGGATCTATATAATTTCTATGCTCCACCCATAATTGCATGTCCCAAGAATTCTTCATATCGATTAATCGATTTAATTATTATACAATATGATATATCAATATATTTTTATGGATCAAAGAATACATAATTATCAATATTTCCACAAATAATTAAATAACTATTAAAGTTGACGCTGTATATAAAATGGTATATGGTTTAAGTAATTATAATTTACATTATAATTATAATGGATAATTTTGGGAAAATTCATTGTTCAATGATCATAAGAGATTGAAAATTTCAAGGGGACTAACAAATAAATAAAGGAAGTGAACGTGAATATTGTCCTTGGTAAAATCATTTATAAACCCTCTAGATAAAGAATAAGGATGGTGTCAATAAAATAAATGTCAAGTGGATTAAAATAAAGGCTTGTTTTCGTTGATGAATAGTAATAAAAATATATATTTAAAAATATTATTGAGGAAGATATCCTATATTTTGAAAAACCGTTTTTAAAAAAATTCATTGAAAATCTCTTTTGAAAACATTATCCATAAAAGGTAACATTTTAAACATTTATGGAAACTTCAATTAAATGACAATGAGTAAATTTGTACTTTACATACGAGGTAAAGAGAATATTCCTTTTACACAATAAAAATTTTATAAAAATTCCTTATTCAAAAAACAAAAAAATATTCCATTGAAAATATCAGTAAAAGACAAATGTTCAAAAACGTATACAAAAAATAATGATAAAATCTTTTTTGATTTTTTTTTTATAAAATAGTTTATTTAAGAAAATAGGTTCTCTGAATAAATATAGAAATAACATTGGGTTTTCATTAAACCATTTTCTAAAACATTTTGTGTTCTAAATAGTGCAAAATTTTACTATTACATAATAAAGTTTATTAATAACCATAGGAGAATAAAATTTAAAGTGTTTATTTGATAATTATGCAATAATTTCCTATGATGTAAATTGAAGTGTAAAAAATTCCCAAAAAAAACATTATATAGTAAACCCTTGAAAATATTATAATGTTAGAGTGAGAATGAATCAATTAGTCGGTTATGTGTTTCAACTGTAAATCCACATATAGCAGAGGAAATACATAAATATATTTTCAAATTCATTTTACACTTGATCATAGAATATTAATGAATACTTGGAAATTATATAACCCAATGACAATAAATTGGTTTATGAAATTAATTTCCACTTGGTAACTTTTTACTCAAATCCCCTTAGATGAAATAATTCAAATTGAAACTAACAATATCAAGAAGAATGATTTAATAATGATATTATATAGAAAAGTGGAAGTATTTTCACCATATATAAGAAATTATGTTCAAAAACAATAATGTGATTATTTAGAGAGAATGTTAAATCACAAAAGGAAGTTAGTTTGTAAAGATAATCATTATTAATAGTCTTGAGGAGAATAATCTTTAAACATTCCAAAGTGTCACATACCACATTGAAGTAATTGAATCATAATATAAATGAAGGAATAACATTAAATTAATCTTTGAATATCATTATAATAAGAAGGTTCATGATATATGTAACGACCCTGACCCGGAAGCCACTAAACCGGTGCTCCGAGCCGGGTGGTTACATGACCTTAAGTGCGTCTCCCCGTACGCCAAAGGCTGCCCACTAGCAGTGGGGGTCTATGAAGTCAAATGGGGAGACTATACCCCTTTTTTATCAGAGTAATACACAAAATAATTAAACCAAACAGGGGAAACAATAACCAATAAACAAGGAAAATATATAATCATTTCCAATTGTAAATATGTCATGTCATACTGCAAGTGCAAAAGTGAACAAAAACCCAAAATAAAGCCAACAGACAAAATCCACAAAATGGTCCCGACTCAAAGTCTGGGTCCTCCACCAAGTGATACCTATGTCCACTAATCTACCTAGAAAGGACCCTTTCCCTTCTCCTGACCTGCAAAAATGAAGTCTGATTGGGTACCCGACGGCGGCCCGAACAGGGTGTGAGTACAACTCAGTAGGCCACCACCAACAGTGTCTAAAAAATTTACAGTATAAATAGGTAGTGCATGAAAAAGGAATATGAATGATAACCTCCAGGTAATTAGTTAAGGTCCCATTAACCAGTTCAAAGCAAAAGCCATTTCCACTTCCACTACCATTCATTTCACACCAATCACTTACCATTTCATCACATTTCCATGGGTTAGTCATATACATTATGTTACATGGGTATAAGGAAAATAATTAAATGCAAGAGGGTAAACACAATGTTATCCTAAATCACTAGGACTAACCCCTCATAGAAACCATAACCCCACCTCGAAGCCTCAGTCCGAAAGGATGAAACCGTTAGGAGAATAGACCCTCAATCCCCTTTCCTAACCCGTTCATTATGGTGGAGTTTAGAACCTCAGTATTAGCTCAACCCGTGGGCGTAGATCCTCAAGTCATACCCCACTCTACGAATCCATATGCACATGCTTATATATATAAGTAACCATCAACCATCCAAACCATTTCCCTTTTTCAAACACTATTCACAACAACCCACATGAGAAACCACATCATGCCTTAACCCATTAACAAATTACCATTTCACATCATTTAACCATTCACCCAATTTTGATGTGAGATGCACGGGGTGGCCCAATCTTCACGGCGTAGATCAGCGGATGAAGAATGCGGTTTGGGGCTAAGTGGTGAATGATGGGTATGTATAGCGGATGCAAGTAGTCAATCAACACTATAAGGAGTGCGACCTACTGCTTAGACAACACACTCAAGGGAGGTATGGGATAGCCAATCCACACAACAACGCACTTGGGTTGAGGCATGGAATTGGGGGCTTTGTGATCTAGGATCACCAATCTAACTAGTATATTGAAAAGGCAAGAATGCACAAGAGAAAGGGTGAAATTCGGAATAATTCTCACACAATGGGGAGAAACAATCATAAGCTCTCAATTAAGTCTTGAATGCCAATACAATGCCATGGGGTAGCTATTTATAGCCAAGGGGGTGATACAATGGTCAAGGATCTAATACCCTAAAGTCAAAAAGTCTAATCCTACCTTGTCCCCTTAAAAGTCAAAAAGATAAAAGCCAACAAAGACTTTTGAAAAAGTAGCACACAACTTTCCAACATAGCCCACCGGATTTGACTTTGAGTGCATAGCCCACCGTATTTGACTTTGGTGTCCAAAGATGCCATTTCTAGAATCCTCCATGTGGGAAAGGCCTCCAAATTCATTCAACCATGTGGTCCAAGCTTTAAACATCAATTTGGGTCTTGAAAAAGTTATATTATAGGCCCATTTTCTCCATCCATGCAAGGCAAGATCCATTGGGCCTTTAATGAAGCAATATGTGCTCCCATTGTATCATTGAGCCTCTTTAATCTCCCTCGTGTCATTGGGACTTGTAAATCCAACTCTTCCTCCCACACAATCGACTTGGTGCTGTTGACATGGTTCTCATCATCCTCCCCCTCTTGAAAAGGATTCTTCCTCGACTCTTCATCCTCTGTACCCAAAAAAGGAGAAAGATTAGAAACATTAAAGGTGGAACTTACACCATACTCACCTGGAAAATCTATCTTGTAAGAATTTTTCTTAATCTTCTCGAGCACCCGTAATGGTTAGTCTCCTCGTGGCATGAGTTTTTATTTCCACTTGTCAGGAAATCTCTCCTTTCACATATGAATCCAGAACAAGTCCTCAGGCTCGAAAAACACTTGTCTGCGACCCTTGTTTGCATGATCAACATATTTTTGAGTCATCCGCTCGATATTTTTCCCTGCCTTTTCATGGAGTTGTTTGATGAATTCTGCGCGCCCTTTCGCATCCATATTAGTTTCTTTCTGCAAAGTCAAAGGAACTAGATCAATAGGGGCAAGAGGTTTAAAACCATAAAAAATTTCGAATGGAGAATATTGAGTAGTTGAGTGCTTGGCCCTGTTATATGCAAATTCCACATGTGGCAGACACTCCTCCCAATTCTTGATATTTTCTTGACAATTGTTCGCATAAGGGGTGATATTGTCCGATTCACCACCTTTGTTTTCCCATCGGTTTGTGGATTACAAGTAGTGGAAAAGAGTAACTTTGTACCCAGCTTGCTCCCCAAGGTCTTCCAAAAGTAACTAAGAAATTTTGTGTCTAGATCCGACACAATGGTCCTTGGCATTCCATGATGTTTGACTACATATTGAAAGAAATGTATAACGACCCATACTTTACATACATTGTTAATACTTCAAAATTGAAGCACACTTATTACAACATATGACAAAACCACAAAGGACCGTATAGGTATAGTGTCTTTAGAAACTGGGAAACATAAACAACTGGTTCGTAAATCTTCTACAGTGTCTCCCATTTATTTCATCATATCTAGGGTCCCTTTTAGCATATTCTACTTAATATCCATCTTCCTGACCTGGGGAAAAGAAAACATAAAAGGGTGAGCTCAAATGCTCAGCAAGGGCAAATAAAAATCATATCATATCTTTTTGAAAATCAAAACCTGCAAAAGAGATCATAATATCTTAACATGGAATAAATCATAGAAGTGAAAATGAGATCCCCATAACATAAAACTTGAAACTTTGTGGCATGCACACATAATCATGGAAAATCATTTCTTGTTAGTCATGACTCATTGCCAAGACTATCTTAGTGGACAAAGTCCCTTTCTGAACCGAGTTCACTCCTCGTTTCAGTCCTGTATCACTGAACCGAAATAACCTTCCGTTCCAGCCATGTCTATCTCATGAGATATAAAATCATTACCCAATGCATTGGAGGGAGATATAGGTCCCACCCATCTTATAATGAATCCTTTCTTATGTGTGCCACATAATCATAAATCATACATCATCGTATAACACATGTAACAAAAATGGGATTCTTGAAACATCATGACATCATAAATCAATTCATATAAGATAAAGGAATTCATAAAAATAATTCCATCACAACATGATCAAATCAATTTAATAACAGGGATAAAACAGAACCCTTTATTATCTTAGATGGAAAATAATTTTGATAAAACACTTGAACTCCATTCTTGAGGAAAATATCCTTTCTTCTTCAAAAACATTTTTCCTTTCATAACATGTCATACAACTTTAAAATAAAAGAAGTTGATTAAAAATAAACTTGAAAACTTGTAAAGGAAGCTTCTTGGAAACAATGTTTTAAAAATCCATTCATGCCGTATAAGTTAAAAAAAACATTCTTCTAACTTTTGTCGGAAAAGTCAAAAAGTACCTCGTACGAAAACGACAAAAGATTCCTTTCATATCTTTTACAAAAAAACTTACCGAAGGGTAAAATTGGATATAAACTATTGTAGAAGGAAGGAAATAATATTACATTTCGAGGGAACATGGATGTGGATGATAAAATATACCCCAGTAATTACCAAAGTAAAAACAATCTCGGATAAAAGTGAGATTGTGATATTTTCCCTTACCTTAGGTCTGATTAGCTTTGTACGTGTCCGAAGCTCCTGTATAATGGTTTAAATAATGTTATTGACTTATTCCAGAATCATACATATTTATATGATATCATATATGGTCATATTATTAGCTTCTTGTTAGTAATATTTCATTGTTACTTGTTACTCGGGTCTTTATAACTTTTTGTTCTTATGCGTGTTTTGTCGAGTAAATTCATATTCTTATCTTCAGGTTATAGATAATTCATTTCCAGAATGGTATTAGTGTAGTATATACCATATTCATTCATTCAATTCATTTATATAATCATTATTAAATGAAGATCATGTAGAACGAGTCGCATCACATCGTGGAGACGGTATTCCGTACGTACGCACGAGTGATGATATCGTTCCTATGATCGTGGAATTGTATTGGAGTATATATATATATTATTTCAGTATCAATATTACTTCATAATAATCATATATAGTTACTCATTACACCATTATACCCATCCTTGTAGGGTTATGGTGGAAAATAGATTACACCACGGCGTGGAGACGGTATTCCGTACGTACGCACGCGCGGTGATTTCATTTTTCCGTAGGATGGATAGAAGGTTAATTAGGGTTGTTTCATATTTATAATAACATATCAGTATGTAAGTAATACTGATGTTATTACTTTATCATGAAACAACTAAATAAGAAGAAGTTGAAGAAGAAAGAAATTGAAAAGATCGGTAATGGTTATTACCTCTTCTTTGAAACGCCTCTTTGAATCCTTCACTTAGGGAACTAAGATTGGTCTTTGAAGAAGACCAGGACCTCTAGGATTATTCTAGGGAAGTGGAGAAGGGAAAATGGCAGGGGTTTTCCGATCTTGAGTGCTCAAATTGGTGTGAGGAGGAGGGGGAGGAGGTGCCCTTTTATAAGGGAGGAGAGGGGCACCTTAGGAAAATCTCAAAATATTATTTTATATTAAAGTCAAAATCGGTTTATAATGGTTCCAAAGGGTCTTATTTCGAAGCTAAAGTGGGGATGGGTCGAAATCCTATCAACCAATAGGATTTAGACAAGTTTAGGGTATTATTTTAACCTTATCAATTAGATTTAACTCTAAGTTAATTAATTTAACTTTTACCGTGTCTTTTTGTTTTCTTTCACTATATGGTTAATAAACTTACTATAACATGCCAAACGAACCCCAAATTGTTTATTATTAATATATATATCCTTATCTAAGTCATTTGGCTGAAACTTAGATTTTTAGGAATAAAATAACAATTAATAATATAATATTTGATTTAAAAACTATTTTGTGTCAATTTTGACACTATTTGATATATGATTTTTGTGAAAGTCATAACAGAATTATATGTTCGAACCAAGTTGATTAAATCAACAATAATATATCATAGTAACCTAGAAAATTAGTGTAATTCATAAAAAGTCTTAAATTACATTTATTTTGGTATTTATATTATCAATTTTGTCAATATTTCATTAATAAGATAATTACTGCATCATCTTTGTGTCATAAATAAATTAAATTATTTGATGTCTAAAAATTACAAATAAAATACCATCATGTAGGAAATCTTTTTAGATTTCTAATGAATATTTACAATCGAATTTATCTTATGTATAACCCCATATTAAAAATGATTTACTTATTAAACTTTGATTTTAACTATTTTAACCCTTCTTAATAATAAATGTCCTAATCTAATCCAAGTGGGCCTAAATGGTCATATTTTATTCCTAAGTTTGTTTTTGGTCGAATTACACTTGTCCAATAGAATTAGGACATGTGTTAGGGTAATAGTAATATCATATTTACCCTTAGTTACCCTATTTACTATTAACCGCGGTAAAAAAAGTAAAAAGTTACTATTCACCAAAAAATTATTTTCATCTCATTGAACCACATTTTAGTCCTTCATATTAACCGTGTCTCTCGGATTTTCGAAATTCCATTCACAGAAGCGGTAAAATTAAGTTTTATGCAAAATTCAGTTTTTAACCTACCACTTAGTGGTTTCACTATTCATCAAAAATTGAAAGTTTTCAGAAAAATACCAAAATTTCACCCTAGGCTAATTTCGATATTCTGAGTCCAAAAATGAAGTCCATTTTGAAAAATAAAATTTATAAATTTTCAAAAAGTGGTTATTACTATTCATAACGGCTAGTTTTAATAGCATATTGTTGTTTAGTGAAACTCGGTAATGCGTACGACGCAAGCTATCGAGGAAGGTCGCGATTGCGTGTAAAGCAAGCCAAGCAAGTGTTGTGTAGAAAAAGATTCCTTTGATGATTTATATAACATAAAAGTCTCGGGTGTTACATTCTACCCCCCTTAAAAAGAATTTCGCCCTCGAAATTCGTCACTTTGTAACAAACAGATGAGGATACTTCTCCCTCATCATATCCTCAAGCTCCCATGTAGCTTCTTAAAGTTGGTGGTTCCTCCATAAAACTTTCACCAAGCTAGTGGTCTTCTTTCGTAGGACTTTTTCGCTACGATCCAGAATCTCTATCGGCTGTTCTTCATAAGAATGATCTTGCTCCAGCGGTACAACTTCTGAGCTGAGTACATGTGAAGGATCTGGTATGTACTTTCTCAGGAGAGATACATGGAACACATCGTGAACTTGAGAGAGATTCGTTGGAAGCGCCAATCGGTAAGCTACCTTCCCAACACGATCCAGTATTTCGAAAGGACCGATATATCTAGGGCTCAACTTCCCCTTCTTCCCAAATCTCATAACCCTCTTCCAGGGAGATATTCGTAAGAACACTTTATCACCCACTTCAAACTCTAGGTCTTTTCTTCGGTTGTCGGCATAACTTTTCTGTCGACTCTGAGCTGCTCTTATGTGTTGTTGAATAGATCTGACCTTTTCTGCCATTTCATCAACGAGATTAGGTCCTAATAGCTTTCTTTCCCCAACTTCATCCCAGCAATTTGGAGTCCTGCATTTCTTTCCATAGAGAGCTTCATAAGGAGCCATCTGAATACTGGAGTGAAAGCTATTATTATAAGAAAATTCCACCAAAGGTAGGTGTTGATCCCAACCTCCTTTGAAATCCATAGAGCAAGCTCTCAACATATCTTCTAGGGTTTGAATTGGTCTCTCAGACTGACCGTCTGTCTGGGGATGATAAGCAGTGCTGAAACTCAACTCTGTATCCAGAGTATGCTGAAGACTTCGCCAGAACATCGAGGTAAATCTCGGATCTCGATCAGATATAATAGAAAGTGGTACTCCATGCAATCTCACCACTTCCTTTACATATATCCTGGCAAGCTGATCTAGAGAGAAATCCTCTCTAATAGCAATAAAGTGTGCAGACTTTGTAAGACGATCAACTATGACCCAGATAGCATTATTGCCTTTGGATGTTTTAGGAAGTCCTGTGACAAAGTCCATAGTGATGTTTTCCCATTTCCATTCGGGTATGGGTAATGGTTGTAACATCCCCTTAGACTTCTGTCTCTCAGCTTTAACTTGTTGACAAACCAAGCATCGAGAGACATATTCAGCAACATCTCTTTTCATGCCATCCCACCAGAAGTACTCTTTCAGGTCCCTATACATCTTCGTGCTTCCAGGATGCATAGAAAATGATGAACTATGAGCCTCATCCAGCAGCTCATTCTTTAATTCGGGGATGGGAGGAACGCAAACCCGATTCCTGAACTTTATTATCCCATCACAATCAAGGTTGAATTCAGGAACATTTCTCACCTTCTTTTGTAACTTGACATCTTCTTTCTGTGCCTCTTTAATCTTCACATGTATAGATGGTTGAACATTCATTTGAGAAAGATAAGATTTTTCCCCTTCCATTATAATTCCAAGATCCATCCTTTGTAAATCCATAAATATTGGATCTTTTGTGATCCTCATCATGGATAAACTAGCATGGTCTTGTCGACTTAATGCATCTGCCACCTTGTTTTCTTTCCCAGGGTGGTAATGGATTGAGCAGTCATAATCCTTAATTAGCTCCAACCATCTTCTTTGACGCATATTCAACTCCTTTTGTGTGAAAATATACTTTAAACTTTTATGATCAGTATAAATATCACACCTTTCACCATAAAGGTAATGCCTCCGAATCTTTAATGCAAAGATTACCGCAGCCAACTCCAAATCATGTGTTGGGTAATTTTGCTCATGGATTTTCAACTGTCGTGAGGCATAAGCTATTACCATATCATTTTGCATAAGAACACACCCCAATCCCTTCTTGGATGCATCACTGTAGATCACAAACCTTTCTCCACTACAAGGTAGTGTGAGCACAGGTGCACTGGATAACCTTCTTTTCAACTCCTTGAAATTCTCTTCACATTCCTCTGTCCAGACAAACTCAACTCCTTTTCGAGTCAACTTGGTGAGTGGATTAGATAATCGTGAAAAATCTTTTACAAAACGTCGATAATATCCAGCCAAACCAAGAAAACTTCGGATCTCAGTTACTGTTGTTGGTCTTGACCATCTTTCGATAACCTCTGTTTTTGCTGGATCCACAGATATCCCCTCTTTTGAGATTATATGACCCAAAAATGCAACTTTTTGAAGCCAAAATTCACACTTGGTAAATTTGGCATAAAGCATCTCCTTTCTCAGGGTCTTCAATATAATTCTCAAGTGATCTTCATGCTCTTCCTTGCTCTTTTAATAGAAAAGAATATCGTCTATAAAGACTACCACAAATTGATCAAGATAGTCTCTAAAGACTCTATTCATTAGATCCATGAAGATAGCAGGGGCATTAGTAAGACCAAATGGCATCACTATAAATTCATAGTGTCCATACCTTGTACGGAAAGCTGTCTTTGGTATATCCTCCCTTTTGACCCTTAATTGATGATACCCTGAACGAAGATCAATCTTGGAAAAGTATTGAGCTCCGCGTAGTTGGTCAAATAAGTCATCAATGCGTGGGAGAGGATATTTGTTCTTGATAGTGATCTTGTTAAGTTCTCGATAATCAATGCAAAGTCTCATTTATCCATCTTTCTTCTTAACAAATAGAACAGGTGCTCCCCAAGGTGATGCACTAGGGCGTATGAATCCCTTATCAAGATTCTCTTGGAGTTGCTTCTTCAATTCCTGCAACTCAATTGGGGCCATTCTATAAGGTGTCTTTGAAATAGGCAAAGCACCCGGTACGAGTTCTATTGAAAACTCAACTTCACGATTTGGTGGAAGACCCGGCAATTCCTCCAGAAAGACATCATCAAACTCCCGTACAATGGGCATATTCTTAATCGTGAGTTTCTCACCAACCATTTGAGATAAATAACCTTCATTTAGTGGTATCAAGACCTATAAGATGGAAGAAATTTCCACTGGAAGGTTATATTCATCCTTGCATCGATAGACGATCGTAGATTGATCTGGAATATGAAATGTGACTTCCCTTCTTTGGCAATTGATATGAGCTCCATGTAGAGAAAGCCAATCCATGCCAAGAATCACATCAAATTCCACTAAAGGAAGGATCACAAGATTTGCAGGAAGCACTTTCCCACAAACTTCGATCGGAGAAGAATTATAAACTTTTGATGCGATTGATGTGCCATTAGGTGTTGTCACAGCTAACTCAACATCTAATTGTTGAGGTAATACGGTGATACCCTTAGAAAAGTCTTCAGAAATAAAAGAGTGGGTGGATCCAGAATCAAATAAAACATTTGCTACTTTAGAGTGGATGGTAAGTGTACCTTTCACCACATCGTTATCGTACTCCACATCGCTGATAGAAATTGCATGTGACTTTCCTTTGTCTTTAGCCTTAAGAGTTTGTTGACGTCGACCATCATCATCAACCCTTGGATTTGGGCATTGATTGGCATAATGCCCCATCTCCTTGCACTTGAAACATTGAAGTGTAGTAGGTTCATTCTGTGTATCCCTTCCTTTGTTTGCATCATTAGACATCTTCTTCCCATTATCACGGCATTCAAATGCCCGATGGCCTTCCTTTCCACATTTAAAACATTTACTTGTCCCTTTAAGACAACTCCCTCCATGTTTCTTTCCACACTTTGAGCATAAGCAAAAAGCTCATCTTCTTTTCCGTGTGCTCTTTAGATTTTTCTTTGAATTCCATCTTCCTCTTCTTATCAAACCCATGTGACTGATGGGTTACTCCAATCTCCATCTCGACTTTGAGAGAACATCGAACGATTTCCTCATAGCTATTGAAGTCCCTTATGGCTAACGCCCTTCGAAGACTTGGTTTTAAGCCACTAATGAATCGATCGATCTTACTCTCAGGTTGGATAATAATACCAGAAGCGTACCTTGCAAGTCTTGTAAAATTTGCTTCATAGGTACTAACAGATTCATCATCCCTTTGCTTCAGTTCAAGGAACTCTTTCTCCATCTTTGTTCGGAGAATACGAGGGATGTACTTATTGAAAAATAAGTTCTTGAACTCGTCCCATTCCATAGACTCAATTTCATCCCTTTGCCTTGTATTCTTAACAAGATTCCACCATTGATCAGCATCTCCTTCCAAACGATACACTGCTAGGATGACTTTATCATGCTCAGAACATTGAAGAACTGAAAATATCTTTTCAGTAGTACTAATCCATTGTTCAGCAACTAATGGATCAGTAGACCCGCTGAAAGAAGGTGGACGCTGCCTCATGAAGGATTCAACAGAATGTTGCTCCCTCATTTGTTTGTTTGGAAATCCTGCATGATTCATAGCTTGAGAAAGTTGTGTGAGCATGGCTACAAGATTTTGCATTCCAGCTCCCATATCGTTTGGTTGCTCAGGGGGACAATCATTGCATTGCCCATCTCATTCCGCATTAACACGGTTCCTTCGGGTTCCAGCCATTGACTAAAACCAAGAAGAATAGTGTGAGCAACACTAATTATAATAGGAAACCACATAATTCAAGAAGAAAATTTTCATGCTTAAGGTCTTATCCTAGGTTATTCAAGGCCATTTCTAAAACACTAAGATTGTGTTCTATGCTTAGACTTATCCTTAGGGTTCTTACTAAGGCTTTCACATCCTAGTTTCCAAAGGTTGACTATAACCTCCCTCTGATACCAACTATAACGACCCATACTTTACATACATTGTTAATACTTCAAAATTGAAGCACACTTATTACAACATATGACAAAACCACAAAGGACCGTATAGGTATAGTGTCTTTAGAAACTGGGAAACATAAACAACTGGTTCATAAATCTTCTACAGTGTCTCCCATTTATTTCATCATATCTAGGGTCCCTTTTATCATATTCTACTTAATATCCATCTTCCTGACCTGGGGAAAAGAAAACATAAAAGGGTGAGCTCAAATGCTCAGCAAGGGCAAATAAAGGAAATAAAAATCATATCATATCTTTTTGAAAATCAAAACCTGCAAAAGAGATCATAATATCTTAACATGGAATAAATCATAGAAGTGAAAATGAGATCCCCATAACATAAAACTTGAAACTTTGTGGCATGCACACATAATCATGGAAAATCATTTCTTGTTAGTCATGACTCATTGCCAAGACTATCTTAGTGGACAAAGTCCCTTTCTGAACCGAGTTCACTCCTCTTTTCAGTCCTGTATCACTGAACCGAAATAACCTTCCGTTCCAGCCATGTCTATCTCATGAGATATAAAATCATTACCCAATGCATTGGAGGGAGATATAGGTCCCACCCATCTTATAATGAATCCTTTCTTATGTGTGCCACATAATCATAAATCATACATCATCGTATAACACATGTAACAAAAATGGGATTCTTGAAACATCATGACATCATAAATCAATTCATATAAGATAAATGAATTCATAAAAATAATTCCATCACAACATGATCAAATCAATTTAATAACAGGGATAAAACAGAACCCTTTATTATCTTAGATGGAAAATAATTTTGATAAAACACTTGAACTCCATTCTTAAGGAAAATATCCTTTCTTCTTCAAAAACATTTTTCCTTTCATAACATGTCATACAACTTTAAAATAAAAGAAGTTGATTAAAAATAAACTTGAAAACTTGTAAAGGAAGCTTCTTGGAAACAATGTTTTAAAAATCCATTCATGTCGTATAAGTTAAAAAAAACATTCTTCTAACTTTTGTCGGAAAAGTCAAAAAGTACCTCGTACGAAAACGACAAAAGATTCCTTTCATATCTTTTACAAAAAAACTTACCGAAGGGTAAAATTGGATATATACTATTGTAGAAGGAAGGAAATAATATTAAATATCGAGGGAACATGGATGTGGATGATAAAATACACCCCAGTAATTACCAAAGTAAAAACAATCTCGGATAAAATTGAGATTGTGATATTTTCCCTTACCTTAGGTCCGATTAGCTTTGTACGTGTCCGAAGCTCCTGTATAATGGTTTAAATAATGTTATTGACTTATTCCAGAATCATACATATTTATATGATATCATATATGGTCATATTATTAGCTTCTTGTTAGTAATATTTCATTGTTACTTGTTACTCGGGTCTTTATAACTTTTTGTTCTTATGCGTGTTTTGTCGAGTAAATTCTTATTCTTATCTTTAGGTTATAGATAATTCATTTCCAGAATGGTATTAGTGTAGTATATACCATATTCATTCATTCAATTCATTTATATAATCATTATTAAATGAAGATCATGTAGAACGAGTCGCATCACATCGTGGAGACGGTATTCCGTACGTACGCACGAGTGATGATATCGTTCCTATGATCGTGGAATTGTATTGGAGTATATATATATATTATTTCAGTATCAATATTACTTCATAATAATCATATATAGTTACTCATTACACCATTATACCCATCCTTGTAAGGTTATGGTGGAAAATAGATTACACCACGGCGTGGAGACGGTATTCCGTACGTACGCACGCGCGGTGATTTCATTTTTCCGTAGGATGGATAGAAGGTTAATTAGGGTTGTTTCATATTTATAATAACATATCAGTATGTAAGTAATACTGATGTTATTACTTTATCATGAAACAACTAAAGAAGAAGAAGTTGAAGAAGAAAGAAATTGAAAAGATCGGTAATGGTTATTACCTCTTCTTTGAAACGCCTCTTTGAATCCTTCACTTAGGGAACTAAGATTGGTCTTTGAAGAAGACCAGGACCTCTAGGATTATTCTATGGAAGTGGAGAAGGGAAAATGGCAGGGGTTGTCCGAGCTTGAGTGCTCAAATTGGTGTGAGGAGGAGGGGGAGGAGGTGCCCTTTTATAAGGGAGGAGAGGGGCACCTTAGGAAAATCTCAAAATATTATTTTATATTAAAGTCAAAATCGGTTTATAATGGTTCCAAAGGGTCTTATTTAGAAGCTAAAGTGGGGATGGGTCGAAATCCTATCAACCAATAGGATTTAGACAAGTTTAGGGTATTATTTTAACCTTATCAATTAGATTTAACTCTAAGTTAATTAATTTAACTTTTACCGTGTCTTTTAGTTTTCTTTCACTATATGGTTAATACACTTACTATAACATGCCAAACGAACCCCAAATTGTTTATTATTAATATATATATCCTTATCTAAGTCATTTGGCCGAACCTTAGATTTTTAGGAATAAAATAACAATTAATAATATAATATTTGATTTAAAAACTATTTTGTGTCAATTTTGACACTATTTGATATATGATTTTTGTGAAAGTCATAACAGAATTATATGTTCGAACCAAGTTGATTAAATCAACAATAATATATCATAGTAACCTAGAAAATTAGTGTAATTCATAAAAAGTCTTAAATTACATTTATTTTGGTATTTATATTATCAATTTTGTCAATATTTCATTAATAAGATAATTACTGCATCATCTTTGTGTCATAAATAAATTAAATTATTTGATGTCTAAAAATTACAAATAAAATACCATCATGTAGGAAATCTTTTTAGCTTTCTAATGAATATTTACAATCGAATTTATCTTATGTATAACCCCATATTAAAAATGATTTACTTATTAAACTTTGATTTTAACTATTTTAACCCTTCTTAATAATAAATGTCCTAATCTAATCCAAGTGGGCCTAAATGGTCATATTTTATTCCTAAGTTTGTTTTTGGTCGAATTACACTTGTCCAATAGAATTAGGACATGTGTTAGGGTAATAGTAATATCATATTTACCCTTAGTTACCCTATTTACTATTAACCGCGGTAAAAAAAGTAAAAAGTTACTATTCACCAAAAAATTATTTTCATCTCATTGAACCACATTTTAGTCCTTGATATTAATAGTGTCTCTCGGATTTTCGAAATTCCATTCACAGAAGCGGTAAAATTAAGTTTTATGCAAAATTCAGTTTTTAACCTACCACTTAGTGGTTTCACTATTCATCAAAAATTGAAAGTTTTCAGAAAAATACCAAAATTTCACCCTAGGCTAATTTCGATATTCTGAGTCCAAAAATGAAGTCCATTTTGAAAAATAAAATTTATAAATTTTCAAAAAGTGGTTATTACTATTCATAACGGCTAATTTTAATAGCATATTGTTGTTTAGTGAAACTCGGTATTGCGTACGACGCAAGCTATCGAGGAAGGTCGCGATTGCGTGTAAAGCAAGCCAAGCAAGTGTTGTGTAGAAAAAGATTCCTTTGATGATTTATATAACATAAAAGTCTCGGGTGTTACAAAATGTGTTGCAATGTTAGTGGCATCATCAGTTTTGTGACAAGGAATAAAATGTTCCATTTTTGAAAAATTATCCACCACAACAAAAATGGAATCTCTCCCCCTCTTGGTCTGTGGTAACCCCATGATAAAGTCTATTGATATGTCCTCCCATGGGGTGTTGGTAATTGGGAAAGGAAGATATAATCCATGTGGGTTCAGTTTCGATTTGGCTTTATGGAAAACAATGCACTTTCCCACAAATTTCTCAACATCTCTAGATATCCTATTCCAATAAATATGCTCACTAAGAACACTTAGAGTTTTTGAAACACCAAAATGCCCCATTAACCCACCCGAATGTGACTCCGTTAGTAAAAGTAAACGGATAGAGCAATTAGGAATGCAAAGCTTGTCAATCCGAAATAAGAATCCATCATGTAAATAGAACTTTTCCCAACTAACTCCAGCTTTACAATGTTCATAAGGTTCTCTAAAATCACTACCAGTGGCATATAAATCCTTAATGTATTCAAAACCAAGATGTTTTGAATCCAATAAGGATAAAAGAGAATATTTACGTGAAAGTGCATCGGCCACAGAATTGTCTTTACCCTTTTTATACTTGATGACATATGGAAATGATTCAATGAATTCCATCCATCTAGCATGTCTCCTATTTAGTTTATGTTGGCTCCTAAGGTATTTAAGAGCCTCGTGATCAAAATGGATCACAAATTCTTTAGGCCAAAGATAGTGTTGCCATGTTTCTAGTACTCTAAACAATGCATAAAACTATTTATCATATGTAGCATAGTTTAGAGTTGGGCCATTTAACTTCTAACAAAAATAAGCAATAGGCTTACCTTCTTGCATTAGTACTCCTCCTATGCCAATTTCACTTGCATCACATTCCATTTCAAAGGTCTTACCGATGTCCGTAAGTTCAAGTAGAGGGGCGTGGGTGAGTCTCTCCTTTAGCACATGGAAGGCTTCTTCTTGAGTTGTCCCCCATTTTAAAGGAACATTCTTCTTTTTCAATTCATTCAATGGTGCTGCTAGTGTGCTGAAGTCTTTCAAAAATCTCCTGTAAAAACTAGCAAGCCCATGAAAACTTCTTACCTGTCCAACGGAGGTTGGAGTTCTCCATTCTTGTATTGATTTGATCTTCTCGGTGTCCACTTCAACTCCATTTCCACTCACAAAAAATCCAAGGAAAACAATCTCATCAAGACAAAATTCACACTTTTTTATGTTTCCAAAGAGGTTTTCTTTCCTTAACACCTCTAGGACTTTTCTCAAGTGATCTACATGTTCATGAAAAGTCCTATTATACACCAGAATATCATCAAAGTAAATTACCACAAATTTTCCAATATATGCACGTAAGACATGATTCATTAACCTCATAAATGTGATAGGTGCATTGGTGAGACCAAAGGGCATGACTAACCATTCATAAAGTCCATGTTTTGTCTTAAATTCAGTTTTCCACTCATCTCCTTCTTTCATCCTAATTTGATGGTAGCCACTTCATAAATCAATTTTTGAGAAAATAGTTGAACCATTTAATTCATCTAGCATATCATCTAACCTAGGGATAGGATGACGATAACTGGCCGTGATGTTGTTGATGGATCTACAGTCAATGCACATTCTCCATGTTCCATCCTTCTTTGGTACTAGAAGCACCGGTACCACACAAGGACTAAGGATCTCTCTCACATATCCCACATCTAACAGCTCTTGAACTTGCCTTTTAAATTATTTTGTCTCTTCCAGATTGGTGCGATATGTAGGGCAGTTCGGTAGTGATGCTCCAGGTATGAGGTCAATTTGATTCTCAATACCTCTAATGGGTGGAAAACCTGGTGGCACCTCTTCAGGAAAGACATCATCATACTCCTGCAACAATGAATCAACAACATTTGGTAAGCATGGTAAGTCGTTAGTATTTAGATACACCTCTTTGTACATGAGTACCAGGAGGGTTTGCTGTGAAAACAAAGCTTCCATAACCTCAGTCTTTTTTTCCAACATCACGCTTTTATCTTTTCTCAAATTCTTTTTTGCACTTGATTTTTCTTCTCTCTCCATTTCTTTTCTTCTCTCATTTTCTCTATTTCCCTCATTCTCTCCTTTTTCATTTTCACTCTTTTTTTCCTCATCACTCTTTTTTTTTATTTTCTCTCAGAATGTGATCTTCCAGAATTTGTTTCGGGGACATGGGATTGAGGGTTATAGGTTCCCCTCTGAGTACAAAAGAATGACGATTCAAGAAACCGTCATGGGTAACACATCGATCATACTGCCATGGTCGTCCCAACAACAAATGGAAGGCCTTCATAGGAACAAAATCTCATAAGACCTCATCTTTGTACTTCCCGATGGTGAACAGTACCTTCACATGCTTGGTGACCTTCAGCTCCCCACAATCATTCAACCACTGAAGCTGATATAGATTTCAATGCTTCAAAGCAAGAAGTCCCAACTTCTCTACTAACTCGGTGCTCTCAACATTACTACAGCTTCCTCCAAAAATAATAACACTACATACCTTCCCATTGATCTTGCATCGTGTATGGAATAGGTTCTCTTGCTGCTCCTTTTCTCCAACAGTCATTTGTGTACTTAAAACTCTCCTAGTGACAAGAATCTTACCGTCTTCCGCAAATTCCCCATTTTCAATTTCTAGAGATTCTTCCTCCTCCTCTTCCGAGCTCTCTCTATCGGTCTCCCATTCTCCATACTTTTTTATGGTCATGGTGCACTGGTTTTGGCACTCACTAGCAATGTGACCCCTTCCTTGACATTTAAAACACCGAATATCCCTATTCCTAGTTTGTTTAGCCTCCAAAGTAGGTTTCTTAGGTGGAAGAATTACCTTGTCACTTTTGCGATCAACCACCTCTTTTGCCTTTGATGGTTCTCCAATATCCTTCCTTGTATTTCTCCAGGGTGAGAAAGGGGTAGTGGGTTTCCTCATGTTGCTCCTCTTTTTTATTTGTTGCTCGATCTTGGTGGCTTGGTGGATAATATCTTGTATCTCTATATGGTGGTACATCTCCACTTGATCCACAATCTCCCGATTGAGCCCATGTACAAACCATGCCATGGTTGCCTCTGGATCCTCCTCAATGTTTGCCCGAATCATGGAAATTTGCATCTCCTTGTAGTAGTCTTCTACACTCTTACTCCCTTGGATGAGGCGTTGAAGTTTGTTGTGGAGATCTCTATGGTAATTTGTGGGAACAAACCTCTTCCTCATGGTGAACTTCATGTCTTCCCAAGTGTTGATGGGACATCCACCATATCTAGCCCTCTCCTTTTGAACTTGATCCCACCAAATTAAAGCATAATCAGAAAATTCAAGGGAAGAAATTTTGAACTATTTTTCCTCAGAATATGCATGGAATGAAAAGACCTGCTCGATCCGGATTTCCCACTCCAAGTATGCTTCTGGATCGCTTTTCCCTTGAAAAGAAGGGACCTTCACCTTGATCCCGCCACATAGGTCATCATCATGTTGTCTTCTTTGTCCTCCTCTCGGTTGTTGGTACAACCTCCTCCTTTGTGGGACATCATCAAGATCATCATCAAAGTTCACCATCTCCTCCTCCATGATGTGGGGACGACATGGTGCCAGAGCGCGTCATGGGTAATCATGGAACATCCTTGGGCTTAGTTTATTCTCCAATTCATCAATCCTCTCATGTAACAGCTCCAACATTCGATCAAGAAGCTTCTCGAAGTGGCTCACCAAAGATTGCATTTGGAATTGCGTAGGTTCGGGTGCGGGAGATCTACTTCGACTTCCTTCATCGCTAACATGAGCAATTTTCTTCCCACGATCTTCTGCCATGATATGTTATGCAAACAAAAACACACACCGTGGGGGGGGGAACACACACAATGATACACACTAACCCACACACACGAGATGCACACACACACACACACACAAGATGTACACACTCACACACACAAGGATACACACTCACGCACGCAATATATACACACTAACACACACAAGATATTTTTTTTGCTTATTTCTCTCCACTCCCAAAACTGAATTTGAATCCCAAGCTCTTATGAAATACAATACCTTGTTCTGGGTGATCACTTGCCACCAATCCTTCCCAATCAAGATCGTTTCGGGGGCTGATTTACGACAACCCGCTTGAGTGTTAAAGGGTAGACGGTGAAAAGAGGGTAGAAAATAGATAAAGGGTGGATTTGAAAAGGGGGTAGAAATGTGGTATTTAGGTTTTGCCCGATTGTGCAAGATAAGATAAATGAATAACAATTTGAGCCAAATACAAAATGGGGATGAAGTAAAATGATGTAAAAAGTTATATATGGAAATGGAAAGTGCTAATAAGGTAAAGCACAAAGGAGTAATTGTATCCGCTTTTTTTCTCTTTTTTTGTCAATTCTCCCCAAAAAGTGTTGCGCTTGGAGTTTTAAAGAAAAAGATGATTGAACGGAGAGTAAGACAATTAGTTTTTTCTTTTTTTCAAAATCTCTCAAATAAAGAATTTGCTTAATTTTGAAAAGCACAAAATGATGAGTTGAGAGATTTTTTTTTTGCCAGATACAAATCACATATAGAGAATTAAATGCGAAAAAAAGATGAATGAAAATTTGGCTCAATTTATAATAATCCAAGCTTACACAAACTAGGAAAATTCGGGAGGATTTCAAGAAATGGATTTTTTTTGTTGAATGGGTGAATAATATGGAATGATAAGGAGGGTAATGGATAGAATTAAAGTAAATGAAGGGATAGACACCTACCGTGTCAACCGGCGCTCTGATACCAACTGATGTGAGATGCACGGGGTGGCCTGATCTTCACGACGTAGGTCGGTGGATGAAGAATGTGGTTCAGGGCTAAGTGGTGTATGATGGGTATGGATAGAGGATGCAAGTAGTCAATCAACACTATAAGGAGTGTGAACTAATACTTAGACAACACACTCAAGGGGGGGATGGGATATCCAATCCACACAACAACGCACTTGGGTTGAGGCATGAAATTGGGGGCTTTATGATCTTGGATCACCAATCTAACTAGTAGATTGACAAGGAAAGAATGCACAAGAGCAAGGGGAAATTCGGAATAATTCCCACACAACGGGGAGAAACAAGAATAAGCTCTCAATTAAGTCTTGAATGCCAATACAATGCCATGGGGTGGATATTTATAGTCAAGGGGGTGATACAATGGTCAAGGGTCTAATACCCTAAAGTCATAAAGTCTAAACCTACCTTGTCCCCTTAAAAGTCAAAAAGATAAAATCCAACAAAGACATTTGGAAAAGTAGCACACAACTTTCCAACATAGCCCACCGGATTTGACTTTGAGTGCATAGCCCACCGGATTTGACTTTGGTGTCCAAAGATGCCATTTCTAGAATCCTCCATGTGGGAAAGGCCTCCAAATTCTTGTAACCATGTGGGATAAGATTTAAACATCAATTCGGGGCTTCAATAAGTGATATTATGGGCCCATTTTCTCCATCCATACAAGGAAAGATCCATTGGGCCTTTAATGAAGCAATATGTGCGCCCATTGTAGCATTGAGCCTCTTTAATTTCCCTCGCGTCATTGGGCCTTGCAAATCCAACTCTTCCTCCCACGCAATAGACTTGGTGCCTTCGACATGGTTATCATCAAATTCCCATGTGTTATGTCTATCTCACTAAGCATTAAATACTAGACCCAAAACCTATCCATTATGGTCTTTATTCAGTTTACACATTAACCCATTTAACTCGTTCATCATTTCAATGAGTCAACCATTCATGCCAACATGTTTATGAAGGGCTATACAATATATTACAACAATTTTACTTGTTTAATAACAATCCCTAACTTTGGGAAAATCCAACGCTTCCCATTGATGGACCTAAATTAGGTCAAGTTAATCTCAACACATCCCATGGGGATCGTGAGGGTTCCCATTTTCCATTTTCAGCATCATTATTACCAAACATGCGAAGGTTATTCAAAACATAACCAAGGGGAAACGAGAACATAACTAAGCATGCACCAATACCCAAAAAACTATGGGATATCACTTATTGACCATCTACCTCAAAACCATGGTTGAACGCACTCTTAATCGAGTTCTCAGACCTCGATCTGACCAACCTTTTGGAGCATCAACCTAAAACTCACCCAAATGATAGGGTTTTAGAGATTCGGAACAAGTGGGGGAGAAGATACAAACCCTAAACCAAAAGGAGAAGCATGGATGAGATTATCCTTACCCGGAGCTTCGATCCACAACCAACGGCACACTAAACTACCAAGAATCTGTGGAGAACCACCCTTGGAAAGCTTAGGTCGGACAAGTTCATCACTAGGGTTGAGAGGGGATGAATGGAGGAAAATCCCGAGTTGGGGTTTAAAATCCAAGAGTGGAAAACTTGTAATTTTTCCCAACTAAAGAGGCCACACGGTTTAGACGCATGGTTTGAAGAACTGTGCGCAAACCGTGCCCATGCTACTGTTCATAGGAGGAGGGTTGCACGGTTTTTCTGGGCAGGCCGCACGGTTTTCCCTGGTCGTGCACAGGTCGTGCACCCTAGCTTGTCTTTCCCAGATTTCCATTCTTTCGTGCCTCGAGCCCCCAGAACACCCCCAAGGCCTCTCATACTTTCAGAAGACATACCTTGAAGCCCAAAACAAGGGATTCAATCTAAACATAGTGAAAACATACCTTTCCAAAAACCGGGATCTTATAACCTCCCAACCTTATAATGGATCATCCTCGATCCGTGCTTCCAAGCCTCGTTGATCCCCGGAAAAGAAGAGTTTGGGACACTAAGCCTTCATATACGATTCTTGCTCCAAATTTTCTTCCTGAACTTTCCCATGCTACCATAGTACTCGCACTAATGGCACAACCTAGCCTCGCAATACATTTTCTCTATGATCCACCACACGAACCAGATGCTCCTCAAAGGACACATCAGCCTCAAGCTCCACATCCTCAACATCAACCACATGAGATGGGTCGGGGTGATACCTCCGAAGCTGCAACACATGAAACACATCATGAATCCCACCATACCGTTCTGGAAGAGCCAATCAATATTCCACCGGTTTGATCCTCTCCACAATCTTAAAAGGTCCCACATACCTGGGTGCCAACTTACCCTGCTTTCGAATCCGACGGTGACCCAATCTTGGTGACACTCGAAGGAACACTTTATCACCCACCCCAAACTCAAGAGGTCTATGCCTCTGATCTACATACGACTTATGCCTACTATGAGCCATAGCCATCCGCTTCCTGATCAACTTAACTTTCTCTGAAGTCTCTTGCACGAGACATGGAACCAACAACTTAGATTCACCAGCCACTATCCCACACAACGGTGATCTACATGGTCTCCCGTAGAGTGCCTCAAACGGTGCCATCTGAATCATAGCCTAAAAACTGTTGTTGTAGGAAAACTCAACTAACGATTGGTGCCTCTCCCAGGAACCACCAAAGTCTAAGACACAAGCTCTTAACTTGTATTCCAACACTTGGATCGTACGCTCCGACTGCCCATCCGTCTGTGGGTAGAAATCCTTACTCAAAACACCTATGTAACAAGTGCCTTCTACAACCCTTTCCAGAAACGTGATTTGAAATGCGGATCTCAGTCCGAAACTATGGTCCGCGGAACACCATGAAACCGCACTATTTCCCGAACATACAACATAACCAACTGGTCGACTGTAAAGGTCTCCTGAATCGATAATAAATGAGCCACTTTCGTTAACCGATCCACAACCACCCAGATTGCATCATTCTTCCATGGCGTCATCGAAAGAACCACGAAAAAATACATCATTACATCATCCAAATTCCATTCTGGAATGGGAAATGGATGCAACAAACTACCTAGGATTTGATGCTCGGCCTTCATCTGCTGACATGTAAGGCACCATGCCACAAAGCCTGGAACTTCCTTCTTCATTCCAGGAAACCAAAACTGCCTTCAGAGATCACGATAAATCTTGGTCAAACCAGGATGCACTGCCCACTTTGATGTTTGGAACTCATGCATCAACTCTTCTCGCACACACTCTAGAACAACCACACGATCATGAACACGAACAACACCGTCCAAACCGATGGCCCAACCAGAAGGTAGATCCCCACCTTTTAGATTTTCCTTCATGATCGAACACTCAGGATCATGAAGATGACCTTACTTAACTCGAATCAAAAGCGTCGACTCCATCGTCAAGGAAGCAATAATGAACTGGCCACTCTCCTCCTGCACCTCTAGGTGCATTTCTGTAAACAAAGCCATCACCTTCCACTCGGTGTTGGACTCCTGGACTACCTAATTTTCAACCTTCCTGCTCAGAGCATCAGCAACACTGTTTCCCTTTCCTGGCATGTACACCAACTCAATGTTAAAATACTGGAGATATTCAACCCATCTTCGCTGCTGAAGATTCAGATCTCATTGTTAGAAGATTTACTTTAAACTCTTATGCTCGGTAAACACGGTAATTCATTCTCCCAACAGATAGTGCCTCCAGCACTTCAAGGCATACACCACTGTAGCCTACTCAAGGCCATGAGTGGGATTGTTCTGCTCATGGGGTCTCAACTGACTTTACACATAAGCCACATCCCACTCATCCTACATCAACATAACCCCAAGTCCGACTCCAGACGCATCACAAAACACGATGTACTTCTTACTCTACATAGGTAAGATCAAGATTTGTGCGGTCCTCAACTGCTTCTTAAACTCTTGGAAGGTGTTATCACAAGCCATTGACCACTCAAACCTGATTCCTTTCTTGGTCAAGCCCAAGAGTGGTGCTGCAAAACGAGAGAAATCCTAAATGAACCTGCTGTAATACCCAGCCAAACCCAGAAAACTCCAAACATCAGAAACACTCTTGGCCTGATCCCAAGACACAACTGCCTGTAATTTCTCTGGATCCACTGACACACCTGCCTCCGAGATTATGTGACCCATAAAATTCACCTTACCTATCCAGAATTGACACATTGATAGCTTGGTGTATAGTTGATGCTCTCTTAGCATACCCAAGACGATGTCAAGATGTTGGGCATGATCGTCAGGATTTTTCGAGTATTCTAATATATCGTCCACAAGGACAACCAAAAACTGATCTAGATTGGGATGAATGATCCGGTTCATCAAATCCATAAACACCGTCGGTGAATTGGTCATGCCGAAAGCCATTACCACAAACTCAAAAAACCTGTACTGACTCTGGAAAGCTATCCACGGTACGTCAGAAGACCTCACCCTCAACTAGTGATAACTCGACCTTAGATAAATCTTATAAAACACGTATGCATACCTCAACTGATCGAACATGCCATCAATTCATAGAAGAGAGTACCGATTTTTCACTGTCATCTGATTTAACTTCCGATAATCAACACACAGCCTCAACGGCCCATCGGCCTTCTTTGAAAAAGGCACAGGAGATCCCCAAGGAGACGTACTAGGACGGATAAAACCATTACGCTCCAACTACTCAATCTGAACCTTCATTTACTGGATTTCTTCTGGAGCCATTCGATAGGGCGGAATAGAAACTGGCTCCGCTCCCGACAGCAACTCGATCGTGAACTCAACATCCCTCTTGAGTGGTAACCCTGAGAAATCCTCAAGAAACACATACTAAAACCGATCTACGATAGGAGGAAAAATAAAATTTTCTCCTCCTTCATTATCATCAACCACGAGACATTACACTCGAGCTGTGAGTCCACTCACCGGTTGAAAAAACGGCCTCGTACACCCTCCTCGAACATCCCATTCGCCAGGGTGGACATAAGTGTCACCCTCAAGCGACCTGAATGATATTCTGCGATGATAAAAATCTATGTGTGACCAATACATCACGAACCAATCCATTCCCAAGAATAGGTCAAACCCTAACATCTCTAGAATGAACAAGTCCCATAGAAAATGATACCCACCAACTTTCAAAGAACATCCCTTGCACTACTTGATATCCTCAACCTGAAACCCCAATGGAGTTTCAATTGAGATAACTCCACACACCATCTCCACAGGTAAAACCAGCGCTACCATAAGTTGAGTAGAGATAAAAGAGTGTGTGGCACCTGTGTCAAACAATGCACTAGAAAAAGTAGAAGCTACAAGGATCAAACCTCAAATAGTCGACAGTCTGGCTTCACTATCACCCAGCGCAAACTGAACTACCTGAAGCTGACCTACCCCTCTACCTTGGGCTCCTGCCTGAGTACATTCTGTTACACTGCCCTGCTGGTGTGAGCGATCTTGCCCTGGAGTTTCACATCCACCGCCCCTACCAGTATGACCTGTGGTGCTCCAACTGACTGCCTGATATGGGGAAACTGATCCACTTCCTGTACCCAGCACCTGATTTTCACTATCATGCTCACCCGCCTGCTGAGGGTTCCTAGAAAACCTCTGCACATGTCCCATCCTTCTGCATGAACGACACTCAACTGGAAGTCAAGTAAACTGACCACGCGTATGCCCTGGCCCACCGCACTGATAGTAGAACACCTGATTCCCACTCTGAGAGGCTTACCCTCTCTTCAAACCACTTTTCACACTTCCTCCATGCTGTGATCTCTAATGGAATCACTTCTAACCCTCGGTAGCTGCACCGCTCATCTGCCCCACTGGCACCACAAGTCCACTACCCGAAGCTTCCTTCAGGACTCCTTCAGAGATCAATTCCTGATCTATTACCTCTGCTAACCTCTTCAAGTGGAAGATGTTTACTTTAGACCTGATCTCATGTGTCATCCAATCATGGAAATGCCTTTCCACCACTGCCTCATCCCCTACTAACACTAGGACGAAGCATCTCAAATCTGTGAAGTGAATAGAATAGTCCATCACCGATAGTGATCCCTGAGTTAGGATCACAAACTATGCATCCCTCTCTTGCCTCAAAGTCTCCAGATAGAAATTCTCCAGAAACTTTTCTTGAAAAATCTTCCATGACATTCCCTCAGCCCGGTCGATTTGAGCCTGAATGTCCCACCAACACCTAGCCTGGCCTCACAACATATAAGCTGGAAGCTTCACTCGCTTTTCGACAGGGGTCTCTAGATGATCCAGTATCGTCTGGATAGACTCTAACCAGAACTCTGCTACCTCTGGACCACCCTCTCTGGTGAAGGTCGGAGAGTGCAACAGCTGGAATTCCCTGTTCATCTCAAACATACTCGGTGTAACCCGCCCTAGGTCCCGATCCATCATTTGCATAATGCGAGCCATGTTACACCGGAACTGGTCTTCTCCACCCTCATGGGTCACCACATTTTCTTACTCCTCTACTGGAGGAGTGTTCTCAGCAACATCATCTCGATGCCCAACTGGTAACCGACGTCATGGTGGCATTTCTCTACGGTGCCAAACACGAGATTTAGGACGCATACTATAAAACTTTCATGACTCCATCACAAAAGACATCTCACTAGTCACAACAACCCACTATTAATACACTAACCCAACAACATCTTCCTATTGGTTTCAAACCCTATTATCCCATTAAACATCTTTTACCGTTCATTCATCCTTACCCACTTGTGTTATTTCATTCATCTCATCATTTTTTGATTTTATGAAATGCATGATGCACCCTAATTTCCTACCTCACACACCCACCCCGTGCGTGTGACTAATAAAATGCATATCACCTATCTTTCTAGGTGCCTACAATGATGCATGAATGAAAATCCTTATGTTGTTAAGGCCACAAGACCAATGTCATAAAATAGTCACATCAAACCACATGTGCATCACCCAATAGTGAAATATCATCAACTGTAACATCACACAACCAAGAACAACATTTCCCACCCATGGTGACTTGGGTTTTCCCTCGTACATGTGTTATCTACTCCCAAGCATGAGCTCATCACCAAGGCCCGACACATCTTAAACCTTGGAAACCTATCCCAAATAACAAGACCTCAAAGAAGGAGAAGAAAGACCTCCTATAATACCACTTTTTAACGTCCCCGACCCAGAAGCCACTAAACCGGTGCTCTGAGTTGAGTGGTTACATGACCTTAAGCGCACCACCCTGTACGACAACGGCTTCCTACTAGCAGCGGGGGTCTATAAAGTCAAATGGGGAGACAATACCCCCTTTTTATTAGAGTAAGCCACAACAGAAGTAAACCAAATAGCGGAAACAATAATCAATAAACAAGGAACATGTATAACCATTTCCAAAAGTAAATATTCCTTGTCATAATACAAGTGAAAAAGTTAAAAAAACCCCAAAATAAATCCAACGGCCAAAATCCCCAAAATGGTCCCGAATCCAAGTCTGGATCCTCCACCAAGTGCTACCCATGTCCACTCATCTATCTATCAAGGACCCTTGCCCTTATCCTGACCTGCAGACATGAAATATGCTCAGGAACCCAACGGCGGCCCAAGTAGGGTGCCAGTACAACTCAGTAGGCCACCACCAATGGTGTCTACAAAATATCCAGTATAAATAGGTAGTGCATGAAAAATGAATATGAATGATAATCACCAAGTAATTTGATAATTTTTTATTAACCATTTCAGAGCCAAATCTATTTTCACTTCCATTACCATTCATTTCACACCAATTATAATCACTTACCATTTCATCACATTTCCATGGGTTAATCATATACATTATGTTACATGGGTCTAAGTCCAATAATCAAATGCAAGAGGGTAAACACATTATTATCCCATATCAGTAGGAATAACCCACTCATTGGAACCATAACCTCACCTCGATGCCTCAGTCCGGGTGGATGAAACCATTAGGAGAATAGTCCCTCAGTCCCCTTTCCAAACCCGTGCATTTAGGGTGGAGTTTAGAACCTCAGTCTTAGCTCCACCTATGGGCATAGATCATCAAGTCATACCCCACTCTACGAAGCCAAGTGCACATGCTTATATATAGTTAACCATCAACCATCCAAACCATTTCGCTTTGGAAAACACTATTCACAACAACCCACATGGGAAACCACGTCATGCCTTAACCCATTAACACATTACCATTTCACATCATTTAACTATTCACCCAATTCCCATGTGTTATGCCTATCTCACTAAGAATTCAATCCTAGACCCATAAACTATCAATTATGGTCTTTAATCAGTTTACACATTTACCCATTTAACCCATTCATCATTTCCATGAGTCAACTATTCATGCCAACATGTTTATCAAGGGATCTATAATTTATTACAATAAGGTCACTTGTTTAATAACAATCACTAAGTATGGGAAAAGCCAGCACATCCCATGGATGGCCCAAAATTAGGTCAAGTCAATATCAACACATCCCACGGGGATCATGAGGGTTCCAATTTTCCATTTTAAACATCATTATTACTAAACATGCCAAGGTTATTCAAAACATAACCAAGGGGAAATAGGAACATAACTAATCATGCAAAAATACCCAAATAACTATGGAATATCACTTGTATACCACCTAACTCGAAACTGAGGTTGAACACACTCTCAATCGAGTCCTTAGACCTCGATCCGACCAACATTTTGGATCTTCAACCAAAAACTCACCCAAAATATAGGGTTTTAGAGCTTCAGAACAAGAGGTAGAGAAGAATCAAAACTCTAAACCAAAAAGTGAAGAAAGGATGGGATTAGCCTTACCCAGAACTTCGATCCGAAACCAACAGCGCTCTAAACAACCAATAATCGAAGGAGAACCACCATTTGGAAGCTTGGGTCGGCCAAGTTCGTCACTAGGTTTGAGAGGGGATGAATGTAGGAAAATCATGAGTTGGGGTTTAAAAGCCCGGAGTGGAAAACCAATAATTTTTCCCAACTTAAGAGGTCGCACAGTTTGGCCACACGGTTTGACAAACCGTGCGCAAACTGTGCACATGTACTATCCGGAAGAGGAGGGTCGCACGGTTTTCCTGGGCAGACCACATGGTTTTCCCTGGCCGTTCGCAGGTCGTGCGCCCTTGCTTTTCTTGCCCAGATTTCCCTTATTTCATGCCTCGAGCCCCCGAAACACCCCCAAGGCCTCTCATACTTTCAAAATACATCCTTGGAAGCACGAAACAAGGGATTCAACCAAAAAATAGCGAAAACATACCTTTCCAAAAACCGGGATCTTACAACATAACATGCCAAAGGGAAATATATAAACCATATAATAGATTCTATGTGCATAATGACAAATAAGACTCAATGGAATGTATATTGAGACAAAATCCATTACCATTTATTTCCTTTCAGTTGAACATCCTTTAAATTTATAAAAAATAACCTTATGTTAATTATATACTTTCTTCAAAAACAATTCAGGTTTATTATTACTTTTATTTCACTTAATTCCATGTTGAAAATAAATTCTTAATCAATTATGTTTATGTCAGATGTTTTGACCAAATTACCTTTATGCGTCAAAAACAACTTTTGTAGATAAATTACAATCAAAGGGGAAATTATATAACATCTCCAAAATAATAATAATGACATAATAATCATATTTATACCTCAATTATACTTTTAAAAACAATATTTAAATATTTTTGTCAAAAATAAATCAACAATACGATCATGGAGACGTTAGGTCATACGTACGTATGACTAATGTTCTCATATTTCAAAGATCATTATGGAAAGAAGGTGAGTAGAATTCTATATTTCCATAATTATAATTATTTCATAAATACCATGTTAATTAATCATATATACTTACATATATAATTATTGTGATGAAAAGGTAATCACATCATGTCGAGGAGTCGGTAGTCCACACATCCACGAATGACGTTATCACTTTTTAAGTGTGTGGAAGGGTAAAAAAGAAAATGATATATATTATACTCCCTGAATTTTAATTATGTAATAAATATCATATATGTGTTTTATATTTCACATATGGTTAATTAAAACCATCTTTTATATGTTCCATGTATTGTTTGAATGAATCACATCACTTTCATATGGTAGTGGTCCACAGTTCCCCAAATGTTGTTGTCATTTTAAAAAAATTAGAATGTATAAAGATATGTATTATAAAAGAATTTAATAATTATAAATAAATAATAATATCATATAAAACATATATAAATATATTTTCAATCTTAATTACCACTATGATATGTGGTAAAGGAAGAATAAACAATCATCATTTCATGAGGTAGTAGTTCTCCATACACGTAAATAGTATGTATGTTACCCATTAGATGGATGTTTGTGTAAGTGTTGATTGAAAAATTAGTATAAAAAGTCCTATTATATTTAGGATACTGTTTTTTATTTAATAATGTAATAATTTTATTTTAAGGAGTGGATAATGGAAATAAAACTAAAAAGGTTAAGGAAGGATGTTCCCTCTTAATTGGGTCACTCTTTTGGGTTTGAACCAAATTTTACATTGAATTTATTTCTAAAAAAGGGGATACATATTTTATGAGGGGAGTTTTATTGAGGATCTATTTTTTCAGAGCTCTTTTGAGCCAATGTGTCTTGAGAGGCATGAGAAAGTAGGAGGAGAGGAGTCCCTTTTATAGCCGAGGAGGAGTGGCACTGTTATAGTATTTCAAAAAAAGAATTCCATAATTCTTTTTCACATTAAAATAGATCCAATAAGGGACCCAATTATAAATAATGGAGTACATGGTAGAAATATTTATATCTAATGGATTTTCAATCAATTTCTAGGTCATTTAGGCCCGTAAGATTATGGTTTAGTCCCTTTTTAGCTTAATTTTACATTAATCATTGTAATTAATTTTAATTACAGTCACTAATATTTTTTATAAAAACTAAGTTGAAATTATTAGACTTTATAAATTATGATGATTCCAAATATGAAATCCATTTTTATAAATTCCAAAATATAGGCCTAAATTAATTTAAATTTAATCACGCATATAGGACAAAAATGTGAGGTTTTAAAGTAAAAACATCTCAAAACATTGCATTTTTTCTATTGCTAATATCAACGTTAAATTACTTAAAATGAAATTAATTAGGTTAATATATAAATATATGATCTAATTATACTTTCAATCCAATTTAAAAATTATTTTATCGGTATAGGTAAATTATATGAAGAAGCAGTTTTGTTGTAAAATTCAGTATTTTTCACTATTCATCAAAAAATGAAACTTAATAGAAAAATACCAAAAAATAAACCTAACATAATTTTAATGTTTTTATTTAAAATATGAAGTTCTCTTTACATATATAATCTATATAATTTCGATAAATTGAATTTAAAATAGGTTCTCCATTAAAATGCAGTAAAAATAACTTAATAAAAATATAGGTTTTTATGTGAAATATTCGGTTTGTTCTTATCTTATGATTATAAAATCGATGGTATGAACATAAAAGATATGTTTTTTAATATTTAATATATATATATATATTAAATTAATATCAATTTTAATTAAGTTAATTTATCATGATAAGAATCCTTTTCAATCATAAAAATGGGTTTCTATAAAAATATATATTTTATATTAAATTGGTTCATTTATTAATTTGTAATTAATTTTCAACCAATGAATTAGTTTTGTAAACCATAAATTTTCATAATTTAGTTAATAATATTCATAACAGAGAGTTTATATCTTATTTTATTAAATAAGAATATTTTAATAATATATTATTGTTTGGTAAAACATAGTCTTGTGAGTAATGCATGCTAATGAAGAAACTCATTTTCGAGTATGTTTCATTCTAAATTAGTACCACATGCATTGAAAGCTATAAACTATAAATAATTTACTTATATTAAATATATTATATATACTCATGATATTATATTCCCTTAGGCTCTTGGTGTTGTGTGTCATATACACAATCAAATACAATTTACTTTTTTTGAAGTTTTTGGGTGTTACAAATTTCCACGAATTAGAGGTTTTGGCATTCTTAAAAGACCATTTCAATGGTCTCTAATAAAGGATATAAATGAGTCCAATAGAAGGAGATGTAGTCATATAACCTGGCCTCGGTGAATTTATTTCTTCTTATACCTACCATCATGTATCGTTGGGTTTATTTCTTATAAACATACCATACAGTGCACATAGTTTGACATTCCTAGGAGATATGCTTGGGTTAATTATTCTTTTCTTTTTAAACCATTACTATGGTATTGAATAGATGATAACCATAGATTACCAAGGTTAAACCTAATGTTTCATACACTGAAATATAGGTGACACATTTAGACATTCAATGAATTATTTTTCATGATTGATCTCTCTAATCAATGATACATGATGGCAATGCTAACCAGTTTAGTTAAAAAAAGTATTGAAGATAAAAAATTGAATTTTATGTGGTGACAGTTATGATCAAATATTGAGGTATCTTACTTGATCTTAGTCGTATGAATTATATTATATCATGAAGTGTATATAGTGAATTCCATTAATAACCTCAATAATTAGAAGCTAAATTAGTAGTGAAACCCCAAAATAATACGATAAATGCATATCAAGTTTAAGTTTATTTTCAAATTGATTGTTTTGGGGATGAGAAACCAAAAAAATAGTTATTATGCCTCTAGTTGATTGTTTTTTATTGTGAATCAATTGGATTTCTTTAAATAAATCCTACATTAGTTTCTAATTAATAGAAATCATTTTTTATATTCCAAACCAACCTATGACCATCTCTCAGTGTGATGGTAAATTTGAACATTCTTTGGAAATGACATCCATTATGTGGGTCTTTATTTTTATTCAAATGCGATGTTTATCTTGTTGGGGAGAAACTCTACATCAAATATAAACATATTGAGTGGGAGTTCTATGCATTTATAGAATATTTTTGTAGTTTTCCACCAAGTTGAAAATTTTTGTTTTCAATAGAACTCGTACCTAGTTCTACACCTACTTAAAATACTCTATAGAGAATATCCCCGATTGAGTTGCAGGAGCTGACAAAAAAACTCAATGATAATCTTGACAGGTGATTATTTCATAAATTTTCATCACCATGGGTTTCACCTATTCTTTTTGTTCTGACGGATGATAGATCAATGTGACTTTTCATTGATTATCAAGAACAAAAAATATTACTATCAAGAAAAAGTATCCTCTACCCTATATTCATTATTTTTTTGATCAATTGTGTGTATCTCAATCCTTATCCAAGATTGAACATCATTATGGATATAATCAATTAAGGCTGAATAAAAATGATATACTAAATATAACATAATAAAAAATGTATGGGCACTATGAATTTATTGGGATGCCATGTTTTCTGACTAATTCCATCATTACCTTCATTTATTCAATTAATAGAGTCTTTAGAGATTTCCTTGATCATTTTTGGTAGTCTTTATAGAAGATATTCTAATATATCCAAATTTAAAAGGAAGATCAATATGATAACTTGAGGACTGTTCTGAAGTCCAAAAGGAAGGGTAATATGTATGAAATATTTTCCAAGAGATAATTATGGAAATAATAATATTTATTTTTGGTTATATAATCTCAATCCTGGGTATATCTATGAATCAACCAATAATAAAAGTTATTGAAAATTGTTTCATACCAGCCACAAAGATAGAAATCCATAGTTTACTTGGTTTTCCTAGATATTATTAGTGCTTTATAGAAAATATTTCATGGATGTATAATGCACTCAGTATGTAAACCCAAAAGGGTGACAAGTTCCTTTGGATAGATAAATGTGAGAAAAATTTCAAGGAACTACAGAAAAGATTAGTCATCACAGAAATATTTATAAAACCCTACAATGGAGAAGGGTTTTTGATCTATTGTGATATATCTAAGAAGAAACCATGATGAATCCTCATGTAGAATTTTATGGTGACAGATTATTCCTCGTGAAAATTGATGTTTCGTGATAAAAATTACCCAACTCGTGATTTAGAGTTAGCTGTTGTAATTTTTTATTAATGATATGGAGGAATTATATTTATAGAGAATGGATTGATATATATCATAGAAGTATAAAGTATATATTCACTCAAAAATAGATTAATATGAAATAGTGGAGATGGTTATAGTGGATTAAAGGGTACGACTGCTCAATACATTATCACATTAAGAAAGAGAACAAGGTGGTAGATGCTTGGAGTTGGAAGTATCATGCTATATTATCTATGATGAAGATCACAAAATATCCAATATTTATTGATTTTAAATGTATATATTTGAAAATATTAATTAAATGAATGAAATCCTATCTTTCTGAAATGAGTGTTCAACCATTTATCCAAGTGTGGATTAAATAGAAATAGAAGGAAGATTTGGAACTTCAAATAAAGATGAGAAATATTCTTGAGTTATACCTTGATTAGGATGGAATGTAATGTTTTAGGAACCGTGTTTCTATCCCACAAATACCAAACATAAATATGAATATATTGGATGAATCTCATTGTTCATCATTCTCTATTCATCCTAGAAGTATGAATATTTATAGAGATCTAAAACAGTATTTCTGGTGGTACAATATGAAGAGAGGTATTTTAAGGTATATATCTCATTTCATGGTATATCATCAAGTTAAGTATGAGAGATATAATTATAAGTGGATGTTACAACCATTTCCCATACTAAAATGGGAGTGGGGAAACACCACCATGGATTTTTTTTGTTAGAGTCCCCAAAACATTTAAAGTTTGTAATGTTATTTGGGTTATAATCAATCACCTTACAAAGTAAAAATAATTAATTTATGTTATAAAATATTTCTCGCTTCATCATATTACTAGAATATACATTATGTAATTTGAAAGGTTTCATAGAGTACACCATTATATTAAATCTGATTAATATACAAGCTTTACCTTGAAGTTTTGTAGAAGTATTCATCAGGATCTCGATTTAATGATGATCCTCAGTACTAACTCTCATTATTAGAGAGATGTTAATTCTGAAAAAACCATTAAAACACTAGAGGATATGTTAAGGTATTATTCTATGGATTTTAATGGTGGTTGGAAGCAACAACTTTCACTAGTTGAGTTCTCTTATAACAACAGCTTCTACTCAAGAATTCAGATGGATCTTTATGAGGGACTCTATTGAAAGAAGTTCATAACTCCAATGTGGCGGGATGAAGTTAGAGAAATAAATATATTAAGACCTGAAATAACTGAAGAAATCGAATAGAAATCCCAATACATTCAGCATCACATTTAAGTAGCTCAGAGTTGATAGAAAAGGTTTGAAAACAATTATCATAAAATCATGGAATTTTAATTTCTGGGAATTTTTTCATATGAATTTTTCTATAGAGTAAGCTTATGATATTTTGAATGAATTGGAATTTTATCCTTAGGGTTATTGGAAACTTTAGGATTCCTGATCGTGTAGGGATATAAGCTTATCACAAGTAGGTTTCATCGAACCACAAAAAAATTCACAATGTTCTCCATGTAAATATCCTATGGAATTATGTAATTTATCCTTCACATACACTAAAATTGTAGGTAATACCACTAAAAAATGATCTTTACTATGATGAACAACTAGTAGAAATCTTGTATCATTGAGATAAATTGCTACATAACAGGACTGCGTGTCTTGTTAAAGTTATCTAATTGAATCAAGAAATTTGAATAAGCTATATGGTAACACAAGGATTGTAACTCCCCAATCTTCCACGGTACGCTTCTCTTTGAATAATACAATAGCGTGTGTCGTACACAATTTCAAGTTCTAAAACACCACAACCAATAAAATTATCCGTTATGAATAGTAATACCCACTATTTAAAATTTTATTAATTTTATTTTTCAAAATGGACTTCATTTTTGGAATTGGAATATCGAAATTATCCTAGGGTGAATTTTTGTTATTTTTCTGAAAACGTTCAATTTTTGATGAATAGTCAAAAACACTAAGTTATTGGTTAAAACCGACTTTTTATTTAAATAATTACTTTTTTTAATTTATATTAGGTCAAAATAGATACATAATACCTATATAAGTTCAATATAATTCATTGGAGCCAATTTATATTATGTTTAGATTTATAAAATTTTATTGAACTTTTTACTGTCTTTTACCCACCTCCTATGAGTTTTTGGAAATTTTCATAAAACAGAATTTTACCACTTCTATGAGTTGAATTTAGGAAATCTGAGTGACACAGTTGATATTAGTTATTAAAATGTTGTTCAATGAGATGTAAATAATTTTTGGTGAATAGTAACTTTTGACTTTTATTTACAACGGTTAAAAGTAAATAGGGTAATTAAAAGTAAAAATGATATTATTTTAACCCTAACACATGTCCTAAATCTATTGGATAAGTTTAATTCGACCAAAAACAACCTTAGGAATAAAATATGATCCTTTAGATCCACATGGATTAGAATAGGACATTTATTATTAATTAATTCAAAGAAGAGTTAAAATAGTTAAAATCAAAGTTTAATAAAGATTCTTTTTAATATAGGGATATACATAAGATAAATTCAATTATAAATATTAATTAGAAATATAAAAATATTTCCTACATAATGGTATTTTATTTATAATTTTTAGACATTAAATAATTTAATTTATTTATGACACAAGGATGATGCAGTAATTTCCATATTAATGAAGGATTAAAATAATTGACATTGTAAATACAAAAATAAATATAATTTGAGCCTTTTAATGAATTCCACGAAATTTTTAGGTTACAATGACATGTTATTATTGATGTAATTAACGTTTTTTTATGTAATCATGCTTTTATGGTTATAAAACAAAATCAAATACCAAATAGTGTCAAAATTGACATAAAAGAGTTTTTAAAACAAATATTAAATTATTAATTAATATTTTATTCCTAAAAGTCTAAGGTTTAGCCCAATAACTTATATAAGGTTATATATATTAATTATGAACCACTTGGGGGTTCTTTTGGCTTGTTATAGTTTGTTTATTAGCCATATAATATAAAAATACAAAGAGACATGGTAAATGTCAAACTAATTAACTAAGAGTTAAATCTAAAAGATAAGGTTAATGTAGTGACCAAAACCTGTCTAAAAACTATTGGTTGAGTGGTTTTCAACCCATACCCACCTTATCATATAAATAAATTAGTTTGGAGCCATTATAAACCGAATATGAATTTATTATAAAATAATATTTCTATCTTGTCCTAAGGTGCCCCTCAGCCCTCTTATAAAATGGCACTCCCCCTTCTCTCAAATTCACACCTTCAATGCCATTTGGCTCGGCCAAACCCTTCCCAAATACCCTCTAATCAGTTAAACCTTAATCCAAGAGTCCCTCCTTTAGTTATAAATCCAACCTAATGAGCCCTTTTGATGAACTCAAAAGGAAACACCCGAAGAAGGGTAATAATTTCACAACCCTCTTTCAAGTTATTTTCTTCTTCCACTTCTTCCTTCTTTGTTGTATCCATTCTAAAATAATAACTCTAGTATCTTATATATACTGTGATGTTATTATAAAAATGGTACAACTATATTAGTTATTTTATCCATCATATTAATGAAAAAGTCACCACACGTGCGTACGTACGGCTTACCGTCTCCATGTCGTGGTGAAGTTTGTTATTCAAACACTTCATCATTTGGATGAGTATAATAATTATTATAACTGATGTAAATAATAAATATAAGATTCTAATTATTCTTTATATATGATATACCTTCCAATTATATACTATTTTTATATCAAAAGAATGATATTGTCGCTCGTGCATACGTACGGACTACTGTCTCCACGAACGCGATGAGATTCATTCCCCATCGTATCCATTCAAGACTAATTTTCATTTGTTGACTAAAAATAATGTTTAAGGAATTGATATCATTCTGGATATTAATAAGAAACAACATATCCATAACAAACATGACTTATGTAACAAAACATATAAAAGAAAATGAGTATGTTAACACCCGAAACGACGATAATACTAAAATATTATTAACAAAGAAATATTAGAAGATAATATATGATATCATATTTATGTATATGATTCTTTTATAACTTAATAACAATGTTTTAACTATTATACAAGAGGTTAACATACCATCAACTAAGGGAAGGAACAAGGTGAGGATTATTTCCCCAATATCATTATTTATCTGAGATTGTTTATGTGTAAGTAATTTCTGGGACATACATATCATCGATACCCATATTTCTTAAAAATGTTTTCAAAAGTGATCTTTCGAGATTTTATGGGAGGTTCTATTTAACTAGATCATAATTTTAAATGTTTTAAAGATTTATCTTTCTAAACCCTTTTAATAAATGTCCATGTTTTCAAAATGATTTTAAGGACTTATTTATATGGACATGAATGTTTGGAAATGATAATTCTTTTCAAAAGATTAAATGTGTTATGGGACACTTTGATTCAAAAATATCTTTTAAATTACATCATTTATAAATTGTGAGACTTTTAAACGATTTCATGGAGAAGGTGTATTTCTCTCAAAGCATTTTACTGATCATTTTCATCTATGTCAACATCCTTTGATGGATTTTAAATATGTTTGAAGTTGATTTACTATGATAAAATATTCCATATTATATTGAATGAGTTATGCTATGTTTTACTGTGAATGTGCTATTTTTATACCATTCATGGTTTATGGATAAAGTATTTACATTTTGTATGTTAGTTTTAATACGAATGTTCATGTTATGTTTCATCATTTTCATATGAGGAATCCATTGGACTTAGTAAGTGACGAGTGGAGCTCGCTATAGCTCCTCGATGTATTGGTAGGTCTCATGAGACAAACTAGTGTCTTGGAACAAGGCCTTGGAAAATTCTTATTTGTAGTCTTAGAATAAGGCCTTGTCTATGTGGTTATGATAGTCTGGCACTATGCATTCAATAATTATGAAAGTGGCTATTGATATTTCATGTGATTATTCAACTAGTAGAATATACATGCGAATAGTTAAATGGAATTATTTTTTTATCTTTGCCATATATTGCTGAAGTTCAAGTTTAAAAGGATTTTGTTTTAGTTATACATTGCATTAAATGTTTATCCTTATTTATGAATGTTTCTACTATATTGTTATCCTTACTGAGCATCTGAGCTCACCCCTTTCTATGATTTATTTTTCCCAGGATATGAAGAATTATTTTATGACTGACCTGTAGAGATAGTCAGAGGCGATATGAGTGTGGTCTATGGAGAATATTTTGTTGTAGTTTTTCACTTTATGATGTAATGTAAGACTTATTAATGTATCTAGTGTTTCCAAGGATACTAAACTAATCGGTCATTCGAGATTTGATCTTTTGTCATCATGATAGTGATATGTAATAATGCACCGACTCTGGGATTCTGGGATCGGGGCATTACAGTTTATATCAGAGGAAGTTTAGTAATAAACCATGGAAGATAGATTTAGATAAACTCTAATTAGATCACATATCCCTAAGATAGACTTTGAGGATTAGTAGAGAATAACTTCCTAAAATTTTGGTATTGTAGAGATTTTGTGAGTTTTCTGAGCAATACATCCCTATATGGATATGAGAAGGTAGAGGCGGCTTTGGTACATTGGGGTAAACCCCAAAACACCGCTTTGAGCTAGACTCAAATGGGAACTGATGCACGACAATGGGTCTTGCTAGACTCTTGGTCACGACACTCCGTGGGATATGCTTAGGATAATTATCATTTTCTTTACAAACCAATATGAAGGGTTTTTGAGTATATAATTCCTAAAAGAAAAAATTTTTATGATTATGGATTATATCTAGAAACTGTTTAATTTATGTTAAGTGTTTTAAAAGTATGGAATTATGTATTTCAATTCATAAACTAATCTAGTTTATGACATAGTTTAGAAATGGCACCTAGGAGAAGGAATGAAAACCGTATCAATGCACACACACTATGTATGGATTTCCCTCATGCTCAAGATAATTATAGTGGAGCTAGTGATACAACTGGTGCTGATCAGCTTATCACTATACTGGGACAAGTCACTCAGGTTATGAATAATAACCATACCTGTTTGGAGCACCCTGATCCGCAGTATGGAGGATCAATGTTAGACCGCTTCATGAGGAAACAACCACAACCATTCAATGGGGGTAAAAATCCACTTGTAGCTGAGCAATGGATAAATTCCCTAGAGAAAATATTTCAGGCTTTGGGGAGTAGTGAAAGGGAAAAGTTGTCATGGCAGTTTACCGCCTCACTGGAGATGCTGATCAATGGTGGTCATTAATTCAAAATACTAAGGAAGATGAAGAAGTATCATGTATGGAATGGAGTGATTTAAAGTTATTTTCTTAGAAAAATACTTTCCTCATGACCATCGAGCTGATATGGAAAGGCAATTTCTCAGTCTGAGACAAAAGGAGGATGAGAATGTTGCAAAGTATGAGTCTAACTTTACAAGGTTAGAAAGGCATGCTGCAGATTATATACGTAATCCAATAAGTAAGATCAATTTTTTCTCTGATGGGTTAAAACAATTTCTCCATCAATCATTGGTCTCACAATCCTTCTTGTCATAGGAAGACATTGTCTCATGTGATATCAAGACGAAAAAAGAATTCTCTAAGTCTTTCGACTTTAAAGAAAAGCAAGAGAATAAGTGATATGTTGATTACTCTTGAAATGGAAATAAGGGGAAGAAGGGAAATGTTGAATATCTATCCTGCACTAAATGTGGGAAGAAACACCCTGGTACTTGTCTGAAGGGTATGGGAGTCTCTTACAAGTGTGGTGAAAAAGGCCACTAAGCTCATGATTGCAAATGGAATAAAGAAGCTACTGATGTTCAATGCTACAATTATAGGGAAATGGGACATTATTAAAATGAATGTCCTAAGCATTAGGGAAACTTACCTCAGAAGAGGCCAAGGGATCAAGGACAAGCTTATGCTCTCACTACTGTTGAGGTTGAAGCTCTTAAAGACGTAGTGGTTTGTAAATTAATGGTTTCCTCAAGTTTAGCCAATACTTTATTTAATTCTAGATCATTGCATTGTTTCATATCTTCCCATTTTTCTAATAAAATTAGATATTTACAATTTGATTTAACAAGTGAGTTTTCTGTCAAAACTCTTAAGGGAAGTATCATTGCAACAAAGTTTTTTGGAATCAGTTACTATTAGAGCATATAAATGTTCCTTATCTACTGATCTCAACGTCATACCCCTGATTTAATTTTATATAATCCTTTGTATGGATTGGATTTCGGACCATGATATGAAAATTTATTGTAAGAAGAAGGAGGTTATAGTTTTTGATGATGATAAGAAGTACTTTATCATTAGAGCAGAAACGTCACCACCTAATTCTTATCAAGATCAACCCCCAGTAGCTCAACTAAATTCAATTATTGGGGTGTAAGAGAATGAAATAACTGTGGGCGAGGAATGAAATGTTCAAATAGAGGATGTACCTATTGTGCAAAAATATATTGATGTGTTTCCATAAGATTTACCTAGACATCCTCCAGAATGATAAATTAAGTTTCCCATTGACTTAATTCCTGGTTCAAGGCCCATATCAAAGACCCATTATAGAATGGATAGTGTGGAATTAGTGGAACTAAAGAAAAAAAGTAGAGGAATTGAGAAATAAGTGATTTATTCACCCAAGTGTTTCTACATTGGGATCCCCTGTTCTTTTTATTATGAAGAATGATGGATCTAGGAGGTTGTGCATTGACTACAGGGAGATCTATGCTTTAACAATAAATAACAAGTATCCACTGCCTCGAATTGATAATTTATTTGACCAAATTCATGGAGCTCAATAATTTTCAAAGATTGACCTTCGATCTAGATATCATCTATTGTGTGTGAATAAGGAAGACATCCCAAAAACAGCATTTTGAACCAGGTATGGGAATTACGGGTTTACAGTAATGCCTTTTAGATTGACTAATTCACCCTCTGTCTTCATTGATCTAATGAATAGTGTTTTCAAGGAATATCTTGATGACTTTTTAGTGGTATTTATTGATGATATCTTGGTATACTCAAAAATCTATGAAGATCATGAAAATAACTTGCGCATTATTCTAAAGAATTTTAGAAGAAATGAATTATATGGGAAGTTTAGCTAGTGTGAATTCTTTCTTCAAGAGATATCTTTTCTTAGCCATATTTTCTCTAAGGATGGAATCCCTACTGATACTTCTAAGACATGAGCATTCCATGAATGGCCAGCACCAACGAGTATAACCAAGGTACGCAATTTTATTGGTTTAGCAGGTTATTATTGGCGTTTCGTCCATAATTTAGCCTGATTGGCTAACCCATTAACCAAGATCACACGTAAAGGGGTTAATTTTTTTTTGGACAAAAGAGTGTGAAGAATGATTTGAAGAATTGAAGAGAATATTAGTCAATGCTCTTATCTTGACTGTACTGTCGGGGAATGATGGGTTTGTTATTTATAGTGATGCATCAAGGAAAGGACGTGGTTGTGTCCTTATGTAGAATGATAGGGTTATTGCCTATGAATCATGACATCTAATGATTCATGATAAAAACTATCCTACTCATGATCTTGATTTAGCAGCTATAATCTTTACTTTGAATATTTGGAGACACTATCTCTATAGTAAAAAATGTGAGATTTATACTGATCATAAGAGTTTGAAGTATATTTTTTCACAGAAATAACTCAACATGAGGAAAATAAGATGGCTTGAATTACTCAAGGATTATGATTTCACTATACACTACCACCAGGGGAAGGAAAATAAGGTGGAAGATGCTTTAAGAATAAAGGATCATGGTGTTTTGAACAAGATGAGAGTGGAATGGGATCCTATTTTCATGGTTCTAGTGAAGATGGAAATAGGAATAACCATGGAAGGTGAAACATCAATTATTTTTCAAATGGTTACCAAACCATCTTTACTAGAATGGATAAAGAGTTCTCAGACTGATTATGAAGAGTTTCAAAAGAATATTAAATCTATGAATGATGTGATATTGAGTGACTTTGTGTATAAAGATGGAATTTTGAAATTTGGGAAGAGACTTCGTGTTCCCAAAATTCCTGATCTAAAAAGGTAATTGTTGGATGATTATCATAGTTCCAATTTCACTATACACCTTGGGAGCACCAAGATGTATAGAGATTTGGAGGAACATTTTTAGTGGGACAACATGAAGAGGGAGATTGATGATTTTGTGTCATGATGTATGGTTTTTCAACAAGTGAAAGCTGAAAGGAAACAGCCTGGAGGATTCATGCAACATATTCCATACCTGAGTGGAAATGGGATAATATTACGATGAACTTTTTCATGGGACTACCAAATACCCCTAGAAGGAAGGATGTGATATGGGTCATTATTGATCATCTTACCAAGTCAGAAAATTTTCTTGCTATAAGAGAATATATACCACTTGAATGTCTAGCAAGACTATATATTAATGAAGTTTTGAGAGTTCATAGAGTACCCCTATCAATTTTTTTATCATGATCCCCATTTCACATCAAGATTCTTGAAAATTCTTTAGAAGGACTTGGATACTGATCTTCGTTTGAGCACTTCCTACCAACCTCAAATAGATGGACAATTAGAACAAACTATTCAGAAGACATGCTGAGATCCTGCTCACTTGACTTTCAGGGTTTGTGGGATCAATATTTACCTCTGGTAGAATTTTCCTATAACAATAGCTCCCATTCAAGTATACAGATGGAACCATATGAAGCATTATATGGAAAGAGATGCCGCACACCAACCTGTTGGGATGATGTTTGTGAAAGAAAACTCGTTGGACCAGAACTTGTGGAGGAAACAATGGAAAAAGGGAAGGTTATCCAAACCCACATCAAAGCATCTCAAAGTAGGAAGAAGGGTTATGCTGATAATCGAAGGATGGAATTGGAATTTCAAGTTGATGATCATGTTTTCTTGAAGGTATCTCCATGGAAGGGTGTTATACGTTTAGATAAGAAGGGTAAATTAAGTCCCAGGTACATTGGACCTTTTGAAATTCTAGAACGAATTGGGGTTGTAGCTTACCATTTGGCAGTGCCGCCAATTCTCTCTAATATTCACGATGTGTTCCATGTATCACTATTGAGAAGATACATGCCTAACCCAACATATGTACTCACCTATGAGGAATTAGAACTGGAACCCGATCTGTCTTATTACAAAGAGCCCGTCAGGATTCTTCATACAAGAGATCAAGTATTGAGAAACCGGACGATTCGTCTAGTAAAAGTTCTATGCAGAAATCATAAGATGGAAGAGGCGACATCGGAACCTGAGGAACTTATGATGAAGAACCACCCTATTCTTTTTTATGCAGTAATATTATAGAAATTTTGAGGATGAAATTATTTGGAGGGTAGAATGTAACACTCCAATATTCCACGGTACACTTTTCTTTGAATAATACAATATCGTGTGTCGTACGCAACTTTGAGTTCTAACACATCACAACCAATCGAACTAGCCGTTATGAATATTAATACAGAATTTTTGAAAATTTATAAATTTTATTTTACAAAATGGACTTCATTTTTTGATTCTCAATATCGAAATTATCCTAGGGTGATTTTTTGTTATTTTTCTAAAAACTTTCAATTTTTGATGAATAGTGAAAAACATTGAGTTAATTGTTAAAACCGACTTTTTATTTAAATAATTATTTATTTTATTTAAATTTATATTAGGTCAAAATAGATACATAATAGATATATAATTTCAATGTAATTAATTGCATTCAATTTAGATTAATTTTAGATATATAAAATTTTATGGAACTTTTTACTGTCTTTTACCCACCTCATAGGAGTTTTTGAAATTTTTTATAAAACTATATTTTACCATTTCTATGAGTTGAATTTTGAAAATCCTAGAGACACAGTTGATATTAATAAGTAAAATGTAGTTCAATGAGATGAAAATAATATTTTTTGAATAGTAACTGTTGACTTTTATTTACCACGGTTAAAAGTTAATAGGGTAATTAATGGTAAAAATGAGATCTTTTTTTACCATAACAGATTTCTTAATTCTATTGGTTAAGTGAAATTAGATCAAAAAAACCTTAGGATTAAAATGTTATCCTTTAGGTTCACTTGGATTAGAATAGGACATTTATAATTATTTAGTTCTAAGAAAAGTTAAGAGTTCAAACCAAAGTTTAATGACTAAAACATTTTTAATATAGGTCTATAAATAAGATAAATTCAATTATAAATATTCATTATAAATCTGAAAATATTTCCTACATAAGGGTACTTTATTATAATTTTTATAAATTAAATAATTTAATTTATTTATGACACAATGATTATACAGTAATTACCATATTAATGAACGATTAAAATAATTGATATTGTAAATACCCAAATAAATATAATTTGGGAATTTTAATGAATTAAACGAATTTTATAGGTTAATATGACATGTAATGATTGATTTAATTAACCTTTTACGAATTAATCATGTTGTTCTGATTTTCACAAAAATCAAATACCAAATAGTGTCAAAATTGACATAAAAGTGTTTTTAAAACAAATATTAAATTATTGATAAATATATTACTCCTAAAAATATAAGGTTCAGAAAAAAGACTTAGATAAGGTTATATATATTAATAATTAACCACCTGAGGTTCTATTTCCTTGTTATAGTAAGTTTATTAACCATATAATATAAAGATACAAAGAGACATGGTAAATGTCAAACTAATTAACTGAGAGTTAAATCTAAAAGGCAAGGTTAATGTAGTAACCCAAACATGTCTAAAACCTATTGGTTGAGTGGTTTTCTACCCATACCCACATTAGACTAGAAATAAATTAGTTTGGAGCCATTAGAAACCGAATATAAATTTATTATAAAATAATATTTCTATCTTTTACTAAGGTGGCCCTCACCCCTCTTATAAAAGGGCACTCGCCCTTCCCTAAAATTCAAACCTTCAAAGACATTTGGCTTGGCCAAACCCTATAAAAATACCCTCTTAACTGTTCTCCCTTAATCCTAGAGGAAATATTTTTGTTAGAAAGCCAACTTCAAGAGCCCTTTTGATCAACTCAAAAGGAAACACCCGAAGAAGAGGTAATAATTTCACCACCCTCTTTCATGTTATCTTTTTTCCACTTCCTCCTTCTTTGTTGTTTCCATTATAAAATAATAAATCCATAATCTTCTATATAATTTAATGTTAGTATAAAAATGGTAAAATCGTATTAGTTATTTTATCCATCCTATTAATGAAAAAGTCACCACACATGTGTACGTACAGCTTACCATCTCCACGTCGTCGTGAAGTTTGTTATTCAAACACTTCATCATTTGGATGGGTATAATAATGATTCTAACTAATGTAAATAATAAATATAACATGATAATTATTCTTTATATATGATGTACCATTCCATTATATACTATTTTAATATCAAAATAATGATATTGTCACTCGTGTGTACGTACGAACTACCGTCTCAACGAATGTGATGAGATTCATTCTCCATCGTATCCATTCAAGACTAATTTTTATTTTATGATTAAAAATAATGTTTAAGGAATTGATATAATTCTGGATATTAATAAGATACAACCTATCCATAACTAACACGACTTATGTAACAAAACATATAAAAGAAAAGGAGTAAGTGAACACTCGAAACGACGATAATACTAAAATATTATTAACAAAGAAATATTATAAATCATATATGATATCAAAATTATGTATATGATTCTTTTATAACTTAATAACAATTTTTGAACTATTATACAGCAGGTTAACATACCCTCAACTAAAGAAAATAACAAGGTAAGGGTTATTTCCTTAATCTCATGATTTATCCAAGATTGTTCATGTGTAAGTACTTTCTGGGACATACATATCAGTGATACCCATATTTTAATAATTTTTTTTCCAAATTGATCTTTTAAGTATTTATGGGAGGGTATATTTAACTAGATCATCATTTTAAATGTTTTAAAGATTTATCTTTCTAAACCCTTTTAATCGATGTCCATGTTTTCAAAATGAATTAAAGGATTTATTTATATGGACATGAATGTTTTGAAAAGATAATTCTTTTCAAAAGTTTAAAAGTTTTATGGGACACTTTTATTCAAAAATCTCTTTAAATTTACTTCCTTTATAAATTGAGAGACTTTTAAACGATTTCATGAAGAAGGGTTATTTCTCTCAAAACATTTTACTGATATTTTTCATCTATGTCAACATACTTTGATGGATTTTAAACATGTTTGAAGTTGATTTATTATGATAAAATCTTCCATATTATATTGAATGAGTTATGTTATGTTTGACTATGAATGTTCTATTTTTATACCATTCATGGTATATGGATAAACTATTTACATTTCTTATGCTAGTTTTAATACGAATGTTTATGTTATGCTTCAACTTTTTCATATGAGGAATGCATTGGACTTTGTAAGTGACAGGTGGAGCCCGCTATAGATCCTCTATGCATCGGCAGGTCTCATGAGACAAACAAGTGTCTTGGCACAAGCCCTTGACAAAATATTTTTTGTAGTCTTGGCACAAGGCCTTGACTATGTTGTTGTGATAGTCTGGCATTATGCATTCCATAATTATGAAAGTGGATATTGATATTACATGTGATTATTCGAGTAGTAGATTATCCATGTGAATTGGTAAATGTAATTATTAGATTTTATCTTTTGCATATATTTCTGAAGTTGAAGTTTAAAAGTATTTTGTTTTAGTTATACATTGCCTTAAATGTTTATTCTTATTTATGAAAGTTTCAACTATATTGTTATCCTTACTGAGTATCTTAGCTCAACCCTTTCTATGTTTTATTTTTCCCAGGATGTGAAGAAGTATTTTATGACTGAAATACAGGGATAGTCATAGGGGATATGAGTGTGGTCTATGGAGACTATGTTGTTGTATTTTTTCACTTTATGATGTAATGTAAGACTTATAAATTTATCTAGTGTTTCCAAGGCTAATAAACTAATCGGTCTTTCAATATTTGATCTATTGTGATCATTCCAATGATATGTAATAATGCACCGACTCTGGGCTTCTGGGGTTGGGGCATTACAAGGATGTGATGAAATAGATATATCCTCTTTTTTGGATTATATGGATGTAATTTCAGTGTAAGAATTCATTTTAATGAACGTAGAATGTAAAACCCCAAGATTATATGATATATTTCTCTTATAATAAAATTTATTTGATAGGTAGTGATAAATACAACCCTATTTTTAAATGAACCAAGATATAGTATACCACTACAAAATATATATTAAATTATTGGAATGAATAATAATATAGGAAATTTAAAAATATTTATAAACATTCTAAATATAGGAAATATATTGTTTAGTAATGTCATTATAATCTTTAAAAGAATATGTTATCCTAAAAAATTATATTTATTGAATTCTATTAGAAGATAATATAATTAATTATTTAAAATTTTAGGAAATATATTTAAAAAATTACATCATTTTTTTAATTTTACATGTTAATATTATATTAGAGTGATTTTTTATAATTGTCTAAAAGGATTACTTTTATGATGAAGAATGAAAATTACAATTTTTTATTGAAAACTACCTTTCTCTAAAGCATTTAAAATGTTAAATTTTGTCTTAAAATGGTATAAAATTTAGTATTAGTTCATTTATATTATGAATATCTGATTATTGTCATTTGAATTAATTTTATGTGTATTTGGTAATAAAAACACTGTATACTAAAGAAAACATTTCTTTTTAAAAAAATACTTTTCAATGTGTTTTTTAGGATTATTTGAAAATAAATTTATACCAATTTGAGATATTTAATTTGATAAAAAATATTCCATAATTTAAATTGTTAGGCCCAAATAATTTAATGAGTCCAATTTCATTTTTTATAAAAATTAATAATAAAAATAGAAAAAATTGTCACTGTGGTTATGGTTAAAATAGGTTTTACGAGGGTTAAACCATTATATAAGGGCAAATTTTCCAATTAAATTTTATAAATTAAATTTTATATCCTTATTTCTTCCTCGTACTATCCCACAAGAGATTATATTTCCATTTTGAATCATTTTCCTTAAGAACGACCATATTATAATTTATTCTTTTAACAAATTACATGTCTTTCCTCTACCCAAATTATAAACTCGAACCCCAATTTTATTTTAATTACACCACATTTAAATTTATATATCACCTAATACCTAAAAAATATATTCTAAGCTTCCATATCCATGAATTGGAGGATAAAGACTTCTTGAAAAACTATTTTAACAGTCTGTAATAAAATATATAAAGAAGGCCAACTGAATGAGAGGTAATCATCTTTCCTGACCTCTTTCAATTTATTTCTTCTTCTAACTCCTCAAAATATATGGTATTAATCATAAAATAATATCCAAGGTATACCAAATATAAATAATTTTATTATTATTTTTAAACAACCAATATCTAAATCTCTTCTATCAATTGGGAGGTGAAATTATCTCTCATGCGTATGTGTGAACTACCGCCTCCACGTTGCGGTACAATTGATTTTCCATCACAATAACTCATGGATGGTTATTATGATGGGTTTTAAGTTTATATATGAAATTTATGATATTAAAATTCCATCTTAATTTTAATATCAAATCTACCTTCACACCTTACAATCCGTTGGAAAAAAGATAACAACGCTCATGTGTACGTGAGATTACCACCTCCATAGAGCGTTGTAATTCATTTTTCATTACCCGTTTTAAATGGATGGTAATAAGGGTGTACTTACTGAATATATATGGTGTATATGATATAATTATGATTCTATAAAGGTGATTTTTTATATTTATTACTTTTTTCCATCCATCGAAATTTAAAAACAACGTTCATGGAGAAGTTTCGGATACCATCTCCATGAATGGTGTAAATATTTTTTTATCACTATATTTTTTGTATGAATATAAATATCAATTTAAATTATATATATTATATTTAAATATAATTTATATTCTTAATATTGTGGAACTATGATCAAATTTCTAGGACAATATATACCGAACCAAAATTCTCAAGTAAAATGAAACAGATAACACCCAGAAATGAGGATTTTAATAAGTAATTATTAATAAACGAGTTTTCAAGTGTTATAATTAAATAATATATGATAATATAGTATTTACATAAATATATTATGTAATTATAATAAATTTATATTAATTATAAAATATTCTAGTTCCCTTTCGAAGAAATTTGAACTACAAGTAAGAGATTTATGTAAAAATGTCAGTGTTTATAGGGATTTTTTATGGCAAGGTTTCTAATGATTAAATTTTATGAATTATCTTCAAATAATAGAATGAATTTTACTCAACTATATTTTATTATGAATTAATTTTTTTCTTTCATTTTCCTCTAAGTGATAACTCAAGAGAATGAAATAATGTTTTTATGTAAAACTGATTTATTTATGTCTTCTATCAAAAATCTCTTTTCTTCTATGTACATATTTTCTAAAAATACTTTCAAGGCTATTTTTTTATTCTCCGATGATTTTTGAAATTATTTTTCACCCCTAAAATAAATTTTATAAAATAATTTTAATGGAACATTCTTTTCATTTTCCAAATGAGATACATTTTACTTATTACCAAAAATGTAAAAGGAATATTTGTTTTCACATAAACAGAATGAATATAATTTCCCACAATTATGACCAATTTTTTTTAAGAATCATTTATAAGTTTCTAATGTTATTTTCAATGAAATATTTTTATATAATATTGTGTAATTTTTTATATTTTAATGAAGTGATTCCAAATTGGAAATGGTATTTTTCTGGTGAAGTATTCAAAGTAATCTTATAAAGGAATATTTTATTAATTATAAAATATATTGAAATTACTTATTATTTACTAGGGATATCATTCAAGGATACCTCCATTATTATTTTTCTATATTATTTACGATTATGATTATGATATGTTTATGAAATTAATTTATTTTCCTTGGGTTCTGCTATGGATAATTGTTGAAATGTTTATAAAACACATTTATTTTTTCACATTTTCTGATATATAATAGAAATTTTTTGTTCTTGTGGGACACTTTTGAATAGATCATGATTATTTGATGAGTGGTCCTAGAATTATATATCTCTCCAATATATTGTGTAATTATTGATATCACATTATATAATAAGAACTGGAATGTGAATTGAACCTATACTTGTAAGGGACTCTGTCTACTATAATAGTATTCTGAGTGAAACCTGAAAAGGATGTGATATAATTGGGAGTGAACCCCATCCACTTTAATATACCTATAATTTAATGACTTAGATTTTCCCAGTTTTATTTTTAGAAATTTTTTGGGAAAATTCCAAGACCATGTGCTAAGATGGCGTGCGATTCTGAGGCTTGGTGTGCCTATAATGGTCCGACAAGAATTGTTTTTTTAATAGTGTGTGTAAGCGTATTTCTTGAAAAGGAGGAATAAATCTTAAACGGGTGCCCAAATCATAAATATGAGGGCATCGTTGCATCTAGGATGGTAGGTTTACCATTGGCATGACTAACCATTAGTTGGATCCATTTAGAAAACACGAAAAGGATGTAACCATAAATAAAATATTTAAATAAAATTATTATTTTTAAAATATTATTAACTCATGAACGATGGATCAGATTGGAAATCTTATACCACCGTTGAGTTTGTAAAGTCGTGTTTTACTTTGGCGGGGCCTAACATCAATCGACACGAATCGACTGTGAAAGTTAATTTTTGGAAATTTTAAAGATGAATAAAATAAACATAAAGAAGTTTTTTTATTTCATTCTAGACATTTCATACCGATGAGTCATCCCTTTTAGTCTCATTAATGAAGTAGTGTGACAACACTGCAACGTTGCAACAGGACAACATGTTTTCTTTTCTCCTTAATTAAATAGGAATTCAGGGTTAACACATAACCCTAGAATTCCCTCGAATCTCTAGAGATTGGTTTTGGCGGTTCCCTCCCCTTGGTGAATGACAAACGATGACAAAATCTGGTGGATCGAAGATCATGGATTGTGGATCACAGATCATGGATCAAGGATTGAGGATTATTGAACGATGGAGGCACAACATTGTTCCTCACCAATGACAGATCCAATCCTTGTGGTTGGGGGTTTATTTTTCTTCATGATTCCTTTCCTTATTCCTGTTTTCAACAACAAATGTGGACTAACCCACAAATAGGTTGATCCATGATTCAATCATTATTACAGGATGGATAAAAATGTGTTATTAAAAGGGATGAATCATGTTAAAAATTATTTTATTTCTCTTTCATAACTCTGCAGATATAAATTAACCAAGGTTGACATAAATAAGACCAAGGTCTATTCTAAGGGTGTTCTTGTTCTCTTTCTATCTCATGTTATTGCGTTCTTCACCGAAGGACCCTCGTGGTGGAATCAGGCTTTAACGGGATGTTCCAAAGATGATCAGACCCCAAACGATATGACAACATGATATTAAGCCCATGGTAGTGAAGATGGATACCCGAGAATCATGAGGGTATTCCCAGTTTGAAAAATGGGCCACCACGGTGATGGTGGCAACCCGCATAAGAGGAGCTGATGGCGGTGACGTGCAGCAGCATGCCCGCTCGACAGTAGGAGATCACTGGCTCTATGGCCAGCAATGGTAGACCCCACAAAAAAGTGGTCTTGGGTGGCGGATAGGGTCTCCAACTTGATGGATGGTGGCAGGCCTTGACTGGACGCGGAAAAGGGTGGCATAATGAGGTAAAGGGTCGTGGGTAGTTCATGCAGCAGACAACGATGTTAAACATAGTAGTCGGACATGTTGAACGAGCAGGGACGCAGATCCTACCGCATTTTGGGTAGACGAGTCGGCCCACTCGAGCGGGATGGGATGGAGCTGGTGGGCCAGAACAGTAGAGGGTCAGGCCCATCGGAGGTGGGCCAGACCTAGCAGGTTGGGTCGACCCGACAGGTCGGCTCGAGTCGGGTTGGCCAGACCGGGTCAAACCATACCCAGACCTGACCGACCCCTTTTTAATTAAATGCCCATAACTCTCAAAACATGTTTCCATTTGATAATCCATTTAGAGCATTGTGAACCTCGTGAAAAGGTGGTACTTTTGAAATACACTATGCTAGTTTTCTTGGAAGTTCGTGTATGACCTTTTGAGATCGAGCAGTATGTGCTCCCAGAATGAGCGTGCTAAGAGCGAAATCCTATGGTTGTCTATGAAAAGATACAGATTGTGCCTCCTATGGATATAAGGATGGTTTCTTCTACACCTATATGGAGCATGTCTCCTACAAATATATGGAGTGTGTCTCCTACAGTTATACAGAGTGTGTCTCCTATGCATATACAGAGTGTGTCTTCTATGGTTATATGTAGTGTGCCTCCTAAGAATATACAGAGCGTGTCTCCTACTCATATATGGAGTGTGTCTCCAACAGTTATATGGAGTGTGTCTCCAATGCATATACATAGTGTGTCTCATATGGTCATACAGAGTGTGTTTTCTACATATATAAGGAGTTTTTCTCCTATATATATATAAAGTTTGTCTCCTATGAAGATGTGGATTGTGTCTCCTATGAAGATGTTAAGCGTGTCTCCTTGTATTTGAATATTCCTTGAGAAGAATAATGTGGATAAGGATTATTTGTGATATAGAGACCCCTTGTCTTATGGAGATCAGATGTCTCCAGGATCATCGTGATGTATCAAGAATAGAGATTCTCTTGGATACTTTTGGTAGACTAGTTCTACATGAATACTATAGAATATCCTGAAAAGTGGTATCTTCCAAATCAAGCATGCTACATGCAGGACCATATGGATGGCCGTGGATGAGACCTTGATTCTTGGAATCCATTACGAGTATACCTGGATATTCTAGTTATATGTATTGTTGAGATATATCTAAGTGAGATGACTCTAGTGACTCTCTTGACTGTACTTCTTAGAGGCTACACTTAGTTTACCTCTTTGGAAGTCTCTTTTGTGTATTTCTTTGTGGTATACCTTTGTTGTTTGGGGTCCCTAATGAGTATTGTTTTTCTCACCCATTCACAGTCTTTGTCTACATGTGTCGTGTCTTGTGCAGACAATCGATACTTTGACGGAGTCCTTGGTGGTCTGGGGCCAGATGGTTATTATAGTGACCGGATAGATGAGGTGTGTTTCTGAGGCTTCAAATAGCTATTTAAGTACCTCCCTTTTAGGTAGGATTTTCTTGCATAGGATTTCCAGAGACTTTTACATTTACTTTTCCTTTTTTTGGGCTTATATTCTAGCCTGGTTTAGCTTTAGTTTTCTATTGTCATGCATTGTGTTTGTTTATATAGTGGTTTCACTTTCCAATATCTATGGCTTGCAATGATGTTTGTGTGTGTACATGTAATTAGGCAAATTCCTCCCATTTGTTTGGGATATGCCTACTTGGTACTCGTCGCTATCCCCTGGCCTATGGGAGGTGGTCTTGGGTTAGTCACGGCATTGGCCCCATGGGATGTGTCGTGACATGCAAGTAATCCTTAACTAAGGAATTTATTTTTTATGCTTATGGGTATTCCAAACCCATATATCTTATACCAATTTTATTCTCTCATAGATCGTGTTCTTTGATTCCTTTATGATTCATGTACAATGAACTTCCACATTTTATTCAATGAGTCAATATTATAATCTATGATATATAGGGTATGGTTATAAAATATTAAACTCATATTATCATACCCATATTAGCATGTTATGTTTAAGTTATCATTTATATCTCTTTTATTTACCCTTACTGAAAATATATTCTCACCCTTTCTTATGTTTCCTTTCCCTAGGTAATGAAGAACGTTTTTAGGTTTTGTATATCTAATAAGGGCTCTATTTATGAAAAAAATAGTTGGAGATGAAGTAAATCTCTTATAAAATGTTTTTATGCATCCATATTTCCATATCTACAAATCATATATGATTCTATCATTGATCAAAAAGATGTATATAATATTCATCAAATAAGATGAAATATATATCTTTTAAATGAATTGGCCCCAATAATTTTTTTTATAATTTATCAAACTATTCGTCAACATTAAATCTCATATTTTACATGAAAAACACCCACTATCCAATATACAATGTTGTTCTCCTTTTTCAAATTTGATAATAGTTTCAAAATTTAAGCCCATTTATTTTCCTTTTTCTTCTTTCTCATGCATACAATAATATTTGTTGTAAAACGTTTTTTGTACTGATATCATTGGAAGATATCCTTTTTCATGATTTTTAGGTTGATCACATCTTTCAAAAAAAATTCCATGGGTTGGAATAATTAATCATTTCTAAACAAAGTTTTATAGGTGGTCCTCTTTGAGTGGGTTGAATCCCCCTCAAACATTTCCTCCAGTTTATCCTGGATTCATTATAGTACTAATGATTAAACCAACACATTTTTTTGTATACCCAAAACCACCATAAAACCAATAGTAACCATTGAAAGCATATTTCCTATTGTAATATACATACTTTCAATATTTTCTCCCATGATTTTCATCAAATTCCTTACCTTCCACATTGGAACTTTATTGTGTACCAAAGTAGTGGTTACCTCATAAAGTTTCCTACTTTATCATAGATTAATTTTCAACAAGAAATTAATCTCTAATAGTAGTTTCTTTTTGTTAAGACATTGAAACTATATAAATTATGGTTTTTCAAATCATATAATATTTGACTATATACATGATCTTATTAAACTCTATTTTCTTTTAAATATATTTATCCATGTTATTAAATATTAAAGATGTTTCTCCTCCTCAGTTATATGCTTCGTAAAACATTCACCATCTTCTATTACTAAGATTTAGAATTTTGTAATTCCTTACTCATAATTAACATGTTTTTGTTGAATAATCTCTTATTTATCCCACTTATCTTTTATTTGTTCTTTATGTTTTATCTTAAGGAATTTATTTTCATCCAGAACCTTCTTCAGATAAAAAATATATTTTAGAAACATTTATTTTCTGGTATTAAAATATTATAGACTATTTTCTAAAATATTTTATTTCTTAAAAAAAATTCCCTTCTCCACGTCTTATATTCATTAAAATACATTGTACCAATTCTATAATGAGAATAAACTCCATCTGAGACTATTCTTATTCTTCTTCAGAGCTAATACTTTCTTCACTGGTGAAATTTTAATTATTCACTATTACAATAATATTTCTTTCAATAGCTTTCTAATTGGAGTTATCATATTTATCTTCACTATCATCATATTCCTCGTGATTTGAAAAAAAATTCTCTTTTTTTATTTAGAGAAATTCATATCCTTTACTTTAGAGTAGTATATAGATTTTATTTCATTTTTCTTGAGGGGTCTTCTATAATTTCTACCATCTTCATTATGTTTTGTAAAATTTTCAAAAAAAAATCCTATAGCTTTAGAACAAAATAACATTAGAGGTAACTTTCATTTGTATATTCATGTGCATATTTTGACCTTTTTTAAAAAAAACCTAAATTCATCAGAAAATTTACTAACCTTGTTTTTCATGTCATATTCACTAAATTCCAACTCAAATGCATCTTTATTATATTTACTTTTCTTTCCAGACCTTATATATATTTCATGATCATATTTATATTTCTTTTTTATATTACTTTCTCATCTAATTTCATAAGTGATGAGTGCACTATTCATATTATCCAGATAAAGAATTTCGAGATATCTATCTTCTAATGATGAAACTTTAGCATCATATTTTTCATGAAAAATTTGAATAATATTTTCATAAGTGGTTTAATATTTTAACCTCCCACCAATACATAATATTTATATTACAATATCATTCAGCATTTTAAATAAACCACTAATTAATTCAATATCACTCATTCTAAGATCTTCATACACCATTCCCTATATTTGTAACTTTTATTTATTCACTTTATTATTTGCTTTATAGTGGTTATTCAAATCATCCAAAATGAATTTAGCCATTTAAATTCATTTAAATCTACGATAATAATTTTTCAAGAATCTGAAAATTAATGAATTTCTAGTACACCCATCTTTCTCCAAAATCTTTTTAATAGTACCTATTATTGGAAAATCCTCATCACGGGGAGGGAAACCATTTGTAATAACCTCAGGAACTTCATAACCAATTCACATATGATAATGTAAAATTTTATATTTCTATATACGATATTCATTCCCAGAGAAAATAGTAACCCTATTACTTTTCAAAGAGTTATGAGCATTCATGGAAACTTATATTTTCTTCTAATTCCAGCAGTGATCAACAATGGGATTCAAGGATTGCTACTACTTGTACTGACTAATCAGGATCAATGTAATTGTTGACAGAGGGAGGTTGAATAAATAATATCTTTATTTAAAATTTTATTTCCTAAGAAACAACTGTCACCTATTATTTCAGAGATATGACTTTGTTGGAAACAAGTAAACAATCACAACCATAGAAACACATGTATTTATAAGGTTTACTACTCTGTAAGATTATCTACTCCTTGGCATGGTTTGGAAATAATTCCAAAACACACAAACCACTATAAAACCACTATTTGTATGTGTTTATACTAAGTATGGAATATTCTTAAACATGAAAATCATTATATCCAATTGAAAAAGCATTCGATCCTTGTAAAGATAAAAGAAGTAATAGTGATTTTATAGAAACTACAAAAACCATCACAAATAGTCTTTAGTATGTTGTAACTGTAATTATTTTATTTTATTCACACTTGGTTTTCATACAATTACTTCGTATTCTTCACTTTATTTCTCATGAGTGGGAAATAAATTAATCCTTGGACATCTATATAAAAATGTTAGTTTATTTACATATCTCTCTAGTAACCTATGTTTGGTTGTTAATCTGGTAAACTTTGTCTAATTCCTTCTGAAGACTGATACTAATTCTTATGTGTTTTTCATGTGATTACTTTCTCATACTGCCAATTTGATACCAACGACATAAATACAATATCATATATATTTCTAAATAATTCATCATCAAATTTTTTGATCGTACATCTATACACACCATATGTATAATACCAACATGATTGATAAACTATACCTGGAATAATCCTAGCCAATTCTTCATCAAAAATTTCATTTGATCATCTTGACACATTACCACTTCTCCTCCACACTTCACAAATCTTAAACACATATTCCATGATGCGTCAACCCCATTTATATAGGCAAGGTTCCTATAATATTTTTGGGTAACAAATGTACTTGATTCAAACTTCTCTCATTATGTTACTATTATCCCACTCAGAAACATCCTTCTATTGACTGTATTGAAACTTCCTTATAAGCCAGTATCAAAAAAATTTATATAACATCCTTACAACTTGGTGAGAATCATGAATCATTACTCTTTAATATCCGGAATGTTGAATGATTATCATGGAATCATCATAATTTTTACCTTTATGAAATATTTGTAATGTCCTTCAAATTGGTATAACTTTATACCACTCATTCTTTTGGTCAAACATCATAGAAAATCCTATAATAATTGTAACTCTATTCGTTTTCATGCATAACTACATAGGAATGTCTCATAAAAATATATTCACACTCTACCTATGACCGATGACCTATAGAATATCTATTCATCTATTTCCATGACATGATAGTCTCTGACCAAAGATTTATATACAGAATCATATGTTTATTTAAATCAACCAAAACTACTTGTGTGATTAAACAAAAACTTTTATCAAGTCATCCTAAAATAATAACACTTCACAACATCAAAAGAACCAATCCGATATTCATTTGGAAAGTAATGATCAATTGTCTCTCTGAATTGTTTTCTGTGGATAAATGAGCTACATGTCGATGGACTACAACCAATGAAATTTTGAGAGACAATCTTATGGTCTTTATTCGATGAAATTCCTTCGAAAGTTCCCATTGTTATTTGATAGAATTTCTATGATTGGAAAAAATTGCAAAATACTATCTAATAATACATCATATACAGAAAAATAAAAATCATAACGAAAATAAAACAAAAACTTTTCTCATATGAACCTATTATTTATATCTTCATTCCATTAAGCTTTATTAGAACATGATTGTATTGAATTATAAAATAATAAACATTTTCTCTTCCATTAAACTCATCCTGGATCAAGAGGACTTTAAAATTTCATGATGTTAGGGAAATTAAGATATGAAAATCATCAAAAAATTTAATCATTGAATACTTTCTCTAATGAAACATATAACCATGATTAGATAATAATTCAGAAAAAAAGCTCTGGGTGATCAACATAGTCTTCTAACATTCATCTGACAAACAGTGTCTAGTATACTCAATCCAATACTCTTCATTCTATTTATTTTGTTGGAAATCATAAAAAGGTATGGTGATTTATATTTTTACAAAAAAACACATTTTAGTTAAATTTCTTTCTCATAACAATCCTAACAAATATCTTTTTAACATCTTCAACATCATTAAATCACATCCAAAATTATTGGTCTCAACATTCCTTTTCTTTTCACTCTACCTAATTTCTAAATTTTTTTTATTTATTCACAAAGCTTCTAAAAAAATTGCATCTATTGTAGGAAATAAAAATATCACTAATCTTTGGAAATATATTTCATATGAATCTTGACTTACCAAAAATTCCAATTATCAGTTCAAAATTTAATTTTTCCTAAAAAATTAAAATAAAAGCATGCCTCACTGAAATAATTATAGATATGATTAAAAGAACATAAAAATCATCAATTAATCCATTTTCACAATAAATCCAAAAAATACCCTAAAAATAAAAATGATGCAATTTCACATAATATGGAGAAATAATGGGAGAAAATCATAGAAATGGGAATTAAAAGTTATGAGAACATCTTCTTTATCATTAATTAAATGTTATAGGATTTGGTTAAAAAATAAATGAAGAAGTAATTATATAATTAAGGAACATAATATTTGTTAAAGGGTTGAAACATAATCTGATAAGTGTGCCTAAACTATGGGATGGAGACTATAAAGTTGTATTTCAAAAGAATGTTTTTTAATGAATTTGAATAATGGTTGTTTTGTGATGAGAGGTAATGTGATCAATGAAACTTATTTCATGTTTGTGAATAAGTTTAGAAGAAGATGTCATTTAAGAAGAATAAGAAGAATATTCTGATGAATTTAAATATTATTAACTCTAAAAATATTTTATAATCAATTATACTTAATAATAAGGATAAATTAGAGATATCTAGAAGATGATTTCAAAAAAATAAAGAATATTAAGGTTATACCATTTTAGGAAAACAATTTCAATGCTCCGAAAATTAAGATGTCACGAGCAACAAAAATCAAGAAGATTTTGCACGTAATTGAATTGAATTTAAGAAGAGGAAGAGTTATACCATTCTAAAAATGGGTTTAAAGAAGAAATTGGTTAATGAAATTGTTTTTTAGTCATTATGGGAGTTGATTACCATACCATGAATGTTGAAAAACAGACATCAGCCTTCATTCATCAATGTTTATGGTGTGATGTTTTCATCCCCTCTCGCACTTGTTCTTGGGATATTATTTTCCATAGGTAATACAACATAAATCTATTTATGTTTAATACATTAATATATATACAAAGGGGGAACAAAACTATTTATGGTGCACATACAATGATATGTGTTCAACTTAATAGAGAAGGGATCTATTTTATATGTGAAGAATATATTTAGAGAAAGTTACAAAAAGGAATGTATTAAAATAAATATGTGAACTATACTAACATGTTTATTGAGGATTTTTTTAGGAATTTGTTATACACATGTTCAATAGATTATTCTGAGAAATAAAATAATAGATGATTCAGAGTTTGTATCAAGAGGTATTGGTATCAAGAGTAACAAGGGTAGAAAAGAAAAGGATATAAGTCACTATTATGGAAAATATGATATTATTATCCAGTTTTCTTGTTTCATACAACATGCTATCTCATGTATGATTAAAATTACTTAATAATGATTCATTTTTAAACTTAGTGACTTTGACTGTGATTTATGTTCCTTAGTTTAAAACAAAATATGAAGGGGGATATTGTGTTGAATAATAGATATTTTGAGGGATTTTTCATATCCATGAAGAAAAAATTGATATGAAGAAGTGTTTGGGACCTTGGTAAGATTGTTGAGAAATAAGGACTGTTTTCTAAAATTTTGAAGTTGAAATATAATTATATTACACCCTGAGATATTAAAAGAAAAACTTTTTGTTTGATAGGGTATATGAAATGTAACACCAAGCTTAAAAAACCCATGAAATATATTATATAAATATGAATTTGATAACCTTATCATTTTTGTCATGATCCAACCCGGGTCGACCCTGAACCGGTCACTCGAGCCAGTCCACGACATGGCCCGAAGGGCGTTCTCTATCCCCACGGGCTGGAAACTAGTTTCGGGCATGAAAAACCCCAGTTGGAAATGATTTGGCCCACAACAAATATAAATAATCATAAACTGAATAAGCGGATAAATAAAGGAAAAATAAACCGAACAACATGGTAGTGGAAAAAGGAATAAATGATGCAACATGACATACTTCAAGTGACCCTGTGGGTCACCATGAAATGTAGACTACATTCCCTCCCAAAAGTGATCTAAGACTGAATTCTGCAATTGAAAAGTAAAGTAGTTGTGAGCACTAAGATGCGTAGTAGGAATGCCAAAATATAACCATTTCATATGCCCCTACCATTAGTAAGAAATCCAATCATGCCAGTTTGAAAATAAGATATAATAAAATAATTTTCCCTTCTTTTCAAGTTCAAGTTGCAAGTTTTCATTTTCAAGTAAATAATTTCTCTCCCAATACATTTTCAAAATAGGTTCCAAGAATGCATTAACGTTTCAAAATTAAAGGAAACTTATTTAGATTAAAATATGGTATTTGCAAATAAGACATCAAGCATGAAACAACTGAAATGAAAAATTACATCACAAGCATCCGGTTGCAAACGATCACCATGGGTAATCCCTATAGGTAGATAGAACAAGTCTTACCCTAGAGACCTCATACCATGATGAAAAGTGGCTTATTAACCACAACCCTAAGAAAATATTCCTTAGAAACCAATAACCTTAGAAAATGTGTCTTAGAAACCCTGACCCTCAGTCATTAATATGTTTAGTTAGTGATGTTGCGTCAATCCTGCTAGAAGAAACCGGGACGAGCCTTTGTTGTGTCATCTAGCGTACTAGTCCGGGTCCACCCACCTAGATAGTCAGGTTTCCCATTGTTCTCTATTTCAAGTGGTGGTGAGTTTTCTTTATCAGAAATACATATATGTACATAACACTTTCTTTATCCAAAACCCATTCAAACTCTGACCATCGTTCTCCCTCATTAAGCACATTCCCCCTCTTTTACGTCACACAATGCATAAGAGTCAAATTAGGCACATAATAACACATCCAACATAAAACTCATTTTCTAAAACCAAGGGGGCGTGCCTCAAGAGAGGTTTTAATTTTCATAAAACATTCTTAAAGTGCCAAACATGCTTAATTACATAAAGGGAACGCTTTTTATAATTAACTGGCCAAAAGTCCAAATACCTTTGGAAATAATCACTTCCAATTCAATACTACTTAGGAAATCAATTTTCAAAAAAAAGTCACTTGAGAACAATGGCGGTAGAAAAACATTTCAATTTCCAAAACAAAGGCATAATCATTTCAAGCAACCACAACAAAATTTCATAGCATGTGTATATAGAATAAATGTAAAACATATTTTTAAAACAAGCAATAAATTATGAAAATAAAATTAAAGGCATAGGCATAAGGGACCTACCTCAAACATCTCGCTATTTGTCGATGACCAGTCAAACCGACACTTGGCCTATACACGCACATGAATTTATACATACATATATATATATATGTATATACACCCCTAGCTGCATTTCACATATTCCCCTCGCCATGAGGGAATATATACAAAGAAAGAATATATATATATGCCTTACCCTATGAATTTACATATAGGATACCTCGACACCCATGGCTGAAAACCATCATAGCGAGGTCCAATGCCCTACACATATAAATTAATAAAACAATTAAAAAATTTATTGAACACTTCAAAATTAGCACAAAAAAAATAATTACACCAAAAACACTCTTTAAACCCAAAACACACTCTAAACCATTTTAAAATTCATTTCACAACATAAAACCCATTGAAAATATTAAAAGAAAAACACATAATCAATTTAACCATTTCTAAAGGCCTTTTCAAATCGTCACATAAACCAGAACCAATTAAAAAACATGAATTTAATTATTTAAACCATTTTCAATTCATGATTTTTACCATTAAAACAATTTAAATAAACCATTACACAATTTATAAAACAACCCAAGGAAACACCAGATGGCCTCACACTAAGAAAATACCCAAAATACCCTTTTTAGAAACAAACAAACACTAAAAAAATTTCCAAACATCATTCACATCACTTATTAAAATCAAAGAGCATGATAAAATAATTAATCTAACTAACTAACTCATCAAACAAGTTTTACGAATGGAATCACCTACATATTGTGGAGAGACATCCGAAAATTGGCGCAGCACTATAATCGCACCTCAACCGAAGCTTAAGATGTCAAGATTCATCCAAACTGACAAGATCAAACTCAAGATAAAAAAATTCAACCCAAAAAAATAACTCATACCCACTAAAAATAAAAACCCTAATGGGAACTGAATGTGTACTTACTCGAAGGAAAAGAGGTGCTGCTACTGGATGGAGGAGTTGCAGCTTCTGGGGAAAGGCCATCTGAATGTCGATTCGCTTGAAGTGGAGGGAAACGCCGGTAGGAGGAAGGCTGATGGTTTTGGTGTGCTGCATAGGGAAGGAGTATGGTGGAAGGATAGCTACAGGGAGGGAGGAGGTTGGCAGTTCTCGTGGCAGTCATAGCAGGGAGAGTAGGTGGCCGGAAAAAGGTCCAAAAGAATGGGGGGTCGACATTGTGCAATAGGAAGGGTGAAAGGGGTGGGTCGGTCGCGCAACTTGAATGGGAAGGGGAAATCGTGTGTAAAAGGGGGGCCTCCTAGGGCTTCCAGACACAAGAGAAAAAATCTAAACATAATAATGATAATAATAATAATAATAATAATAATAATAATAATAATAATAATACAGATATGAATAATAATGTTATCCCTAAAAATAAAAAACAATGTTATAAAGAAAAATAAAAGATGACGTGCCAGGTCGGGGCGCGACAATTCTCCCCACCATGACACTTTCTTCTCCTAGAATGTCCCAAAAGACTCGGCCATTCAAGCTCAAAACAAGGATGCATAAATTCTCAAAATGAAACAACAACCACATGAGGATTGAACACTCACTTTCTACCTAAGACCTGAAGCCTCAAGACCCGGACTACCATGCGAATAAACCAACGACATGGGACTCACATTTCCAAACACAACCACACCCTGAACCTTGACTTAGAAATCACTAAAGTCATATCAAGGTATCCAATGAACATTTTCAATACGAACCATCTCCTGGGCTAACCATCTATATCAATCTAGGTCAGGCGGAGTAGAGGCAAAGAGTTTCCCCGGAAAGAACACCTTGAAGATTAAATTCTCCGTGGTTTTTTCCTATGATGGTCTTATCACCATATTAGGACTCTAGATGAAAAATGAATTTCCCAAATCAAAAGAAATCCTAAAACCAAACAAGACCCCTGACACTGGTGTGACCCTTCAATATTCTGTGTCTCACCTGACAAACTTGAGGGAAGACATTGGAGAGAGCCATTGTGGGTCTCCCTACCATATTAGAAATTGAGTAGTACAATGACACCCACATGGGAACTCTCAATTCAGTTTCAACAATGCAGATTAAATTTCCCATCGTGAACCCATCAACATGGGGAAACCCCAAACATAGGGAGAAACATCAACACAAACCAGCTAGAAACCCTCATTCCAAGGGGAATCAAAACAAAAGATACGTCGGATAAACGCCAAACCAAACCATGATCCATAAGATCCATAATCCGAAAAAATATCCAAACAAGCATCCCCCAGAAGCTGGAATTGTCCCAAAGAAAGACCAACCATTTAATGTTTACACTAACAAGGCGCAACCATTGTAATATTATATAAGTGGCCACCAAGACCTCCAAAACAAGGCCCACCTTCCAAACAGACATCCACATGAAGCAAAAACATAACCGATCTCTTCCCATTCAATAGACGACAAGTTGGACACGCATCTATCACACCTGGAAACTACCTGACTACATGAAAATATTCGCTCCGAGTCCTATGGTTGGAGTTATGATGTATTGAAGCATCTGATGCACCGTTTTCAGGAGCTAGAAACCTCCAACTGAGGATTCATCTTCAAGAAAGACCGCTTACAGACTTCCCCATGTGACCCCAAATAGCCACACTATTGACAAGCCTTCAGCAGATTACGACGAATGGGTTTGAGTACCAAAATCAAAAAAATTGGAATCAAACTGTTGTGTGGCCTTAGGAATGAGTAACAAGAACTGATGAAAGACCAATTCCAAGAATATATTCCACCATTTTACTCTCTTCACTGGATGGGGAACCCTTCACGAGCACCTTGAAAAACAAGATTGTAATTTTTTCTAGTCTGTGACCCCAACATGGAAGGAGAAGATAGAAATCCCCTATCCTGAACATGAACCTTCAAACAAAACTAGGAAAACTTTCCCTTTCCAATATCTAGAGTTCCTAACTACCCAAAGAAACACTCAACTTCCTAAAGTTACATCGCAACCTCTATTGAACTTCGGCCACCATAGAGAAAACAAGAAACAATGAAATGAAAATGACCCCAACACTCCACTTGGAGTTTGGGTAAAACTAACAACTTAAAAAGACCCCTCGGGGAACTTTGGGCATTTAAGGATGGCATACTTTAACAAAGAAGCACAAAACCAACATAAAGCACATCACAAAAGAAGACTCCACATTTAACCACAAATCATTAACTCAAACTCAAAACATCATTTCAACCTTGAAATGCCAGCTCGAAAACAATAATAGATACCATAGACTAATTCATCCCAAAACCAAACCATAACCAAATCAAATATCAACCAAAATAATACAATGCAACATCACCAACCAAGCCTAAACCCCACTTTCACAAATAACCATTTTCCAAACCAACTGAATGCTAAAACTCCCTTTTTAAAACCCACTTTCCTTTTCAAAATAACTTAAACAAAATTCATCCCAACACATCACTAATAAAAACATGCCTTTGGAAAACAAAACAAGCTTTGAAAATTGATCACCCACCATTGGTATTCCATGAAACCTCACGTATGTACATTCCTGTTCCAACTAAGGCACCAATCCATGCATACGAAAAACCATCAACATCCAGTTGAATTCATCCATAAATGTGGGTGTCTATAGGAATACCAAATGAAAACAAAACCTTCACATTTCTAAAACAGAACATCCAACCCAGATTTGAAACTCCAAACCAATTTTGAAGACATCCTTTTCAATTATAAAATTAATCATCTCTAAATTTCTGTTTCCAAGAAACTCCCATTTTATATTCAAAAATACTTCCAAAAAACACCCCCAAAACCTTCCAAAAGATTTTCAATTTATCTTTTCACAAAACATTTCATGATCCCAAAGAATTTTCAAAAACACATTACATCTGCAAAACAACTCATTACATTTTTAAACAAACCAATATTTTTATTTTGGAAATCCAATTTCAAAAGACCAATCATAAATTTTGAAACCCGAGAAAAATACCCCAAAACCAACTAAAAATAACACCATGAACATCCCAGAACATCCAATTCACTCAACGCATCAAGATTCCAAATTATCAAATAAACAACTGCTACAAATGGTTTGGCTGGCCATGCACCAACAAGGTGAGCACATTGGAAGTCATGAGAGGAGATTGCATGGTCTGTACATGGCTTGCCATGCTGTTCACAACATCCATACACCCCTCCAGAAAGACCACAAAATCTCAAAACTAACCAGAAACATGAAAAAAGGACTAAGTTCTCTGAAGTCAATTTGGATCCAAACACGGAATTTAAGGCAAGACCATCCCGGACCACCCCCGCAATTCAAGGGTCATTACAAATAGGTGTTGATCAGACACCTACTGGCAATTAACTACTTGGATTATGACAATGCTAACTCAAAACTATTTGACATACCCAAAGGACATGGGAAAAACATCCCTCTAATACCATTTTGTCGTGAACCAACCCATTTCGACCCTGAACCGGTCAGCCGAGCCGTTCAGTGACATGGCCCGAAGGGCATTACCGATCCCCATGGGGTGGAAAATAGTGTCGGGCATCAAAAAAACCAGTTGGGAACGATTTAGCCCATAACAAAGATAAATAATCACAAACTGAACAAGTATATAAATAAAGGAAAAATAAACCAAACAACTTAGCAGCAGAAAAATGAATAAATGAAGTGATGTGACATACCTCAGGTGAACCTGTGGGTCACCATGGAACATAAACGACATTCGCTCCCAAAAGCGATCCAAGACTGAAACATTCAACTGAAAAGTAAAGTAGTCGTGAGCACCAAGATTCTTAGTAGGAATTCCAAAATATAACCATGTCTTATTCCCCTACCTTTACTAAGAAATCCAATCATGGCAGTTTGAAAATAAGATATAATAAAATAATGTTTTTCCTTCTTTTCATGTTCAAGTGGAAAGTTTTCATTTTCAAGTAAAGCATTTCTCCCCCACTACATTTTCAAAATAGGTTCCAAGCATGCATTAACATTTCAAAATGAACGGAAACTAATTTAGATTAAAATATGGTTTTCCCAACTAAGACATCAAGTATGAAACAATTGAAATGAAAATTTACATCACAATCATCATGTTGCAAACGAGAACCATGGGTAATCCCTATAGGTAGCTAGAACCAATGGAACCCTAGAGACCTCGTACCTCGGTGAATCGTGGCTTAGAAACCACGAACCTAAGAAAACATGGCTTAGAAACCACGACCCTCAGTCATTCATATGTTTAATTAGTTATGTGGTGTCAATCCTACTAGAAAAAACCAGGATGAACCTCTGCCGTGTCATCTAGCGTACTAGTCCTGGTCCACCCACCTAGATACCCAGGTTTCCCATTGTTCCATATTTCATGTGGGGGTGAGTTTTCTATATTAAGCAAACATATACGTACATAACACTTTCTTTATCCAAAGTGCATTCAACATCTCACCACCGTTCTCCCTCCTTAAGCGCATTCCCCATCTTTCATGTCACACAATGCATAAGCATCAAATTAGGCACATAATAAAAAAATTCAACTTAAAAATTATTTTCTAAAACGAAGGGGGTGTGCCTCAAGAGAGGTTTTTCTTTATCATAAAAAGTTTATAAAGTGAAAAACGTGCCTAATTACATAAAGGGAAGAATTTTTACAACTAACTGGCCAAAAGGCCAAACACTTTTGGAAATACTCATTACTAATTCAAAACCACTTAGGAAATAAATTTTCCAAAAAAATCACTTATGATCATTGGTGGTAGAAATAAATTTCAATTTCCAAAATAAATCCACAATCATTTCAAGAAACCGCAACCAAATTTCATAGAATGTGTATATAGTGTAAATATAAAACATATTTTTTAAACAATCAAGAAATTCTGAAATTCAAATTAAAGGCATAGGGATTGGGGACCTACCTCAAACATGTCACTATTTTTCGATGACCACTTGAACCGACACGTGGGACATACACGCACATTCATTTATACATATATATATATACACCCCTAGCTGCATTGCACATATTCCCCACACCATGAGGGAATATGTACAGAGATGGAATATATATATATATATATTCCTTACCCTATGGATGTAAATGTAGGATACCTCAACACCTGCATTCTAAAACCATCGTAGAGAGGCCCAACACACTACACATATAAATTAATAAAACAATAAAACAATTTATTAAACACTTCAAAATTATCACCGTAAAAAAATTACACCAATAACACTCTTTAAACCCCAAATTCACACTAAACCATTTTAAAATACATATCACACCATAAAACCCACTGAAAATATTAAAATAAAAGCACAAAATCAATTTAACCATTTCCAAATGCCTTTTCAAATCGTCAAATAAACGAGAACCAATTCCAAAACATGAATTTTGTTGTTTAAACCATTTTCAAAACAAGATTTTCAACATTCAAACAATTCAAATAAACCATTATACTATTTATAAAATAATCCAAGGAAACACAACATGGCCTCGTACAATTTAAATACCCAAAATCCCCTTTTTAGAAACAAACACACACTAAAAACATTTCCAAACATCATTCGCTTCACTTATAAAAACCAAATATCATGATAAAATAATTAATCTAAATAACTAACTCATCAAACAAAGTTTATGAATGGAATCACCTACAAATTGTGGAGAGAAAGATGAAAATTGGCGTGGCACAACAACCGCACCTCAAGCGAACCATAAGAAATCAAGATTTATCCAAACTGACAAGATCACACCCTAGATAACAAAATTCCACCCTAACACGAAACTCGTACCTGTTGAAAAATAAAAACCCTAATGGGAACCAGAAGTGGACTTACCCGAAGGGAAAGAGATGTGTTTATCAGAGGGAGGAGGTGCAGATTCCAAGGAAAGGTCGTTTGAAATTCGGTTCACCGGAAGGGGAGGGAAACACCGACATGAAGAAGGCTGATAGTTTCGGTGCGTCGCCTAGTGAAGGAGGCTGGAGGGAGGCTAACTGCATGGAGGGAGGAGGTCGGAAGTGGTCGCGACGGTCGGGTGGCGATATGAGGAGGCTGTCTAGAGTTCCAAGTGGAGGGGGGCGGGGGAGGGTCGGAGTCGTGAAACAAGAAGGGTGAAAGGCATGGGTCGGCCGCACAATAGGAAGGGGAAGTGGAAATCTGGTGCACAGGGAGGGCCTCCTAGTGCTTCCAAAGACAAAGAAAAAAAACTAAACATAATAATAGTAGTAATAATAATAATAATAATACTGATATTTGTAATAATATTAGCCCCAAAAAAATGTTATAAAGAAAAATAAAATACGACGCGCCGGGTCAGGGCGCGACAATTTCATTATTGTGTATGAATAGGATTAACTAAATTATGAAATATGTATAGAGAGGTCTTAATAAGTAAAATTTTATTGATAAATTGTTAATAAATAATCTCCAAAATATTTTTCAAAGTCATTTTATCATTCAAAAATTAGTTTTCTTCAAAATATAGTTTTAATGAATTTTTGGAGAGAATATTATAATTAACTTACCAAAAAAATGAACTTTTATTATAAAAATGAATATAATTTTTAAAAATTTAATATTAAAATTATGTTTTGGTGAATTTTTTATATTTTTCTGAAAAGGATGAATTTTCAAGGAATAGTGATAAATACTGATTTTTCAAATACTATTATTTCATTTCATTTAATTAAGTAATTTTAATTTCCCATAAATCATTGAATTTGATTTAAAAGTAACACTTGTATTATTTAATTTGATTTAATATTAGTAATTTTATTGAAATCGTCCTTATACTAGATTTATGTAGCGACCCAACCCAGTAGCCTAGAGCTGGTGCCTGCTTTATTACAGTGGACTAAGATACAAGGAATCACCTCCTGAATGACCGAATAGTTTAGTCATCTTGGTAAACTAGAAATATACCTGATTCCTATATTACATTTGAATACACAAATTAAAACGTATTTTTTTCAAAAATATCATTATTCCCTATACCATATTCTTACATAACATTCATAGAACTCTTCTAAGATTCCTTAGAAAATAATAAAATACGGGTGAGCTCAAATGGTCTGTAAGAGTTAAGTAAAATGGAAGAAAACATGAATCAATAAGCATAATACATATTTCATGGTAGATAACCGAACATACATTCCATTTATATAACATGAAGACATGAATAGATAAGGCATTATTAATATGGAAAGGAAAATGAATGAATACTAATTCCATATAATCAATATTATGGGAATGAAATGAATCCATAGATAATATCATTATGAAAATCTCAACGATAATAATAACTTAATTATTAATGTAGGAAATTCTAAATTATTTAATGTTATGGTCTTAGGCATTATAATACCACTACTATCAAAACCATTCCCAAGACGGTTTAAAACTATAGGTAAACTCAAATTTAATGCAAGATTAACATGATTTTCTTATGAGACCTACTGATTCATCGAGGTGCTATATAATTTTGGGACCCACCAATCACTACAGGTCCAAATCATTTCTCATATATTGAATAATCAATTCACTTCATGAAAAATGTGCCTTATCATCAAATATATGTATTGAGAAAAGAATATGAATTTAAAAATATTTCCCTAATTAATAAAATAAATTCCAAAAATAACATCATATGAATAAATAATATATGGTTTAATAAATTAACATATCCATGATAAATAATATGGATATTTAGCTTAAATTTAATATCTTGGGGAAATTTAATAAATCAAGGGAAAATTAATGACTAAAAAAATGAATCAGGGAAGTGATTAAACCATCCAGCGATAGAATAAGGATGGTATGAATATATAATCATTTGATTAATAATAATGGGGTTTTTTATTGAGTAATAAAAATACTATAAAAATATCTTTAAAAACATAATTTTGACCATTAATTTTTTTTTGGAATTTTTTTTCTGAAAATATTTTTTGAAATGTTTATTTAAAAAAAATATTATTGTGAACAAGAAAAATAATATTTAAAGAAAAAAATTTCATGATAGAGATTAATTTATTATATTTCTTTCATGCTAAAATTTAAATTTCCTTTTCACTATAAAATGTTTAAGAAGGTTCCTTGTTTCGAAAAATATAAAAATATTCATTCCACATTTTCGGTAATATTTAACAAGGTATTGTTTTGAAAAGGAAAAAATATTACTTTGAGAAAAAATTTACAGTGATTAAAACATGTTAAAATTCCCTAATAAATCAATTTTAAAAGGCTAAAATATTTTTGAAAACGTTTTATAAAACATGGTTCATGAAAAAACCTGATTTCGAATCAAAGAGATGAATGAAGTTAGATTTAAAAAAACATTTTCTCAGCTAATTTAAAAAAATTGAGAAAAATATTTATATTACTTGAAAATATCATGAATAAAAAAGGTTGAGAAAATTTAATGGCTTCCATCATAATTATCAAATAATTTCCTCTAATTTAAATTCAATAATAAACAATCATAATTAGAATGAGATTTTCAAATAGACCCTTTAAAGATAATTAAAATTTAAGTGAGAATTAATCATTGAATCAATTATATATTTCCACTATAAATAAATATAAAAAAATTAAAATATAACATTAGTTAATTAGAAGTTATTATACACATAATCTTATAATGATATAATCATTGATGTATAAATTAAACCTACTGAGTAGAAATTGACATAAAAATCCCAAACCACTTCGTAACTTTTAATTCAAATCCCCTTAGTTAAAATAATTCAAATTGAAACTTAAAATACCATGAAGAAATAATTTTTATTTATATTTAATGTCAAAGGTATGATATATACACAATATAAAATAAATTAGGTGCATACCTTTCCAATATGCCTCAATGAAAAGAAATTGAGGTAAAATTCATTACCTTACGCTGACTTTGGATTAAATGGTCATTAACCTCATGTATTGTGGTTTTAAACAAGTTATTAAATTATTATAAAAACATATTAAAATTTATAATATCATATATGATCCTTTTATATAATCGTATTACACATTCATTAATAATCATTCATTATTTTCATTGTTTTAGGTGTTAATTTCCCTGTTTTCTCATGCGTGTTTCCTCATGAGAGATATGGTTCTTTCACATATTATATAGTTATATCATATCCAAAATAATAATAATTACATAATTAAGATATTTTTACATCAATTATAATTTTAATTCTAATCATTAAATAAGGTGATGAAAAATGAAGTATGTTATGATCATGGAGATGGTAGGTCGTATGTATGCATGAGTAACACTTCCATTTTTCACTGATCAATATGTAAAGAATTTAAGTAATATATAATCATCACATGATTATTATAATATAATATAATCTATATTATATATTTATATAGATCATAAATGTTGTGTGGTGAGAAAAGTGAGTCACGTCGCTTTGTGAAGGTGATAGTCCACACGTACACAAACAATTTATCATCTTTACATAATTGAAAAAGAAATAATGAAAATGATATATATTATCATTAAATAATGATAAATATATGATTAATATTATAATTATTTCATTTATATAATATATAATCATTAACTTTCCCTTTATCTCCTTCTATGTGAAGCGTTAGTGAAATACGAATCACATCATCTCGCGAGGCAGTAGTCTTCCATACACACAAACAATATTATTGTATCTCATACATAATGTAAGGCATGAATGAAATATATGATATAGTTACTATATATGTATTAATATATTATAAATATCATATATATATATATATATACTTAATATCCATAATCATATACAACCCTGAGTGCTGGAAATGGAAAAACGAACAACATCGTTTCATGAGGCAGTAGTCCTCCGTAGACATGAAGGATGATTTCGTAACCCATTTTATGGAAGTGGATATGGTTTTATGTCATTAAATTATTATAAAATACCCATTATATGGAAGATACTTTTGTTATTATATCATCATGTTTTAATAAAAAATGAATGATGTGGAGAAAATAGTAAAATAATTACACTCATTGAAGAACATTACCTCTTTTTTGGGTATCCTTCTTAGGTTTGAACTAAAGGTTTCCGAGTTCAGATTCCTGATTGAAATAAGGATTATAGTATGAGTTTAGGTATTTTTTGTAGTTATTTCAGAATTTATTGGTTGAAAAAGTGGTTTTATGGTGTGAAAAATATAGAAGAGTGGGTGGCCTTTTATAGGTGAGGTGAGTGGAACACTTGTAATTTTTTTTAAAAGATGCAATCATAACCAAGTTTTTAACACTCTAGATGCTTCAAAAATGGATCATTATAACTAGATGGACCAAAAGCCTTTATTTTTATTTATTTTTGATAACACCCATTTCACGGGATGAGGGGGAACCCTTTCATGGCCCGTAGGTCTTAGGAAATATACAAACTATACTTCGAATGTCACGAACCATCCCCCGGGTCCTTTTCCGTGACAACCCCAAGCCCGCCTTCCATAGTCAAGGGGCTGACGACTAGCACCAAAGGCATATTCCCCAAAACATGGAAGGCATTACATTTATAACATGTAAACACTCAAAACCAAGCACACAACAAGATACAAACTCAAGAAAACTGTATAGTAAACAAAGTGAGTACTATAAGTAAAAAGGGGGCCAGAATACAAACCCAACTAGAAAGTACAAAGAAAACAGGAAAGTACATGACAATTGATAGGTGAAAAGCAACTCCTGGGTTGTCCACAATGATTCCTACCTGAAGGGTAGGTACAGATCATGAACGTCCGTCTCTGCGGTTCGCCTCGTCTAACGTCCACCTCTGAGCTACCTCTAGTCCGGGTACTCTCTTCCTCAGTCAACGATGTCCGTCGTCTACACCAAACACAATGACGTGCGGGCATAACCCATGCAGGGGTGAGTATAACAATACTCTGTAGGGACCTCGTGGCCATCAAGGTCTCACTAAATCCACAAAGGGTAAACCAAAAAACATGTAATCAACTGACAACCCTACTTAGGTATATGCCCATAAATATACTGAAGTTAACAAGTAAACCCATCTCAATCATGAGGAAAACACAGAGTCCAACTCAAAGCCCAAATCTCAACTGTTCTAAAAAGGAAAGAATACCATGAAGGTAAGTACCACACAGGTATGCCACACTGAAGAATACCACCAATGTATTACCTTGAAGGAAAGTACAACACAAGTATAGACTCAACTCAAACTAGGTATAACTTAGATATGGTAGTAAATATGGTTAGATATAACTATTGAATCATCTTTCTCCATTTATAGGAAGACCCAAGAAAGATCCTAAATCCTTATCAGACCCACACCGGATCTGTAAAGACCCAGAATTTCCATGGGAATTTTTTTCTTAAATACATGGGAATTTTAGGAGTCTGTGAAAATTTACGGTGCTTGATTCCGAGGCCTGGTGTGCCTAGAATCAATTTCTGATGTTTTGTTCTGGTACGTTCAGTAAACGTACGATAAGGATTTTATAACTTTTGAACCGGTGCTCGGAATTGAAATATGAGGGCACTGGTGAACTCGCAGCATCAGTGATTTCTTAGTGAGACCTTCATCGTAGTTGCATTCTAACGAGAATGGAAGTTAGTTTTTGGGGTTTTTAAATATTTTTAAAATAAAAATAAGGTGTTCAACTTATTTTTATTTTGGTGGTTAAAACCACCAAGTGGAGGTTGGGGGTGGGGGCCACCACACCGCAACCTCCCATTAGAGGTTATGGTGGTGGGTCCCACCCACACATGACCTCCCTTGGGAGGATAAATTTCAGGTGGGGACCACCTGACTTCTAAACCCTTGAACTCCTTCTTGAATGAGAGATAACTCTTGGTTTCTCACTTCCCAAATTTATTGTGCCCACACCCATAGTTTTATTATGGGGAGCCCATGTAATTCAAATCAAAAATTTTGAATTACGTGCCAATAATAAAATAATAGAAATCCCATTATTATTTTTTGGATGGAAATCTCTTTTCATGTAAAACATGGGTGAATCCTTGGAGAATTATCCTCTCCAACGAAGAACCAGCACCCATGAAGAACGTCTCTTCCTCCCAACGAAGAACATGAAGAATGCCAGAGACGTCCTCCCTTATTCGACTTCTTCTTCAGACATCTTCTTCCATCTTCTACCAGAACTAAGGAGGGAGCGCCGTCCTTGAAGAAAGCCAATGACGGGTATCCTCTTCCTTTTCTGACGTCGACGAAACGACGCCCGCATTCCCACAACTCCGTCAACAATCGTCAATCAAGGTAGGGTAATTTTGAGTATGATTTTATTTCATTATACGTTGTTCAATAATGGATAATAATTTGAAAAATGATATAAACCTAACGTGGAGAGCTCAGACCAAGGTAACACAACCCGACCATCCCCATTTTGATTGTTCTCATTTGCTTCCAATAGTGGTGGCGCAACGGCGCCGCCGGAAGAGCGGACCGCGGTGGAGCAATGATACCGGCATCGGGTCGGTCACGAAGAAAACTGGTGGCGCAAGGGCCGCTGGGTCACCTGAGGGGTACGGCGCCATCACGCTGTGTGGGTGGAAGGGTCGCGGCTAGGAGAGCTGTAGTGGTCGGACGATGAGCGTGGCACTGTTGCGCCGCGCGGAGGTGCTGGAGGCCACGGCCAGGCTGGGATGTACTGGAGGTGGTACGATGTTGTCGCGCTGCATGGAGAAGGGGAGCCACATCCAGGGCGGGCCATGGCAAAGTAGGTTGAGCAGATGGCCACTCGGCCAGCCTGGAAGAGCGGGACTAGCGCCACCTGGCGCCGGTGTCGGCTGAAACCCGAATGTCATAGCCATTTGGGAAGCCAAGGGGCGCGTGGATTCCCCCTGGCCACGGCTAATGTGGACCCCCGATGGGCCTCCGGGTTTCCAGGCCAACCGGGGCCCCACGCCGCCAGGCCAACTGGGTCACCGGGCCGCCTTCGGGCCTGGCCGCCCCATCGGGACGGGCCACCTTCAGGTCGGGCGACCTTCCGGCCGGGCTGCCGCATCGGGTCGAGCCACCGCCTTGGGTCGGGCCACCTTTAGGCCGGGCCACCCCCTAAGGTCGGGAAACCCTTCGGGCCAGGCCGACCCCTTGGGTCGGGTCGGACCTGTAGACCGGGTCGGACTCTAGTCCAGACCAGTTATCCCGAAATAAACCTTTTCACCCGTATCTTGGTCTACAGGTGTCCGATCAATGAACCATCTATGGCGACAGAAATATTAGAGGGATACGGCTCTTTTGAAATACCTCAATTGATGTTTGAATACAGTTGGGGTACGTTCGGGTTGATTTGAAGCTAACATCTAACTTGGCCTCCAGAACGGAAATGCCAATAACTCACAGACCGGGCCTCCGATTGACGCATCGTTTGTTGAGTTGAGACACCTATGACATGGCATTCCTTTGAGATACTTATACGTGAGACATCGTGACACTTGGATTATTTCCCAGTAGCTTGTGGAGCGGATCCTTCTAGTGATGAGCAGACAGAGTACGAAAACCTAGTAGCTGTCTCAAACCTGACGACTGCTTGACCGATTCGACTCGGAGTGAGTCGACTAACCCAGTGGGGAGTACCTTTATGTGACGTGGAATACCCATGGTGGATGAGCGCCTCTGTGTGAGCATGGAAGACCCATGGTACTCAGCAGGAGAAGTACCCTTATAGGCTATTCAGGGGAGCGCCTCTATGTGACACGACAGACCCACGGTGGGGAGCACCTTTGTGTGACGCAGCAGACCCACGGTACTCGAAAAGAGGAGTGCCATAGTAGTATTAGGATAGTGGGAAGCTCCTCTGTGTGACGCGGTAGACCCACTGTACTCGATAGAGGAGGAGTACGCCACTAGCCAAGGTTTCGATAATAAAAATCCTCGTTTGAGCTGAGTCAATGTCTTTTGTGTTTACCTCATTATTGAGATGGGTTACTAGATAACTTTGGTATATGTATGGGCATATACCTAAGTAATGGTTATCTGTTGATTTCATACTTTTTGTTTTATCAATGTTGGAATTAATGAGACCTTGAGGGTATCAGGGTCCCTACTGAGTATCGTTATACTCAGCCCTGCACGGGCTATGCCCGCACCTAATTGTGTTTATTGCAGATGACGAACATCGTTGACTGAGGCAGAGAGTAGCAGAAATAGACGGTACCCGGAGCTGGACCACTCAGAGTGACGGTGCACGAAGCGGACAGATGGACGTCGAGTGCTGAGGAGGCTATCTGTACCTACCCTTTAGGTAGGAACCCCTGAGGATGACCCATTAGCTGCTTTACTTTATTTTAGTTGTACTTAATTTCAGTTGTACCTGTAATTTAATGTTGGGTGTGTATTTTCGGCCCCATTTACTTTCCATCACTTCTTCTATATATAGTATTTCTTAGTGTCTTGCTTCCATTTGTATACTCTGATTGTATGTGTATACTTTTTATAAATGTAATGCCTTCCCAGCATAGGGATTTATGCCTTTGGTGTTAGTATCCATCCCCTGGCCTATGGAAGGCAGGCTTCAGGTAGTCACGGCATGGGCCCCATGGACGGGTTGTGACAAATTGGTATCAGAGGAGTCAGTTCTACTGAAGAAACTAGAACTATGATATTTCCTTTCAGTGAAGAAACAGTGTTATGGGTACCGAGTGTGGTTTTCGGTTCAGGGATTCCAGTGTTGGTGCGGCGGCCGACGTATCCATACACCAGGACCCAGACTTGTGATTTCCGACTAAGTGAAAAAATACACTGATTGTGTGTTTGTTTCAAAATTTTTCTTTAAGTTAGCTCAACCAGGTCAGCTCACTAGGTATAGTCTTTTGACCATGTCTAATCTATTTCTTTTAGGATGCCTCCCCATGGATGACCAGTTAGATCCTCGAGAGTAGTACGCACTGACAACCCACCGAGCGATGAGGCCTCAGTGCAGGGCCCTTTACTAGCGGTGGCACTGGTGGTACCACTTCCCATTGGGCCACCGATACCACCAGCCCCAACAGAAGATGATGCACGCCACTTGATCGCATTGAATGAGTTCCAGCGCCAGAGGCCACCCAGGTTTTGAGGAGAGACAGATCCACAGGCGGCTGAGGATTTGCTGGATGTTGTGGTGAGAGTATTCGGGCTAGTAGTGACACCGGAATACTTTATGGTGATCCTTGTTTCCAGCCTCCTTCAGGAAGTAGCAGGAAGATGGTGGATCCTGAGGCTCCAGGACCACGATGAGGCGACATTACTCTGGGAAGACTTTGAGAGCCTGTCCTCAGAGGAGTTTCTCCCAGCCACCCTTCGAGTAGTACAGATACAGGAGATACTTCATCTACAGTAGGGCAGCATGACAGTAGCATAGTACTCAGCGAGGTTCGTTGAACTCCCACGCTACTCCACGGATATGGTACGGGACCCATTCTTCAGGGACCCGGCCTTCGAGCAGGGACTTATGTGAGAGATCAGAGCCTCGATGATCTCACTCAACATCCGGATGTATGTGGGAGTTTTAGAGAGAGCCCTCCTAGTAGAGAACAACCTTGCTGAGCAGTCAACAGTAGTGAGACCCACTACTAGTGGACTTGCAGTGGAGTCTTCTGCAGCTGGCAGTAGACAAATGTCGCAGTGGTCCAAGAGGACTATACCCATGGGTGGGAGACCGCAGGACTCAGGATCAGTTCTGCGGGGAACACATAGCAGAGACACACCTGCCAGAAGAGGACATTGTTACTCATGTGGCGGTCATGGTCACATGACTCGTGACTCTCCAACCCGACGTTTAGACGATCAGTAGACAGTTGAGGGACCTCCAGGCAGAGGAGGAGGTTCGATTGAGGAAGTCCGCAGGGAGCAGTCAGACATGGAAGAGAAGCTGGTCGAGTAGCTGGAGGTGGACGATGATTTGAGTTTCTACCACCACCACCACCAGGAGGTCCACCCCAACCACATGGAGTGGGTGGACAAGGTAGATCATAGCATCAGGAAGCTGAGGCATACGACCACGGTGCTCCAGATATGATTCGAGGTACTATCTTTGTCTACTCCACCTTAGCTGCAGTTCTTATAGATACATGTTCCAGTCACTCTTTCATTTCCACTGCCCTCGTTCAGAGCACGGAGATTCTGACAGAGCCTTTGGATTTATCCTTATGACTAGATACTCCTATGGTAGCTGATTCGATAATTATGCACCGGTACCGGTAGTGCGAGCATACTCTAGGAGGTGAGATCTTCGGCAGGGATCTCCTAGTAGCGGCGTCGAGGCCTTACGATGTCTTCTTGGGTATGGAATGGATATATACATTTCATGCTCATATCGACTGTATTAGGCGCAAAGTGCGGTGTGTCCGCATGGATGGGACCAGGTTTACCTTCACCGGTGAGAAGGGGACATTTGCAGAACAAGACAAACATACTCGGAGAAGGGTGCAGCTGATCACTCACCAGTTGGTTTGCCTAACCCTCAGAGCGGTTGATGTGGAGAGTCCGACTTATCCTGTAGTGGTGGACCAATACACGGTTGTTTTCCCTGACGATGTTCCAAGACTACCTCCTCACAGAGAGGTGGAATTCTACATTGACCTGTACCCTGGGACAACACTGATATCAACATCTGCATATCGAATGGATCCCGCTGAGCTTTGTGAGCTGCGCGTATAGCTGGAGGACTTACAGGGAAATGGATTCATCTGGCCCAGTGTTTCTACCTAGTCATCCCCGATTCTGTTCACTATGAACGTGGATGGGAGCTTGAGGCTCTGTGTCGACTATTGTCGCCTGAACCGGGTGACCGTGAAGAACAAGTACCCACTCTCGAGGATTGAAGAACTCTATGATTAGCTCAAGGGAGCACGATGGTTCTATAAGATAGACCTCAGATCAGGCTATCACCGACTCAGAGTTCCAGACGAGGATGTACAGAAGATGACCTTTAGGTGTTGGTACGACCACTATGAGTTCTTGGTTATTCCCTTCAGCGTAACCAACACTCCAGTAGTGTTCATGTGTCTCATGAATAGGATCTTCCAGCCAGACCTCGATCGCTTTGTCATAGTCTTCATCGATTCCATTTTGATCTATGTGACTACTAAGGAGGAGCATGATTTCTATTTGCATGTATTATTGGACACACTCTGAGAGAAAAAACATTATGTTAAGATCTCAAAGTGCCAGTTTTGGATTTGAGAGGTACACTTCATGGGACATGTCATTACGGAGGCTGGAGTTGCAGTGGATCCAGTGAAGATTGAGGTGGTACTTGCTTGGAATCCACCCAAGAGTGTGATGGAGGTACGGAGTTTCCTGGGCTTGGAAGGATAATACCGGAGATTCATTCCAGACCTCTCCATAGTTGCAGCACCACTATTAGCCTTGATGAAAAAGGGTAAATCCTTCGTGTTGTCGGAGAGATGCCAACATAGATTTCAGGAGCTGTGGTAGAGACTGACTAGTGCCCCTATCTTGAGTCTTCCAGAGGAAGGCGTAGGGTACGTAGTCTACTACAACGCATCAGGGACCAGAATAGGTTGTTTCCAGATGCAGGAGTGAGCAGGGATCACATATGGTTCTCGATAGCAGAGACAGCATGAGCAGAACTATGCTACCCATGACCTAGAGTTAGCAGTAGTGGTCTTCACCATGAATATGTGGCATCACTATCTGATGGGAGAACATTTTACCGTGTACTCTGATAACAAGTGTCTCAGTTATATCTTCTCTCAGAAAGACATGAACCTAAGATAGTGGTGATGGCTTTAGTTCCACCAACAATATGACTTCGAGATAGTATATACTCCGGGGAAGGGGAACGTTTTTGTAGACGCGCTCAGTAGGAGGACTGGTATCCAGCTGTTAGGAGAGGCGAGATAGTAGCTGGCTGCCTTACAGATATCCTTTGTGGATAGGGACAGAGTAGCCTATCTATAGTCTCTCACAGTCACTCCCCCTCTTCTTAAGTGAGTCAGGGAATCACAGCATGGGGACATTGACTGCGAGACATGACGTGCTCAGATATCCATAGGGCAGGCAGCTGATGGATTTTTTGAAGGTGGGGAGCACGTCATCCTCTTCAGAGGACTTATCATGGTTCCAGTTGTACATCAGGAGGAAGTGTTGAGGTAGTTTCACACTTTCCCTCTAGCAGTAGGTCTAGGATTGGCGAAGATGTACCAGGACCTAAGACGACAACATTGGTGGCCAGGTATGAAGAAGGCTGTAGCGGAGTTTTTCTCACAGTGCCTCACTTGTCAGCAAGTGAAGGTAGAGCACCAGTTACCATCAGGCTTGGTTCAGCACATAGAGATCCCAGAGTAGAAGTGTTATGGGATATCCATGGACTTCATGACCGGTTTTCCACGTACATCCAGGAGTCACGACATGATTTGGGTGATCGTCGACCGACTCACTAAGTCGTCCCACTTCCTACTGATTAGAGAGCAGGGCACAATAGAGAGATTGGAATGCCTCTATGTGTAGGAGATAGTGTGTTTACATGGAGCACCTTCTTCTATTTTCTCCTACCGGGATGCACGGTTTACTTCCCAACTATGGAAGGGGTTGCAGGAGGCTTTCGGGACACAGCTTCGCTTGAGCACCGCCTTCCATCCTCAGATGGATGGCCAGAACAAGAGGACCATTCAGACCCTCGAGGATATGCTCCGTGCATGCGTCCTCGACTTTGGTCATAGTTGGGAGGAACACATACCTTTGGTGGATTATCCCTACCACAACAGCTATCAATCCACCATCGGTATGGAAATTTCGAGGCGTTGTACGTGCGACCTTGCATATCACCACTATGCTGGACAGACCTAGGGGAGTCTGCACTAGTGGGACCAGTTATGGTATGGGCTACCACGAAGAAGGTGCAGATCGTCCAGGAGTAGATGATAGCTGCACAGAGCAGCCAGAAGTCGTATGATGATAGGAGACAGAGACCTCTGGAGTTCGAGGATGGCGACCACGTCTTCCTATGGGTCTCACCTCGACGAGGTCTATGGAGATTTGGCCAAGGTGGCAAGCTATATCAAAGATTCATCGGACCTTTATAGGTCCTCAGCAGAGTAGGAGAGTTGTCCTACCGCTTCTCTCTTCCACCTCAGTTGCAATGGGTGCACGACATCTTTCCTGTATCTCAGCTGAGGAGATACGTGCATGGCCCTTCCCACATCATCGACCACGGGGAGCTGGACATTGTTGATGGGGCGACATTCACGGAGGTTCTAGTAGAGATTAAGGATCGACAGGAGAGGGTCCTACGTGGACGGTCTATACCTCTAGTGCGCGTATTCTAGCAGCATGGGAAACTCCAGGAGAGCACATGGGAGCGGGAGGATCAGATGCATGCTCAGTACCCTCATTTGTTTCCATAGTATGAGTTGTAGCTTAGGGGGACCTAAATCCCTGAGGTGGGGAGAATTTAAATACCCATAATTTCTATGGAATATTTTTCTTAAATACATAGGAATTTTACGAGTCTGTGAAAATTTACAGTGCTTGATTCCGAGGCCCAGTGTGCCCGAAATCAATTTCGGAAGTTTTGTTCTGGTATGTTTAGTAAACGTATGAGCGGGATTTTATACCTTTTTAACCAGTGCTGGGAATTGAAATCTGAGGGCACCGAAGAACTCACAGCATGAGTGATTGCTTAGTGAGACTTTTACAGCAGTTGCGTTCTAACAAGAATGGAAGTTAGTTTTTGGGATTTTTAAATATTTTTTAAATAAAAATAAGGTGTGCAACTTATTTTTATTTTGGTTGTTAAAACCTCCAAGTGGAGGTTGGGGGTGGGCGCCACCACACCATAACCTCCCATGAGAGGTTATGGTGGTGGTGCCCACCCATGCATAACCTCCCTTCAGAGGATAATTTTAAGGTGGGGACCACCCAGCTTCTAAACCCTTGAACTCCCTCTTTGATGTGAGATAACTCTTGGTTTCTCACCACCCAAATTTATTGTTCCAACGCACGTAGTTTAATTATGGGGATCCCACATAATTCAAATCTCTAATTTTGAATAATCTGCCAACAATAAAATAATAGACATCCTATTATTATTGTTTGTTTGGCATTATATTTTGGTGGAAAACATGGGAGAATCCTTGGAGAATTATCCTCTCCAACGAAGAACCATCACCCACGAAGAACGCCTCTTCCTCCCAAAAAAGAACCTGAAGAACGCCGACAATGTCCTCCCTTATTTGACTTCTTCCCCATAAATTCTCTTCCTTATTCTAGTGAAAAAAGGAGGGAGTACCATCCTTGAAGAACACTAACGACGGGTATCCTCTTCCTTTTCCGACATCGACGAAACGACGCCCGCTTTCCCATGACTCCATCAACAATCGTCAAGCAAGGTATGGGAATTTGGAGTTTGATTTTGTTTTATTCTACATTGTTCAAACTTGGATAATAATTTTCCGAATTATATCAACGTAACGTGGAGGGCTCGGACCGCACGAACACGGCCCAAAACTTCCCCTTTTGATTGTTATCATTTGTTGATGACGATGATGGTGCAACAGCACTGCCAGAAGAGCGTACCGCGATAGAGAAATGAGGCTGGTGTCGGGCAGGTCGCAAAGAAAACCGGAGGCACAAGGGCCACCAGGTCGTCGGTGGGGTGCAACACCATTGCGTCACGCGGGTGGAAGTGACACGACCAGGAGGGCCATAGTAGTCAGACGATGAGCATGGCACTGTCACGCTGCGCGGAGGAGCTGGAGGTCGCAGTCAGGCCGTGCCGCAGCAGAGCAGGTGGAGCGGTTGGACGCTCAGCCAGCCGGGAGCAGCGGGACCCATTGGGTTCTGTGTGTGCTGGACCGGCCCCACCGGGCACCAGTTTCGGCTCACCCCTGAACAACAAAGCCGTTCGGGAAGCCAAGGGTCGCGCAGCTTCCCCCCAGGCCGCGGCTAAGGCAGACCCACGCCGGGCCGCCGTGCCCACCGAGCCGCCCCATAGGGCCAGGCTACCGCCTTGGGTCGGGCCACCTTTAGGTTGGGCTACCCACTCGGGCTCGTCCACCCTTCGGGTCAGGACACCCCCTTGGGTTGGGTTGGACCAACAGACCGGGGCATACCCACGGACCGGGGCATACCCGCGGACCGGGCCGAACTCCAGTCCGGACCATTTAGCCCAAAAGACACCTTTTCGCCCATATCTTGGGTTACAGGTGTCCAATCGATGAACTGTCCGCAGTGGAAGAAATATTAGAGTGAGACGGTTCTTTTGGAATACCCCACATGAGGTTTGGAAATAGTTAGGGTAAAGTTGGGTAGGTTTGAACCTAACATCCAACCATCCCCTGGAACGGAAATGCCAATAACTCACAGAATGGGAATTCGATTGATGTGATGTCTATTGCGTTGAGACCCCTATGGCATGGAGGTACTTTGAGATACTTATATGTGGGACTTAGTGACAAATGGAGTATTTCCCAGTAGCTTGTGGAGTGGATCGTTCTGGTGATGAGTAGACAAATTACGGAGACCTTGTAGCTGGTTGAGACCTGATGATTGCTTGACTGATTCGACTTGGAGTGACTCGACTAGCCCAGTGGGGAGCACCTATGTGTGATACAGTAGACCCATGATGGAGGAGCACCTCTTTGTGAGCATGGTAGAGTCGTGGTACTCGATAGGAGGAGTACCTCTGTACGCTATTAGGTGGAGCGCCTATGTGTGACGCGGCAGACCCACAGTGGGGAGCGCCTCTGTGTGACACAGCAGACCCATGGTACTCGACAGGAGGAGTGCCTCAGCAGTCTAAGGATAGTGGGAAGCCTCTATGTGTGATTCGTCATGCCCACTGTACTCGATAGAGGAGGAGTATTCCACCATCCATGGATTCTATAATAAAAATCCTGGTTTGAGCTCAGTCAATGTCATTTGTGTTTACCTCATGATTGAGATGGGTTACTAGATAACTTAGGTGTATGTATGGAAATATACCTAAGTAATGGTTATCAATTGATTTCATACGTTTTGGTTTATCATTGTTGGATATAATGAGACCTTGATGGTCTCAGGGTCCCTACTGAGTATCGTTATACTCACCCCTACACGGGCTATGCTCGCACCTTGTTATGTTGGTTGTAGACAACGAACAGTGATGACTGAGGGAGAGAGTAGAAGAAATGGATGGTACCCGGAGGTGGACCACTCGTAGAGATGGTGCACGGAGTAGACAAACAGATGTGGATTGCTGATGAGGCCATCTATACCTACCCTTCATGTAGGAACCCCGGAGGACGACCCGGTAGCTTCTTTACTTGATTTCAGTTGTACTTACTTTTAGTTGTACCTGTACTTTACTGTTGGGCTTGTATTTCCGGTCCCTTTTACATTCCAGCTCTTCTTCTATATACAGTATTTCTTAGTGTCTTTTTTCCCGTTGTGTACTCTGATTTTGTGTGTTTACTTTTTATAAAGTTAATTCCTTCCCAACTTAGGTATTTACACCTTTGGTGCAAGTCGCCAGCCCCAGGCCTATGGAAGGCGGGCATGGGGTAGTCACGGCACGGGCCCAGAGGATGGTTCATGACAGGATCTCTAGGTGCTGACCCACACAGGATCTCTCGGTGCTAACCCACACATGATCACTATTCATTCTTCACGTCACAGCCAGCTACTGGGGTTCCCAAAATATGCTCTCTTGTCTCCGAGAGAGTCTGATCCACAAGCCATTGGTCGATACTCCAACTTCCACGATGTCTCATGAAGAAGTATATCTAAAGACCTCCATGTCATAGGGTTCTCAATGCAATAGAAGATGCGTCAATCGGACACCCAGTTAGTGAGTTATTAGCCTTTTAGTCCTGGGGGCCCAGTTGGATACGTGCTCGATCCAATGTGATCATACCCCATCTTAATCCAAATCTCCAGTGTGGTATACTCAAAGGGACCGTCTCACTCCAAGGTGTCTACACTTCCACAAAACAGGGCAAGGGAATTTCTACGCTTTATCAGTGCTAAATAGAAAGCGCTGATAAAGGGGTATGCCTTTATCAGCACTATCTAAAAGTGCTAAAAAAGGTAGCTCTTTATCAGCGCTAAAAAAGCGCTGATAAGTGAATGTTTTATCAACGCTTTTATTTTAGCGCTGATAAAACATACATTTATCAGCGCTTTTAACGAGCACTGATAAAGCTTCCGTCGGTTTTTATTTAATAACCCTAGCATGCCATCCTCGCTCACAGGAAGTCAAGTTTTCGCGGAAGCTGAACCAGGCCCCTCACCGCCGCGACCTCATCCTCCTCGTCCTCATCCTCCTCGTCCTCGTCCTCCTCATCCTTCCCCATCCTCGTCCTCGTCCTCCTCTGCCACCACCCCTACCTTCGCCCACACCCCCGTTGCTGCGACCGCTGCTGCCTCTACCGCCTCCACCCCCGCTGCCGCGACCACCGCCGCCTCTGCCACCACCGCCGCCTCCGCCTCTGCCGCCGCCGCCGCCTTTGCCGCCGCCTCCAGCGCTGCCTCCACCACCGCCATTACCATTATTGATACTCATTTTCAGGTAAATTTTTTTCTACCGCTTGAATTGAACATGTGAAATCCTGATTTAAGGTTTTATTTCAAGAGTCAATAGATGATATAATTGATAATGGTTTTGGATTCCTGGTTCCTTACATATTATAGAATTTTGGAGGAGCACTAGAGACCTGTGTGGTTGTTTTAGACATTAAAAATTCAGGTATAGAATGAGATGGTCCGGTTGATCTGGAAGAATTTAATCATTACACAGAGACATAATAAATTCAATATGAAGCATTGGAATCAACTGCTGGTGTTTTATGTTAGTGATTTGGTCTTTATCGTAGTTTCACATCACTTGGGACATCAGTGGCTAGGTTATCAATGTTCGTTTGCACCGAGTAATGGGATAATTATAATGATTTTTGGTCACTAGGGAGTATTTCTTATTGGTTTCAGTTACCATCTGGTTTGATAACTAACCATGATGTGTTTAATATCTTCCATTTGTGTAGTTATATACCAGATCATTTACATGTGATTAGATGGGGGATGTCGATCTTGATCCCGATAATACTTTGGTTCCCCAGCCAATTCAAATTATGAATCTGGAGTATAAGGTAGTACATGATTAAACGGCCCCGACTCTAGTTAATGTGGTAGTTCAGATAATATATCCATGATACATGGGGGAATGAATCGTTGATGAGGTAGTAGTTTCCTTCATTATAGGATACATGATATTGAGGGATTTCTGGGGGAAATTCATTTATGATTGGGAGATTATAAAGTCTCATTACATTTTATGTGAGGTATGTTTTAAAATTTTTTTGGATTTTTTTTGGTTGAGGAATGCTGAGGAAGGATTTAGAGGACACATGTATTGGAAAATTTAGTGATCTTTAGGGAATTTTTAGAAACAAAACAACATTTTTTACTATATTCTGAGAAATTACATGACATGTAATTGGAGTACATGACATGTAATGACCTCCAAAAATGACACATTAATTGGATGCACAATGTGACAATTTTACAAACATTGTAATCGTTACATATCATTTAAATAAAAAATATAATGTTTTAAATAAAAGAGACATGTTTTTTATTCAAGGGGATTAAACGATGGGTAAATGTATTACATGTAGTGTCAATGTCATGGAAATGGTTTTTTGGGATCCATAGAGTTATTGAGGCTTCATATTTTTTTTCAAAATTATCCTCTTGGATAGATCTTTATCCCGATGATATTTTTGGTCACTCCCTCCCATCTAGTTCACATTGGTCTATGCTTGATCACTATTATGGTTGGATTTCATTTCTCGAGGTATGAGATCCTCTTTATTCCTATTTGGATTTTTTTCCACCTATGGTTTGGATAAAAATTAGTGATCAGATATTGATTTCTATCAATAAATTTAATTCTATTTTCATGCATTGTTTTTTGGGGTTTGTGGGATGTGGTAAATAGTGTACTCGGTTTTAAATTGTTTTATTCTTATGGGTTCCCCCTATTTTATGTTTTCTTTTAAGTTGGAAATCTCTCCTGCTGTGTGCCTCTCCTCTGCCACGAACACACCTTTGATGTCTGCTTAACGACACCTTCACAGTGAGTTTTCTCCTGTTACTCATAAGTTTCCTCTTGTTCGCATGTTATTACTATTTTATATTGATGGTTATAATGTGAAATGTACGGGCTAAACGCCCCGCTGAAAATCGTGGCCGTTGGTGGTCCTTGTTTGCGCACTAAATGAATCGAATGTTTGTTTGTTCTTGTTGAAAATTGGAATATATAAATTGGTAATTTATGTATACATGAATTATGAATGAACGCCCCCGGGATGATAAAACTTCTATGATTACCCCTGAATTAACAAATAAAATTGAATAAGGGATGATTTGTAAAATCTAAAATTTTGATTGTTTGGTTTGTATGGTGTTGAGATTGTGATCACAATTGTGTTTTTGTATGGTGTTGCAGTTGTTGCCATGATTGATATTCCATTTTTTTCCATGTTTTAGTTCTTCCACCATTAAATATCAATCCAAACATTACCCATTTGAATGGAACCACCACTGTTTTACCAGTGCAATTCCATTGAATCCCAGAAAACCACTTCTAGAGGACTACATGAGACACTTTAAAATACATGGAACATGCTTCACCATACATGGATTTCATATAGATTTTATTCCACACAACATTTATCTACAAAATTTACACCAAATGACTAATCTTCTGACTCAAACTTGGAATAAGTTTCATTTTTAATGTTACATGTCATGTGAACCTATGTCACACACAATGTATCTCCAAGACATAAACTTCAGCATGAAACCATGTACATGCCATGAAATAATGGTAGAACCATATGAAATGTGTTTTACTTAACTCACACCATGTATAGATACCATAGAGACTTTATGTTTATAGACTATACACCCCTAGTTGTCATGTAAGGACTACACACCATGTATTCCAAAAAAATGTGATGCATAGCAAGTGAGGTGACTCAATATGTATCTAAAGTACATGCCTCTATCTCAAGTTGTTCTAAATGTCATGTATTTTCAAAGGCATCATTCAGTCTTTGTAAGACTAATTTGGAATAAATTTGATATATGTTAGATTAAATTAGGTATCTTATACATACACGATGTTCACCCTACTGGACACACCATGTATATGGATTTCACATGTGTTTAAAGGAATTTGTACCATGATTTGTTTTTATAAAACCCAAAAAATGATACCTGATTAATTGAAACATAATATTAGGCATGTTAGATATTGAACCCATAAAGATGATGAATATGAATAAAGAATGGATGAATGCCAATCGGTTGACAAAAGAGTATGAAGATGGCGTGAAAGAGTTTATCAAGTTTGCAGATGATCATGCATGTGACCCTTCTCAAATCCTTTGTCCATTTTTACACTGTTTTTATTCAAGAAAAATTAGTCCAGAAGAGTTGGAAGAACACCTGATCTATCACGGAATAGATCGAAGTTATACATATTGGAATAAACACGGGGAAAAAATGAATGTGGGTAGTGACTCCGAGAACATGTCATTTTATAGATCATTTGATATGATTAGAATCATGAAAATTGAAGAAAATCGTATGGAGTATGTGATTGCAGATGTGAATGATGATGAAGATCGTATTGAGGAAATGACAAGGACAGTTAAAGATTAACATCGTGATTGCCCAAAATTGTTTGATAAGTTAAAGAGTTGTGCAAAAACAACATTGTATGCTGGTTGCACTAAATATACAGCATTGTTAGCCGTATTGAAGTTGTATAATTTGAAAGCAAGAAATAGGTGGAGTGACGCTAGTTTTACGGAACTACTTGATCTCCTGAATGACATGATCCCAGAAGATAATGAACTCCCAAGCTGAACATACGATTCCAAACGAATGCTACAATTGATGGGTATGATCTCTGAAAGAATACATTCTTTCCCGAATGACTGTATATTGTTTTGAAAGGACCACAAATCACTTAAAGAATTCCCAAAATGTGGTGCTTCCCGATACAAGAAATATGATTCTAGTCCTACAAATGTAGTATGGTACTTTCCAATTATTCCTAGGTTTAGATGCCTATATGGAAGTGAGGAGACTGCAGGAAAATTGACATGGCATGCACCTGCATGAATTAATGATGGGAAACAATGTCACCCGGTAGACTCTCCTCAGTGGGAGAGAATTGATCACGAGTATCTTGAATTTGGGAACGAGCCGAGAAACCTTTGTCTGGCATTATCTACAGATGGGGTGAATCCTTTGGTTTTCAAAGAAACAGTCATAGTACACGGCCGGTTATGTTGGTAAACTATAACTTTCCACCGTGGTTTTTCATGGAACGAATATACATTAGGTTATCTATGCTTATATAAAGACCAAAACAACCGGGTAATGATACTGATGTTTATTTGGCCCCATTGATCAAGGATATGAAAATATTGTGGGATTTAGGTGTTACGTTGTATGATGCATACAAAATTGAACATTTCACTTTGAAAGCCATGTTTTACGGGACGACAAATGACTTTGTCAGGATATAGCATTAAAGGAACTCAAGGGTGTCCCATTTGTGAACAAGGTACACATTCAATTAGGTTGAAACATTCATAGAAAACCGTGTTTCTAGGACATTGCAGATTTCTACCCGGACGACATAAGTACTGATCTTTGACGACATCATTCGACGGAAGTTCAATAGAATATACACCACCGTCTCCACTAACAGGTGATCAATTGTTTGAGAAAGTAAAAGATTTGGACACTACTTTTGGTAGGCCTTTTTCTAAAAAACCTTACGAAAACTGGTTGTAAAAAGAGATCAGTTTTTTTTGAAATACCATACTGGAATTGTCTGTATGTCATCCATTTTCTTGATGTTATGCATGTTGAAAAAAATGTATGTGATAGTGTCATCGACATGTTGCTAAATTCACCCAAAAAAACAAAGGATGGAATTAAGGCTAGATTGGACATGGTTGGGATGGGAGTACGAGAAGAGTTGGCACCAGTGAAGGGTGAAAAACGATCATTTCTTTCTCCTCCTGCATACACTCTTTCTAGGCAGGAGAGATATCAGTTTTTCAACTTCTTGAATGACGTAATGGTTCCAGAGGGGGATTCATCAAATATCAAGAACATTATGTCAATGGGAGATTTCAAATTAAAGGGTCTGAATTCACATGATTTCCATGTTTTGATGCAAGATCTAATTCCTATAGCTTTGCGTTTCATTTCTCCCAAGAATGTCTGCCATACATTAATGAAGCTCTATTTCTTCTTCAATGCTTTATTCAGCAAAGTTATAGACCTAGAGAAATTGCCAACTAGGGAAAGAGAAATTTCTGTCATATTATGTGAATTGGAAATGTTATTCCCCCTGACATTTTTCAATATGATGGTTCATTTTATTGTTCATTTGGTGAGAGAGATTCGACTATGTGGTCCTGTACATTATAGATGGATGTACCCCATTGAATGGTATATGATGATTTTGAAAGGGTATGTCAAAAACCGAAGTTGGCCAGAGGGTTGTATTGCGGAGCAATATATTGTTTCAGAAGCTATTGAATTTTGTACCGAATACTGGTCTGGTGTGGAAATCGTTGTCCTACCGAAATCTCGTCACACTGAGCGTCTTGAAGGTGAAGGAATTTCTGAAAGAGAGGTTGTCACAATCAATATTATAGATCGAGAACAAGCCCACCTTTACGTTTTCATAACAGTTTCGACATTGACCCATATGTTCAAACCCACAATGAAATTCATAGGCATTTGAATCCTTCTAGGGATGAAAAATGGATATCAGATACACATAATCAACAGTTTATATGATGGTTTGAAGACCATATTTTTAAGCGGTTAGATGAAAATCCAGACTAAATTTCAGAACGACTTCGATGGTTAGCCGGAGGAGAAAGTGTGTACGTATTATCTTATAATGATTATGCAGTTAATGGTTATACATTCTATACTAATGAACATGATGAAGACAGTACCGTGCAGAATAGTGGGGAAACACTTGTGGCTGAAGTGATGCATGTTTCCAGTGCTAAGGACAAAAATCCAATTTATGCGAATATGTCATACTTTGGCATCATCAAATGAATATGGGAGTTGGATTATACATTATTCAAAGTGCTTATTTTTCAATGCTAGTGGGTTGATAATAGGAGTGCTGTTAAAATAGATGAATTAGGATTCGTGAAAGTTTATTTCAGTAAGGAAAGGGAGAAAGACAAACCATTTATAATGGCATCAGAGGCAGTACATGTATTTTATGTTCCAGACCCCGCAAACCAAAATTGGTCAATTATTCTGTTATCGACCAAAACAACTGAAGGGTCAGATGAAAGTTCAATGGAGTTTGACCCTTTTATAGGGACTTCACAATCATTTCACAGAGGTCCCAATGTAGATGACATTTTGTATATTAAATGTGACCACAATGAAGGGATTTACATAGTCGATAGAGGATTCAAATCTCTTCACCCTTTAAAGAAAAAAAGAGAGTACAATAATCAGGTTATTAGTTTATTGTAACATACATTGTGTTATGTTATGTTATTATCTGTTCACTGTTGTTTTTATGTAATACAAATTAAATATTAAACCACTTCTGTAGATAATTACTTCTGCACCTCCTGATGCGCCCAATCCCGAGGCACAAAAGGTCCCTCAACCAGTAGCTGGTGGTCCCACTGCAGAGCGACAACATGTTTCTCAACCTGATGCTGGTGGTCCCTGTGTAGAGAAACAATAGGTTTCTCAACCTATTGTTGTTGGTCCCAATGCTGAGGTATAACAAGTTTCTCAACATGTTTCTGATGGTCCCATTGCTGATGCTAGCACTCCAGGGGAAGATATTGATGGTACTTCTGAGGAAATGGTAGGAAATGAAACCCTAAAAGCGCAAAAGAAAAAACAAGAGCGTCATAGTTTGACAGTGTTAGCCAAAATCCTTAAGGCAAAAGAAAAAGGCATCAAATTTGAGGTTGGATGGAATAAGAGAGGCCAACATGTTAACCCCAACAGAGCCATCTTTAGTAGCTACATTGGAATCGTCACTCAGAAACACGTGCCGATTGATGTACAGTCCCGACACCTTGTTGTCACAGGGCTGAAGACACTAATGTGGGAAGAGATTATGGTAACATAATGATATCAATTTTTAATTTATTAAAATAAAAAAAAATACCAAAACATTTACTTACTCTTCATCATCCATTGTGGAGTGCATTTATACTAGATGCCACACACAAGGAATATGTATTAAGAGTTTCAGGAAGGATTTATAGAGGTTTCTGCACAATTTTAATGAAATATCATATTAAAGATGCAGAAGGGAAAATCAAGCCGCACCCACCTCCTCTTTACGCACACATGATATCCCAAGGAGCATGGGATGCATTTAGCAACCGTCGAGGGGAGCAGATTTTTCAGGTACATTGTGTGGGGCAATACGTTGTTTGACTTTTTCATGTATTCATCACTCTGATTGATAGTTTTTTATTTATGAAATAGCTACTGAGTGCTGAAAATAAAAAACGTGCAACAGAACCAGCCCACCCTTATCGTAATGCTCGGATGGGGTACACTGAACTTGAGAAATTTTTTTTACGTCTTTTAAATCTTCCCTACTACTAGTATGTGACATAAAACAACACCATAACCATATTTCTCTGTTTATATACAGATTGATGAATCGAAATCGAAGGCCATATCCATCCCACACCATGTGCTTTGGAAGGAGGCTCGTGTAAATAAAGAGGGGATACTGATAGATGAAAACACACAAAAAGTGTTGGAAACATGTGTAAGTATGACATAATATAAATTTGATTTGATTTAAATCGCTATTACATTACAATAACTAACTATTTTTCTATATGTTCTATCTGACATATTCACAAGAATCAACAACAACTGCACCAGATGTAGACATAATTTCAGCAGCCTTGAAGCAGCCAGAACAGTATGGCCACGTTAGAGGAGCGGGTTTTGGAGTGACACCCTGAGTATATTTTCAAAAAAAAAAAACAAGCGGAGGATCAAAATGAAAAAATGGAAAATATGCAAGAAAAAATATCTATTTTTCAAGAAGAATTACAATTCCAAAGATAGATTATAGAAAAATTGATGTGGGAGAGGCAAAGAGAAGAAACAACTCAACAAAATCTCATGCATGACGATCCTGCCCCACCCCCCACCAGCTTTGAGGTGATCCATCCCCTAAAAAACCTGACTTAGATGAGATAATCAATGTTTTAACAATTCTTTCTATGAAATGTGATTTACATAGACACTGATATCTTTCCCGTACTAATATTCCATATGGTGAAAATGACTGTGATTTATATTTATCTACTCCCACCTATCGCCTTGTAGCGAGGGCTACGGTGTTCAACACGCAAAACGACATGCTACACAACAGACAACTTACAAAAGATCATCTTAGAGAGTCAATTAACATATCTAATGAGCCGAGTGCCGAGATACCTATTCCAAATGACGATGAAGACATTCATATGGTTGAACAAGCTATTGGAACTTTCATCTCATGGCCGACAGTTCTTGTAAAAAAACATGTTGACAAAAAGGTATCCATTTCCAATTTATTTTTCAAGCTGGACCATTAAAATTTAATGAAAAAAGGTCTGAACCGATGAATGTTATTACAGAATGAAAAAGACTGTGGGGTGAAATGAAATATCAGCTCAAAACTATCTCAAGGATCAACCAACCGATTGAAATGGTCTACTGAGAGAACCTTCACCCCGCTCATTCTATATCCACAATTAATATCATTGCAGTCTCATGTGGATACAAAGTTGAAAGACGGTAATACTCACACAGTTGATTTCAAAAAAGATATGTATTGAGAGGAAACATCACATTTCATTAGTGCTGAAAATGTAAATGAACTCCTCAAGTATGAATGGCTAGGCGCCTCAGTTGTAAATGTATACATGAGGTATGTTTTCATGATTTGATTTTAAAAAAGATGATATACTCTGATAATTCTGAAAAAATACATTTTTTATTTGTCACAAACGTATATATGAAAAAAAATTAAAGGGATTTCCCTATGAACAAAAATTTGGACTCATTAGTCCTCACACCACCTCTTCAAAAGACGAAATAGATTCTGATAAAGAGGCTGCAATAATGTCAGCCCTGCTCAAATAATTTAAAAAAAATTATGGATGACAGACTCTTTTTAATATCAACAATGCAAGGGTAAAACTCTACAATTTAATAATATCAACTATATTTTCATTTCATTTTTAATTATTCCATTTTTTATTTTTAGGGACCATTGGATGCTGATTGCAGTCAATTTGGATACTCCAGAGATTTATTTTCTAGATTCAACGCATGGATATACAACAAACCAACCATGCATGATGGCGTTTGTTAATATGTAATACACTAGATCCAACATTTTAAAACTAAAAATCTAGTTATATAATTTATGTTATCTTTTAACGAGGATTCTTTTATGATAGGGCGGTGCATCAATATCATCTAATGCATGGAATGAATCCAGGGCATAAGGATGAGCAAGCCTACCAGATCTAAAACTGGAAAAGTATCCGGGTATATATAATAACATTACAATATCCAAGCACATATCAAAACAAATTACTTATTGTTGTCGATGTTTCTGTAGTGTCCACAACAAACAAATAGAAAGGACTGTGGTTATTATGATAGTAAATTTATGAAGGAGATCGTATTTCATCAACAAACTAGCATCCCAGATGAGGTATTTTCGAAAATAAATAAGATTTCATTTAAAATATTTATTAATACTTTGTGTATTTATATTTTTTCAGTACTACCATGAATATCACAATAACTCATATTCAGAAGATGATATACATGTGTTTAGAAACGAATGGGCAACATACCTGATGGAAGATTGTACACAAATAGGATAAAGGTGAATTCCTACTACTTATGTTATCTATATATTATCATTTATTATCCTCCATCCTTCTTTGGTGAATTGAGAATGCTCCGATGTATTGAAATCTTAATTTATTACTCAGTGTTTTCTATTCCCGGATTCATATTGTTAATCTTTGAACAAATCAATATTGAAGTAAGGCATGATAGTGTGCAGTGTGTATGGGGTGAACAAAAAAACCACCGATGATCAACAAAATCCATTTTACAAAAAACGATGGATGGAAACAACAAATATGGTCTATATCCACCATTTTCAGTTAGATATAGGGCCTAAATACAAATATTGCTAATATTAAAGTAGAGGGATCAGATTCAACATGAAAAGATAGTATTTGAGAAAATGTGTACCCCTTGGTTCATTTTTAAGAAATTTCAATGTTATGTATCTCGTTTGTTTAAACTTGTATTTGAGAAAATGTGTTGTTGTTTGACTTGCACAATTATTTATAGGTACATGCATGAGATAATTAGTATCATTGAGGGATTTTTTGGAACCAAAATATGTGTCCCAAGATAATTCAAGTAAGGTAAAGGCTGGTTGAGATGAAATCCAAGATCAAAAGACCAGTACATCATCAAAAGAATCAACCTTGTGATGCACCATCATGTAGAATCTGGTCCTTGTGATGTTTTGAGGTGTTTATGGAAGGTATGGGGAGTCTGATGAGCCACATGGCCACCATAAATAATGTTTAAAGACATCTCCACATGTTTTTTTTCCACGTACCTCTTTACAAGGATCACACTATTCACATGGTCCATCTTAGCATGTATGTCCCATTCATCCCATTGCTACTCTTGGAAGAACCTGGGAATATGACAATGCATAAGCCCCACAAAACCCATACTCATCTAACCAAGAGTATTCCTAGAGTGAAGGGAAGATAACCATGGGTAATACCCACACCAGACATCTTTTAAATATATGGGTTTTGATCCTTGTATTCTAAATAAGGTACGTAGGAAGCCTCCATGAGGTTAAATCCCAACCAATGGTAAACCATGGTGACCCCCTCACTGGGGTACACCTTCGCATATTTTCCCTCATGTTTTTCCCTTAGTGGCATCCAAATATGTCTTAAAAATGAGAAACCTTACCTTTATGGGATGCACCACACTTGGGTCAGACCTCATTGGGCGTTTTGATCCATCTATCAGGTAAATATTCCAGGTGCACCCTCCTAGAGATATACCTACCTGATCCAAGTGTTTTGATCCACCCATTACATCTCTTTAAGGCATTAAATCATGACCCATTATCCTTGAGGGATGTAAAACTCATGGAATACCACAAGTTATACATGGCATTCCATTTTTTTGAGAATCCCTTTGACGACGATGAATACATGTGACCAATGTTCTAGGGTACATACCTTCCACTGATTCTCAATGTGAATAATTTTCTAACTGAAGTATTATGCCCTGGAATGACCCTTTGGAATGTCATGATATAATCATTGTAATTAACCATCATCCATAAAGAGATGGAACCAGGAAGAAGTTTCATGAACAACGTCTTTTTCTATAAGGGAGACTCATACTAGGTAATGAATTATGAGGAGGAATCCATGGATGGAATGAACGACATCTCATCACCCTTTTTCAATCATGGAGAAGACATAACTTTATAAGTGATGAATGTCACTCACCTTTGTAACGAATGAATGTGTTGTACAATGCACTGCCATCGAAAGTCAACATGCTCCAGGAAACGTGCCCCTGCAGAAAGTGTCAGAACCATATGTCATGCTCAATCATACATGTCATCCCATTTTCTCATAGGGACCTCTCCAAAAACAAGATGTAAAATGAGGTTCCCTATAAAATACTATAGTAGAATTAAATCCATGTAAAAAGATAATCTCAATTAAAAATTGAATTTTGATTTTCCTAAAACGTTTTTCATATAAAATGTATATGAATTGAGATTATTTGGTCATCCAATTGATCAAAACCCATATTTAATTCTTCCATCGAGGGGTACATGAAAACCTAACCTAATATCCCAAAGAAATCATGTCCCACTTCCATGTCAGAACTGGATGTAGTTGAAGAAAACCTAAAGGTCTCTAATGCTTGGATTTGATGTGTTGGTATGTATAATAATGAGATAAATTTTCATTGATATCTCATATAATACATGGACACAAGAATATTCATGGTATATCATATAACATCTGATTAGTACATTGGTACACTTCCAATTCGGAATTATGGAATTCAATAATAACAAAAAAAAATGATCGAAAAAGGTACAATATACCAGTTCTAATATAGTAGCATTAGGTTACTCATAGTGTTAAAGGGTAATTCACAACATGAAAGCATTTAATAGGGTGATAATGGCTGTGAATGGGGAAAAGGGGTCATGTATGGTTTGGACCCAAAATATAGTGATGTCACCACTTGGTTCATTTCATTAACATGATTTAAAACTTATTTTAATGTGGGTGATGGGTTTATAAATTATAAACCTCCATAGGTTTCTTCATTTGGGCACTAAGTTTGTAGGGGTTGGCCAAACCCCATTCCCCCCCTTCCTTCCCCTTATACCTGAGTGGATTATCGGTTTTTCGTAATTTCGAATCAATGTGGTATCTTATCCTACATCTTCTTTGCTTTTCTAAATTCTTGCTCAAAGATTTTCATTCATTTTTTAGGGTTCTAGGTGTAATTATTATACCATAGTATGGATAAATCATTGTTCTTCAAGGGAATTTTATATATGACTCTTAGAGTACATCTCAAAATTTCATAAACTTGTAATCAATCATTATTTGATGCAGATTAAATTTTGTGAAAGATTTATTTATGGGTTTTCAAAACATTAGGCTTAATTTGTCATAAATTTAGTAATATAGATTGGGGATTTAGTGTTTTCTAGTATTAGGGGTGCTTCAGGAGTGGATCACACCTAGTTTCTCAGCATTCTGGATTTGTTGGATTACACGATTAGTTTGGAGCCTATTATAAAATGCTGAATTTTTTGTTAAAATTAACTAATTATGTAATTTAATGTTGTTGGACATTAATACATGTGATCATGGACTCACTTGTGGTTGGTATGAACTAAAAATAGTTTATTGGACTTCTGGTTGAGGTAAGGGCATTTACATAATTGTGCTTCTTGGTTAATTGGTTATTTTATGTTTTCTGCCTCACAAGTATAATTCCATTTAGCAACCCCATTATTTATTTCATTATTGTATTAATAACATAATATTTGTTTTATTATGTAGGTGAAATATTTTTCCTCAGTTCAAATGATTTGTTCAGAAACCTCCGCCATGGACGACAATTTTTTAGAGCGGATGGATGCAAAAAGGATGGAACATCATTGTTTTTTAACTATGTTGGATAATTGTAATTGTAACCAAATTAAACATTTCTTGAAATGTATATAGCAGTGTGTTGTTTTGTATTCATGATTTCAAGTGAATGTATGCATCATTTTTTTCTTATGTGCTTTGTGTGTGGGTGTTGTTTATGCTGTGTGCAGGTGTTTTTTGTGTTGTGTGCAGGTGTTGTTTGTGCTGTGTACAGGTGCTGTAATTTGTCTAGGTTCTGTGCAGGTTCTGTGAAGGTTTTGGTTTTGCATAGGATCTTTGGCCTTTATCAGTGCTAGTTAAGCGCTGATAAATGGATAATATATCAGCGCTATTTTGAGTGCTGATAAAGGGAGTTTTTATCAGCGCTCAAAATAGCACCGATAAAGGTAGTGTTTATCAGTGATATTTTTAGCACTGATATATTATACATTTATCTGTGCTGAAAATAGTGCTGATAAAGACTACCTTTATCATCTCTTACTTAGCATTGATAAAGGAGCACTTTTATCAGTGCTTTTTTAGGACAGATAAAGGTGACCATTTATCAGCGATAGTTTTAGCACTGAAAAAGGGGACCCCCTTTATCTTCGTCGAGATTAACAGCGCTTTTTTAGCACTATTAAAGGATATTTTTAAAGATATTATAATCTATATTTGTAGTAGTGCTTGATCTACTGACGGTTCTCCAAACAGATGCCTGGTGGCAAAGTTATGGCCAAAATAAAGTATAGGGTCGTATCTGGCCCGGGCTGGTCCGACTCGGTCAGATCGACCCAGCCCGATCTGGCCTGGGTTGACCCAGTTCAGTTAAACCCGGCCCAACCCGCTGGGTCCAGCTCGGCCCGCTGGGCGGTTCGGATCAGCCCGCGCTGGGCGGCCCGCCGTGCTGGGTCCCGCCAGGCCCGTGCTGGGCGGCCTGGTAGGCCGCGAGGGCAATTTGGTGTCGCGAGGGGCCACCGAGTCCATGAAGGCGACGCAGATTGCACCGGTGGCTGCAAGGGTGGCATGAGGTCGTGAAGGCGGTGCGAGGCCGTGGGGGCCACGAGGGCGGCGCAGAGGCCGTCGGGGACCGCGAGGGCAGCGCGATGCCACGAGGGCCCCAAGGGCGGTGCAGAGGATGCCGAGGACCGTGAGGGGTCGCAAAGGCGAAGGAGGCTGCGAAGGCGGGGGCCGCGACCATGGAGCACCACGGGTGCCACAGAGCGGCGGAGGCTGCGGGGGCCGCAGATTCCACAGAGAGGCGGAGGTTGCGTGTACCGCGGAGCTGCGGGGTGGCGGGGGCCGTGGGGTGGCATTGTCGCACCGCCGCCTTCGTCGCGGCGGGTGGTGGTGTCGGCCACCATTCTCGTGCCCCACCATGGTTAGTCGTCGTCCACCTCCATCGCATAGAACACCACAAATATTCACAAGAATTGTGGAGAGGACGTGTCATGTTTGTTTGGCCCGCACTCTCCACATTTGAGTGGTAGAAAGCGGCTATAATCTCTTCTTGATTTTATGATGAATTTTAATGAACGGATAAGGGGATGAATTTCAAACAACCACCATACCTTGTTTTCTCATTGACGTCGATTATGAGATAGGGACGGTTGTCGATTGAAGACGTCCTATGTTGGAGGATGTTCCGAGGAAGAAGTCGAAGTTGTACATCAGCATTCTTCATTGGAAGAGTATTCTTCATGGAAGAAGCTCTTTGTGGAAGCAGTTCTTCGTTGGAGAAGTGTAATCCTCCCAATAGTTCTTCTCACCCTAATCCCACCAATAATGCAAAGTAGCCAATGTGTTTTGTTTCCCCAAATTTAATTTTTGGAAATATTTCATATTGTCTTAATTAATTACATTGTGGTTGGCATAATAAAAGTTATGGAAATTTAAAGATCACCTCCCTAATTAAAGAGGGAGTTCAAGAGGTTTCTCACTTTAACAGGGAGTTCAAGGGGGTTTTAGTCTCGGGTGGTCTCCACCACCATAACCCCTCATGGGAGGTTTAGTTCTTATGGTTCCAACCTATGAAACATCCACATGGGAGTTCAAAATAAAAATAAAAAAAATGTTACACCATTTTATTATATTTTATTCTTTTACGAATAAGTGAAAAAATAAATTCCACGCTCGACGTACTACGGTCGATGTGATGGTCTCTTTAAGCGAATATCGGTGCTGCGAGTTCAATGGTGCCCTCAGATTTCATTTCTGAGCACCGGTTCAAAAGATAGAAAAACCCACACACAGGTTTACTGAACATACCTCAAGAAAAGTTTAGAAATTAATTCTGGGCACAGCGGGCCCCAAAATCAAGTGTTTTCAATTTTCACGGACTCGTAAAATTACCATATAATTAAAAAAATTCACATAGAATTTATGGGTCTTTACATTCTACCATCCTCAAGTCTTTACGTCCCTGTAAGCTACAACACAAAACTAGGAGAACAAGTGGGGGTACTGTGCACGTATATGAGTCTCCTACTCCTATGTGATCTTCTGGAGGTTCTCGTGCTGTCGGCGAATGCGCACCAGAGGTATCAACTACCCACGAAGGACCCGCTAATGTCGATCCTCAATATCTACTAGAACCTCTATAAAATTCACCCAATCTTCGACATCCAACTCTCCATGGTCGATGACATGGGATGGGTCATGCACGTTTCTCATCAGTTGGGATACATAGAAGACGTCGTGCACTCGGTACAACTGAGGTGGAAGAGCTAAGTGGTAAGCCACCTCGCCAAATATGTTGAAGACCTGAAAAGGTCTGATAAACCTTAGAGATAACTTTCTGTTTTGGCCAAATATCCACAAACCTCATCGGGGTGATACCCGTAGAAAGACGTGGTCACCATCCAAGAACTCTAGAGGTCTCTGTCTCCTGTCATCATAAGAATTATGTCTGCTCTATACAGTCTTCATACTCTCCTCAATGATCTGCACCTTCTTTGTGGTAGTCGTACCATCACTGGTCCCACTAGTGCTGACTCCCCTCGGTTAGTCCAGCACAAAGGTGACCTGAAAGGAAAACCATATAATGCCTCAAAAGGTGCCATTCCAATGGTGGAGTGATTGATATTGTATTATGAAAACTCCACCAAAGGCAAGTGATCCTCTCAGTTGCGGCCAAAGTCAAGGATGCAAGCACGAATCATGTCCTCGAGGGTCTGAATGGTCCGCTCAGTCTGGCCATCCGTCTGAAGATGGAAAGTAGTGCTCAAATGAAGTTGCATCCCGAAAGCTTCCTACCACCCCTTACATAGTCGGGGTGTAAAACGTGCATCATGATCGGAGACAATCGTCAAGGGCACTCCATGTAGCCGCACAATCTTCTGTACATAGTGGCATCCCAAGATCTCTACTGAACCCTGCTCTCCGATCGGTAGGAAGTGGGCTGACTTGGTGAGTCGGTCGACGATCACCCAAATTGAGTCATGTCCCCTGGATATACGTGGAAGTCCTATCACGATGTCCTTGGATATCCCATCCCACTTCCACACTGGGACATCTAAAGGCTGAACCAAGCCTACTCGTACCTAATGCTCCATCTTCACTTGTTGACAAATGAGACATCGTGAGACAAACTCTGCAACTTCTTTCTTCATTCCTAGAAACCAGTGTTGTTTCCAGAGATCTTGGTACATCTTCGCCACTCATGGACGTACCACTAGAGGGGAAGTGTGGAACTCCCTCAACAATTCCTCCTGATGTGACACTAGTACCATGGTACGTCCTATGAAGAGGTTGACATTCTCCTCACTTTCAGAAAATCCATCAGGTTCTTGTCTTGTGGAAATCTGAGCACATCGAGCCTCGCAGTCAGTGTCCCCATGTTGAGCCTCCCTAAATTGCTGAAGAAGTGGGGGAGTGACTATAAGAGGCTAAAGAAAAGCTGCTCCATCTCGATCAATAAAGTATATCTACAAAGCGTCCAACTACTCTGTCGCATCGCCTAGTAGTTGTATACCATATCTCAAGCTGAGTGGATATGCTACAACATTCCCCATCCCAGGAATATAGACTATCTCAAAGTCATAGTCCTAGAGGAACTCAATCCAATGTCATTGTCTCAGGTTCGGGTCCTTTTGAGAGAAGATATACCTGAGACTCTTATGATCAGAGTAGTCTGTAAAATGTTCGCCAATTATATAGTGTCGCCACATATTCAAGGAGAAGACCACTATTGCAAACTCCCAGACATTGGTAGCGTAGTTCTTCTCATGTTGTCTCAAATATCGAGAACCATATGTGATCACCACTCGCTCTTGCATCAGGACACATCCGAGACAGGTCCCTGATGCGTCGCAGTAGACTACTTACCCTACGCCCTCCTATGGAAGCCTCATGATGGGGTCACTAGTTATCCTCTACCTCAACTCCTGAAAACTTTCTTGGAATCTCCCCGACCACACGAAGGGTTTCCCCTTCGTCAATGATTAAAGTGGTGCTTCAACTCTGGATAAATCTGGCACAAATCTCCGGTAGTATCCAGCCAAACCCAAGAAACTCAGTACCTCCGTCACACTCATGGGTGGCTCCCATGCAAGTACCACCTCATTCTTCGCTAGATCCACTGCAACTCCAGACTCCGATATGACATGTCCCAGATAGTGAACCTCTAGGATCTAGAACTAGAACTTTGAGAGGTTACCATAAATCTGGTGCTCTCGAAGTTTGTCTAGAACTATCTGCAAATGATAGGCATGCTCCTCCTCAGTAGTCGAGTAGATCAGAATGTCTTCAATGAAGACTACTACAAAGCGGTCAAGGTATGGCTGGAAGATCCGGTTCATGAGTCCCACGAATACTCCTGGAGCATTGGTTATGCCGAATTTCATAACCAAGAACTCATAATGGCCATACCGACATCTAAAATCCATCTTTTTCACATTCGTGTCTTGTACTTTGAGCTGGTGATAGCCTGATCTGAGGTCTATCTTCGAGATCCAACGTGCACCCTTCAGCTGGCCAAAGAGGACTTCAATCCTTGGGAGTGGGTACTTATTCTTCACGGTCACCTGGTTCAGGCACCGATGGTCAACACAAATCCACAATCTCCCATCCGCCTTCTTGGTGAACAAAATCCAGTCTGCCCAAGGAGAAAAACTAGTTCAGATTAATCCCTTTCCATGCAAGTCCCTTATTTGTACCTGTAGCTCACGAAGCTCTACGGGAGCCATCCGATATAATGGTGTTGAAATTGGTGTCGTCCCGGGGTAAAATTCAATGTAAAATTCCACCACTTTGCGAGGAGGTAGACCCGAAACATAATCAGGGAACACATCGGCATATTGTTCCACCACTACAGGATAACTCGGGCTCTCCATATCAACCACTCTGAGGGTAAGGCTAGCCAACTGATGTGTAATCGGCTGCACCCTCATCCGGGTAAGTCCATCTTGTCTGCAAAGGCTCTCTTGTCACCAGTGAAGGTAAACCTAGTCCCATCTGTGCGGACACACCACACTTTGTGCCTAATATAGTCAATCTGAGCATGGACTGTAGATAAACAATCCATATCCAAGATGAAATATTAAGGCCCCGACGCTGCTACTAAGAGATTCTAGCCGAAGCTCTCATCTCCTAGAGTAAGCTTGCACTGCCAGCACCAATGCTTAATCGTCGAATCCACTCTCGTAGAAGTCTTTAGCCGTATGGATCGATCCAACGGCTCCATCAGAATATCTAAGATCCGAATGAAGGTAGTGGAAATTAAATAATGATTGGAACCTGTGTCTAAAAGTACTGCAACTAAGGGGTGGTAGACACAGATCGTACCTCGTAAATCTCTAGAGCGCCATGGTCTTAAGTCTTAGCTGCCTAGAGCTGTGCTCTCCCCTGGCCACCTACTCCCTGTGGTCGGGGTGGACCACCTGGTGGTGGTGACTGTAACATCACGAATCGTCACCCACCATCAGCTACATGGCCTGCTCCTCTTCCACATCTTGCTGCTCCCTACGGACCACCTCGATCGAACCTCGGTCCCTGCCTGGGCAGTCCTTCGATCGTCTGATGATCATCCGTACAAAAGGTTGGATAGTCACGAGCCATGTGACCCTACCCGCCGCATGCGTAACACGTCCCGCTCCTAGCATGACTAGCTCTGCCTTAGGTTCCCCGCACAACCGACTCTAAATCCTAAGGTCGCCCACCTAAAGTTCTGGTCCTCTTTTACCTATGCGACATATGTCTGCTTCCAGCTATAGAAGACTCCACTACATGACGTCCGGTGGTGGGAATCGTTGCTGGTGACTGCTCGGCAAGGAAAATATCCACTAAGAGGGCTCTCTCTAACACCCCCTCCTGCATCGGGATGCTAAGAGAAATCATCTAAGCCCTGATTTCTTGCCTGAGCCCTTGATCAAAGGTCCGGGCCCTAAGGAATTGGTCCTACACCATATTTGTGGAGTGGCGTGAGAGGTCAGTGAACCTCGCTAAGTACTGAGCTACAGTCATGATACCCTACTGTAGATGAAGAAGCTCTAGTATACACACTGCAAGAAGAGTCGATGGGACAAACTCTTCCCGAAACAGGCTCTCAAAGTCTACCCAGAGTAGCGTCACCTTGTCGTGATCCTAGAGCATCAAGCTCCACCTTCTGCCTACTGATTCCTGTAGAAGGCTGGAGGAAAGGATCACCATGAGATCAGATGGTGCCCCTACCAGTCAGAAAAATATCACTATGGCCTCTAGCCAATCCTCAGCCGCCTATGGGTCCATCTCTCCCCTGAACCTGGGTGGCCTCTGGCACTGGAACTCATGCAATGCGCTCAAGCGGTGTGAACCCTCTACTTCTGGGGATGGTGACATCAGTGGCCCATTGGGTAATGGTACCGCTGGTGCCTCCACAGGTGCCTCTACTGGAAAAGGGTCATGCACTGAGGCCTCTTCGCTCGGTGGGGTATTAGTGCGTACTACTCCCAGAACCCTAGCTGGCTGTCTTTGTGGAGGCATCCTGAAAACAAATAGGTGTGCCACGGTCAATAAGTTATACCTTGTGAGCTGACTCAAAGAGATCACAAAGAAAATTCTTTAAACACACACACAATCAGTGTTTTCGTGCACTGAGTCGGAAATCATAAGTCATGGTCCTGGTGTATGGATATGTCGGCTGCCACACCAACACTGGATTCCCTAAACTGATAACCACACTCACTACAATTAACACTATTTCCATTAAAAAGATCAGAGTCCTATGTTATATGGTAGAACCGACTCCTATGATACCAATTTGTCACGAACTGTCCCCTGGGGCCTGTGCCGTGACTACCCCAAGCCCGCCTTCAATAAGCTAGGGGATGGTGACTAGTAATGAAGGCGTATTCCCTAAAACTGAGAAGGCATTTCCATTATAACCTTTAAATACTCGCGACCAAGAACAGATCAAGATACGAACTCAAGAAAACTGTATAGTAAAGAAAGTCAGTACAATAAGTAAAATCGGGCCAGAATACAAGCCCAACTGAAAATTACAAAGAAAAATGGAATGTACAAGACAACTGATAGGTGAAAAGTAGCTCCTGGATCATCCACCACGATTCCTACCTGAAGGGTAGGTACAGATCACAAACAATTGTCTCTACGGTTTGCCTCCTCTGACATCCACCTTCGAGAAACCTCCAGTCCTTGTACTCTCTTCCTCAGCCATCACTGTCTTTTGTCTACACCAAACACATTGAGGTGCAAGCATAGCCCGTGCAGGGGTGAGTATAACGATACTCAGTAGGGACCCCGAGACCCTCAAGGTCTCACTAAATACACAAAGGGTAAACCACAAAGAATCTAATAAACTGAAAACCCTACTTAGGTATATTCCCATACATATACATAAGTTATCATGTAAACCCATCTCAATCATGAGGAAAACATAGTTTTTAACTAAAAGCCCAAATATCAACTATTCCACAAAGGAAGGAATACCATGAAGGTAAATACCACATAGGTACGCCACACTGAAGAATACCACCAAGGTATTACCACGAAGGAAAGTACCTCACAAGTACGGACATAGCTCACACTAGGTATAACATAGAAGGGTAGTAATGATGATTAGATGTAACCAATGAATCATCTTACTCCGTTAAGAGGTAGCCCCACGAAGGATCCTAAATCCTCATCAGACCCACACATGATGTCTAGGTGTTGTCCCACACAGGATCGCTCGGTGCTGACCCACACAGGATCCCTCGGTGCTGACCCACACAGGATCGCTCAGTGCTAACCCACATAGGATTGCTAAGTGATGACCCACACAGGATCGCTCTGTGTTGACCCACACAGGATCTCTATTTATTCTTCACGTCACTGCCAGCTACTGGGGTTCCCGTACTTTACTCGCTTTTCTCTGAGAGGGTCCACTCCACAAGACACTGGACGATACTCGAACTTCCACGAAGTCCCACGAAGAAGTAACCCTAAGGTCCTCCCTATCATAGGGGTCTCAACGCAACAGACAGTGCATCAATCGGACGCCCGGTCTGTGAGTTATTAGCCTTTTAGTCTAGGGGGGCCCGGTTTGATTCGTACTCGATCCAACATGACCTCACCCCATATTAATCCAAATCTCTAGTGGATTATACTCAAAGGGACTCCCTCGCTCCATGTTTTCCAGTGCTGCTGACGGTTCGCCAAACAGACGCCTAATGCCAAAGTTATGGCCAATAAAAAGTATAAGGTCATCTCTGGTCCAAGTCTGGTCCGACCCGGTCGGACCGACCCGGCCCGAACCACTAGATTTGGCTTGGCCCGCTGGGCGGTCTTCATTCCTGGGTCTAGACTGACCCATGCTGGGTGGCCCGACCTGCTGCGTCCGGCCCGACTCGCGCTGGGTGGCTCGACAGGCCGCGAGGGACCGTGAGGGGCCACGACGGCCGCGAAGGTGGTGCAGATGCCTCCAGGGGCCACGAGGGCGGCGCAAGGCCGTGGGGGAAGCGAGCGCTGAGCGAGGCCGTGGGGGCCGCTAGGGTGGTGCGGGGACCGTGAGGGTGGCGCGATGCCGCGGGGGCCGCGAGGGTGGCGCAGAGGCCGCGAAGGCCGCTGGTACCGCGGAGCGATGGAGGCTGCAGGTACCGTAGAGGCCGTGGGTTCTGCGGAGTGGCAGAGTTCGCGGGTGCCGCCGAGCCACAAGGTGACGGTGGCCGCATGGCAGCGCCGTCTCCTTGGTCGCAGCCGGCGGTGTTGTCGGCCGCCGTTCTCGTGCCCCACCGTGGATGGTCGCCGTCCTCCTCCATCACGAAGGACACCATAAATCTTCACAAGAAATTCGGAGTGGACGGGCCATGTTTGTTGGGACCACACTCTCCGCATTAGAGAATTAGCAAGAGACTATAATCTCTTCTTGATTTTACGATGAATTATCAAGAATGGATAAGGGGAAGAATTTCAAACAACCACCCTACATTGTTTTCTCATTGACATCGATGAGGAGGGAAGGATGATCGTCGATTGAAGGCATCCCACATTGGAGGATGTTTTGAGGAAGAATTCGAAGTCGTGCATCGGTGTTCTTCATTGGAAGAGAATTCTTCATGGAAGAAGTTCTTCGTGGAAGAAGTTCTTCATTGGAGAAGTGTAATCCTCCCAATAGTTATTCTCTCCCCAATCCCACAAAAAAATGAAATGTAGCCAATGTGTTATGTTTCCCCAATTTAATTGTTGTCATAAATTTAAAATTGGATTAATTAATTACATTTTGGTTTTCATAATAAAATTTAGGGAAACCTAAAGGTCACCTCCCTCATTAAAGAGGGAGTTCAAGAGGTTTCTCACTTTAAGAGGGAGTTCAAGGGTGTTTTAGTCTCGGGTGGTCCCCACCACCATAACCTCTCATGGGAGGTTTAGTTCTGGTGGTCCCCACCTATGAAACATCCACATGAGAGTTCAAAATAAAATAATAATAAAATGTTACACCATTTTATTTTATTTTATTCTTTCACGAATAAGTGAAAAACTAACTTCCACCCTCGACCTACTGCAGTCAAGGTGAAGGTATCCTTAAGAGAATATCGGCATTTCGAGTTCAATAGTGCCCTCAGATTTCAATTCCTAGCACCAGTTCAAAAGTTTGAAAAACCCGCTCGCACGTTTACTGAATGTATGTGAAGAAAAGTTCAGAAATTAATTCCAGTAACACTGGGCCTCAGAATCACGCATCGTCAATTTTGGCGGACTCATAAAATTCAAATATAATTAAAAACAATTAAATGGAATCTTCGAGTCTTTACATTGAACTCCTACTACCAGCTTCTTCATCATGATATTAGTTCTCCACCTTCTAATGGATGTTCGGATAGGCTTCACATGCAGGCACATGCCAGTCCTAAGGGCAATTCCATAACCTCTATTTCTGATAAATCTGTTTAGCTTCTATTATGGTGAATGCGCCTGCTCTGAATCGCTGTCTGGAGTCTTCTCATTATAGAGTCTGTTTGATCATTTTAGCACAATTTTAGGTGTCCCAAAGGCCTTGAGGTGCTGCGAAAGCCTTGAGGTGGCCTGAAATCCTTACTGGATCGAAGGCCTTGGGTGGCCCGAAGGCCTTAAAGGGCCCAAGCCCCAAACCAGTGGACCAAAAGCCCAAACAGATGAATAGTTAAGGCTTCTATAGTACCAAACCATGTCTGCTACAGTGATATTACAGTAACATGAAAACATATCTCCACCTGATTTTGAACTGGGGTCTCTTGGATGCACTTTCTGAGTCCTCACCAACTGGTCTGAGGCTCTTTTGCGGGATCATTATAAAATATATAATATATATTATATAAATATTACCATAAAATGGTTGTTCTAAAGCTTTTTATGACATTTTAACTATTATCCTCTATGTTTAACCCCTAGATAAATCAATTTTTACCTCACCATAATAAATAATTTTTAAATTTTTTACTATTATTTTTTGTCAAAAATTAAGTTGACATTATTGTAAATTATAAATTATTCATATTACAAATAATTAATCCATTTTTCTAAATAAAATTTATCAATTGGAAAATTTTAATTTAAATACAATCCTAGAGACTTGATAAGAAAGTGGTGTTTTAAAGTGAAAATGTTCAATGTTCACATGGTTTTTATATCAACATTAAATATTAAAATAATTAAAATGACTTAAATTTGATTAATTTATATAAATTTTATCTAATTTTACATTAAATATATTTAAAAATATAATTTAACATTATAAATTATTTAATGTAAAATTATGTTTTCTATTAAAATTCAGTATTTTTCACTTTTCATCAAAAAAATGAAAATTAAAAAAAACCAAAAAATAACCGTAAGATAATTTTTATATCATGATTTAAACATTAAAGATTACTTTTTCGAATAAATTTTATAAAATTTGTAAAAATTAATTTCAAATTATGTGCCAAAAGCACGACTAATCCGTATTTTAGAAAAATATAGTTTTTAAGAAAATATTTCTTTTTCTTTTAAATGATTCATATTTTATTTATAATCAATAGATAACCATAATTTTAATAATTTTCATAGTATTATTTATACCCTCTAATTTAATGGATAGGTTATAACTATTATATTAAATAATAATATTTTAATAATATAATGTTGCTTGGTGAAACTCAGTCTTTCATGTACCACAAGCTATCAAAGAAATTTCTTATTGTATGTAATATATGATAAACCTTGTGTTTTGTGTAATGAAAAATATTGAAAATATTTATTTATTTTTAAATAAATATAATATATTGTCTCTAGATGTTATATTCCTTTCTAATATTAGTGTTTCCCATCATATATGTTATGAAATTCAATGTTCTTAATTTAGGCTTTTGGGTTCTTATATTATCCCCAACTTAAATAAGTTGTTTCCTCACAATTTTACCTTGATCTCACTAATACAAGGTTTAATATTTTAAAATTATTTTTTAAAACCCACATCCTAAATGTTTTAATAAAATATCCTCCTAATAAAGATAATATGAAGTAAAAAGGTCATATATAATAATATATTATTGGGTTTCTACATAGAAGAACAATGTTGGAATGTCAAGATGTGGGCGTAGAGGAAAACTATAAATTATTATAGAGATTTATTGAAGTCATTTTTCGCAATCAATGGAAATTTAAGGGCATGAAAACCATAAATCTGTGATGATTTAAAAGGCAATATGATTCATAGGATATGAAGGTAATGTAATAACATTTTTATTTCATGATCCCTTTACTAATGTTGAGTAATTCTATTATTGTGTAAGAATATAAGTAAATATACTTACTTGATTGATTTTTATTTCATAATAATAACTTCATCATTTATTTTTTCATCAATCAATTTCCAATTCATTATTTCAACCATGAAATGAATATTCCAAAATTTATTTTTTTATTCTAGGAGCACTAAAAATTACTTTTAATGGATCGTAAGATCCATATAAGTGATAAAAGTATTTCTTTAGCTCCCTAACCATTTCCAAATCCAATATGGTTAGGAAAAGTTATACAATATAAAAAATTAATATAAAAAAATAAATTTAATACCACTAGGTTTATTATTAATAATAATAATTCAAATTATTTAACTAGAAACAATGACATATTAACAAAGACATCACAAAATCCAGTGGTAGGAACTCAACTCCATCGTCCTTCAGCCACAGGTTTAGCCCACATTCCCTTTCTTGACACGTACAGTTTTCACCCAGCATATGAGTTTTAACATTTAAAATCTATATTAATATAACTCATATAATGCTCCCAAAAAATGTGATGGACATCCTTGAAGTAAAATTAATAATTAAATAACCTTTTTACTGGGTTTTTTTAGTACATCCTTTCCCCCAAAGTATAATACTCAAATTCAAATATTATTAAAATTCCATTAATGATAATAATAACATTAAATGTCATCATACCATTAAACATATGTCTATAAAATGTAAAGGCATTATTCAAAAAATATATTTTATGTAAAAACAAATGCTTGCCATAAATATATCCTAATATATCCTTTATATTGGTGGACTACCATCACCTAAAACCCAAAATATGGTGTTTAATACTTTGAACATTTTAACAACCATAAACTAATTAACCCTTGATAGTATCCATAGCTCTTATGATAATGAATACATATATTATTATAACATAATAAAAATATGTTTCATGATTATTATAAAAAAAATAACAATGTTGAAAAGTATTTTAAAATTTAATTTTTTGAATCCCAATACATAAATACTTCTTCCATTTTATTTCCACATAGTTCCTTCCAAGGTATATGTTTTATCATTTAGAAGAGGTAATTAACTAGATAATGACTAGGTTCTACACATTTAATACAATTAACTATAATTGGATCCCTAGAATGAGGTTTAATTACTTCCATCATACTCTTCATTTTTTTTAGGAAAAAATTTCTTTATGTGTTTCTTTTCCCCTAATAATTATTTTTTTCATTCCTTTGACACACTTTCCTAGGTGCCTCTTTCCGTATTTATGACTTTATAGAACTATAACATTATTTCCTCTACGTTCTCCACCACTCAATCTCTTATAAATTTCCATATTTTCAGTGTTGGTTCAAGGATTTGGTTAAGTTATATGTTTTTAATCATATTTTGGGGAAAAGGATTATCCATAATCATAATATTCTTCACTCTAGTCATCATCCCATTTTGATTTACATATTCACCACATTTTCCTTCATACTAAATGTTAACTTGATTCCTTAGGGTTCCATCCATTTAATAAAACCAAAATCATATCATGAGAAACAATAATCATAGTGGGAAAACTAAATAAACATTTATAGGGTTTGAAAATCATAACACATTACTTTCATTATAAGACACCTTAGGTTTAACCTAGATCATTCAATTTTATTATCAATTCAAATATTTCAAAAACCTTTTAAGAAAAATGTGAATTATATTAAGCATATCCCCTATGAGTGTCAAATTTCTTGCACAATAAGGCATGTTGTTGTGAACCTAGTTACGATTGGGTCAAGCCCAACGTTCCCTTTTCAGGTTTATTATGACTAGGAACATCTATGCCAGATCCATTTACACATTTAGCATTTATACAAGGATTTATTTCAAGGAAAGAAAAGATAATATATACCTTACTAAAACATTAATATTACTTTATATACTTATCATCAAAGTATATCATATGTTTAGGATCTATAATCTATGTTGTCCAAAATCCAGTTCATAGAGTCTCTACTAAACCTTCTCTGATACAAATTTCACTAAACCTGACCCCAATATCCTAGATCCAATGCCTGATTTAATAAATTGGCATAAAATACAAGGAATCACATCTTGGAGAACCGAATAGTATATTAGTCTTGGTAAATTAGGTACTTACATGATTACCATATTAAATTTGAATATAAAAAATTCAACATAATTTTTTTAGAATAACATTATTACCCAAATCACATTCCCTCATATAATTCATTGTACACTTCTTGGATTCATTGGAATGGAAAAACTAAGGGTCATATCAAATTATCTATAAGGGTTAATTAAAGAGGAAGAAATTAAGAATCAATAAGCATAATAAATTTCAAAAATATAATGACTAGAAAAACAGTTAAGAAATGATCATTATGGAAAGGTAAATGACTAAAGTATCATGCCATATACTCAATAATCTAAGAATAAATTCCATATAGAGATAATATCATAGTGGAAATATCTTTGATAATAATAACAAAATTATCAATCCAGGGAATTCATAATTATTGGACGTCATGATCTCAAGCATCAGTTTACCTCTACTGTCAATACCTTTTATAAGAATGTTTAAACATGCATAAAATTCCTAATTCTAGCTTAACATGATTGTCTCATAAGACCTACTGATGCATAGAGGGGCTATATAATTTTAGGCCCCACCCATCCCTATAGGTCCAAAAAATTACTCATATATCGAATAATTGATTTAATTCATAAACAACGTGTCTTATCATGAAATATATGTATTTTGTAAAGAATAAAAATTTAAAAATATATCCCCAGCTAATCAAATAACATTCAAAATGATAACTATATATAGAAATAATATATGGTTTAAGACATATAAATATCCATTGTAAAAAATATAGATATTTAGGGGAAATTTAATGTCAAAAGTAAATTGAATAATTCATGGGAAATTTAAGGACTACTAAAATGAATCAAGGAATGGAATAAACCATCTAGAGGAGGAATAAGGATGCTGACAACATATACCCCTTGGATTTGTAATATAGGTTTTTTCATTGATAAATAGAAATGCCATAAAAAGAAATTTATGAACATTCTTGAGGAAACTATCATTTTCATTTTGAAACATATTTTCAAAACCCTTTCATTGAAAATTTATTTTAAAAAAATTGTCTTAAAATGTTCATCAATAATTTTAAAGGGAGGATTAAATTATATTATGGTGATAATTGTGGATAATTTAGTACATATCGGACAATTTAAAAAGGACACTCCCTTTTCACTGTAAAAAGGTTATGAATGTGACTTGTTCAAAAAATGATAAGAATATTTTTTCACATATTCTATAAAATTCCAATAGGAATTATTTTAAAAATGACAAAATAATCCTTTGAAAACATTTTTTAAAGAGAAAAATGGGTAAAATTACATTAATACATCATTATGAAATGGGTAAACCTTTTTTCAAAATTCTTATAGAAAATATGGTTTCGGAAGAAAATTGATTTATGGCCAATGAGAGAAATGAACTCTTCTTTTCATAGAAACATTTTCTAAATTTATTTAAGTACCAAAGTGGGGAAAATCGTACTAATAATTGAAAATATAAAGAATATACATATCATAATAAAAATGAATAGTATATTAAACAATGATTAAATAATATCATTCAATGGAAATTCCTGAATAAATAATCTTGATTACAACGAGATTGTGAAATAAACCCTTAAAATAGTCATAACATTGAAGTGTGAATTAATAAATGAACTTATTATGTATTTCTATTATAAATACACATAAATTTTTTAAATAAAACATAATGTAATAAAATTTTATTATACACATAATCATAGAATGACATGATCAATAATGTAGAAGTTTAACCCAATGAACGAATATTAGATTTAGAAACCCCTTACAATGTGGTAACTTTTAATTAAAATATCCTTAGATGAAATAATTAAAATTTAAACTTAAGATATCATCAATAATTAATTTTTAATGATATTCCATGTGAGTGGGATATTGTATGCACCATATAAATGAAATTAGGTTCATACCATTACTATATGCCTCAATGAAAAGAAATTGAGACGAAATCTCGGACCGCACGCTTCCTTTATATTAATAAATTTTTAACCTCCTTTATAGAGGATTTAAACATGTTATTAAATTATTAAATAAACATGATAATGTTTATAATAACATATATGATCTTTTTATAACATATTTTTACCCATTCGTTAATAATATTTCATTATTTTCATTGTTTCTGGTGTTATTGCCTTGTTTTCTCATATGTGTTTCATCAGGAAAGATCTGGTTCTTGAACATATTATGTTTTTATATAATCTATAGACTATTAATCCAGAAATAACCCACAAATTAGGATTTCATAACCCATTTTATGGAAGTGGATATGGTTTTAGGTCAAGAACATATTATAAAAACATTACAATATTTGGAAGATATTGATGTTATTATTTTATCATGTTTTAATAAAATATTTAATTAGGTGGAGAGAGAAATAAAATAAAGACTCTCATTGAAGAACATTATCTCTTTATTGGGTATCCTATGTAGGTTTACACTAATGCCTTCCAAGGTTATATTTCTACCCAAAATAAGGATTAGAGGACTAGTGGTGGTACGTTGGGAAATCATTTATCTAGATCTTATACCAACCAATGTGGTTTGAAGGCGTGAATAAGAGAGTAGAGTGGGTGGACTTCTATAAGTGAGTTGAGTGGAACACTTATAATGTTTTAAAAAGATTCAATCATAACCACATTTTTTTCATGCCAAAATCTTCAAAAATGTGTCATTATAAAAACATGAAGAGATAAGTTTGAAATAAATCCATCCAGTTAGCGTTGGAATAGTTTGTGGGTCAATTATAACCGTTATCTTCATAGTTTAACCACTTGATAAATCAATTTTTACCTTAACCATGATAAATAATTTTGACTGTTTTTACTATTTATTTTTTGTAAAAAATTACATGAACTTATTATAATTTCTAAATTATTTTGATTGAAAATATGGAATCATTTTTTAAAATTCAATTCCACCAATGGTAAAATTTAATTTAAAATTATTCTCACATACGTGACTAGAAATACGGTTTTTAGAGTAAAAATGTTCAAAAGTTTACAATGTTTTCATATAAAATTTAAATATGAAAATTATTAAAATTACCAAAACTAGATTATGTGATATAAAATTTATCTAACATTACTTTAAAATGAATTCAAGATATAATTTAAATTTATAAATTATTTAAATGAAATTTTAGTTTTAAATTAAAATTATTTATTTTTCACGAATCATCAAAAAATGAAACTTCTTAGAAAAAACCCAAAAATCCCTCGAAGAAAATTTTGATATCCGGATTTTAAAAAAGAAGTTTATTTTTTCCTATTAAATTCCTAAATTTTTTAAATATAAAATTTTAATTATCTGTGGAAAGAGGCATTAATCCATCTTTTAAAAAAATATAGTTTTTTAGAAAAAAAATTCCCTTTTAAATAATAATTATTTTATTCCTAATCAATAGGGAACCATAATTTTCGTAATTTAGTTTGTATTATTATCACCCATAAATTTATCATCTATGCTATAAAGATTTTATTAAATAATAATATTTTAATAATGTATTGTTGAGTTGTAAAACTCAGTCTCTCATGTAATGTAAGCAATTGAAGAAACTCATTATTATGTGTAAGACTAGATAAACTAAGTATTTCATGTAATGAAATCTGTTGAAGAGATTTAATTTATACACAAATAAATATATTGTAAAGTATTATGGTATTATATTCTCATATAATATTTGTTTTACATGTCATATATGTTATCAAATACAATGTTCTTATTTTATAATTTTAGGTTGTTACAGTTTTGGTATAAATATATATATAGGCTTAAATTTTTTTTCAAGAAACTGTTTTTAAGTGTATAATATCATTCAAATTTATTAAACTAAAATTAACCATAAATAGGAATTATTAAAATGAAATTTATAGATTATATATCTTACTTTATTAATTTCAATCCATCTAATGTTTTTTAATAGTCATATAGTTAATGTATGATCATGTTATGCATGAAAAATGTATTTCTAGAAAAACTATTTTTCAACACAGTTTGTGTGTTTATTTTTAAATTACCTTACACAACTTATGTGAATTTAATTTCATAAAATTAATTCCATAGTTTTAATCATAATAATTAATATTAAATAATAATACAAATGTATGTTTTGTTCATAATGATTAGTAAAAAAATTAAAATGCATTTAACACGATTAAGGTTAAATCATGGGTTTTCACGTTACATGCATATGTATTAACATTAATTTACCAAACATATTGTAATTTTATTTGATAAATTAGATTTCATATTAATATTAATTATTGCAAAATTATATAATAATTATCATTTTATTTTAATCTTAAATGATAAATGACCTAGGTTAAAAAAACTAATTAATATAGTGAAAATAAAATTGTAAAATTAAATAAACTTAGAGGATAAATGAATAGCATGTTTGAAAAATGATTCATTTATTTAGAGGTTTTTATATTCATGATAATAAATAAAATAAATTATTTATCAGTTTTGGAGGAACTGTGGGTGAGATTGGCTACCAATTATTGAATAGTTTTGGGTACTTACAAAAATGTTAGTCCTCCTAAATTTTAAAAGGGAATCCCCTACTTTCAATTTTTCAAACCTATCAAGCAATTTAGAATGAAAAAAACCTAGAAAAATATATCCAAAACATCCTTATCCACATTATAGATCTAATTTTATTTTCCAAATAACAACCCTAGGGTCCTTTAAAAGATATTGAAAGGAGGTTCTTCTAAGCGAAGGTAATTGTCTTCCCTAAGCTTCTTCACTGAGATCCTTCTTTTTTACTTATATCTTTTCCATCATCAATTATGTCTTAACAATTATAATACAATAACACCATTACCTCTCTTATACATATTTTTTATGTTTATTTCATAATATTTATCCATCTCCTTCTACATCTAATGAGAAACAAATCGATCGCTCGTTTGTATGGTGGACTACCACCTCACAAACTGATATAATTTGTTTCCCATAACCAAATCACATGGATAGTCATAATGATGGAAATAATGAATATATATGATAAATTTTAAATGGTATTAATTATGTAAAATTAAAACATCATCATATTCCTTACACTTTCAACCATTAAGGTAATGATATCATCGATCATGCTTACATATAACATACCATGTACACAAAATGATGCAATTCATTTTCCATGTTCAAATTTAAAGAATTGTTATAATAATGTTTAAGATGGATAAATATAATATTTAGAGCATTATTAACATTCTATAAATGATGTATCTTTTGGGAATATTTTGGAATGAATTTTTTTTTGACGTATGAAGAAATTTTTGATAATGAAGGATTGTCTTTCACTGTCAAAGAAGAATTAAATCAAAACACTTTGTATAAGTCATTGATCAGAATCAAAATCATATTAAAGATATCGTACGCAAAATAATTAAGGAATTACATCAGATTTATAAGAAGTTTTCTAGAAGATAAGGTTCATCCAAATCATCTTGGTTCCTTAATGATGCTCTGATCGTAATCAGGAAGGAAATCAAGGTCTACATGGCTCTAATAAAAATATATAGATTCTTTAATATTTTTTAATTCTAGAAAAACATAATTTTTTTTAGAAATATTGTGATGAAAGTATTATGAAGAAAAGGTGCATAATAATTTCCTCCATTCATATTGATGTTCAAATTAGAATGAAAAAACTTACTGGAAGAATGGGAAGCTATGATACTATCTATTATAATTCAAATGATTCTATTACAATCTTAAAGGTTTTCAAATCCAGGAATAATTCATGATTATAAGAAAAAAAATCCGTGAAGGGACCTCTTGAATTTATGTTTTCCAGTATCAATTCATTGTTGTGTGATCATCACATGTATAATTATTTGAAGGTTGGGAAGGACTGTTTGGAAACATGAGACGATAATGATGATGGTCTTCAGTTAGACCAATAATCGATAACATAAAAAACTTCTTAGTTGGTTAATTCTAAGAGAACGTTTACCATTATTAGAAAAGGAAGATGTTACTACTAAGATCATTCCATTAGACCTGATGTACCACTGATCATTAGAGTAATCTTGACACCAATCATCAGATGTATTGATGTTTGAAAAATGGAATTGGATGAATAAAATTTTCATGAAGTTTTTTATTGGGAAATGTTGGGACCAATGAATAAGAAATAATTTTTGGGATCTATGGGTTAAAAAATGTTAGAGATCAATCAACATTATATTCAACCATTTCTCATCAGGATCAATTGTTGGATTTTTTAAATTTTCTCGAGGGAAAATTTGATTAGTTATTTTGTATCATTTGTGTCAAGATTCATTAGACAGGATGTGGTGATGAACATTGGAATTGATATGACACTGATTGATTAGATTGAAGAAAAGACAGACCATCGGGCATATGATAACATTGATAAAGATCACCAGGTTATGAATATCATTAAATGAAGAGTCATTAGTTTCAGGATTTTTGAAAAGAATATTTTATTGAATTCTACCAAAGTGTTTTCAAGGGAATCTTGAATGCATTTATAGTGGTTCTAAAAAAATTTACAAATAATTTTGAAGCCAATGTTAAAGTCTAACGAAGTGGAAAAAATGTTTATGATTGTAGGGTATCATCGATATTATATTTTGTGTGGTCATCATAATCATAGGTTTTCAATTCTTCTATTTTTTCATTTGGGTTAATAAAATCAGAGTTAGCATCTTAATAAAAAAATTGTAATTCCAATCGTAATTATATTGAAGAACGGTTAGAAAATATGAAGTAGGTTAATTTCATGAGAATATTTTAAAATTTTAGAGAATATTTGATAAGAGTTTAGAAGTATTTATGAAATCAAAAAATAATATCAAATTCATGGAGAATTGATGCTTGGAGAAAACAAATAGCAGGAAAATTTTTAGAATCCCACCAAATCTAAATATGGATTATTTATAATTATTGGATGTACTTTGTACATTTCGAAACATGTACTCATAAACAGGGAAGGTGGAGTGATGAATCTTTATAGATAGGGTTCCATATCGATCATTCTTGAGAATGTTTTCCATATAGAAGAATAAGATAGAATATCATAATTATATTTTCTAAATATGACTGAGTAATCAGACTGGGTTTTTCAAACTGAGGAAGTAGTTCGTAATAATTTTGGAAGTATTCTTAGAGATACATTTTATTAGACTAAGCAATTAGAATTGGAATCAAACCGATAAATCAAACTAAGTATCGTTATGAATTCCAATAGAATTTATTATCTTTTATGGGTAATAATGTGAATAATTTTTTGATGATTTTTTTTGAATTTTGAATAGGAAGAATAATAACATTTTTTGAAACAACTGTAGAATGTTTCATAACTTTTTAAAAAAATTGTATTTCATCATTCCATGATACATAAAGCAAGTGCACTGTTTTGTTGAACATAGTTCAATACATGTGTAAGGGTATGTCCTACTTGTTTTTTCCACAAAAAGGATTGATTTATAGACGATTGTGTTGTATTGGATTGTTTTCAAACCATACTAAGGACATAGATACTATAGTTTAGTAGTGAACCTTGCAAATTATTTTGTTTTTTTATTTGTGGTTGATTTTATTTCATCAGAGAAATAAATATTTTATAGGAGATGAAGATTGTTTCAGATGTAATGAAACTTAAATAAAAAAGCTATCATTGGTTTAAACCCTCCCCATCTTAGTGATACATAGATATTGGTTGGGAAATTACAATTGGTAGTAGTGAGAAGGTTCCCTTTGTTTACTTTTTAATGATTTTTTTACAGAGAATATGTGTTGGAGAATCTGAATTGTTTGAATAGTAAGTGGATTCCTTTCATCAATGGTTAGAAATATCATATCTATAAATATAGAATGTTTCCTTATCTTAAATCTCTTATGTAGGATATTCTTGAATCTGAAACAGATGGTTTCCGCCTATTGATGAAATGTTTCCTCTTACATCTATTAACTACAATAATCTTGAGAATAAGGGAAGAGAAAAACATCTATTTCTATGTTCACCTTATAAAAGTTATTTTCTAATAGTGGAGGGAATTTCCACTACCAAAGGTATCTGGGACAAGATGAATAACATTTATGAAGTCAATACAATATTGAAGAAAGGAAAGTTACAAATATGGAGAATGGCGTATGATGATCTCCAATGGGTGAATAAAAATTAGTTTCTAACTTCATTACCATGGTTAATGACATTTTTAGCACTATAATATTTCTTTGGGAAATGTTTTAAGATTATACTATTGTTGAAATGATCTTTATAATTATTCTTGAAAAATTTGATACAAGAGTTTAATCACTGAAATAGAGAGATCCAGAAACATTATCTCTGGATGATTTGCATAGTATTCTCATTACCTATGAAATGAGAAGGCATAATGTTATGAAAGGAAAAACAAAAGTTTATATATAAATGTATTTAAAGGCTTAAAATAAAGAATATTCTAAGATTATTTTTTTAATAAGAAGAATATGTTTACTCTAATTTAAAAAATGAGGTTAGTAAAAATTATGATAATTTTTTATCCATGTTTTCAAAAAATTTGAAATGAGATGTTGTAAAATATAAGTGAAATATTCCCTTGATTCTTTTGAATGGGATTCCTTTGGAAACTTTTTGGTCAATTTTCCTCCAAGAAAAAATTTATAGGATAGTGATTAAGATGATAGAAGGCCAAAAAGATCATGAAAAAAACCGAGAAATAAGGATAAATATATTTCAAAAGTGAAATATATAAAATTATATGATGTCATAAGGATAATAATTTTTTCTAAAGGTGGTGGTGAATAATATAGTGAGGTTGAATCTAAAAATTCAATTGAGAATGGTGGAGAAAATACTTTTTTTTTAATAGTGAAAAATGAAAAATTCGGAAGCCAAAGTTATGAAGAAGAAGGAAATCATTTATAATTTCACCATAAAGATGGTTAGAAAGAATATTTGAAAAGTATAGGAAGTATGGATAAAGAAATCAAGAGATTGAAATAAGAATTTTCGTCAATAAACAATCAAAAAAAAATTTATTATGGGAAATTTATGATTATGAAGGATATGGATGACTTGAGGCAATCTATTGAGAAATAAAATAATATAACTGGACAACTAGAAGTAAAGATTATCAAAAAGGTATAAGTGTTGGAACTTTTCAAACAAAAACATTATAAAGTTGAAAATAAGGTGAATTTTTTTAAAAACTATATCTTTGAAGATGGTGAATTTTATAGAATGTATAAAACTAAGATGGATCAAAAGTTACCTTCAAAGTTTAAGAAGAAATATGGAGTTGTTTCTGAAAATAAGAAAGATGGGAAAGTTATGTATGTGACCAAGATTAAGGAAATGGAGAATTTTTATATTTCTAAACATCCTTAGTCTTAAAAATTACCTATAACTTATAGTTATGATAAGGCTAAAAATAAAACAATTCTTAAAAAGAAGGTTTCGATTGAGAAAAGAAATGTGGGTGGTCATCAAATTATATGTGTGATGCCACGAGTATCTTTTATTAATGAATAAGAGAGATATTAAGGATCCTTACAATGTAGGATGACATTGGTAACATACACAAGTGAGCATCTATGGATGCTTAATTCCAAATATTTATTAGGGCGTGTACGTCACTTTTAGTTGTATTTTTTTTGCTTCCATTGACCCCTATGATCACAACTCCGGATAGTATGGAAGTTACAATAGAAAATATTATTTCTATGGATACTACTGGTGTTTTGGTGGATTCAAACATATGGAAAATATGTGTTGGTATAATAAAAAATATTACAACTATTTTACAAGTTACAAAAATAAATGTTTGATGGGGATTCAATCCTCTAAATGGAAGAATTATGAGAAGGATGTTCTGAAGAAATATGAGAAGGCTGGTGTAGAAATTGAAAATAGGTTCTATCCACTTGAAAATTTGTGTTAAACATTTGAATAAACTTAGCATATATCTAGAGGATGTATTTTTTTATTACTATAACAACAAACATTTCTTAACAATTCATATAAATTGACTATGAAGAACGATAAAGGAAAAGAAAATTCTTGTATTGTTGAAACTTCTCTCAAAGTGAATAATAGAAAATGAACAAGGACTTTGGATGGTGGGTGTTCTTATCATATGAAAGTAGACTTACTTTTTCCATGAATTTGAAATACCTCTTTGAATTAACAGTAATATTTGGAAAAGATTAATCTCTTAGAATCAAAGGTTCTGGATCATCCATCATTGGGGAAGAAAATTTGAAATCAAAGAATGTTTTGTTTTTTTGATGGGATGAAACACTACTCCTTGAGTGTTTAACAACATTGTGATGAAGGAAAAAAACATTTCTTGAAAATATTGACATGTTGTCAAAATATAGGAATATGGAAAAATTGTTACAAGAGGTCAACGTACAAAAGGAAACTTTCTACAAGTTGATGACGTTCAACACACTTATTACCTAGGCATGGAAAAATAAAATTATTTTTTGTGTAAAATGGTGGGACACATGTGTCAAAGAAATTGGAGAATGTTATCAATGTGACACAATGTTCATGATATTCCAGATATGTTCATAAAAAGATATTGGTATTTCATAATTTTTCAAAAAGGAAATATTACAATATCTTTGAATAATAATGTTGACTTCTGTTCAAAAATACCCATGGAAATTATCCATTTCAATATCTATGGGCCAATGAGATGGTAATCAAATAATGTAGATAATTACTTCATTACTTTCATTGATGAATTTACTCGCATTAGTTTTTTTATGTATATGAAACATAGATTAGATGATATGAAAATGTTTAAAAGCATCCGGAAGAAATAATAGGAGGAATGTGAGTATTTGGTGAAGAGGATGAGAACTGAAAATGGTGGTGAATACAAAAATGAAGAATTGAAATGCTATATTCATAATAATGGAATTCAGTATTAGTTCAATACATATTATACTTCTCCACAGAATGGAGTTGCTGAAAAAAAATATAATATTAGTTTAAGTTGGGTGGATTTTGTTATTTGAGCAAGGTATCTCTCATTACTTTTGGAGACAATCCATGAGCACTACTATTTATCATAAAAATTTATGTTTCAAGAGAAAAAGTTCATATATGAATCCGTATGAAATGATTTGTGAAAGAAATCATGTTGGGAACTCATTAGAGTTTTTTTGAGTCCATAAATCAAAATAAAGAAAGGTGGAAACCTTGGGAAGTTTGAACATAGAGTTGAATATGGAAGTTTTTAGGGTTATTATCTAGAAGAAATAGGATAGATATTATTCAATAAATAAATAGGAAATTTTTTTAATTATGTTGATGTGAACGTTACTGGAAATATTGATAAAGGTAAATAATGTCATGCATATAAGTTAGATGAGTAGGATGAATAAATTTTCATTTAGAATTATAATAAGGATGAAAAAATTGTAATCATACTCAAGAAGAAGAAGAATACTCATCTATTTAATTGATGGGGAAGAATCTCAAAAATATAATCTCAGTTTGAGGAAGTAATTGGAAGATCGAAACATAAATTTTGATCAACATCCAAGTATTTAAACATGAATATCATCAAAATATACTACAGATAATTCATTATATTAAAAAATTTAGCTGAAATATATCAATGAATCTTTTGAGAATTCCTAATGGGTTAATTATATGAATGAAGAGCTGGATTGGATTGAAAATAATGATAAATGGGAACTCTTACCTAAGCTAAATAATAAAAATATTACTTTTACAAAGTGGATTTTCTAGAACAACAACATAGAAGATGGGGAATTGATAAGAAACATAGAAAAATTAGTGTGAAAAGGTTACTCACTAATTGAATTCATTGATTTTCATGAAACTTTTTCTCTAGTGAAAAGTTTAGAAAATGTGTGAATATTTCTTACTATTGCAGCAAAAAAAGTTAAAAAATCAGATGGATATGAAATAACATTTCTGAATGGTGATATTGGTGAGGAAGTTTACATTGAACATATGTGTAGCTTTGTTGTTGGGAATGATGAGAGTTATGTGTGTAAGTTAATGAAATCCTTGTATGGGCTAAAACAGACTCTTAGGGCTTGGTATTCCAAATTGGAGACATTCTTAAGAAAGATGAGTTCTAATAAAAGAAGTGTTGATATAAATCTATGTGTTAAATTATGTTTGGAATTTTCCCACATTATAATTGTTTATATTGATGTAACTATATTCGTTGGGAATGACGAAATAACTTGTGAACAAATTTCTAAAGAGTTGAAAAAGTTTCTTGAGATTTCAATATTGTGTGAAATTAAATACTTTATTGGGATAAAAATTCCACAAAAGAAGAAACACATTTTTCATTCCAAATAAAAGTATTCTAAGGAATATCTTGATAGGATTGGCATAGAAAATATGAAAACCATTTCAAAATCAATTTCAGTGGTGACCAAGTTGACTGGAGATGTATAAGGTAATGAATTTGAGATTAACGAGTTTCATAATATTACTGGAAGTTTGTAATACTTGACTACCACAAGACCTGGCATTGTTAATGATGTTACCTTATGTGAAATATTTCAGAGTTATGCAAAAGAAAAACTTTTATTGTATAAAAATATAATTTTTAGTTATGTCAAAGGCACAACAAATTTTGGAATTAGGTATGACAAATCAGAAAGTATTGACTTTTTCAGTATTGAAATTCTGGTTGTGAAGTAAATGTTGAATAAAGAAGATCCACATCAGGTGGAGTATTCTTTCTTGGGAAAATATTTGTTAGATGCATTCAAAAAAAATTAGTAACTCTTTGCACAGATGAAGATGATTATCTTTCAACCACTCAAGATACTACCCAACTTATGTGGATGAAGACTCATATGGAAGACTTATATGTTAAAGTAAAGTTACCCTTTCTCTTGGGTTGTGATAATCAACGTTCCATCAACTCTAAGACAAATATAGTAGAGAATTCTTGTTTAAAACATATTGATATCAAGTTCCACTTCATCAAATAGAATGTGGATAATAATGAAGTTAATATGGATAATATTCCTATATAGGAAAAAGTTTTTGAAATATTCACAAAACAATTACAAAAGGACGATTTTTACAAATTGCGGTTGGACATGGGTGTTCAACCTCTTTCCCATCAAGGATGAGGTTTGTGTTCTTATTTGATATCTCATATAATATATGGATAGTGTTGTAAAGGGTGATAATTTTTTCATAAATCTATCCATTAATATGTGATAAACCATATATGGAAGGATGTAAGTAGGGGGAGTATTGGGTAAGCTGTGAACTTAGCATATAAATGTGTGAAGTATTGTAAATATTTGTTGGATTTTTTGTAGGAAAATTTATTTTTGATTACTATATAGTTGAAGATGCAATGATATATGTGAATAAAATATGAGAACATTTCACGAGTAACTAATTTTGGACAACATGGTTTTGCTGTCAATGAATCTTGTTTCCTATATTGAGTTAGATCACATAGGATTATAATTGTTGATAAAGTGATCCATTTTGTGAAAATACAAAGTTCATCAATTTATGAACTTGGATGAAAAAAACATAAAGGTGAATATTTTCAAGACCAAGTTGTAAAAAAGTTGTTTTTTGAAGTTAGAAGAAGTTTGTGATAATGATTGATTCTATTTTTCTGTCAATAAAAATATAAATAACCTCACTTTTTAAAAGTTGGTTATTGAACCCACAATCATATTCAGGATATCGGATGAAAAAATAATAAGGAAGTCCATCATATCAAGAAGAATTTTTCTATAAGGGAATCTTTATTAGACCCACCTAGGGTCTAGAATGATGCTTTCATCATAATGAGGAAATAAATATGAGACTTCATGGATTTGGTGAAAATTTTTAAATTCTATATTGTCTGTTTAACTCTAAAATACAATAAGATGTATATAAAATTTGTGATGCAAGACTTATGAAGAGAAGGGTATAATAAGTGATTCTAATCGTATTGAGTTTTAAATTGGAATGAATGAACCTTCTAGAAGAATGGGAAGTTTCAATAACTTCTATTATAAGTATGATGATTCTATTCTAATCTTTAATGTTTTCAAAGTCATGAAGAATTCATTGCTAAAATAAAAAGTATTTTTAATGAAGAAAGATGTTATGTATACTATTTTGAATTCATTAATGTGAGATCAATGGATAGAGAATTATTTGGACACTAGGAAGGTTTTTTAAAAACTTGAGAAGATGAATATTTTGGGTTTTATTCAGACCAATAAGCCAAAAAGATACAAATATTTAGACTTGGTGAATAATGATAGTGTGTTTACCATTATTATAGAAGGAATAAGTTTCTTCTCACACCATTCCATTGGATATGGTGTGTCACTATTCAATAGAGTAAACCTAAAACCTATCATCGGACACTATGATGGATGAAAAAGGAAAAATGGAGGTAGAAATATTTCATAAATATGCATATTTAGGAGATGTTGGGACTACTGAATAAGAAATAATTGTTGGGACCGATGCAGGAAAAAAATTCAGACACCAATCAACAGTGTAGTCAATGATTTATCATCAGGATAAATTGCACATTTTTTTAAAATTGGGTCAAGAGAATATAAGATTAGTTGTTTTATATCATTTTATTCAATATTCACCAGACAATAATTTGTTTTGACCATCAAACTAGATATAAAATTGATTGATTAGAGTGAATTATAAACTGATCATCAAGCACAAGCTCACCGTAATAAATATTGTAGGATGATGAATTTCGTCAGACTGAGAATCATTATTCTAAGTAATGTAGAAATGAGTATTTTATAGAATTATGCCAAAGTTTTGTCAAAGGAATTTTGAATTTATATGCAGTGGTTAAAAAAAATTTCTATATAATTTTGAATTTGATGATGAAGTTTACCAAACTTACAACAGTGTTTTTAGTGGCTAGGTATCAACGTTTTAATATTTTAAGTGGTTAAATTAATAAGAAGTTTTCGGTTTTGATATTTTTTTATTTGGGTCATGAAAGTTGGAGTGACCATCACGATGATAAAATGAGAATGGTAATAAAAATTGGACTAACGAATTGTTAGAAATTCTGGAGTGGCCTGATGTCATGAGAATATTTGAGAAGGTTTGAGAGAATTTTATAAGGGTAGAGAAGCATTGAAGAAGTAAAAAATGATTCCTAAATTCAATTAGAAAAGAATATTTGAGAAAAATGTTTTGGTAGGAAACTTTTTAGAATCCTACCTAAACCAAATTTGGGTCACCTATAAATGGAGTAATTAATTTTTACTTTCTGACATAAGTATTATTCAAGATACAAGGAAGATCCCCAAACGTTTGTTGAGAGAAAGAGTTTCAGGATCGATCATTCCTGAGATAGTCTACTGAACATAAGGAGAAGATATATGATGATAATATGAGATTCCATATCAAACTGAGTAATAAAAATGTCCTTTCTGGGCTAGGGAATAAACAATTGAGAATTTTTTTAGAGTAATTATAATAGAGTTATTTTATCAAACTAAGAATACAGACTAGGAATCTGACAGAGGAATCATACTGAGTATCATTACGAATTCTAGAAAAAGTTCTTAGCTAATACTAGGTATTAAAGTGAATAATTGTTTTTAATAACATATTTGTGAAAGATTATAAGGAGTCAAATTAATATTTTTTGAAGAAACTGGAGAATGTGTTTTTAAATTTTTACTCAAAAATTTATTATATCATTTTGTGATATATGAAGCACATGAACTATTGTATTGAACATAGTGATATACAGGTGTAAGGGTATATCCTACTTTTTTTATCCACACAAAATGATTTTTTTCTAATTGATTCTATGGTATTGGAATGTTTCCAAACAATACTAAAGCCGTAGTTACTCTTGTTGAGTAGTGAACCTTGTAAATTCTTATGTTCTTATGGATGTGTGATTGATTTATTTTCAGTAGAGAAAGAAATATTTAATAGGAGGTTAAGGTTATTTTAGAAGTAAGGAAACATAAAAGAAAAAGATATCATTGACTCAACCCTCCCCCTCCTAGTAATACTTAGATACTTTTTGTGTAATTATATTATCTATATATTATGCACAATAACATGAATTTCTGATTAAAATCTTGAATGAGAAAAAAAATTAGTTAACACCTGAAAATAATTGAGATAAAAATATATTACAAATTAAAGGGTCATATATTGTTATAATAAGATCATATATGATGTTATAAATATAAATATTGTTATTAAAATAATTAATTACATGTTTAAATACAGTATACATAAAGCTAAACATGTTCTACTACAGGGAAACTCTAGGTAAGGAACTTTGTATCAATTTCCCTTCTTTGAGGCATATTTTAATATTATGCACAAATTTATTTTATCTGGTGTATATACTACCCCTTTTATTTATTATATCATCAATATTTAATAATACATTTTACTTTAAGTTACAATTCCTTTCACCTCAACTAATGAGATTTTATTTGAATGTTACCATGTTGTAAGATGTTTTCTAATTAAATTTCAATCCATTGATTTATATTACCACATAATTGAATTAGATATTATAATATTATGTTCTTAATGTATTTTTGATATTTTATGTTGTATTTCAATTTTTTTATTTGGATTTTAATTTAATAAAGATAATCAATTCATCGATTAATCCCAACCTCAATGGTATTATCTTTATAAGATATTTCATCTCAATTTCCACTATATTGAAACTTACTTGTATTATGCAACTATTAATTTTTATGAGGTATATCTACTTACCCTCTGATATGTTATATTATGAATCCTTTTATATTCATGGAATTTAGTTTTACATTTTATGTATTTTCTTCCATCGGTATTATGATGGAAAAGTTACCAAAGTGGTCAGGGTTTGTGCTTTGATCTCATTTTAATCGAGATTTTTTATGTTTTAATTTCCATGGATGTAAATTATTTAATCATTTCCTAATAAAACCTTTAATTTTATTATCCTCTGTTTATTAATCAAATTTTTATGTAATAATACTATTTTATTATATTTGGTATATCAAATGATTGAGAAAATGTTTCTAAGAAAAGGAAACTTCATTTTTCTTTTCAGGAGAAAATTATTTTTCTAACACATACATATTTTCCTTGAAAATTTTTAATAAATATTTTTAATATTCACTAATGATTTATTAAATTATTTTTTACCAATTTTCGACTTTTTATAGAATGCTTTAAAATGAATCTTCTTTCCTTTTTCTGAATAAGGTCTTTTTAAAAAGCTGAATGTAATATTTCTTTTATTGTACTCAGCAAGAATATAATATTCCTGTGGTCATTACCCCTCATTTTATTGAAGGATCCATTATATTTTTATAAGGTTATGTTTAATGAAAATTTTTTCCCTATTATTATTGAAATTTCTAGTTCTAATTTTCTTTTTTCAAACTCACAAGGGTATTTTCCTAAAAAATGATTTAATGAAATATTTATGATATTTCTATTCATCAATGATGATAACCATTTATTTTAATTATACTACACTAGGGATATGTTGTAGTGATACCATCTTTATTATTTTTCTAGATTTTTTATGGTTATTTTGACCTGATAAATTATTGGCATTCACTTTCAGGATTTAATTTGCAGTAATTAAACTTCCACAGAAACATTAATATTCTTGTGAAAATTGGACATTACATTTCACTTAAATATCCATATTCATCATATCATTTATATGACTATTTCATAATCTGCATACAATTTTTACATACAGTATTTTATTAGAAATATTATTTGGTTGACTGGGGAAAATTTTGATAAATATTTATGCTTTACTCAAGGTTGATATTTGTTGACAAAGCATATTACTCATGAATTAAATAAATCATTTAATATAAAAGGAATGTATTGTACATGTATTAATGGGTGGTACCCAAAATTATATAGCCTTTCAATGCATCAATAGGTATAATGAGGAAAATTAGTAAGCCTAAATTTGATGTGCAATTACCAGTAATTTTAAACTCTCTTGGATAATGGTCTTGATGGTATAGATATCATGATTCCAAATATCATGTTTTCCAATGTTAAGCATTTTCTTTGTTGATAATTCAGTTATTATTATCTTTGAGATTATTTCATTGAAATTTTCCATAGATTAGCTTCAATTTAATATGATTATTTATATGGATTTTTTTGGTCATCATTTCTTACTACCATATAATTAATCATTCTCATGTTGTTAATTAAATGTCACATGTTCCAATTATTTACCTTCTCTAATTGATTATACCTTATTTATCCATGATATCTTCAGATATAAATAACCCTTACAAATATTCTAACATATCCCTTTTTTGTTTCCCTATCTGTAGGATATGAAGAAGAAATCATTAAATGTGTACAAGGAAGCAGAATAGTTACTTTCACTTAGATATAATTTAAAGTTTCTAATTAAATTTTAGAATCATGTATGTATCTATTTTACCATGACTACTAAAAAAGTTGACCACTTAGATGTGATGAATTTTATCATATTTTAATGTAATAAAGTTACCACTAGAGCTGGGAAATTGGGGTTAGGATTGTTATAAATCCCTTATAAACTGATATTTCTATAGAAAAATATATATATTTATTCTACTGGAGTTTATTTTCAATTTCTATATCATATTCAATGTGACATTAAATATGATTTATAATTTGGGGTAAAATTTGTTATGACTCTACAAAGGATTTGGAGTTTTTTGGATGTTTTTTTGGAGTTTAGCAGAATTAAATCTAAAATATTCAAAAGATTCATTGAACTGTAGAAGAAAGATTCATTTTATGAAAATTATAAAAAATCAAAAATGGAAAAAATATATTCCATATATGGGTAAAGGTAACTCTAAACATATCAATGAAAATAATACAAATTCACTAGTTTATAAGAGTGAATCAGCTAGTTAAATTGAGTAACTCTAAGTAGACTGTGAAAGATTAACAAAGTCCTCAAATTATACCTTTTATGTGAAATATAATCTTTAAAGAAGATGGTTTGAGAATTTGATAAATTCATCAAACATATAGGTATTTTTCATAGTTCTTAAGAGTAATATCATGGGTAAAGGTTATGCATAAGATTAATTTTTATTTTTCAAAAGTTCTATATTTATAGTAGAGGTAACGTTTAAGATTCATTTTCAAAATGTGTATGGTTCATATTGAGAAGGTTCTTTACTTTGAAAAAATTTTAGGTTAAAAAAATTGAAAGGATATTGATGAACGAATATTTCTATAAGACAAGGATTATTTGGAGAAAATATAATTTTATGATGTTGGATTTTTTCCTTCATATATTAAATATCATAAAGATAAATTTTGATTTATGTAATGAACAATTATGTTTTCCTTATAAGAGTCTTATTGCACTATGATCATGTACATTTTAGGAGAATAATGGTGAATTGTTATGCAAATATGAAAATCATTTAAAAATAAACTTCATCATATTATATGGAATAAATGCGTTTTGCGCCATGGAGAAAAATTTCATGATACAAAAGGATAAATTTGTTACTGAAATTTAATCAATCACGTTGGAAAATACAATTTAATAATGTAATAACCTAGAAAAATATGAAATAAATAATAAAAAGTATTATAATTTGGAGAGTAAGTTTAAATAAGTTAATGGAAGTTATTTATTTTATCTTGATTTTGGAATTTGAATTAAAATATGAAGATATTGATTATTCTATGAAAAATTAAAAAAAACAAGGACTTGCATGCATGGGTAAGGAAAAATGTTGAATGTTTTTGTTGTAATTGAAAAAAGAATTTATAGTATTAAAAATAAGGTTTTATGTGTTTAATATTTTTCATATAAAGAGATATGAATAAAGAATAATACTTAGAATTGATAATATAGTAGAAGAAGGAAATATTTATAGTTGTGCAAGTAGAAGAAGGAGAACAAAAAATGGAGACTGGAATTTCTATAATAATCATGGTTTTATTGGGTGGTATAAAAGTATACAGTATACCTATTCATAAAATTGAAGAAGTAAAAGAGCACAATAATATTGTTGTAACAAAATTATGAGAGTAAGAATGATATTACCCATCTCAATAGTCTAATACAACATATCATTTTTTCATATGGAAATATTGTTATCATATTATATCATGAGTAAATTATATTATCTTCTCATTTGTATCTATGATGATTATTCTAGTAGATCTCAATATCATATGTCATTCCATATCATTCAATGTATGGGATACTCATTTTGGGTAGTAAACCTTGTACCTAAAGTGTACTTTATTATGAGTAAGTTAAGCAGTGATATTTCCCACTCTAACAAGTTATATAGGTTGATTTCATATAAAATCAATAAATGAAAAGAAAATACTTTTCATTGATTTCCCCTATTATTGAACCTATATCTTCTTGGATCCACCACAATAATATTCTCAATAAAAAAATTAAAATGAAAGATAACAATTAAAAAAACTATATAATTCAACCTAAATAAAATAAATAATCAAATTGTCTGGGTGGAAAACATCAACACCCCAAATGAATAAAACATATTATTTTCTTTAATTTTTTATGTGTATTTAGGTCTCTATCTAGTTTTAACTATAACATCAAACACTAATAATTGAACTCCATTAAAAATATACATGTGAGCGAAAATTTTCCATTAATTGGGTGAGTATGAAGCCTAGTAAAACTTATCTATATGTTTCAGATAATGTCTAATGCATGTGAAGAGAACAATATGCCAGTTAGTTTTATAAATGATTTTTCAACATGGAAAATAACTTAAAATTAAACATGTCATTTATATTAAAATGGATAATCTAATCCATAGCTGGTTCATTTAGAAGAAGTAAAACTCACCCTAACTTACACTTTTGAATTTATTCATTATAAGTCATCTCATATCCCCATTTAACCTTATAAATTACATATAATGACTTATAATTTTCTCATCTAAACCATACTCAAGAATAACCATACAACCTAATAATCTTTTCTATAGATCAACATGACTAAAGAAGTTATGTCACGACCTCATCCTCTCCAACTAATCCTTAGATCCACTACACTTAAGAAATTGGGATAAGACTATCTTGTTAATGCAATTGACCCAAAATCAATAATAAATCAACACCATAGACATCCTGAGGTCAAAACCAACCACCCTTATATGATTCCAAACTACTAATGATTATAAAAATATATAATAGTTCAATCAAATATAAAATATTATTTTATAAATCAAATTTAATCTACTAATGCTCGTTAAAATTATGAAATTCCAAAAAACATCATTTCAAAAATTATATTAAAAAACCTTTTAATATCATATAACTTGAAAAATAATCATTTATAATAAAATAATCTATAAATAATTTAAAAACACAACAATCAAGTCCTATAAATAAAATTTAGATAATTAAGAATTAATTAAAAAACACCTTAACCAAAAATGGTTTCACCACAAATGAGAAAAGATCAAATCTACCAAAATTTCTGATATAAAATTTATCATAAATCCTATAATCTATTAATTCATTTTTTGGTTTCTTTTAAACCATAGACAGTCAAATTCAGATATAAATAATTAAAATAAACTATGACGATAGTAATAGAATCAAATAAAACTCATAGGTAGAAAAACAATGAAAATTCCATATCCTAAAATTATGTATTCTATGCATATAAAACCCCCAAAAATCATTTATACTCATATTGAAAATACAAATGATGATATATGGTTTATCAATGCATTAATATAACCCAAATATCACATATTTACAGTTTAAAAAGGCAATAACCACGGATAAGATAAGCTGAAGAATAAGTGGAGGAACAAAAATATAAATAGGATACAACATTAACATTTGTTAGAGATATATTTCCATGAGGATAAGAAGTAAGGATAAAAATAGAGAAATCCTCCCATTTATAGGTGATTCGTCACATGAAAAAATAATATTGTGATCCCAATTTTCTATCATTTTACTCCTTTAAAATTATATTTGTAATAATAATAATAAATAATAAAAACAATAATAATACCAACAATACAGTAATGATAATAATATTTTACTTCTTAATAAATAACCAATAAAATTTACAAAAAATTTTCTATAAGAAATAATTAACAAGAACATCACATAATATTTAGGAATAATATATTTATAAATTTTAAATAGTAGTTTAAATTAATTTAAAAAGTATATTTTATTAAATAATAATATGATTTGACATAGTTTACATGCATGATTTATAAACTATTCCATTAAATGGTACTTTCCATTGAAATTTTAAAAAATTTAAAAAAAATTACAGCCCAGGAAAAATAATAATTAAATAATAATAATAAATTTAAAATAAGAGTGTTATACTTCTATCCAACATTGAGTTTTACACCTTCTAAAATCCATTAGTATTATCATCAATGTATTAACTCAATAAATTTCCCCCAATCCCCTAATTTAAATCATTGATTCATTATATGATTTATGAATAATAAATCGTAGTTATTCCATGCATAGGGTCTCGCTAAATTTCACCAAAATATACATCATAAATATTATAATGGAACCATTCTTTTATATATCATTTAAAAAGTAAAAATATTAGTGTATCAACGTACAACCAATATTTCATATCCATAACTTAACCATTAAATTTTTAGTTTTTACTAACAAAGTTACAATTAATGATATTTTCTAATAGGTATTTAATATTATACCACTATTTCAAAGTGTAGTAAAATCCTAATGCTCATCACATTGGACATGGGTACCTTTAAGGCACAATTGAAGGGTTACAATGTTTAAACTCTGTCTAAACATGAAGGGTCTCTCAAATAACTAAATGAAACATAAAAGGAATATAATTTAGTTTTATTTTAAGTTACTAATCAAGTATAGCTATAGGTTTAAGAACCCAAAATAAGAATTACTAGATCCATCATGGATGAACATATCATTAAAACTTTTCTATACTTCTTTATTATTACATGATTCAATATTCATCCCACCCTATATATAATAAAATTTGTGAAGTACTTACAATTCTATTTTAATATCAAAAAACATATGATATAATTATACATAATATCTATTGATGTATCTCATTAAATTATATTCAATTTATTATCTTATATAGATAAAATGAATATTTTTATCAGAATATTTGTCATTTTATTGTTTAATTATCATTTTAAACTTTTTTATGGACTCCTACTCATTTTGGGACCTTAATATGGATCTTGATGGGTTTGTAGGATCAAAGGAGGGTGTAAAATAAAGAATGTAAACTCACTTTCCAAAAATAATATTTTCTTTAATGTGTTACAAACCATTATATAAGTTATATAGGGATACAACCGTACTTTCTACCCCTCCTAAATTTTTGGAAATTCTTATAAAGTACGGTTAAAATTGTGTTAAGATACTACCAATTTTTTACATGTTTTAGGGTTTATAAGTAGTCCCAAAAATTATTCCATATGTTTTTAAACTATTTAACCTACTATGTGTGTGAGGTTGATTTCCAAATTCTACAATGAACTTATAAAGGGTTCTCATGATCCCTAAAACACTACAAACATCCAATTTTTAACATGATCAAACATTTATAATAATTTATTATAAATTATTAATATATTCAACAAAAAAATTTCATACCACTTTATATCTAAATTATTAACTCACTCAAACAATAATAAATTACACAATTAACAAAAAATTACATACAAACAATAAATCAATCGTTTAAAAACACTAAATTTATGGGTTTATTTTGAATTTATTTTTTTGAATTTTTTAAATTATATAAAAAAATTTCTTATGTTTTAATGTAATATATAAGTAATACGAGGAATTTAGAGTTTTATTGGAGTTAAACATAGTGTGTATAGAAATATGTCCACTAAAAATCTATTGGATAGCACTAGTACTTTAGTGTGTTGGGAAGTAGGTTTTATTTTCCATCTAGGATACCATTGGGACACTAGGGATATGCAACTGGACTCTAGTGGATCACTAGGATTCCATTATAGTTATTTTAAATATTTCATTATTTAATCAACTCCTATCAAAATGGGGGTATTTTCACTATTTATGGGATGACTTTTATATTTTAAAATAATTATTTTGTCCTAAAATAAAATGTAAAAAATATTTTTATTCTATTAAAATACTCACTTCTATATTTTACTCTATCTTTATTATTTTTCAAGAAATTCATGATCCTTTAAGTGTGTTTTATTTTTAAAGGTAGTGCAATAAAAATCCAAATGTTCTAATGATTTTTGGGTTTTCCACACTTCTTTTAATTTGAATAATTTCATCATTAGTCGGTTGATTTCTTGATTTTCTACAATTGAATTGGAATAAATCCCACATTTCATGTGAGTATTATCAATTATACATCATATATCTGATCTCAAAGAATATTTATTATCATTAACTATTTATCATATTTAGTGGTAATTTTATTTTTGATTTTAAATATGGAATTTATTGAAGGAATTGAAATGGAATCTACTATAAAGTGAAATTCATTAGATAAATTATTATAAATGAAATGGGTATTATATTCATATTAATTTGAGTGATAATGTGATTTAAATATACTATACATGATTACAATAAATGATTAAGTGTTAATTAATGATTAATCGATTTTCTCACTAGTGGAAATAATTTTAAATAGTATAATTATGTGATGAAATTAATCACATGATATTATATACAATCATTTTGGCTTTTTGAGATCAATTATTATGATATTGATTATTATTAAATTATTAATGATTAAAATAACATGTAAATTATTTTTTATATGGTAATACTTTTCATATGTTTTAAACATTATTTGTGATTTAATGAAAGTATGTTTCAGTGAAAATGTCATTTTTAATTGTTATGTAAATGAAGAATATTTATTTTCATATAAATAAAATTGTAAAATTGATAGTGATTTATATGATAGAATTATTTTATAATAATTTTGGAATGATAAAAATTTGTTTGAAAATGGTGTTTGGATATTATAAGATGAAGAAATAGTTTGGAAAGCATGATAATGTATGCTAAAATAAATTTTGTTATTTTGTGATAATCTAACAAACTAATTTATGTTATAATAGGCCACGTGATTCAAAATAATGGAGGGTAACTCATTATTTTGGATATAGAGAAAATAAATCCATTTATTTAGAAATTCCATGAGTGTGAAATTAATTATAAATAATCCATTTATTTAGATATTGTAACACCCTGAGATTTTAATGTGATAGATTATTTTTAATTTATTTGATGTCTTCTGTTTTACACTACCCTAATATAATCTTGTGTTATATTTAACAGTGGATTTTATTTTGGTATAAATATCACTATGATTTTCTAATTTTACACATAATTTCTAAATCTCTTGATACAACTCATGTCACACATGATCAAGTCTAAGCGAAAAACAAAATATTAATATGTTATCTTATTACTTATAGATTATAATGGAGAGTATGAACAATATTAACTAAATTATGAAAACATGTTTTAAAAATGTATATATAATATATTATTTTGTGATAAATTAATTATAAATGAAAATAAAACCCTTTTTAAATAAAAGGAAAAATCTTTTTCAAAAAATATTTGAATGAAAATAAGTGAGTTTTTAATAACATCACTTGTGCTGGATTTTATGAATGATATATATATATATATATATATATGTGTGTGTGTGTGTGTAATATATTAATTGTAATGTTTAAATATTATCTTATATGTTTTCTAGACATGATATAAGAACAAATTCAATTTTTTAGATAAAAGAATCATTTTTCAAAAAAATGAAATTCTGTCGTTTTTTGATAGAGCACCCATTTTAAATCTATCATTAAAGAAATTTTTATATTATATTTGAAAAAATAAAACTTCTTATTTGGAATCAAGATATGAAAATTTACTTTAAATAAATTTTTTATATTTTTCAAGTAACATTCAAAAATTGATGAATAGTAAAAATATACTAAATTTTAATTGAAAACAAATATTTTTCATCGAAATAATTTTTATGGTTAAATTATATCATTGAATGATTTTAAGGTATGACAAGGTTATATTTTTATCATTTAAAATTTAGTTTACTGAAAATAATTTTACTTAAAATTTATATATAAAAACATTTCAACATTTTTCTTGTTTTAACTTTCAAAACCCATTTTCTCATTCTGATAATTGAATTAACTTTAAATTAATTAGCACAACATCTGTGATTTGAATTTTTAAAAATGGATTCCATAATTTTAACAATTAGTTCCAAATTATGTAAATATTTTCCTTTTCTATTTTTCCATTATGAATAGTAACTTCCGTAATTTTTATTAATACGGTAAAAAGGTAAATCTTGTATTAAAGGGTAAAAATAATATTATAAAATTACCATAACACTGGTCTTACTATCATTGGATGAGTTTTTTTCGACCTAAATCACCCTTGGGTTGAAATATTATCCTTCAGAATCCACTTGGATGATATTAAGACATTTAATATATTTTATATATAGAAAAGTTAAATATATATTACTGAAATTTAATAATTATCATTTTTAATATAAGGTCATACAAAAACTAAGTTTTAATATAAATATTCATTTTAAATATAATTTATTTTCATTTATCATCTTAAATTATTTGTAATTTTTAGGATATAAATAATTAACTTAATGTCTTAATCAATGATTATGCAGAAATTATTTAATTGATGAAAAATCCGTAAAGTAGTTTTAATTAAAATAATAATCTCCATTAAATTAACAAAACACTTGAACAAATCTTATAGGTTGAGTATATATCGACCATAATAATCCAACAGTCAAATTATTGACCATTTGGAGCCCCATGGAAATTATTATGACACTTATAATATGTAATTTAAAGTGATGTTAAAGTTGTCACATTCATGTTTTAATAAATATAATATTTTTAATATAGGATTTTTGAGAATATATATTTGACTATAAATATTCATATGAAATATATAGGATTTATTTTCAACTTATTATTTTCTTTTTAATTTTTACCCAAAAAATAGTTTGTTAGATAATTACACAATAATAATGTAAAAATTATTTTGTTAATGGAAATATCAAATTAATGTTAATAAAAATATTAAAATAAATATACTTTTGGATAACTAATATATATAACAAATTTTTAAGATTACCATTACCCCTTAGGGATATAATAAAATATTTGGTTCAGGGATAAAATCTTATCTTGATATTTTTAAAAATCCATGAAATGAATTGTGTAAAAAATGACACTATTGATATTTAATCAAAATAATGTTTTATTAAACTTTTTAAATATCATAATATAGTTTTTTAAAATATATAATAATTATAATATAGTCTAAAATATTCGAAGGGGTTCATTTATGGGGTAATTGGCATGAAATAAGTAATAATTGCACTATTTTAGTATTAAATAATTTGTTACCTTAGTTAAAATTAAAATAGAATAAATAAGGGTTAATTAAAATGATAAGGTACAAATTGACATGAAAACTTTTCTAAAATTTATTATGTTTTGATCTTAAAACCATATCTCATCTCATATATGAAAATATGACATATTAGATGTAGCGACACAACCCCAGATATCCCAGAGTCGATGTCTGCTAGTAATTACATTGGATTGATTATAAGGAATGAAATCTCAAAGGAATGAATGTTTAGTAGTATAGGTAAAATAGAGATGTAAATGAGTATTGTAATATAAATTAATACACTAATTAAAACATAGATTCTTTTTCTTCAATCAAAATAAACAACGTTGAGGATAATTGTATTCTAACCAGTGAATCCCTACGTATCTTTCAAAGTACACTTCTTAGATTCCTGGGGAAAGAAACATAATAAGGGTGATCTCAAAAGCACATTAATGGAAATTTATAGTGGAAGAAATAATTAATAAATGGGAATAATAAGTATGACATGGTAAATAATGGAAATCACATTCAATATAAACAATAAACTTAGAAGGACGTGCATAAACAATATAGAAAGGTAATAAATGGAAACACATGTCATTAAAATAACTACATAAGGGTAAATCAATATAGTTCTTTAAGAAACTGAAAACACTTGTCATTTAATCAATAAAATAATAATTAAATACATCCATATATTTTATCATGTGAAAATATCATGGATAATAAATAATGAATCAAAATGAAGGCAATGCTTAATTATTGAACGTCATGTCATAGGCCCATGAAAACCTATTCTTCCAAGATCTATCCACTTGATAGATTAAAAATATAAATATAAAATCATTTAATTTTCGCAAAATATTTATCTCATGAGAACCTATAAATGCATTGGATATCTATATAAGGTCGGGGTTGCACCCGTCATTCCATGTCTGAAGAATTCTTCATATCGAGTAATAAATTTAATTAACAATATGCCTTATCAAATAACCATATTGAATAAATAATATGTATTTATCAATATTTCCCCAACTAATAAAATACGATCAAAGTAGAAACCATATGTAAAGATGTATACGGTTTATCCAATTACAATATCCATGATAAATGAAATTGAGAATTTAAGAGAAATTCAATGTCAAGTGATCATAAGAAATTGATCATTTCAAGGGGAATTAAAAAAAATAAAGGTATTGAATGTGAATACTATCCACGTAAAAATCAATTATAATCCATATAGAGACATATTAAGGATGGTATCAACACATCATTTCACAAGTGGAGTAAAATAATTTGTTTTTATTGTTGATGAGTGGTAATATTATAAAAATATATTTTGAAAACACTTTTGAGGAAGATAACGTTTTGTTTTGAAAAACCTTTTAAAAACCATTTCCTTGAAAATTTATTGTGAAAACATCTTCCTTAATAGGAAACTTTTTAAAAATTAAAAGTATGTATCGATGAAATGATGGCTCGTAAATCCATACATGTCGTAAGAGGTAAAAACAACATTCATTTTCTATGGTAAAAAAGATAGAAAAATGCCTTGTTCTAAAGGAAACAAGAAGGTTCCTTTTAAAAAAATATTAAAAGAAAAAAAGGATAAAAATTTATTTACCAAGTAATTTTTAAAACATTTTTTAATTTTTTTATTAAAATGTGGTTTTTAGAAGAAAACAGGTTCTCTGACTAAAGAGAGAAAAGAAGTCGGGTTTTCTTTCAAACATTTTCTAAATCACCTTATGTACCAAAGAGTAGAAAATGATAATAATAGTAATTTAAAATGTTCATTAATAACCAAATAATAATTTAAGGGTTAATTGAACAATGTTTATAGAATTTCCTCAAATTTAAATTCCATTGAATGATCATTAGTATCAGTCTTGAGGAAAATAATCTTCAAACATCCCAAAGTGTCTCATACCACTTCAAAAAAATTTTAATCACAAGAATCATTAAGGAGTATTATTAAAAGAAACTTATAATATCATTATAATAAATTTATTCATGATTTAAAATTTCATCAAAAGTAAATAGACCATATAATAGTGTCTAGCTACATAACAAAAATTAAATCTCAAAAGAATGTAATTTCAGACAAAAATCACTTACCTTGTGTTTACATTCGGGGGAACGTCCTGTAACTTCATGTATAATAAACATATATTAATTTTATAATTTTATGACATACTTTTTCATTTTTATCATTACTTTTATTTCATTTTTTTCTATGTTTTACAAACTACTTAAAAAATTATGTTTATGTGGGTTGTTTTTACCAAATTTGGTTTATGTGTCAAGAATAATGTTGGTAGGACAACTATGGTCAAAGGGGTCATTATATAACAACTCCAGAATAATAATAATAAAAATGAATTAATTATAATATTCATACATCAATTATACTTTTAAAACAAATCATTAAATATTCTTATGAAAAATGAATCAATGTTACAATCATGGAGATGGTAGGTCCTACGTACGTGTGAGTAATGTTCCCATTTTTTCAATGATTGTTATGGAAATAAGGTAAGTAACATCATATATTTCCATAATGATAGTTATATAATAAATACCATTTTATTTAATCATATATACTTATATATATAATTCTTGTGATGTAAAAGGGATCAAATTTTGTCTAGGATCCGGTTGTTCACACGTCCACTACCGTCGTTATCACTTTTTAAGGGTGTGAAAGGGTAAAAAATTAAAATGTTATATATATATATATATCTATATTATATTTAAAAAAATTAATTATTTCATTAACATAATATATATTTTCTTTATGTCTCAGCTTTTTAATTATAACCATCATTTATACATTCCATTTATCACGTGAACGAATAACATCTCTTTAAGGGGGAAGTAGTCTACACTCTCTCAAACAATGTTATCGTATTAACATAAAATGGAAATTATTAAATCTAAGTTTTATAAAAGTATTAAATAATAAAAAATAAATAATTAATATCATATATAACATATATAATAATATTACCCATTTTATTTTCCACCTATGAATGTTGGTGAAGGAAAAATAAACAATCATCGTATTTTGAGATAGTAGTTCGCCGTACACAGAAATAGTATATTTGTTACCCATTAAATGGAAGTGTATGAATGTGTAGGTATAAAGAATTAAATAAAAACATCCTATTATACTTATGATACTTTTTTGGTTACATAATAATGTCATAAATATATTTTAGGGGGTGTATAATGGAAATAAAATTAAAAAACATGACAGAAGACGTTACCTCTTAATTGGATAACTACTTTTTGTTGGAACCAAAATCCTTCCTTGGAAGGATTTATGCACAAAGGGAGGATTTTAGGTCTAGGGTATGGATGTTGTGAAACTATATGTTCTGAGTTGGGCCGAACCTAAGTGGTTTTAGAGAAGTGATGAACGGGGAGAGGTGGTGGCCTTTTATAGGGAAGGAAAATGACTCACATGGAATTTCTGAAAACAAGGTATGTGTACACATGTTCTTACCTAAAAAACTCACCTAAAACTAAAAGCACACAATAATAAAAGGTTCATGGATGATTAATGACCATGAAGTACGGTTTTTACATGTTTCTAGGTCATTTGGGCCCCTAAATTAAAGGTTTAGTCGTTTATTAAGCCTACTTTTTCCTTTGTAATTGTAATTAATTTTAATTAATATCACTAAATATTTTAGCTAAAAACAATTTTGGTCATCTTAAAAATTATAAATTATGATGAATCAAAATATGGAATCCATTTTTATAAATTCTAATAAAAAAGTGGTAGAAATTAATTTAAAATTCACCCCGTAAGGGGGACGACATTGCAGGTTTTTAATGTAAACATGTCTAAAAGTTTGCTATGTTTTTATAATCAATTTTATTGTAAAATTAATTAAAATGAAACAATTTTTATTAATTGATAAATATATTGTTTAATTAAACTTTAAAACCAATTAAAATTATAATTAAACCATATAAATAAATTATATGAAAAAGAAGTTTTAAATTAAAACACTGTATTTTTAACCGTTTATTAAGAAATGGAATGTTTTATAAAAATATAAAAAATTCACCATAATATGTAAATTTCTAATTCATTATCTTTGATTACATTCTTATTAATATTAAGTGGAATATACTTAAGTTCTTAACCATGTCTAAGATAATATTTACACATAAGCCGGTCTTTATTTTAGTTCTATCTTTCATACTTGTTTAATTCATTAATTTTGTGATCGTGACAACAAACCAACAATAAATAAACCTTGAAAAAGATAGAAATAAAATAAATTTTATGATCATGTGGTGGTTCTATTTGTTATTTTATCTAGCGGTTGATAAACTAACCCAAGACCTAGGGGTGAAACACCTTGAACCTTTCATGTTCGTGTTTACATCTTTCCACCTGTCCACCTTTGTATCTCCTTGGATTTGTTTCACCTTGGATCCTAACTTCAGCCGCCCCCACAAGCTTGGGAGTTCCATCCATTACATATGCATTTATCTCACACGTAAGTGATGGGTAAAAAGGGGTTTTACATAAAAGAAACCTTGGGAGCATATGCCCTACATATTAATGAGGAGAAGGCTCGCATGAAAAAAAAATTAATTCAAATAAATAAATTAAAAGAAACCATTCACATACCAAGGTCTTGGTCTATCTAATGATCATCTATACATACAATGATATTTATATATAAATAAAACTAGAATTCAATTATTTAATTGTTCTAGTTTAAGATAAATCATGCTCAAATCCATTAATTATCTTTAATTAATCAATCCTTTTATCTTAAACCCTTTTCTAAATTTCCTTGACATTCTCATCCATCATAATTTTAAACAAATAAATTCATTTAAAATTATTTTTCTACATAACCTGTACCTTGGAGGAAACCCGGTGGATTACCATTCATAACTACCCAATGAGTAGAAATGAACATTACGCAAATTGTTAAATTAAACACACACATATATAACACCTATCATGTGTTGCGCCTCAGCTTTATGCCTTCACTATGGTACATGTCTCAAGGGTTTGTATAATATAATAATAATTTTTAATAAATCTGCGTAATTTGGATGTGTACACAACGTGTAGTTCTGACTACATGACGTGTAATGTTGTTCACCTTCCATCTGAAGTACAATCCCGGGTCATGGTGTGTAGATGTACTTAGGAAATTTTCAGAGAACACGGAGTGTTCTGTGGGACACACACCGTGTAGTTTCCGCGTTACACGGTTTCCAGCAGAGCACGTCGTGTACAAGGTACACAGTCCAACCCTAACCTGAAGGGACTATACGTCTTTTTTAGTGGAACACACAACGTGTAATCCAGAAACCGTGTGCCACCTATTCCTGGTCAACACACGGTGTCATTTATGACTTAGGTAGGATCTATTTACACGGATTGATTTTTCGGATCAGTCCAATGCATTGAACCTAGACTACACGACATGTACTTCCGAATACATGCAGTGTATTTTAGTGTTGTACGGCCAGGAACATTTGGAACCTTCGTATGAGATCCTCTATTTTATTTTAATCAAAATTAAAAGAAAATTTTATTTCTATAAGGTGAACGAGAAATGACAGAGGAGGAACAGATCTCGAGATTCATATTTGTAGAATGATTAATCTTGAATTGAAACGACAAAATTATTAAATTCATAATTCATCAACGAAAAGGTAAATAATTATAATCAACAATAGGACCACTCTGATACCACTGGTAGGTTCTGGGTGAAGCGGAAGCGCCTTTGTCAGTTTGACCAACTTAAATTTTATTGTTAACAACGCTCAATCTGAGATCCATCACGACAATAAAACGTCAGATCATCAGAATAGAATCATGAATGCTAAAGAAATAGGGGAGTACCAGAACCATTGAGAGTATCTTCATATGTTGGTTATAATTAATTTTATTAATTGACAAGAATTACCTTGATGAAATTAATTCTTCGTTGACGTTTCCGGTCACGATCTGATGTGATTCGTCGTTGCAACGTAGAATCAAAGTGTAGGATTCCTTTAGAGGTGATCCACACATGCTCCTTGTATCTTTGTCTGTTGCTGAAGGGATCTCCGGGTGCTAGCATGGAAGAGTCTTTACTTGCGATGTACGCCTTTGATCGTCTTGATCCGGTGGAGGTGGATCTTCCTCTCGTAGCTTAACAACGTTCTTATTGGAAAAGGATTTCTCTCTTGGATTAAGAGATTTTCCAAACCCATTGTGCACAACCACTAAAATAATGGCTAGGTCAATGAGAAATATATAAATAGGATTTTTAATTACATTGAATAATAAAATGAATTAATTAACTGAAAGAATTTATTTATTTCATTTAATTCATAGTAATACCCCATGTCTAATAATAACAGTTGACTATTATTATTACTTGACATGCGCTGTCACGAACCAGGATGGGTCGCCATTTGACCTGGCGCCTGACCTGGTCCGTGACATGGTACGAAGGGCATTCCCGATCACCATGGGTTGGCATAAGTGCCCAGGTATCAAAATAAAACATGGGAACGGTTTACCCGAATAGATAAATATAAAACAAATAGCAAGATGAATAAATTATAACTAAAATTAGACAACCAAACAAACCCTTATACCAAGTTTAGATTTAATGTTAACAACTTGAACTAAACCCCCAAAAGAGACTACATCAAAGGAAACCAAAACTCTAACACAAACCTCTATGCGACATGAGGAGTCACATCCCCAAGCCACTGCCACCAAACCAACACGAGGATGCCACTAGCAACCCGAACCACCAATACTATGCTCGATGCCTCAACTTGGAAAAAAAGAATCTACATACACCCAAAGGTGTATGTAGGGTGTGAGCTAAAATCCCAGTATGATTCCCCCGAGAAAAGGTTCCACACACAATTATGAAATGACCAATACATTTGCAATTTTAATTAAAGAAAAGAACTAAAACCTTGAACAAATTTAGAGAAAACAGGTTTTGTGAAATCAGTTTTTAAAAAAGGAACAAATTAAATTAAAACACACACACACACACCATTACTTTTAAAATAACCAAAGTGTCACCCTGAATAGCGTAATGTAACCAATGAGCACTAGTATGGGAGAGGTCATGTCGGTGTTAGCTAGCTTGGGCCCCATGATCTTCGTGTCTCGGTGAAACATTTCTTAGAAGGCCACGACCCTCAGAAAACGTGGCTTAGAAGGCCATGACCCTCATAAAATGTTTCATAGAAGGCCACGGCCCTCAGAAAAGAATATGTTTAGTTAGTGTTGCAACCGTTAGTGCTGTCAGTGAAACCGAGCTGAGTCACCTCTAGAACACTAACCCACTAGTCTAGTCCACCTTCCTAGCTACCCGGGCTTCCCGTTTGTGCTGAAATAGTTCAGAGTTCATGTCCCATTTCATAAAAATATACTCAAACTAGAAAAGACCCTAAACACACCAAAACCACCATTTGCACACACAAAATCCATTTGAAACAACACATACACTGAAAATGTCCCAAAACTAAACCTGCATTACTTAAAAAACCAATTAAAATGATTGCACAATCAAAGAAAAAACATTCACTGCCAAACACACCATTAAAAGGATTTATTGAAAAAATTTCACACACATCGCATGAAATTAAGCCTCAAAACCTATATACAATTTAACCAAAACAGTTCTTCACCCTTAATAATTATTTAATAAAACAATTCCAATTTTTACAAATAAATTTTAAAGGCAAAACACCGCTTCACACACTAGACCAACCCAAACCCTCCTACATGAACATACGCACACCTCGCCATCTTAGGAACACAATCTGCATTACACACGCAATAACATAAAACCACCCGCACAGTTAAAAATACCATTTCTATAATTAAACGAACTACCAAAAAAAATTCAAACAATTTTGAAATACGTAGCATGACATTAAACACAACAAACTCATTAAATGTTCATTTATGAAAAAACGCATATAAATTCTATGCCCAAAACACCATTCACACCCTTTGCACATTCTAACAATATAAACTGCACAACTTATAAAACAATAGCAAGCAGATCGATAGGTGTTTTCATCGTAACATACTCATTTCATATTAACACGTTAATAAGCACATTAAAACATGTTGAACCTCATGTAAAAATTCAATACGCACCAAACAAACAGCATAGTAAACATGCTAAATTAATTAATTATGCAAATGAACTTAGAAATTAATAATCATATGCGGAACCACCTACTTGGAATGTAAAAAAACATCGCAACATGATGCGCAAACTCCAATCGCGTACCAAATTCACCGCAATCAACTCAAATGTACTCTAGCATCAAAAAATCAATCCAACTTCACCAAAATTGAACCAAATTCCAAACCAAAACCGCTAACCACAACTTAAATAAATTGAACGAATTAACAATAGAGGTATATCACACATATGGAAAGGGACCGAGGAGCTGTCCAAGAAAGAGGTAGGGTTCTGGAAAGTGTCACTCCGGCTAGAGCCTCATCGGAAGAAGGGGGTGCGGCCAAGAGTGTTCGGTGAGGAGGGAGGGTTCCGGCCGACCAACCCGAAAAGGGGTCTGACCATTGGAGCAGTGGCCGGCCAAAGGAGGAAGTGGTGTGGGTCGCCGGTGGTGTGTGAGGTAAGCCAGGGAGGTGGGGCATTAGAAGGGATGTTGTGTTTTCTAAAGTCTCGCCAGATGGAGGTGCAAGAAAGGAGGTTGCACTGGGGGTTTCGGCGTGAGGCCGGTTGGAGGGGAAATGCGCGCTGAAGGAGTGTCGAATGAGGGGAGGAGTGCCAGAGCAGTTAAGGGTGCTATCCAAGGGGGGATGCTGCTAGGGTTAGGGGATGTGCAGCGCCACGGTCTGAGGGGAGGGGTAGAAGAAACACGATTGAGCGAGGGGGAGGAAAAGAGAAGAGGGAAAAAAGAAAAAAAAAGAAAAAAAAGAAAAAGGGGAGAAAGAAATGGAGGGGGGAATAAAAGAGAAATAAAATTAAAAAAATAAAAATATAAAAAATATAAAAAAATAGAAAGGAAATAAAATAAAATAATAGAGGATAAAAAGAAATAATGGTTAAAAATAAATTAAAAATGAAAGAACAAAAAAAAGTTAATAACAACAAATTTTAATAACAATAATAAAACTAAAAATAATAAAAACAACCAGACCAATAATATTATTATTATTATTGGGGTCGGACAACGCGCACAGTCATGCGCAAGGTCGCGCACCCTAATAATAACACATTTAATATTAAATTGTTCTCTAATTAATGATGGGTACTACACACGATCTCACGTACGGCCGCAGACCCATGTATGACACCGAATTTCATTCAAATTAAAATCAACACAACCCATGGGTCAAAAGAAAAACCCAAAATAATTATAATAAAATTAAGCATCGGTCAGGGTGTGACAATTCTCCCCACCATGACACTTTCTTCCCCCGGAAAGTCCCAAAAGATTTGGTAAACACAAGATTCCAAGCAAGGCCGCGAAGATACCGAAAATAAAACTCAATCACCCGAAGATCGGGCATTCAAAACACTCGTGACCTGAAACTCCAAATATCTCAAAACCAGAATTACTAAGAAAAACAACCAGCAATAAGGAATTATCCTCAAGAAAAACTTCAAAATGGAACACCCTGACACCTGACTTAGGGATCACCGAGGCCGCTCGAGATCCCCATGAATTCTTGTCAAACGTCCCATCACCCAATCTAACCAGTTACCATGGTCAAGGTCGGGTGGAGCATAAGTAAGGGGTTGCCCCACCAAGCGCACTTAGAAAACCAAGTTTTTTCCACCAATTATCCCAATGGTTTCCTCCCCACCATATTAGGATTCTTGTCCAACATTGGTTCTCCAAACCAAATGACTCACAAGCTCAGTCAAACATCTAACACTGGCTTGACCATCTAAGCTCCCTACATTAAACCAACCAACATAAGAGGGGACACTGGCGAGACCCGCACTGGGTCTCCCCACCATTTAAAAATTTCTTAACACTATAGAACCCGCACGGGCATTCCCAGTTTACATTGAGATATACTAAATGAACCCTTCATCATGGACCCACCAACACGGGTCGATTGCACAGAAAATTCCCATAGTGAGAAACACTCCACCACATGAGATGGTTTTGATAGTAGAGACTCCTAACCTAGCGGAAAACTGGACAGACGTGCATTAATCCCACAAGACAAAATCAACTCCTAAATGAGTGCAATTTTGATCGCTAACCAACCACAAGAAGGTTCATGGAGCAAGCCCGATGGCTTTACAAGAATACAGATAACCACAACAAAGAGACAAGGGTTCATGCCCCTCACAAAAAAATGAAGCCTTCAGAGGAGACACCGCAATAAGGCCATTTTAGTTGTCCACATCCATCACTGCAGACTTAATTCGGTCCGAACTCGCACCACGTCCGATGAGTTTTGATTGCGTGCAAGCTTCACCCTGAGACCTATGGCTGGGGACCTGATGTCTGAAGCATCTACCTCCTCGCAGTCATATGCTGACCACCTCTGACTGAAACTTCTTCCACTGAAAAGGCAACCTGCAAACTACTCCTCATCCCCCAAATGAACACTCTGTCAACATACCAACTAAGAATTGCAGCGAACGACTTATGGTGTCCGACTGACCACACTAGAGGTAGGAGATTGAGTGGTCTGTCAAATGTGTGGAACAAAATGATGAGAGGGGCACTCCAAGAACAAGTCCCTTTGGTTCATACTCTTCATTGGATGAGGAACCCGAACTTACCATAGCATAAATAGTACCAACAACTATTATGAGGTTTAAACTTGATCGTTCCACACAACCTCTGGGGAACAAGAAACTAGCTAATCAGAAAGGTCAGCATACCTCATTCACCCTCTATTGAATAGTCATGAACCTAAGAGATCCACCACTTTCCTTCCCCTTCACATACTTAGGTACAACCGTGGAATGGGGCTAGTCTTGAGGGTCGCTCACGAAATCGCCATTCGCAACGAAAATGGAACTATCACTGTTTGCTGTTTTAGACTTGCTCCTCCAGATGTACACGAGACAACATACACCTACACAACATCTAGAGTTCCTCCAAACCCAGAGACACTTCTAATTTTCCTAAAGCACACAACGACATCCAACTGACCTCGACGTCTACGAACAGTCGACACCACTGAGTAAAACCCCAATCCGCCACTCCACTGGGAGTCTGGGTTGAGCCAAGAACCGAGAGACTTGCTGGAAACCCATGGGGAATTTCTAGGGGGCATATACCGAACAAGAAACACAAAACTAACCATCCATAAAACTAAACACATCACAAAATAATCATATATTCATCAGAAACAATTCCAGTAATTCCAATTTGAAACATCAATTCATTCTTAAATAAAAACACCCGCTTGAAAAACCAAGCACAATACAATAAAACCCATCCAATATTTTGAACTCATCGCTTTCACTTTGGACTCAAAAAAAATTTCTAATTCAAAAACCATTTAAGCACAAAGAACCCATTTTAGAGAAAAATCCACTTTTCATGAAATAAAAGCAGCCTTAGAAAGAAATCATCCACAAATGATATTCCATGATGCCTCTCAAATGTGCATTTTTGTTCCGCCCACGATCTCATCCACATGATCCACCAACTATCCATTAATCACTTCTACATTCACATGAAATCACCCATAGGAATACCAATAGAAAGAAACAAGGCTTCTATTCTTCCAAAACTAACATTCATAATATCTGTAAAATACCCTTTTTTCCAAAACCATTTCAAAAATTCAAGGAAAATTTCTAGAATGCTTTTTATTTCTAAAACAACCCAATTAAATTTCAGATAACTCAAGACATTATTTTAGGAATTTAATTTCAACAAATCAAATGACAAATTCCAAAAACAAGGTCCAAGAGAAACGCACCCCAAATATCATGTCAACCACAGACCAAAATAAAATAAGAGCTAAACCAAAGTCCGCTTCCCGTTTTAAAGGTAAAAAATTTCGTTCCAATCCCAAAATTGAATCAAGATATCACAAATATTAAAGCACCTGGGTGGAGGACTAGTGGTCATGTCTAACCCCACTACATGGTTTAGCAGACCATGCCCTAGGCAAACATCAACCACCAGGAGTGTCGAACCATACTCTAGGGCATCTCCTGGGTCTCTACTCCATATGAGACCGTGCACAGTACCAGTTTACTCCTATTGTCATCCCCCATCCACGCAGAACAAATCAAAAAACTTAAATCCTGAACTACCCCTGGTTACTTGAGGATCGGAACAAGTAAGAGTTTGCGACGCTCTTCTCGCACTTATCCCTCGACTACTGAAAATCCTATCTCTTATCTACCTGACATCCCAAATAGCAAGAACAAAACCCTGGCTCTGATACCATTTTTTCACGAACCAGGCCAGGTTTCCATCTGACCTAGCGCCCAACCCGGTCTACGACATGGCCCGAAGGGCGTTCCCGATCTCAATGGCCTGGCACAAGTGCCCGGGTATCAAAATAAAACATTGGAACTATTTACCTGAATAGTTAAATATAAAACAAACAGCAAGATGGATACATTATAACTAAAATCAGACAACCAAACAAACCCTTATACCAGGTTCAGATTTAAAGTTAACAACTTGAACTAAAAACCCAAAAGAGACTACATCAAAGGAAACCAAAACTCCAACACAAACCTCTGTGCGACATGAGGAGTCACATCCCAAAGCCACTTCCACCAAACCAATAAGTGGAGGCCACTAGCAACCCGAACCACCAATGTTATGCTCGATGCCTCAACCTAGAAGGAAAAAAAAATAGAATCTATATACACCCAAAGGTGTATGTAGGTTGTGAGCTAAAACCCAGTAAGATTCCACTGAGAAAAGGTTCCATTCACAATTATTAAATGAAAAATAAATTTTCAATTTTAATTAAATAAAAGAACTAAAAGCTTGAACATCTTTAGAGAAAACAGGTTTTGTGAAATCAGTTTTAAAAAAAGGAACAACTAAAATTAAAACACAAAGAAACACACACCCTTACTTTTAAAATAACCAAAGTGTCACACTAATGATCATAAAGTAACCATTGATCACTGGTATGGGAGAGGCCGCGTGGGTGTTAGCTAGCTTGGGCCCCTAGATCTTCGTGTCTCGGTGAAACATGGCTTAGAAGGCCACGACCCTCATAAAAAATGGCTTAGAAGGCCACGACCCTCAGAAAACGTGACTTAGAAGGCCATGACCCTCAGAAAAGCATATGTTTAGTTAGTGATGCAATCGCCAGTCCTGTTAGTGAAACCGGGTCGAGTCACCTCCGGAACACTAACCCACTAGTCTAGTCCACCCTCCTAGATACTCGGGCTTCCCGTTTGTGATCAAATAGTTCAGAGTTCATGTCCCATGTCATAAAAATATACTCAAACCAGACAAGACCCTACTCACACCAAAACCACCATTTTCACACACAAAATCTATTTGAAACAACACACACTGAAAATGTCCCAAAACTAAACCCGCATTTCTTACACAACCAATTAAAATGACTGCACAATCAAAGAAAACACATTCACTTCTAGACACACCATTAAAAGGATTTATTGAACAATTTTCACACACGTCGCATGAATTTAAGCATCAAAACCTTTACAAAATTTAACCAAAATAGTTCTTCACCCTTAATAATTATTTAATAAAACAATTCAAATTTTCACAAATAAATTTTAAAGACAAAACACCGCTTCACACACTAGACTAACCCAAACCCTCCTACATGAACATACGCACACCTCGCCATCTTAGGAACAAAATCTTCATTACCCACGCAATAAAATAAAACCACCAGCATAGTTAAAAATACGATTTCTATTATTAAACGAACTACCAAAAAAATTTGTCAATCCATTTCGAAATACGTCGCACGACATTAATCGCCACAAAATCATTAAATGCTCATTTATGACAGAACGCATATAGAAGCTATGCCCAAAACACCATTCTCACCCTTTACACATTATAATAAAATAAACTGCATAACTTAAGAAACACTAGAAAGCAGTTCGACAGGGGTTTTCACCGCAACATACTCGTTTCATATTAACATGCTAATAAACACATTACAACATGATGAACCTCAAGTAAAAATTCAATGCGAACCAAACAAACTAATTAGTAAACATGCTAAATTAATTAATTAAGTAAATGAACTTAGCAATTAATAATCATATGCGGATCCACCTACCTGGAATGTAGAGAAAATTTGCAACATGATGCGCAAACTCCAATCATGCACCAAATGCGCCGCAATCAAATTAAATGAACTGTAGCATCAAAACATCAATCCAATTTCACCAAAATTGAACCAAATTCCATACCAAAACCCCTAACCACAACATAAAAAAATTGAAAGAATTAACAATAGAGCTATATCACACCTATTCCAAGGGTCCGGGGAGCTGTCCGGGCAAGAGGTAGGGTGTCGGAAGGCGTCGCACCGGCTAGAGCCCCATCGGAAGAAGGGGGTGAAGCCAAGGGTGTCTGGTGAAGAGGGAGGGTGTCAGCCGACCTACCCGGAAAGGGGTTTGACCATGGGAGCAGCAGCCGGCTAAAGGAGGAAGCGGTGCGGGTTTCCGGCAGCACGCGAGGTAAGCCGAGGAGGTGGGGCGCCGGAGGGGATGTTGTGTTGTTAGAAGTCTCTCTGGATGGGGGCGCAAGAAAGGAAGTTGCACTAGCGGTTTTGGACTGAGGTAGGTTGTTGGGGAAATGCCCACGGATGGATCATCGAACGAGGGGAGGAGCGCCGGATCATGTGAGGGTGCCGACCAAGAGGGGATGCCGCTAGGGTTAGGGGATGTACAGCGCGATGGACCGAGGGGAGGGGGAGAAGAAATGAAAAAGAGGGAGGGGTCGGAAAATATTGGAGGGAAAAAAATAAAAAATGAAAAGGGGGTGAAAGAAATGGAGGGGCGAATAAAAGAGAAATATAATATATATAAAAACAAAACAAAATAATAAAAATAAAAAAATAAATAAAATAAAATAAAGGAGGATAAAAAAACATAATGGTTAAAAATAAAATAAAAATAAAATAACAAAACAAAATTATTTTTAATAGGAACAATTTTTAATAATAATAATAAAATTAAATATAATAAAACCAAATAAAAAAAAATCAGACCAATAATAATAATATTATTATTGGGGTCGGAAAACGTGCATGGTCATGCGCAATGTCGCGCACCCTAATAATAACTCATCTAATAGTAAAATTTTCTCTAATTAATGATGGGTACTACACACGATCGCGCGTACGGCCGCGCACCCATGTATGACACTGAATTTCCTTCAAATTAAAATCGACATAACCTGCATGTCAAAAGAAAAACACAAAATAATTAGAATAAAATTAAGCATCGGTCGGGGTGTGACATGCGCCCAACGAATTATACCTAATATTATTTAATTAAATAATATTTTCTCTCATAAATTCCCAGAAAAATAAATGGTGTGTATATTTAATATAAACAGAGTGTACATTTATTTTTCCATTTTTCTTTATTTCCTCCACCACATTTACTAGACCATGAATAATGGCTATTTATTTCTAAAATAAATATTACTACATTACTTGCTAATAAATATATTATTTCGCCCAAAATATATATTCTCTCGAATAACTAGTGTCGAAATAAATGTGATAAGGAATCCTTAAATAATTATTAAACCACAATCAGGAATAATCTTTATTTAACTTGTTAAATTAATATTTATCTCAGATACTTTGTTACACTTAGTGTGTGACCCTCTATGCCTCTTTCTCGGTGGCATTAGGCAGAGTTGCCTAAAGTCAAAGTTTATCATCCATCAACATGCCAAGGCACCCATATAGAAATAATTTGATGCCGAAATGATGTGTCACCTCCTACGAATGCTTACTGTGTAACGTAATCCCTTTGTCTCGATATCTTGAATCAAGCGGGTTGCATGTTAGTGCCATCAACCCATGTGCTCGATTATTAATTCTTTGACTTCCCAGAATTGAACTCGCCCATACCTTACCTTGACCATGGATTTATTTAGGCTATATCAATTCAATCAAACGACCTGAGAGATCTACTTTTGTTATACAACAGAAGGGAAAAATCCCTTTTCACATTATCTATTAATGCAGTATTACTCGTGATGCACCCAACCAATCCTACCTCACTGCGAATAGTGTGTCATCACAATTTTCGTGAATATATCTAAGTGTAAGAGTTATAATACCCATTAATAATAATCTTAATGTCTAAGGACCAATACACATATCCGCAGATAGGAACATCCAATGACACGATGAAATGTGTATTTCCTACTGGCGGGTCTCGTTTGCATAATATCCTCCTGGATATTACCAAGGGAGCACACCATGAGAAGGTGACTCAAAGTTTTATGAGTCCTCACCCCTAATGTCCTGTATTATATGTGTCCCTCAAATAACATCATCCATCTATAGAACATATATTCAAGAAAAGTGTTATGGAACTTCTAGGTTCTCATCATAGAAGGGTTCTTTTATGACCCTCTAATGCAACAGGTATCCTTAGGACATTATCACATGAGAATCTATCAATACATTGAGGAGCAATATGATTTATGGGCTCCACCCATCTTTATATGTCCGACAAATTTTTTATATCGAGTAATCAATTTAATTAATAAAAAATAAGTCTTATGAAATATCCATATTGAATAAAGAATAAGGATTTTTCAATATTTCCCCAAATAATCAAATACAATCAAAATTGACACTGAATGTAATGAGCTATAATTTTTAGGAAAAATTAATATCCATGATAAATGAAATTGATAATTAAGGGGAAAATCAATGTCAAATGAATAGGAAATTAAATATTTGAAGGGGACTTAAATGAATCAAGGAAGTGAGTGTGAATATTATCCTTGGAAAAATCAATTATAAACCATCTAGAGAAATATTAATGATGGCATCAACAAAACATTTCCCATGTGGAGTAAAATAAAGGGGTTTTTTCATTGATGAATGGAAATATTATAAAAATATCATTTGAAAATATTCTTGAGGAGATATCCTTTTTTTAAAACATTTTGAAAAACCTTTTCATTGAAATTTGTTTTGAATACATTTTCTTTAAAATGAATCCTTTAAAACATGAAAAATATGTTTCTAAGAAATTATTTTGGGCCAATTCGAACATTTCATACGACGTAAAAAGAACATTCTTTTTGAATAGTAAAAAATATAGAAAAATTAATTGTTCAGAAAGAGAAAAGATTATTCCTTTTAAAATAATGGTATAGACAAAAATGGTAAAATTTTCTTTACCAAATAATTTTAAAAAAAATTGAAAACATTTTTTCCAACTAAAGAGAGAAATGAAGTCGAGTTTTCTTAAAAAAAATTATCTAAAACACCTTGAGTACCGAAGAGTAAGAAAATGTTACTAATATATGAAAATGGTCTTGAATAAACAAAGAATAATGAAAGGTTTTATTTCAAAATTTTAATATAATATCCTCAGATGGAAATTCCATTCATAGATCACTAGTATTAGTCATGAGGAAAATAATCTTTAAACATCCCAAAGTTTCCCATACCACTTTGAAACATTTTAAACCATAAAACTCATAAAGTAATAATATTAAACGAAACTTATAATAACATGAGAAAAAAGGGATTCATGACATAACATTTCAAAGGAATTATATAAACCATATAAAATAAAATAGGTGCATAATAATAATTAATTCTCGAAGGAATGTAATTTGAGATGAAAATCATTTACTTTGTGTTTCCTTTCAGGTGAATGTCCTTTAACTTCATGTATAATAAAAAATGTTAATTTTCTAATTTCTTGATAATTTTTTTTCATTTATATCATTAAATTTATTCCACTTATTTCTATGTTGTATAAACTACTTAAAATTTTATGTTTACATCAGTTGTTTTGACCAAATTCAGTTTATGTGTCAAAAATAACTTTGGTAGGTCAACTATGGTCAAATCGGTCATTATATAACATCCCCGGAATAATAATCATGAATTAATTATCATATTTATAAATCAATTATACTTTTAAACCCAATAATTAAATATGGTTATGAAAAGTTAATCAACTTTACAATCCTGAAGATGGTAAGCCATATATAAGCATAAGTAACGTTTCTATTTTTCAATGATCGTTTTGGAAAGAAGGTATGTAACACCATATTTTTAAAGAATGATAATTATATAATAAATATAATTTTATTTAATCTTATATAAATATATATATAATTCTTGTGATGTAAAAGGAATTATATCATGTTGAATAGGAGGTAGTCCACACATCCACGACCGATGTTATCACTTTTCAAGTGTGTGAACGGGTCATAAATAAAATGATATATATATATATATATATTAATTATAGAATGGAAATTATTTTATTAATAAAATATATATATTTTATTTCTAATATTTTTAATTATTACCATAATTTATACATTCCAGGTATCATGTGAATGAATCATATCACTTTGAGGGGGCGGTAGTCCACACTTCCTCAAAAAATGTTATCGTATTAACGTAAAATGAAAATTATTAAATGTATTTGTTATAAAAGTATTAAACAAGTATAAAGAAATAATAAATATCAAATATAACATAAATAAATATATCCTTCCTCATAAATTCCAACCATGAATGTTTTTTAAGTACAAATGAACAATCATCATTTTGTGAGGCAGAAGTTTATCGTACATAGAAATTGTATGACTGCTACCCATTAGAAAGAAGTATGTGAATCTGTAGGTTAGACACATTAAATAACAATATCATAGTATATTTAGGATACTTTTTTGTTACATAATAATGGAATAAATATATTTTAGGGGGTGTATAATGAAAATAAAATTATTTTTTTTGGAGAATACATTACCTCTTAATCGTGTAACTAATTTTGGTTTGAACCAAAAGGCTAACTTTGAAGGATTTTTTCCAAAAGGGAGGCTTCAAGGTCAAGGGGATGAATTTTTTTAAGCTATATGGTTATATATTGGTTGAACCTAAGTTGTTTTAGAGGATTGGTGAAAGGGGAGAGGTGGGGTTCTTATATAGTGAAGGAAAAGGACTCACTTGGAATTTTTGGAAACAAGTTAGGTGTACACATTTTCTTACATAAAAAAAGGAATACCAAACCAACCAAACTCAATAAATTAATGTTAATTGATGATTTATGACCATAAAATAGGTGTTTTGATAGTGTCTAGTTCATTATCCCCCTATGTTAAAGGTTTAGTCCTTTATTATGCTTAATTTAACCATAGTAATTGTAATTAATTTTAATTATTTTCACTAACAATTTTGGTCAAAAATAATGTTGGTATTATTATAAATTATAAATTTTATAATTTTATATATGGAATATTTTTTTCCGAAGTCCAATCAAATAATTAGCATAAATTAATTTTAAATTCATCCTGCAAGTGGGATGACATTGTGAGTTTTTAAGGTAAAAATGTCTGAATGTTTTCTATGTTTTTATAATCAATTTAAAAGTAAAATTGATTCCAATGAAATAAGTTTTATTAATTGATAAAAATATTATATAATTAATCATTAAAACCAATTAAAATTATAATTTAGTCTTATAAATAAATTAGATGAAAAAGCAGTATTAAACTAAAATTCTGTATTTTTACCAATTCATTAAAAAATGAAATATTTTAGAAAAATATCAAAAATTCACCCTAACCTAAATATTATATTTCACATTTAAAGATTAATTTTTTTGAATTATTCAATCAGTTAAAGTTTCAAAATTCAAATTTAAAATGGGTTCTCTATTAAAAGGCGTTAGAATTTCCTTTAAAAAAAATTCGTTTTTATGTGTACAGTTGGGTGTGATCTTATCTTATGAATATAAAAAGAATTATATGAATGTAAACATTATTTTATTGAATATAATATATATATATATATATATATATTACATTAATATCACTCACTAATTGTAATTAATTTAATCTATTAGCATAAAACAACTTTTTATACATAAAAATATTTTTCTATAAAAATAATCACTTTATATTAAATTAAATCTTATATTAATTTATAATTAATTTATAAACAATTAATTCATTATATATTTATATGAACCATAATTTTTCTATGTTAGTTAATATTATTCATTACCACTGACATAAAGGCTAGGTTGTTATATATTATATTAAATAATTATATTTTAATAATACATTGTTATTTGGTGAAACATGGTCATTCATGTAACGCAAGATATTAAGGAAGGTCACTACGGCATGTAACACAAGCCATAAAGGAAGGTAGTTCATGCGTGTAACATAAGATATCTCTGTTTTTTGTGCATTGAAATATATAGAATATATTTTAAATAGTGAATATATTATAATGTATCTGTATATTATATTCCCTTACGCACTTATTGTCACATGTCATGCATTCCATTGAATAATATTTTCTTACATTAGATTTTTGGGGTGTCACATTGGATGCTTTTTGAAGGCATTTTATTTTATTATAAATTAATATTTTTGGCGACTCCAAAAGTTCCCCTCACCTCTATTATAAAAGGGAACCTCCTCCCTCACTTATTCACTTCACATTTATACTTTATTAACAGTTATCCCCTTCCCATTTACAATAACAAGTTCCTTAGTTTAATTATAGAGGTTTTGGTCTTCTCAAAAGACCAACTCTAGTGCCTGTATGTGGAGATCTAGAGGGACCTCAATGAAGAATATGTAATCTCCTCTACCGATTATTTCAAACTTATTTATTCTTCTACATGATCTTAATTAGTTATTTCCACTCTAAAGTAATAAATACAGTATAAATTATATTATTAGGTGTTATTATAGTTATGGAAGAACCATAATACACCTTCTATCCATCCTATGAAAAATGAAATCGCCACGCGTGTGTACGTAAGACTTACCATATCCACGTTGTGGTGTAATATGTTTTTCATCACCACCTTACTTGGATGGGTGTGATTATGGAAATAATAATTATATAAGATATTTATTACATGATATTTATTATGAAAAATTATATACACCATCCACTTCAATACCATTTCACAATTAAGGGAATGATATTGTTGTTAATGCGTACGTACAGCCTACCGTCTCCATAACGTGATGTGATTCGTTCTCATTGATCTCATTTAAATCATGATTATATAAATTTATAGAATGAATAAATAGGATATATATTACATTATTATCATTATATAAATGAAATAAAGGAAATACATAAAGAATAACATATATTTATAAGAAAAAACATGCAGTAATTAACATCAGAAAGAAGAGTAATAATGAAATATTATTGAACTGGTTATAATATGATCACATATGATATCATAAATACAAATGTCAATCTGGATCAAGTTTATAACACTGTTTACTACATTATACAGTAGTTTTTGACACAGAAAAAGGAACCTATACCTAATGTATGGGATGATTTCTCAATCTTATTATTACCCAAGATTGTTTATACGTAAGTATTTATTGGGGTATATTTATCATCCATTTCCCTATTTCCAAAATATGTATTCCAAAATTTTCTTTCTATTATTTTATAATTTTTAAATTTCAATTTTACCCATTAGTAAATTTTATTAAATAGTATGAAGGGAATATTTTATCATTTTTTATATGAGGTACTTTTTGACTTATCTGTAAAAAGTACGAGAAGAATGTTTTCTTTTTCCTTATACAAATTTATATATTTTTACGTTCTCATAATGGATTATTTCCATGACGCTTCCTTTACAGTATTTCAAGACTATTTTCAGAAAAAAAAATATTTTAAAATTACATGGAATTTTGAGATAATAAAATCTTTTTGAATAATAAATGAAATTTTCCTCAAGAATTAATTTCAAATGTTCTATAAAAATTATTTTCCATCTATGATTGAATTATTTAATAGGGTTATCTTTCACGTATACTATCCCTATTATTCCTATTGTTTTATTATTTTTATTATGTAGTTTTATTTATTAAATCCATTTTTACATGGATTATGTCTTGATGGAAATATGTTTAAGAAACCTATTTTTTTCCTTAGGTTATTCTATGGTGAGAGATTTATGTTTTTGTGGAAAAAGTAAGAATGCTGTCATTATGAGATGGGTGGAATCTACATCTCCCTCCACTACGTTGGGTAAATATTTCTATCTCATGAGAAATATAGGACTGGAATGGGAAATGATCTCAACTTAGTAATACATGGATAGAATGAGAAATGATATATGTTTAGTAATACATGGATGGATTGGTAAGTAAACCATGTTTAATTATGTTGGGCTAGAATGAGGAGTGAACTTGGTTCAATAAGGACTCTATCCACTATGATGGTCTTGTCAATGATCTTTGGATAATATGGAAATGCTTTTTTATGCTTATGTGTTTTCCAAAATTCCATGTTTTATGCTTATTCTATGTTCTCATGGTTCATATTCCCTTATGATTAATGTGTTATGAACTACCTATATTTATTTCAAGACATAATATATTGATATATGTTATAAGTGGTATACATTTCAAAAGTTATGTTCATGTTTTGATATTCATATATTCATGTTATATTTGATATTTACTTGTTTACCCTTACTGAGGATCCCATATCACCCTTTTCATAAGTTGTATTTTCCCTAGGATATAAAAAAATGGTTTTAGGTAGGGAAACTAAAGGGGAAGATCTTTATGGGGGATTTTGAATATATTTCAACAAATTATAGGAATGTGTTCCACATTTCCAAAGTCACTAAAATAATATGGTCTTTGTACGTTTGTTTATGAAATGTATTAAGCATTTCATAAAAGTAAGGTATTTTCCCTGTACGTTAAGATTGGTTCATTAGACTTGGGATCATAGCGATGGTTTTGTCAACCATTGGAAACTAGAATGTGAAAAGTTTATTAAAATCCCTATGGATATTTCTAATGATATGAAAAGGGATGTACCTAAGGATAAGTCAATGTATAGGATAAAATCCCAGAATTTTGGAAATAATAATGGTTACCATAGGATTAAACATAATATGTTAGAGATTGAAAGTGGATCCCCTTGATTATGTTGTTTTCCTAGTATGTTTTTTTCCTCTCACACCATTATTTTTGGGTTTTAGACAATGGATGGAACCCAAAGGAACCATGTTAATGATGAATGCAATGAGAAATGCAATAATTTTCCTTCTAAACAAAGAAATTTTAATGGAGCTGGAATGAAAAATATTATCACTATACTTACATAAGCTATGAATCATTCTCGACTTCCAAATGAGAAATGAAGGGAACAGAATACTATTGATTCCATGATAGAGAATCCAACTTCTTTCAGCGGGTCTTTTGATCCACATGTTTCCAAGAAATGGATTAGTACCATTGAAAATATAGTTTCCATCCTTCACTAATAAGAAAATGAAAAATTCATTTTGGATATTTTTCATTTAGAAAGCGAAGTGGACCAATGGTGGACATTAATCATTAATATGAGGTACAAAGATGAATTTGAATCCATTGAATTGAAAGATTTCAAGAACATATTTTTCAATAATTACATTCCTTGAATAATTCATACAAATGTGGAAAAGGGTTACTTGATATTAAGAAAAAAGTTGATGAATCTTCTGGTACATACAAGGAAAAATTTACTAGAATTTCAAGGTCGAATTCCGGATTTATCATCCAACATGAAAGTAATGTTTATTGATTCATCAGTGGAATAAAACAAAGTATTCTATGGGTTTTATCCATAAGATACTTTAGTACCTATGATGTTATTGGGAGTTTTTCTATCAAGGTACAAAGAGAATTTGGGGTTACATATCAATCTCATGGTATTTTTAAGAAACGAAAGATGGAATTTAAGGAAAAATATCAAAACCATGGTGAAAAGAAGATAAGCATTTCCATATGCTTAATGTGTGGAAATAATCTTGTTAGAGATTGTATGAATGAGACCATTAAATGTTTTAAGTTTGTAAAATTATTTTATCAGGTGGTTGAGTGTCAATGTAATGGGAAAAATATAGCTAATGATGTGAATAGATAAAATTCTACACAGAATGCACCACCCACACTTTAATGAATCAAGTGAAATGAAATGGTGAATTAAGATAACAAATGCCTTAATCTATGGGGTTTTTACGAGGTTTGATGTGAGAAACCACTTAATGGAAAATGTAAAGGAAAAATTCATGAGATCACTATTGGAGATGTAGAGTATAAAAACAAAGTGGTGGAATGATTGATTGTTTATGGTATTATATAATAATGTTATATAATCACTTTTATGGTATGATGGAATAATTAAATATCTATATATTGGTCCAATATGGTTTTACCATATGTATTTTAGATTATATGCTTAGTGGTATGAGTAACCCTGGAAAGTGATTCATATTTTTTTGGAAAAACATTATGGGATGGATAACACTTAATATTTGTATAATTTTGGGATAAATAAATAAATAGATGTTTGATAGTATTAATGACCTCAAGGATGATATGATGAAAAAGTTATTCATGATACCATATATTGAGTATATTAATTTTTTTGTGATTTATGGTATATGGAAAGTGTTAGATTTTGAAATCATGCATGTTTTCCCTATGGTTCTACAATAATTCTAGTTATTACCATGTTTCAAGAAAATAAATTTTGAAGTAATTAACATGTTTGGAATGTAACCAATAAGAGATGACTTATGATATATAGGGGATAAATGTTAATCTCAGTGAGTGAACCTCTTTTTAATGTTTCAGATTTTCTGTATTCAGAAGGATCGTAAGGTTATCAATTTATGAAAATTTTAATTTAAACGTCATATGAGGGTTTTTATAATAAATTATTATCTCACCATAGGGGGACTTATTCATATATGATAACCTGCACTAACCTTAATTTCATGATAAAGAAATATGGAATGACCTGTCATTATATTTATTGATCACATGATCTATTAATTCATTAGGAATTAAAAATTGAACTTTATTTCTTTAAATAACAGATGAATTAGAAATTTCTTAAGAGACAACCAACAATGATATTGTACTAAAATCAAGTAATTATATCTTCTCATACAAATTCTCCAACATTAGGAAATTCGATAGTGATGTAAAAGGGTGTCCTATTATCATCATTTTTGATGATATCAATGTTCTCTTATAATATTCTTTAGTTTATAATTTTTTTATTTTTAACGTTTTCTATATCTCCCACTTTCTTCTGATTAGTGATATTTATCATTCACTATGATTATTTATGTTTTTCCTCTAGGTTCAAATCTTCACCTATGATCTCATACATAGAGACCAAGTTATGATTTAAATTGGGTAACTATAATTTTCCAACTATTCATTTTTTGAAGGATGTTTTGGTTTTAATTTTTACAATGTATTTTTCTATTAAGAAACATTCAAGTATTAATAATTTTATAACTTAGATGAATTTCGAGGGTGGAATTCCTTTTTAGGTTGTAGAATGTAACACCATCAGATTTTTATTAGATAGATTCTTTTTAATTTCTTTGATGTCTTGTGTAGCACAATACACTAAGATAATCTTTTTCTAAACATAACATTGTCTTAGCTTGCGGTATACTCAACACTATTCCTGGATTTTGATACACACAATTTCATGTTTTTTATAGGATTTATTTCACGCCAGACCATGTTTAAGTGAATAACTAAATATTATTATGTTACCTTATAACCTATCCATTATAATGGAGGGTATGAGAAATATTAACTGAATTATAAAAATATATTCTACAAACATATATATATATATAATTATTTGGAATGAAATTAATTCTAAACAAAAATAGAACCCTTTTTAAATAAAATGAATGTTTTTACTAAAAAACAATTTAAAAAAATAGTGGGTTTATAATAAAATCACTTTTTATGGATTTTATTAGGAAAATAAATATGTAATATTTTCAAGATAATGTTTGAAATTCATCTTATATTTTTTTAATAGATGATTTAAGAAAAATTCAATTTTTTGGATAAAAGAAGTATTTTTCAAAAAATGTATTTTTGTAACCTTTTGACTGCACACCCATTTTGAATCAAGTTTTTAACAGTATTTTATATTATATTCAACAAAATAAACATCATATTTTCAATCTTGATTTAAAACATTAATTTGAATGATTTTTTGATATTTTTCTAATAACATTCCTGTTTTGATGAATAATAAAAATATGATAAATTTTAATTAAGAAAAACATTTTTCATCAAAATGATTTATATAGTGAAATTATATTATTGAATGATTTTAAGGTATAAAAATATTATATTTTTATCATTAAATATAATTTAGGTGATTCGAATTAATTTTACAATAAATTTAGATGTAAAAAGACTTCAATATTTTGCATGTTTTAACTTTTAAATCCCTTTTTCTCAGTCCAAAAACATAATTAATTTTAAATTAATTACTGCAGCTTATATGATTTGAATTTTTAAAAATGTACTCCATAATTTTAATCAGTGGGTCCAAATTATGTAAATATGTGACTCTTATTTTTGGGCATTGTAAATATTAACATCATTAATTTTTATTAATTCCGTAAAAAGGTAAATCAGTTAATTGAGGGTAAAACTAATATTATAAAATTACGTTAAAACTTATCCTAATATAATTTTTGGAGTTTTTTTACCAAAATAACCCTTGTGTCAAAAAAATTTCTTTGGAGGCCACTTGGATGAGATTATGACATTAAATATGTTTTATTTTTCGAAAAGATATATATATCTTACTGAACTTTTTATCACTGTATTATTTTTAATATATAGTTATACAATTTCTATGTTTGACTATACATAATTATTTTAAAAATAAAATTTTTTCTTTATCATGGTAATTTATTGGCAGTTTTTGGAATTTAAATAATTACATTAAAGCATTATATAATGGTGATGCGTAAATTGTTTAATGGATGCAAAATCAATAAAATAAATTTAATTAAAATAATAATGACCATTAAAAGATAAAAAATACTTTACCCAATCTTATTGGTATAGTATATGTCGACCATAATCATCCAATGTTCTAATTTTTGACTATTTGGAGCCGCATTGAAATTATTATGACACTTATAATATTTTATTTAAAGTGATGTCAATGTTGTTACATTCATATTTTACTAAATATAACATTATAAGCTTTTCCAGAAGATATATTTTACTATAAATATTCTTATGAAATTTGGTGTATTTATCTTCATCGTAGAATTTTATTTTTAATTTTTACCCAACAAATAAGTATATTAAATAATTAAACAAAAGTGATGTAATAATTATTTTATTGATTGAAATATAAAATTAATGTTATTGAAAATATAAAAAAAATATTATTTTGGATAATTAAAGTATCCATCAAATTTTCTAGACTACATTGACTCCTTTTAGATATAATAAAATATTTGGTTTAAGGATAATATTTTATGTTGATATTTTTAAAAATCCTTGTAATGTATAGTGTGACACTATTGACATTTTTTCTAAATAATTTTTTTATTAATTTATTTAAATATAATAATAAATATTTTAAATATATAAAATAACTATTATATGGTCTAAAATGTTCTAAAATATTCATTTATGCTCTAATTTTCTTTAAATAAGTAAAAAATTACACTATTTTAATATTCAATAATTTGTTACCCTAGTTAAAATTAAAATAGAATAATTAATGGTTAATTAAAACGATAAGGCATAAATTGACATATATTTTTTTCTAAAATTTATTTATTGATGGTAGTCCAACCCTATATCATCTAATGTTAGAAAATATGACATTTTTGAGGTTTTTAGATGGGGTTTGATTTTAGTTAAAATTAATATTTTTTTGAGATTCCAAAAGTGTCCATCACCTCAATTATAAAAGAGAACCTCCTACCTCAGTTATTAACTTTAATTTGATCATTAAATATCATCTATCCCTTTCCCATTTTCCTTGAAAATTTATTTAGTTACATTATATATGTGTTTGTCTTCTCAAAAGACCAACTCCAGTTCCTTTAAGAGGAGATCTAGAGGGGAATCATCGAAGAAGATGTAATCTCCTATACCTATTAATTCAAACATATTTCTTCTTATACATACTCTTCATGAGTTTTTTTCATCATAATGTAATAAATCAAGAATAAATTATATTCTAATATTTTATTTTTTTTGTGTAACATCCATATTCCACATTCTATCCATCCTATTAAAAATGAAATCACCAAGCATGCCTATGTGCGACTAACCATCTCCACATCGTGGTGTAGTATTTTTTTCATCACCACCATACATGGATGAGTTTAATGATGGAAATAAAAACAATTTATGATATTTATAAAATTTTATTTATTCTTTAATATTATATACACCATCCACTTCAATACCATTTCATAATTAAAGGATGAATATCATCACTCGTGCATATGTACGGCCTACCGTCTCCACGATGCGATGTGATTCATTATCCACGATCTCATTTAAATAATTATTATATAAATTTATATAATTAATAAATATGATATATATTACATAATTATAATTATAGAAATGAAATAAAGGAAACCCTTGAAGAATAACTTGGATTTATATGAAAAAACACGCAGCAATTATCGCTCGGAAGAATAGTAATAATTAAATATTATTAAACAGGTGATAATATGATCACATATTATATCATAAATACACACTAAATAAACTATTGGATGATGATGGGAGACCACTAGGTTATGGATGTGTCACACAACTAGTAGATCACGCAAAAGATCGTATATTGTTGTGTTCATATAACATTGTCCACCGAGATGCGATGTTATAGGGTCCCACTTCTCGCTAGTATCTTTAGGGCCTCTCCCATGTATTGTGCTCCTCTTTTTATTTTTTCTCACCATCATAACATGGTGTGACATAGTGGTTACCATGAATGTGACTATGTGTGGGAGTTTTAATTTAACTTTTTTTTTCTTTATAGTAGTTTTCCTTAAAACTATTTTCTTTAAAATTGATTAACCATTTATTTATTTTTCATCTGTTGAATTGAAAGTTTATTTTTCATTTTATAATTATGTGTAGAAACGTTTCTTAGGGGCATCCTACTGGGCCTTTGGATCACACCCTATATACACCTTTTGGTGTATGTAGATTTTGTTTCTTTTGTATTCCAGGTTGAGGGATCAATCATAGCATGGGTGGTTCGGGTTGTAAGTGGAACTCTCATGTAGGTTTGGTGAACGTGGGTTGAGGTTTTTGCACCTCATGTTTCCTAGAGGCTTAACATAGAGTTTTTTATTTTTTCCATTATTGTCATTCCCTATGGGTTTTTGGTTCAATATGTAAACATTAATTTTGACCCTCGTTTAAAGGCCTGTTTGGTTGTTTGATTTTAGTGTAATTTTATTCAGCTTGCTGTTTCTTTTAAATTTATCTATTCAGGTAAACAGTTCCAAAGTTATATTTTTGATACCCGAGCACTTGTGCCAACACATGGGGATTGGGAATTCCCTTCAGGTTTTTATAAGGACCGGATCAGGCTTCCATTTGATGGTGACCTGATTTGGTTCAAGAAAAAATGGTATTAGAGGAGGTTGTTATTGTTATTTGGGATGTCAGGTAGATTGGGGATTGGAATGTTGGTACTCGAGGGGTAGGTTTGGGAAGAGTGTCACAAACTCTTACTTGTTATGATCCTCAAGTAACTAGGGTTAGTCCTAGATTTATGTTTTTGGATTTAGAATTTGTGGATGGGGGATGAAAATAGGAGTAAACTGGCACTGCACGCAGCCTCACATGGAGTAGCGACCCATGTGATGCCCAAGAGTACGGTTCGACAATCCTAGTGGGTGGCACTTTCTTAGGGCATGGTCTGCTAAACCATGTGGATAGGTCTGACATGACCACTAGTTCTCCATCTAGGTGCTTTAGTGTTGGGGATGTTTGGTTCATTTTTTGGTTGGTGTGAAGGGGTTTTTAAAAAGGAAAGCAGACTTTGGGTTGCTCTTATTTTCTCTTGCTAGTACTCAGACATGATTCTTGTGATGTGTTTTTTTTAGCATTGTTTTTGGAATTTGGCATTTGATTAGTTTAAATTGAATTTCTACAAGAATGTATTGGGTTATCTGAAATTGAAGTGGTTTCTTAGAAATGGAAAACATTTTGGAAATTTGTCTTAAATATTTGAAATGGGTTTTGGAAAAAAGTGGGTATTTTTGGAATATTGGGAATGTTTTATTTTTGAATGTGGAAGAACCTTTCTTTTTCCAATGGTATTCCTATGGGTGCTCGCGTGTGCAAGTGGACTTGATTAATGGAAAGTTGGTGGATCGTGTGTATGGGTGTCTAAGTGGCACTAAAATTCATATTTACGAGGCAACATGTAATATCAATGGTGATTGAGTGATTTCTAAGGCTGCGTCATGTTTTTATAAAAGAGGGTTTTTCTCTAAAATGATTTTTTTCATAAATGGATTTAGAATTAGAAAAAAACGAGTTCTAAGTGAAAGTGATGGGTTCACAAGAGATTTTGGGCTTTGTTGTACTAGTCTTGGTTTTTCAACCGGTGCTTTTATTTGAAAAATAATTCATGTTTTAAATTGAAATTACTAGAATTTTTTTAAGGTTAATATGTTTGTTTTGTGATGGTTTTTGATTTGTGGAAGGTTTTTTTGTGTTTCTGGTTTTGGAAATTCCCCTAGAAATGTCCCATGTGTTTCCACTAGGTCTCTCAGTTCTTGGGTCATCCCAGACTCCCAGTGGAGTGGAAGAGTTGGGTTCTTCTTAGTTGTGTTGACTGTTTGTAGATGTCGTGGTCAGTTTAATATCATTGAGTGCTTTGAGAATGTTAGGAATGTCTCCGGTTTTTGAGGGACTATAAATGTTGTGTAGGAATATGTTTTCTTGAGTATGTTTAGAGGAGAGATATTAAACCCACAAATGATGATCATCTCATTTTCATTGTGAATGGGTATTTCGTGAGCAATCCTCAAGACTAGCCTCATTTCATGGTTGTACCTACAAAAGTGAAGGACAGTGAAGGTGGTGGATTTCATATGTTCTTAACCAATAAAATTGTAGAGAAGGAGGTGTGTGGACATTTCTGATGTGCTAGTTTTATGTTCCCTAGAGGCTGTGTGGAAAAATTAGTTTAATGTTTGTAATAGTTGTTGGTCTTGCTCATATTGAAGTAAGTACAGGTTCCTCATCTGATGAGGAGTGCGAACCAAAGGGACTTGTTCTGGGAGTGCTCCTTCCATCAGTTTGTGTCATGCATTTGATAGACTGTTCAATCTCTTATCTCTAGTGTGGTTAGTCAGTAATACTATATCATTCACTGTAATTATCAGTTAGTATTTTGATGGAGTGGCCACTTGGGACACGAGGAGAAGTATGTAGGTTTCTTTTCTAGTGGAGGAAGTTTTAGTCAGAGGTGGTCAGCTTATGATTGTGAGGCGGTAGATGCTTCAAACATCTAGGTCCCATCCATAGCTCTCAGGGTGAAGCTTTCTCAAAGTAAAAACTCATTATATGTCGAATGGTCTTGGTCTGACTTAAGTGTGTAGTGTGAGAATGAGGAGAACATAAATTTCTCTATTGCAGTACTGCCTTTAAAGGATTAATTTTTTTGAGGGGCATGAAGCCCATGTATCCTTGTTGTGGTCCTAATTTATGGTGTTCCTATTAGGATTTAATGAGGTTCGGAGAATCTAGATTCTTGTAAAGCCAGCGGGCGTGCCCTGTGAACCTTCTTGTGATCAGTTATGGATCAAAAGTGTACTCGTTTCAGAGATGCTCATGTCTTGTGGGATTGATGCACACCTATCCAGTTCGCCTCTTGGTTGGTGGTTTCCTCTATCAAACCCCTCAATTGTGGTAGAGTATGGACCAATGAAGGAATCATCCATGTAGGTCGGCCCGTGTTAGTGGTTTCATGATGGGGATTATAGTCCATATTTCTCATGTGAACAAGGAATTCCCACGAAGGTGTCGTGGTCTTATGAAATATCTAAAATGGTGGGGAGACCCATTGTCGATCTCACTGTAATCCCCTCTTGGGTTTATTTTGTTAAACTTAAGGAGTTTGAAGGGTCAATCTAGTGTTAGAGGTTTTCTGGGTTTGTGAGTCATTTTTGGTTTAGAGAACCAGTGTCTGATAATAATCTTAATATGGTGGGGAGACCACTATAGGACAAGCTTGTGGAAAAAACTATTTTCAAAGTGTTCTCAGTGGGGAAATCTGTTACTTCTACTTCGCCTGACCTTGACCATGGTAATTTCGTAGCTCAGGTACTGGGTCTCTTGACGAGTGTTCTTAGAGATCTCGATCGTCCTTGGTGATCCCTAAGTTAGGGGTCGGGGTGTTTAATGTTGTAGTTGTGTTTGCAAGTTAATTCCTTTCTATTGGCTATTCTTCTTAGTGATTATGGTTTTGAGATCTTTGAAGTTTCATGTCATGGGTGTTTTGAATGCTCGGTCTTCAGCTGATTGAGGTTTTGTTTTAGTTATCTTTGTTGGTCAGAGTAGATTACTCAAGAGGGGGGTGAATTCGGTATCTATAAAAATTTCTGTTTACAAAGTTTTCTTAAAGGGTTCCCCAATAAAAATATTTATAGCCTAGTTAATCAAAGTAATATGGTTATGAAAGTTTGACTGTTTAAATAACTTCTCAGAAGATTGATTAATTATCAATAATCTTTATATCATTTTTTAATTTTAATTTTGAAGCTATTATAATAAGGAAAAACAATTATAACTTCTTTCCAAGATTAACGATCAAAGTAAATTTAATGATTTCATAATTATACAGTAAAATAGATAATACTAAATTAAACAACACAGCAGATATAAAACAAGTGGTTCTGTCTCAAGATGAGACCAAATCCACTCTACTTGGTGATCACCTGTATCCAAGTAGTTTATATTTATAAACATGATCCACACCTTGGATCGCGGTAAACAATAGTGCATATGATTGTCCATGTCATATGACCTCATCCACAGTTAGTCGTGGGTAAAAACTACCAGGTCACATAGGGACATCTTCCACACTTATCTGTGGGAATAAAAAAGTGTAAAAATATATGAGAGGAAGGATATCATGTATCTTCTAGTTTAATGTAGGGGATAGTATATGTTTTTATACAGATACATACAAACTGCTCGAAAGATAAAAACAACACAGAATGAAGAAAAATAATGAGATAAGGTTAGAAGGGATCTGAGTATTATTCTATGTAGCTCTGGACTTCTAGGATGAAGCAGATGTCAGAATCGATTCCCCTTGCAATAAACAAAGTACCGCAAGTCTGGTGCTAGCCCGTGTTCGTTGTAGAGTTTGTATTGTGAAGATGTTCTTGAGTCTGATCTATGGTATCCTAGATTTTTGTAATCAAGAATTCTTCGTGTATTCTTCAATTGTATTGAGTTGCATGTGTCAGTTCTTTTCTCAATAATGCCCGTGCTTCTTTGTTATCACGCGCCCCTTTGTTTATGGGCCACACTTCACTTTTTATTCATGGAGTGCATGTGTTGGAGCAGACATGATGCATATATTCTGCACCTCGTACCTCCTATTATTAGGTGAAATGTCTATGAAGAAATATTAATTATGTCATTGCATTTAAAATACTCAAATATGACTGTTCAAAATTAAATTGAAAATGACAAACAAAATAAAGAATGATGAAAAAGTCTGTCTGGAAATAGTGTCACTTGGAAACGGTGTCTCCATGAAACGATGAATCCTTATCTTCCTTTTAGAGGTGAGGTATTCAAGATTTAATTTTTTTATAGAGATTAGGAACTGGTAGCACAGATGTAGTGTCTGGCCACGGTGTCTGGTTCTCGGTGTCTGGTCACGGTTTCTGGGTCACAGTGTCTGGTTCTCGGTGTCTGGTCACGGTGTCTGTGTCACGGTATCTAGTTCTCGTTGTCTGGGCCACGGTGTCTGGGTCATGGTTTCTGGGTCATGGTGTCTGGGCCATGGTGTTTGGCTCACGATGTTAGGGTACTTTTCCAGAAAAACATAACCAGTGGAAGACTCACAATTTCTCAAACTTGGACAAATATCTGTATAAAGACTTACATAGTGATATTAATAGAATAAATTAGACTTAATCATTCATCATGTAAATCCATTATAACACAAATTAAAATATATTTTACACTAATCTGACATGGAAGTTAAGATATTGGATAATTTTATTTAAATCAGAAAGAAACCAACAATATGTACACATTATTTGAGAGATATTAAACAGGATTAAAAAGCTTTATAGAATGTATAGGATTTGTGATCATTAAAACATGATTAACTCATGAAGTTTCCAACAATATCTACCTTTTTGATGATCAAAAATCTTGTGAGTGAGATATATATTTTTAATGTACATTTATCTCCCCCTTTTGGTATTATTAAAAGGAGTATAAAATTAAATAAGAGAGGAGACAATAAAAGTGCACAGTGTAGTAGATGGATAAAAAAAGTGACATTACAAGCAGTAGGAAACAAAAAATAAAAAAATATCCCTATCAAAAGAGAGTGTTCACTTTTATTTAGCACTGGCGGTCTTCTATTTTCCCTTGGAAACGACATCAGGTGAATCCACAGAAGAAGATATAGAAGCAGAGGAAGGAGGGGAACCAACTGAAAGAGAAGGGAGAGGGAGACCTTCCTAAACTGAGGGGGCCAAGGTAGGTGTAGTGGAAGACCAAGGAAATTGTTGGTCAAGGATAACAGATATGATCTAACTCAGCTCCTTAGAGATAGACATAGAAGTAGAGGCAAAGGTAAAAGATGATAGGGTGGGAAAACCAGGTCTCAAGGGTGCAACTGTAGGAGCAAAAATAGCAATGCTATGTACATAAAGATATGGCCTCAAAAGCATGGTAAAGTCAGCAATAATTTCACCACCATACATCAATGCTTTCTCAAAGTCATCCTTTTTCTCTATGAACTTATCCAACAAAGGAGTGAAAACTTTGAGCTTTTGAACATGATTTTTGAAAGCTTGACTGATAGGATAAATTTTCAGATTCTCTACAGGGTACCTGAAATGGTTTTTCATATCATTCGTAGAGAAAATACGATTGAAGTAGAAATTCACCTTCTTAGTAATTTCTACCTAAGTATCATTGGAAATTGTGGAATGAATTATCACAAAATCAAGAACTCTATCACTATTCCTGAAAACCATAGATAGAGACTCTTTATCAAAGACACTGAGTACCGATTGAAGTTCTTCTTTAAAAACCATTCTGAGCAGATCATTATCCAAGGAGGGTTGAGATGATTTTCCAGAGGCACTAGAAGGAGTAATAGATAAAGTAAGGGTATTCAGTTGATTTAGAACTTTCTAAACACAGCCATTATACCCATCAGTCAACTTGTTAAAACCAATAACAATCTCACACATTTCTTTCACTATTTTCTTATTTCATTCCGCCACCTTGTCAGCTGAGGAAGTTAGGTTAGGTTCAATCAAGGAGTCTACTTCCTATGGAAAATGACTACCAACATCCTCAACAATATGATAAACAGGTTTTAGTCTTGATTTCAGCACTCTTTGTATATCTTCAACCATACCTCTGAGAGACTTCACTTCATCACTTAAATGTTTGTTCTCAACTCTAACTTCTTGAATTTCATGAAGCATTTTTGGATGAATCTTCCAAATGATATTTTATAACAACTGGGTAGCATCTCTTTCACTCAAGGTTTTCAAATTAGAAGGTTGAGTATTAATAATATTTTCAAATCCAGTAAATAGGTTTGTTCCAAATGCTTTCAAATCATCCTTACTCACCAAGGTTGAAGGTTCTTTTGAAGGTTCAAGAATAGGAGCTCTGACAAGCTTCAGTTCCGTTGTAGAGACAAAACTAGAGACTTATTTTAATTGAAATATAGTATAAAGGTATATAAATTTAATGGATACTTCTTGTGAATCATTCACATCAAAATAGATCTGTAATTTGTACCATGTATCCACCATGCTTTGATCAACCAGATTGGGAACTTCTACAATTTCTAGATTCGCGTGCTGCTCCCCCTAAATAGGTGAATCTCTTAAAGGACTAAGAGATTCAGTTATTGGATCTATTTCTAGATTTTCATCCCCAATATCCTCACCCATTTCTTTTCTATCCAGTTGGAAGGCTTGATCCATTATTTATTCAGAAGATGGGATAAACTCAGGAACAATGTGTTTCCCTAGGTGTTCCTCAAATTCAGCTTATTTCTCAAGTGAAATATATTCTTCTAAATGTTCTTCCAGGACATCCTTTTCCTTTTAAAAACAACAAATTCTTCATTAAAAGAAGGTTCTTCTTCCAAATCAACAATCTCTTCAGGGATAGGTACATCATTCTCAATTATGATTTGAGGATCATGTTCACTGCCATCCTTTTCTAGGAAGATTTCCCCAATATGTCCAACAACCTCTTCTTCTTCTTCCTTAGCAGGATAGTCAGCAATTTCATCTGATTCCAAACCAGGATCGGAAATGCCTTTTGGTCTTGAAGATTTCTCAACCGGGTTGATCTTTTCATAGACCATATCATTATCTTCCACCCATTATTTTCTCCATGGATTCAAACTAATTTTAATTCTCTTGATTGTAACTTTTGAAATAAAAAATTGATAATCCTTAATTAGTTCTTCATTTGGTGCAACCAATCCTTTTTCATGAAGTATAGCTAAGATAAATCTTGAGTAGAATAGGGAGGTTGACTTGGAGGCTGTCTTTATCAAATCACACATATAAATTATAACATAATTACAGTGGTTAATCTTGTGTCCATTCTTCATAAGATATATTAGAAATACATCTTGATACTTGAGTGTAGAAAAATCTCCTTTTCGGGGGCTAATCTGATTATGAACATACTTAAAAAAAGTCTGGTTTCCCCATTAGCTCAGCAGCTATATCTCTTCTCTTTGTTTCATTCCTAGTTAAGATTCCTGAGGCTTATTCCAAAACAATGATCTCACATGGAGGTGGAGGAACTCTCTGGTAGTCCTTGAAAACTACCCTCATGAGGTATCCTTAGGCATGCAACACATAATCTTGAAGAAAAGGTACACCTTTGGCCATTAATCCAGCTTCTCACAACAAAAACATCTTCTTTATTAAAAGAACATTGAACGAACTGATAAAACAGTGAGGCTAGCTTCATGTATATCAACCTATACTCCTTTATGAACCAATCCAGCCACCATTTCTCTCTTAGTACTTTCAATACTAAATACATGCTTAACAACAACCACTTGGGGAAAATTTCCATTTCAGGTACCACTATTCTGTTCACCAGGGTTGGATTCAACGGACGTTCGGGAGCTAAATTTGATGATATTTACATCTTCTTCTTTGATCTTCACTTCTCATGAGTTGATGAGGATGGAAATTTTATTCTATAAATTCAACAAAGGTTCGAGAGAGATAGGGAAAGGTTGAAGGAAGGGTTATGGTTTTAGATAAGAAGGCTCCAATAAAGAAAGGAGATAAACTTTTTGTTTATCATTTAGGTATTTTAAGCATCCAAAAATCAAAAGAACGAGAAAGTAAAAGAATAAAATAATTAATTACCATGATACAGGTTATAATATATAAATAAAAAAAGTGTCTTTATGGTGAGATCGTAACATAATTTTATGGTGAGACTAGAACCGGCTTTCACAGTGAGACATTAACATAATTTCATGGTGAGACCGTAACTGTGTGACTTCAAAATTGTGCACCTGTATTGTCTGAGATAGTTAGTTCCCAACAGTAATCGAGAGATAGTAACTGTGAGACCAAAAACATGAAACAACAACTTTTAAGACATTAAATTATAGAACTGTAAAATTTAGACAGTAATATTAAAACAGTGACTTGTGAAAACCTAAACTATGAAACTGTACACTTACTACTTAATATTTATCATTCCCAACACATGTATGATGTAATCTATTCTTTCAGAATTTAATGGTTTGGTTAATATATCATCAAGCTAATATTCAGTTCCAATGAATTCCAAAGTGATATCAACTTTTTGATATTGATCTCTCAAAAAGTGATGTCTTACATCAATGTGTTTTTTCATAGAGTGTCAAACTGGATTTTTTGAGATGTTAATAGCAGTTTTATTATCACAATTTATAGGTACATGCCTGAATTAATTACCATAATCTAGTAATGTGTGTTTAATCCAAAAAAATTGTGCACAACAACTACCAGCAGCTATGTATTCAGCTTTAGTAGTAGATAATGAAACAAATTTTGTTTCTTACTAAACCATGATAGTAGTGACTTTCCTAAAAGGTGACATGTTCCAGAAGTGATTTTTCTATCTAACTTACAACCACTGAAGACAGCATTAGAAAAACTCACTAACTCAAATGATTGTCCCCTGGGATAGAATAGTCCTAGATTAGGTGTCTGCTTGAGGTATTTGAAAATTTTCATAATAGAATTTAAATGAGATTCCTTAGGAGTTGCTTGAAAAAGAGCACACTTGCATAAACTAAACATAATATCAGGTTGTCTAGCAGTTAAGAAGAGTAATCTTCCAATCATTTCTCTGTAATTGGTTTGTTTAACAGATTTTCCATCTTCATTAAGATCTGACATACAAGTAGTACTCATTGCAGTGTCACTACTTTTAGTGATGTCCAATACAAAACGTTTTAGATGATCTCTAGTATATTTTCATTAATTTAAAATAATACCATCATTGTTTCGAAATATTTGAAATCCAAGAGAGAATGTTAGTTCAGCCATTAAACTAATTTCAAATTCTTTTTGCATCATTTTAGAAAATTCAATACATAAATAATTTCTTAATGATTCAAATATAATGATTTTTCATTAATTTTAACTACTAAAACATCATTGGAAATTCATTTTATAAAAATGGTATGATCTTATATTCCTTTTTTAAAACCTTTGGAGATAATAAAAGTACTTAATTTATCATACCAAGCTCTTGGATCTTATTTTAAACCATATAATGATTTTGATAATTTAAAAACATGATTTTGAAAATGAGGATTTGTGCAACCAGGGGGTTTCTCAACAAATAAACCCTCAGCTATATACACATTTAGGAATTCACTCTTAACATCCATTTGATATAGTTCAGAATTCAGATGTGTAGCATAAGAAAGCATATTTCTAATGGATTCTAGTCTAGCTACTAGTGCAAAGGTTTCCTCACAGTCAATTCCTTCTTCATGACTATAGCCTTGTGCAAAAAATCTAGCATTGTTTCAAAATATGTTACCAGATTCATCTACTTTATTTCTAAAAACCCACTTAGTGGCTATGGTAATTTTGTCTTTCTGTTTTTCCACATGTTTCCAAAAATTGTTCTATCATATCCATCACCCAAAATTCATCATTGAAAGCATCATTAATGTTTTTAGGTTCATGTTGTGACAAGAAGACGTGATGTTCAACCTTCTTTCTAAGAGAAGCTCTAGTTTGATTTACTTTATCTAAATATCCTATAATAGCATCTAAAGGATGGTTCTTATGAGTTTTAACAGCTTTAGAAAAAGGACTAGTGATTTCAGGTTCTTCAAAATGTTCAGGTTCATTGTGACTTGAATCGAAAGAATTTTTAGGACTTGAAGTTCCATAGATTCCTTTATAGGTTGATTAGAGGATTTTGAATTTATGTCCATATTTAATACATCATCCTCCAGGTTCAATAGAGTGGTCTTAGGCTCATGTGGATCTGTTTCATCAAATTTTTCGTTGAGATGTTCTTCAACACATTTAGTTCTTTTGTTAAACACTCTATAGGATTTACTAGAGATTGAATATCATATAAATATTCCTTCATCACTCTTGGATGAAAATTTTTCAAGGTTTTCCTTAGTATTAAGGACATATACTTTTCATCCAAAAACTTTGAAGTAACGTACTTTGGGTTTTCTATTGTTCCATAACTCATATGGAGTTCTTTAAGAATAGGTCAAATCAAAACTCTATTATAATATAGAATGTTGTATTTACATCTTCATCCCAAAAATTTATAGGTAAGTCATATTCACTAAGCATGATTTTAGTAATCTTTTTCAAGGTTCAATTTCTTCTTTCTACAACTCCATTTTGTTGAGGTGTTCTAGGGGAAGAGAAATTGTGATTATAGAAATTTTGTGAGAAAAAGGATTCAAACTCTTGATTTTCAAAATCACGGTAATGATAAGTTCTTCAGGATTTAATTCTATGTCAACTAAGATTTTCTGCAGTTTTATCATATTTGGTGAAGTGAGAGTAGGCTTCACTCTTGGGAGCGATGAAGAATGTCCAAGTATATCTAGAAAAGTCATCTACAAGAACATAAACATATTTCTTCCCATTTAAAATATAATCTCTATATGGTCCAAAAAAATCCATATGAACCAGTTTGAGAGGATGATAAGTTGACCCTTCTTTCTTTAGTTTGTAGTAAATTTAGTGTTTCTATCCGTTTTGACAAGGATTACACACTTTATCATTTAGAAACTCAAGTTTAGGTAGGTCTTTTACTAAGCTTTTTATAGTTATATTGATAAGGGATTGAATATTACAGTGTCCTAGTCTTTTAATCCAAAGCCCAGACTCCTTGTGAAATACACTTAAACATGATGCATTTTGATAAAATAAGGAATCTAAGTCAACAGAGTATAAATTTTCATTTCTCAAAGAAGAAAATACTAATTCATTTTTAAAGATAAAAACATTACAGGTATCATTTTCAAATTTAACATGAAATCTATCATCACATAGTTGTGAAATACTAAGAAGAATATATTTCAATCCATCAATAAAAATTACTTTGGAAATAAAATCTGAGTTAGAGTTACCAATTTGTCTAAGGCCAATTATTTTTCCTTTCGTATTGTCACCAAAGGTGAGATGTCCACCATCAATTTTTATTAAGTTCTTGAAGCATGAATAGTCTCATGTCATGTCTCTTGAACACCCACTATCCAAGTACCATAAGCCTTTAACGGAGCTCATTAAGCATCATTACTACAATATAGTCAAATAAAAAAAAATTTTAGTACCCATATTTTTTTGGGTCTAGTAATTTTAGTGACTAGTGATTTAGGAACCCACATCTACCTCATAAGTTTCCTATAATCATTATGTTAATTGTTTGAAAAATAAACTCTATTTGGTCTAGAAAATCATGAAACTGTAGAGAGTAAATCATGATTTGAACTGGCTGAATATTTTCCAGAACTAGTAATTAATATTTATGTCCTAGATTTAGAAACAAAATTGGTTCATCTAAAATTTCTTTTACCAGGTTGATAGCCAATGACATTAGTATATTTAGGAGTAATCTCTTTTCATAGAATTTGTAACAAAGTATCTTTACTATTAGTATAACTTTCAAGGCCCTTTTTTAATTTCCCATTAGATAGCTTTAGATCATTCTTTTCCTTGCGTAACTGATCATTTTTCACTTTTTCTACAGTAAGTATAGTTTTAATAGTTGAGGTAAGAGTATGATGTTTCTTCAAATACATGTATTTATCTTTTAGTTCATTACATGTCTCTTCAAGTGCATTATAGTACTCAAACATTTCTTCATTAAACATGTTTTTAGAGTCACTCTCATCTCCAAAATAATAGGAATTGTTTATAGGAGATTCCAGTGTTACCTCAGATGTGTTTGTCATAAAACACATATTGACTTTGTTAGCCAGTTCATCATGTGAAGATTCTGAGTCACTTGAATGGACCTCAGAAGCACTCCATGTTGCTTTCATTGCCTATTTTTACTTTCTATCTTTGTACTCATATTTATTTTTTTACTTGAGATTGGAAAAGTCATCCTTTACATGTCCCTTTCGCTTACATTCATAGCATATTATCTCATCAGACATGTCACTTTTTTCCAATCTTTCTTACAGTTTCCTTTTTGATCATATCTTCCCTTGAAGTTAGGATTTCTGAAACATTTCTTCTTCTTGTAAAATATATTAAATCTTATGGATAATAGATCCATCTCCCCATCACTATCATGTGATGATTTTTTACTATTAAAACATTCTACAAATACTTCCAATTTCCCTTTCTCTTTGTGTCTAGAGGTGGTGGTCTTAAATGCAATAGATGTTTATTTGGGTTCATCCTCATCTTCCTTGTTGAATTTCATCTCCTCTTCATACATCATTAGTTTTCCAATGAGTTCTTTTATAGGTAACCTACTGATGTCACATGACTCTCTAATAGATACAGAGGTTCCTCTCCATCTATCAGGTAGGCATCAGATAATCATCATGATTTTTTCTTTGGCAGTAACTTCACTTCCAAAATAAATCATTCTGTTCGCAATTTATTTGAACCTGAGATACATGTCAGAAATAAGCTCATCTGGTTTTATTTTAGAGTTATCATATTTAATAGTGTAATTATTAAGTCTCGTCTATTTCACACTAGAAGTTCCTTCATGTGAAATAGATAAAGTACCCCAAACTTCATGGGCAGTTTTACATGAATAAATTATGTTAAATTCCACATATTTTAAAGAGAAATATAAAGCATTCATGGAATTGCAATTGATATTGTAGGAAGTCATGGTTTGTTTATCCCAAGTGATTATATCAGTAGAAGGAATCTTATATTCGTCTATAATTGACAAACAAATTACAAAACCCATACTTTCTAAATTCATTTTCATTTTAATTTTCCATTGGGCATAATTGGTTCCATTAAAGAATGGTGGTCTATTTGTTGCAGCACCTTCCAATTTATTATCCATAATAAATAAATACATTGAAAGATATATAAATTTATAATTAAAAAAAATTATAGATCATTAAAGTACAACTATAATAATAGTTGAATAGTTTTAAAAACAATGTTTTAACAGGAATAACAAGAACCCTTTGATACCAAATGTTGGTTGGAGTAGAGTACTAAATAGAGAAATGAATTGAGTATCTATAAAAATTTCTAATTACAATGTTTTCTTAAAAGTTTCCCTAATAAAAATAAATATAGCCCAATTAATCAAAGTAATACAGTTATGAAAGTTTGACTGTTTAAATAACTTCTCAGAAGATTGATTAATTTTCAGTAATATTAATATCAATTATTAATATTACTTTTGAATCTATTCTAATAAGGAAAAATAATTATAACTTCTTTCCAAGGATAACTATCAAAGTAAATTTAATTATTTCTAAATTATACAGTAAAACAGAGAAAAATAAATTAAACTACACAGTGGATATAAAACTACTGGTTCAATCTTAAGCTGAGACCGAATCAACTCTACCTGGTTATCACCTGCTACCTAGTAGTTTATATTAATAAACATGATCCACACCCAGGATCAGGGTAAACAATAGTGCATAGGACTGTCCAGGTCACATGACCTCATGCATAGTTCTTCATGGGTAAAATATACTAGTCCACAACAAGACCTCTTGCACACTAATCTGTGGGAATAAACAAGTGTAAAAAGATATGATAGGTAGGATATCTTGTATCCTCTAGTTTAATATAGGATAAAGTGTTTGTTTTTATACAGATACACACACACTGCTCGAAAGCTAAAAACAATACACAACAGGGAAAAAATGATGAGATAAGGTTATAAGTGCTCTAATTATTATTCTTCGAAGCTCCGGACTTCTAGGATGAAGAAGATGACATAATTGAGTCCCCTTGAGAAAAATAGTGTATTGTAAGTCTGGTGATGGCCCGTGTTTTTCATGGAGTTTTTATTGAGAATATGTTCTTGAATTTGATCTATGGTATACCAGCTTTTTGGATTCTAGAATTTTTAATGTATTATTCATATGTATTGAGTTTCATGTGTCAGTTCTTTTCTCAATAATGCTCATGCTTCTTCATTATTGTGCGCCCCTTTGTTTTGGGGCCACACTTCTCTTTTTATTCTTAGAGTGCATGTGTTTAAGCTGATAGTGATGAGAACCATGTCAAAGGCACCAAGTCGATTGCGCGGGAGGAAGAGTTGGATTTGCAAGGCCCAATGACGCGAGGGGGATTAAAGAGGCTCAATGCTACAATGGGTGCACATATTGCTTCATTAAAGGCCCAATGGATCTTGCCTTGCATGTATTGAGAAAATGGGCCTATTATATCACTTATTCAAGCCCAAAATTGATGTTTAAATCTTGGCCCACATGGTTGCATGTATTTGGAGGCCTTTCCCACATGGAGGATTCTAGAAATGGCATCTTTGGACACCAAAGTCAAATCCGGTGGGCTATGCACTCAAAGTCAAATCTGGTGGGCTATGTTGGAAAGTTGTGTGCTAATTTTCCAAAAGTCATTGTTGGATTTTATCTTTTTGACTCTTAAGGGGACAAGGTAGGTTTAAACTTTATGACATTAGGGTATTAGACACTTGACCATTGTATCATCCCCTTGGCTATAAATAGCCACCCCATGGCATTGTATTGGAATTCAAGACTTAATTGAGAGCTTATTCTTGTTTCTCCCCGTTGTGTGAGAATTATTCCGAATTTCCCCCTTGCTCTTGTGCATTCTTGCATTGTCAATCTACTAGTTAGATTGGTGATCCAAGATCACAAAGCCCCCAATTCTGTGCCTCAACCCAAGAGCTTTGTTGTGTGGATTGGCTATACCATCCCTCCATTGAGTGTGTTGTCTAAGTAGTAGGTCACACTCCTTATAGTGTTGATTGACTACTTGCATCCACTATCCATACCCATCATCCACCACTTAGCCCCAAACCGCATTCTTCATCCACCGACCTACGCTGTGAAGATCAGGCCACCCCGTGCGTCTCACATCAGTTGGTATCAGAGTTCTGGTTGGCATGGTAGTCGTCTATCCCTTCATTTACTTTAATTCTATCCATTACCCTCCTTATATTTCCATATTATTCACCCATTCAACAAAAAAAATCCATTTTCTTGAAAGCCTCCGGAATTTTCCTAGTTTGTGCAAGCATGGATTATTATAAATTGAGCCAAATTTTCATTCATCTTTTTTCCGCATTTAATTCTCTATATGTGATTTGTATCCGGAAAAAAAATTCTCTCATATCATCATTTTGTGATTTTCAAAATTAAGCACATCCTTTATTTGAGAGATTTCAAAAAACAATTGTCTTACTCTCCGTTCAATCATATTGTTCTTTAAAATTCGAAGAACAACACTTTTTGGGGAGAATTGACAAAAAAAGAGAAAAAAAGTGGATACAATCAATCCTTTGTGCTTTACCTTATTAGCACTTTCCATTTCCATATATAACTTTTTCCATCATTTTACTTCATCCCCATTTTGTATTTGGCTCATATTTTTATCCATTTATCTTATCTTGAACAATCGGGCAAAACCCAAATACCACATTTCTACCCCTTTTCCATCCACCCTTTATCCATTTTCTACCCTTTTTTCACCCTTTACCATATACCACTCAAGCGGGTTGTGGTAAACCAACCCCCAACATGATCTTGATTGGGGAAGGATTGGTGGAACGTGATCACCCGAAACAAGGTATTGTATTTCATAAGAGCTTGGGATTCAAATTCAATTTTGAGAGTGGAGAGAAATAAGCAAAAAAAATATCTTGTGTGTGTGAGTGTGTGCATCTTGTTTTGTGTGTGTGTGTACATCTTGTCTGTGTTATTTTTTATATCTTGCGTGTGTGAGCGTGTATCCTTGTGTGTGTGAGTGTGAACATCTTGTGTGTGTGTGTGTGTGCATCTCATGTGTGTGTGTGAGTGTGTATCATTGTGTGTGTTTGCACCCCCCGGTGTTTGTTTGTGTTTTCATAACATATTATGGCAGAAGATCATGGGAAGAAAATTGCTCATGTTAGCGATGAAGGAAGTCTAAGTAGATCTCCCACACCCAAAGCTACGCAATTCCAAATGCAAGATTTGGTGAGACACTTAGAGAAGCTTCTTGATCGATAGTTGGAGGTGTTACATGAGAGGATTGATGAATTGGAGAATAAACCAAGCCCAAGGATGTTCCATGATAACCCACGACGCGCTTCGGCACCACGTCGTCCCCACATCATGGAGGAGGATATGGTGAACATTGATGATGATCTTGATGATGTCCCATAAAGGAGGAGGTTGTACCAACAACCGAGAGGAGGACAAAGGAGACAACATGATGATGACCTACTTGGCGGAATCAAGGTGAAGGTCCCCTCTTTCCAAGGGAAAAGTGACCCGGAAGAATACTTGGAGTGGGAGATGCGGATCAAGAAAGTATTTTCATGCCATGCGTATTCTGAGGAGAAAAAGGTCAAACTTGATTCCCTTGAATTTTAGGATTATGCATTAATATGGTGGGATCAAGTTCAAAAGGAGAGGGCTAGATATGGTGGACGTCCCATCAACACTTGGGAAGACAAGAAGTTCGCCATGCGGAAGCGTTTTGTTCCCACACATTACCATAGAGATCTCCACAACAAACTTCAATGCCTCACCCAAGGGAGTAAGAGTGTAGAGGACTACTACAAGGAGATGCAAATTGCCATTATTCGGGAAAATATTGAGGAATATCTGGAGGCAACCATGGCACGGTTTTTACATGGGCACAATCAGGAGATTGAGGATCAAGTGGAGATGTACCACCATGTAGAGATACAAGATATGATCCACCAAGCCACCAAGATTGAACAAAAAATCAAAAGGAGGAGCAACATGAAGAAACCCACTACACCTTTCACACTGTGGAGAAATCCAAGGAAGGAGATTGGAGAACCATCAAAGGCAAAAGCGGTGGTTGATCGCAAAAGTGACAAGGTAATTATTCCACCTAATAAACCTACTTCTGAGGCTAACCGAACCAGGAATAGGGTTATTCGGTGTTTCAAATGTCAAAGAAGGGGTCACATTGATAGTGTGTGCCCAAACTGGTGCACCATGACCATCAACAATTATGGAGAATGGGAGACCGATGGAGAGAGCTCGAAAGAGGAGGAGGAAGAATCTTCAAAAATTGATAATGGGGAATTTGCAGAAGATGGTGAGATTCTTGTCACTAGGAGAGTTTTAAGTACACAAATGGATTTTGGAGAAAAGGAGCAGCGAGAGAACCTATTCCATATACGATGCAAGATCAATGGGAAGGTATGTAGTGTTATTATTGATGGAGGAAGCTGTAGTAATGTTGCGAGCACTGAGTTAGTAGAGAAGTTGGGAATTCGTACTTTGAAGCATCGATATCCATATCGGCTTCAGTGGTTGAATGATTGCGGGGAGATGAAGGTCACCAAGCAAGTGAAGGTACTGTTTACCATCGGGAAGTACAAATATGAGGTCTTATGTGATGTTGTTCCTATGAAGGCCTGCCATTTGTTGCTGGGATGACCATGGCAGTATGATCGGCATGTTAACCATGACGGTTTCATGAATCTTCATTGTTTTGTACTCCGAGGGGAACCTATAACCCTCAATCCCATGTCCCCGAAACAAATTTTGGAAGATCACATTCTGAGAGAAACGAAAAAAAAGAGTGATGAGGAAAAAAAGAGTGAAAATGAAAAAGGAGAGAATGAGGGAAAGAGAGAAAATGAGACAAGAAAATAAATGGAGAGCGAAGAAAAATCAAGTGGGAAAAAGAATTTTAGAGAAGATAAAAGCGTGATGTTGGCTAAAAATAATGAGGTTAAGGAAGCTTTGTTTTCATAGAAAACCCTCCTAGTACTCATGTACAAAGAGGTGTTTCTAAATACTAACGACATACCCTGTTTGCCAAATGTTGTTGAGTCATTGTTGTAGGAGTATGATGATGTCTTTCCTGAAGAGGTGCCACCAGGTTTTCCACCCATTAGAGGTATTGAGCATCAAATTGACCTCATACCTGGAGCATCACTACCGAACCGCCCTGTATATCGCACCAATCCGGAAGAGACAAAAGAAATTCAAAGGCAAGTTCAAGAGCTGTTAGATGTGGGATATGTGAGAGAGAGCCTTTGTCCTTGTGCGGTACCTGTGCTTCTAGTACCAAAGAAGGATGGAACATGGAGAATGTGCATTGACTGTAGATCCATCAACAACATCACGGTCAGGTATCGTCATCCTATCCCTAGGTTAGATGATATGCTGGATGAATTAAATGGTTCAACTATTTTCTCAAAAATTTATTTAAGAAGTGGCTACCATAAAAATAGGATGAAAGAAGGAGATGAGTGGAAAAATTCATTTAAGACAAAACATGGAATTTATGAATGGTTAGTCATGCCCTTTGGTCTCACCAATACACCTAGAGCATTTATGAGGTTAATTAATCATGTCTTACGTGCATATATTGGAAAATTTGTGGTAGTTTACTTTGATGATATTCTGGTGTATAGTAGGACTTTGCATGAACATGTAGATAAATTGAGAAAAGTCCTAGAGGTGTTAAGGAAAGAAAACATGTTTGGAAACATAAAAAAGTGTGAATTTTGTCTCGATAAGATTGTTTTCCTTGGATTTGTTGTGAGTGGCAATGGAGTTGGAGTGGACACCGAGAAGAACAAAGCAATAAAAGAATGGAAACTCCAACCTCCATTGGACAGGTAATAAGTTTTCATGGGCTTGCTAGTTTTTACAGGAGATTTGTGAAAGACTTCAGCACACTAGAAGCACCATTGAATGAATTGACAAAGAAGAATGTTCCTTTAAAATGGGGGACAACTCAAGAAAAATCCTTCCATGCACTAAAGGAGAGACTCACCCACGCCCCTCTACTTGCACTTCCAGACTTCGGTAAGACCTTTGAAATTGAATGTGATGCTAGCAGAATTGGCATAGGAGGAGTACTCATGCAAGAAGATAAGCCTATTTCTTATTTTAGTGAGAAGTTAAATGGCCCAACTCTAAACTATGCAACATATGATGAAGAGTTGTATGCATTGTTTAGAGTACTAGAAACATGGCAACACTATCTTTGGCCTAAATAATTTGTGATCCATTCTGATCACGAGGCTCTTAAATAACTTAGGTGCCAACATAAACTAAATAGGAGACATGCTAGATGGCTAGAATTCATTGAATCATTTCCATATGTCATCAAGCAAAAAAAGGGTAAAGAAAATACTGTGGCCGATGCACTTTCACGTAGATATTCTCTTTTATCCTTGTTGGATTCAAAACTTCTTGGTTTTGAATACATGAATGATTTATATTCCACTGATAGTGATTTTAGAGAACCTTATGAACATTGTAAACCTGGAGTTAGTTGGGAAAATTTCTATTTACATGATGGATTCTTATTTCGGATTGATAAGATTTGCATTCCTAATTTCTCTATCTATTTACTTTTACTAAAGGAGATGCATTCAGGTGGGTTAATGGGGCATTTTGGTGTTTCAAAAACTCTAATTGTTCTTAGTGAGCATATTTATTGGCCTAGGATACCTAGAGATGTTGAGAAATTTGTGGGAAAGTGCATTGTTTTCCATAAAGCCAAATCGAAACTGAACCCACATGGACTATATCTTCCTCTCCTAATTCCCAACACCCATTGGGAGGACATATCAATGGACTTTATCATGGGGTTACCACATACTAAGAGGGGGAGAGATTCCATTTTTGTTGTGGTGGATCGGTTTTCAAAAATGGCACATTTTATTCCTTGTCACAAAACTGATGATGCCACTAACATTGCAACACTTTTCTTTCAGGAAGTAGTCAAACATCATGGAATTCCAAGGACCATTGTGTCGAATCGAGACACAAAATTTCTTAGTTACTTTTGGAAGACCTTGTGGAGCAAACTAGGTACAAAGTTACTCTTTTCCACTACTTTTCATCCACAGACCGATGGGAAAACAGAGGTGGTGAATCGTACATTATCATCCCTTCTGCAAACAATTGTCAAGAAGAATATCGATAATTGGGAGGAGTGTCTGCCACATGTGGAATTTGCATATAACAGGGCCAAGCACTCAACAACTCAATATTCTCCATTAGAAATTGTTTATGGTTTTACCCCTCTTTCCCCCAGTGATCTAGTTACTTTGCCTTTGAAGGAAGCAACTAATATGGATGCGAAAGGGCGCGCATAATTCATCAAACAACTCCATGAAAAGGCAAGGAAAAATATCGAGCGGATGACTCAAAAATATGTTGATCGTGCAAACAAGGGTCACAAACAAGTGTTGTTCGAGCCCGGGGACTTGGTTTGGATTCATATGCGAAAGGAGAGATTTCCTGACAAGAGTAAATCAAAACTCATGCCACGAGGAGATGGACCTTTCCGAGTGCTCGAGAAGATTAACAATAATGCTTAAAAGATAGATTTTCCAGGTGAGTATGGTGTAAGTGCCACCTTTAATGTTTCTAATCTTTCTCCTTTTTTAGGTGCAGAGGATGAAGAGTTGAGGACGACTCCTTTTCAAGAGGGGGAGGATGATGAGAACCATGTCGAAGGCACCAAGTCCATTGCGCGGGAGGAAGAGTTGGATTTGCAAGGCCCAATGATGCGAGGGAGATTAAAGAGGCTCAATGCTACAATGGGCGCACATATTGCTTCATTAAAGGCCCAATGGATCTTGCCTTGCATAGATGGAGAAAATGGGCCTATAATATCACTTATTGAGGACCAAAATTGATGTTTAAATCTTGGCCCACATGGTTTCACGAATTTGGAGGCCTTGCCCACATGGAGGATTCTAGAAATGGCATATTTGGACACCAAAGTCAAATCCGGTGGGCTATGCACTCAAAGTCAAATCTGGTGTGCTATGTGGGAAAGTTGTTTGCTACTTTTCCAAAAGCCTTTGTTGGCTTTTATCTTTTTGACTTTTAAGGGGACAAGGTAGGTTTAGAATTTATGACTTTATGGTATTAGACCCTTGACCATTGTTTCACCCCCTTGTGTATAGATAGCCACCCCATGGCATTGTAATGGCATTCAAGACTTAATTGAGAGCTTATGCTTATTTCTCCCCGTTGTGTGAGAATTATTCTGAATTCCCCCCTTGGTCTTGTGCATTCTTGCCTTGTCAATCTACTAGATAGATTGGTGATCCAAGATCACAAAGCCCCCAATTCCGTGCCTCAACCCAAGTGCATTGTTGTGTGGATTGGCTATCCCATTCGTCCCTTGAGTGAGTTTTCTAAGTAGTAGGTCGCACTCCTTATAGGGTTGATTGACTACTTGCATCCGCTATCCATACCCATCATCAAACACTTAGCCTCGAACCGCATTCTTCATCCACTGACCTACGCCGTGAAGATCGGGGCACCCCGTGCGTCTCACATCGGATAGGATTTGTGTATTCTTCACCTTGTACCTCATACTGTCATGTGACATGTATAAAAATAAATTTTAATTATTTCAGTGCATTTAAAAGACTCAAATATGATCGTTAGAAATTAAATTGAAAACTAGAAAAATATATATTAAAGAACAGAGTCATAGTCTGTCTAGAAATGGTGTCACTTGTAAATTGTGTCTCCATGAAACAATGTCTCCATATTTTCCTTTGAGCAGTGAGATATTCATGATGGCATAGTTGTATAGAGATCAAAAACTTCTAGCACATATGCAGTTTCTGGTCAGAGTGTCTGGTTCTCGGTGTCTAGTCATGGTGTCTGTGTCACGGTGTCTGGTTCTCGGTGGCTTGTCATGGTTTTTGTGCCACAATGTCTAGTTCTCCGTGTTTGGGTCACGGTGTCTGGGTCACAGTGTCTGGGTCATGGTGTCTGTTTCACGGTGTCTGGGTCATGGTGTCTGGGTACTTTTCCAGAAAAACATAACTGGTGGCAGACTCACAGTTTCTCAGACTTAGCCAAATATCTGTATACAGACTTAAAAAGTGATATTCATAGAATAAATTAGACTTAATCATTAATCAAGGAAATCCATTACAAAAAAAATTAAAGTATATTTTACACTAATCAAACATGGAACTTAAGATCTTGGATAGGTCTATTTAAAGCATAATGAAACCAACCATCTGTACACATGATTTGAGGTAGATTAAACAGGATTAAAAACCTTTATAGAATGTATAGTAATTGTGATCATTAAAATATGACTAACATATGAGGAGTCAAAAAATCTTCATGGTCTCGCATGAAATCATGGGTTGGTCAAGTCATTTGGGACATTATGGGGGAATAAATTTTCATGGTGGGGAGAATTGTCACACCCCGACCATACTTTATTTTATTTTAATTATTTTGGGTCTCACTTTTGAGCTCCTGTTTGAACTTGTTTTATTTTGAAAGATATTGGGATCTTATATGGTTGCACAACCGTACGCGCGACGGCGCACACAACAATGCGTGGTGTCTAACCTCAGTTAATATTTATACTTTTATTTAGGTTGGTTTTATTATTTTAGTTTTATTATTATTATTATTATTTAATTTAATGTTTTAATTAGTTTATTATTATTATTATTTCATTTAATACTTTAATTTTTTCATTTATTTTATCTTGGTGTTATCATTTTATGTTTATTATGAATATTAAATTTTTTTATTATTGATTATATTTTTTTTATTCTTTTAATTTTTTTATTTTTATTTTCATTTACTTTATCTCTTCTTATTTTTCTCCCTCTCTCTTGATCTCCCCTCTCTCCTGCACATACACATCCCCCCTTTCTATTTTGCACAGAGGTACCCTCCAAACCCTACCTGTGCCGCAAAACCCCCTACCCATTTCTCTCCTCCTCTAGCGTCATGGATTTCCAGCTCCTCTCCCCTCCGGCTCATCTCACATCGTCGCGCCACCCTCTTGCTCCAATCTGGAGTCGCCCCATTAGTTGCCCCATCCAGCACTGTCCTAGCCAGATTCCTCACTAGGTACCCACCGGCTCTCCGACCACCTCGCGCCTCACTACACCCCTGAGCATCCCCTGCTCCCCCTCCCTGTCTGGCCAGCCACTCTCATGTACGCTTCATACCTTTGGCCGAAGCTCTTGGCCGACGAACCCCCCTCACCCACAGGACTCCCCTCCTTGACTTCGGCCGGATCGAATCCAGCAACCTCTCTCCATCTGAATGGACTTGTGTCCCAACCTTCTTCTTGCATCCTCACGCACACCTGGCCTGTTCCCCCATTCTGGCAAGGTCAACATGGTGCAACTCAGCTCCGGAAAACCCTTACCTAACTCGGTTGGCCTTCCGCAACCCCAATGATAGGTTCATTTTACTTCAGATGTTTGTTTCTTCCTTCTGGTATAGTTGTGAGTTATGTTTCATGTATTTTAAGGTCCATTTGTGATGATTTTGGTTGTATGTTTGGTTTTTAGCATTCAATATAGATTTTTTGCAGTGTGTCTAGTGAGAAATTAGGGTTACACATCAAGTTGTGAAGTTTTTCTACACCGAGGTAGGTGGTTCTACATATGAGTATTAGATGATAAATTAATTATCTTATTTAGTTAACATAGCATGTTTATTAATTAGTTAGTTTGGTGAAAATTTTAATTTACTTATGGTTTAGTGTGTTTTGATGTGTTTATTAGTGTGTTTCATGATAAAAGTATGTTGTTTTAAACACCCATGTTTATATGCTTTTTAGTTTTTCTCAAAAAACAATTAGTTAATTTGTTAGGCTATGTAATGGGTGAAATTGTTGTTTTGGTGTTGAGTCTGTTGGCATTTAGTCAGAAATGACATCTAAATGAGTTTTTTTGTTTAAAGTCTTGTAGAATATCCTGAAATTGTTTGGAAAAATTTTCTTGTAGTTCGTTTAATTATAGAAATGGACTTTTATACTATGCAGGTGGTTTCTTTAATTGCGTATGTGACAATGATTGGGTTCTTGAGGTGGCATTGTGTGAGTGATGTTATGTAAGGGGGTTTGGGTCGGTCAAGTGTGTAGAGAGATGTATTTCTCTTAAAAAAATTTATAAAAATTTGAATTGTTTTATTAAATAATTATTAAGGGTGAAATATTGTTTTTGTAACAACCCGACCCCACTAGGCTGGAACCGGTGCATTACTTGTGATATTGGGATGGTTGGAAGGAATGAAAATCCTAAAGGAATGATCAATTTAGTATTCTTGAAGAAACTAGATACATAGATGTAACTAAAATTACATTGGAAAAGGTCACAAAATACAATACATGACAAAAACAAAAAAACATGAATCCATACCAACTCAATAGATGATCACCTCTTCATCACCTGTTGATGGTAGACAATTAATTGGGTGAGATCAAATGCTCAGTAAGGGTTATATATAGCAGAATCGTGAATAAAATGATAAGTGAATCATAGACAACCTGACATAATAAATATGGCATGGTGAATGAATGAAAAACTAATGCCATTAATAAACTAAAAATTAAAATGCATCCATAGGTTTTTTCATAGTGAAAAACTCAAGGATAATAACAATAACTGATAATGAATAAAGAGAATGCTTGTTAATTGGATATCATGTATCTGGCACATGAAACCATAATATCGTAAAAACGGTTTACTGTTGTGGGTAGAATCCCTTCTGATTTTTGGAAACAAACTCGAAGGGTTTGTCGCCAATTGTTTTGTCTCATGAGTCATGCCGTTTCATTGAGGGGATGTAGTGGCCCCCACCCACCTCCATATCCAAATAATTATTTATACATAGATTCAATACAAGATCATTATCTGTATAGAATAGAGGATACAGATTTATCAATATTTCCACAGTCAAAACAACATTCAAAAAAATCCTATATGTAAACTGGTACAGGACATAGAAAATAGTCATATCCATGATATGAGAATATGGATATTTAAATGGAATATAATTTCAATTTAAAAGTGGTCTCAAATTGGCAGTAGGTACACCACATAAGAATTATTAGGTGCACAAAACATAGTTACAACAAAGGCGAAATTCTTGAACAAAAGTGAGAGAGAGGATTCCTTACCTTATGCTTGAAGGTGTTCTTGACTTGTTATTAAAGGCCTAATTAAACAAATTAGGCTTATTAATTCTTAAATTCAGAACAAAATTCATATTTAATTGATATGGTATCACCTTATTACGTTCATTAATGGCCTTTTTGTTGGATTTAAGATATTCAATTTTATTGCTTTGGAAGCATTTTCTTACTTGGTTTCATGTTTTGTTTACTTGTATTCATAAATGGAAGATGGTTTGAAATATGGTTAAAATCCAGAATTTTTAATATAGATTATTAGTGAAATTAAGGAGACATAAATGATCTTATGGGTATTCTGGTTATATACCATGAGGATGACTCATTCGATTAGTTAAAGAAAAACACTTGAATTTGGCTTGGCGGTTTTGTGCTCAATAAACTTGTTTTGTATTATTATTCCATATTTTGAATGTGTAATGATTCCAGAACATTAATCAAGATAAAAAAATTTATTATGACATCATTCAAACCTATATTTGGTTTCATGACCAGACATGAAAAATTATTTGAAATTGAAATTACATTATCCATGATGTCGGTAATTCGACACATCACAGACAATGTTTTTTATTTCTAAAATAAGTGGGCGAGGATAAGAATAATGATGATGGGGAATTTTCCATAAACATGAGAAAATCCAGAATATACAAGATTTTGGAGCTTCCATTACTCTTGGTTAAGAGGAGGTGAGGAAAGAACAAGAAAAGAAAGGAATCATAAAATGAAAGAAAACTTGATAAATTTCTCACGAAAATTTGGCAGCCTAAAGTCGTCTCTTAAAATTTCATAAAAATTGGTTTAGGAGAGGAATGGAATATCTCATAATTCATACATAATATGGACAGTAAGGGGGGATATTTAATGAAATATCCCAACAAAATACATAGGGAATGGAAGAGAATAACATAAAATGAAAGAAAAGAAAGAAAATAAAAGATAATGTTTACCTCCTGACCTCTTCTCCGTGATATCATCCTTAAGGGATTTGGTTTTGGTATCTTGGTGAGACCAGAAGCTCTAGGACGTGGGGAAGAAGATTGGGTTGTGAATTTTGCAGAAATTGGGCAATGCTCAAGGCTTGAGATGAGTGGGAGGAAGAGGGGAGTGAGGGTGGTATTTATAGTGGAGGAGGGGAGGTATTTTTGATTATTTTAATCATTATTATAATATTTTTATTAATAATCTCAAGGAAAGTCACCCCAAATAGTAATAATATGATGTGAGTGTGAACCAAGTGGCCTTTCATGAATTATGATGTCATAAATAGTGAAGTTTACTGACAATTTGATTGAACGGTATTTTATCATATTTCACTATTCACCGAAAATTCTTGAATTTAAGAAAATTCACAAAAATTAAACCTTACCATTTTTTCGACGTGTAGAATTAAAAAATGAAATCCATTTTTTGAAAATAATTTTTTAAATATTTTTAATTTAATTTTTTAATAAAATCATACTTAATTCAAAAATTAATTATTAAAAATCTATAACTGCTTTTATATCACATTGAAAAATTAATTAAGATGTTATTAACTTAAATCCATGAGAAAATAAAATAATAATAAAATTTACTATTAATTAGGGTCATATTACTATTCCTATTACTATTCATAAGGGTATGTTACTATTCCCCAATAATCAAGTTTGTTCTATCAGACTCAAAATGACTTACTGATCACAACTCTAGATGACCGTTTTTTGAAATTTAGAACATATAAGTGGGAAATTTATATTTAATGGCTATGTTTTGACTATCTCACAAACAACCTAGTGTTGTTTCAAAGGAACATAGTGATGAATAGAATGTATTTAAGAGATACATACCAAAAAAATGTTTGTGGTGCTACATTACTCCCTCCTTCAGAAATTTCATCCTCGAAATATTATGTATGAATCCCACCAAAAAGATGTGGGTAGTTCTTCTTCATAACATGCTCAGGTTCTTATGTTTCTTCCTCCATATTTCGGTTTCTCCCAATAACCTTTACTAGTTGAGTGTGTGATTTCTCAATACCTGCTCCCTTGTGTCAAGAATCCCGACATGCTCTTCACAGTATGAGAAATCAGGTTCGAGTTCAGTTTCTTCATATGTGAGTACATGCGTTGGGTCTGGCATGTATTTTTTAACAATGACACATGGAACACATCAGGAACTCTAGAGAGATTTGGCGGCATCGCTATATGGTAGGCTACAGCTCAGATTCTTTCTAGGATTTCAAATGGTCTGATATACCTGGGGCTCAGTTTTCCTTTCTTACCAAACATTAAGACAACCTTCCATGGAGATACTTTCAGAAATACATGATCGCACACTCGAAATTCCAAATCCTTTCTTTGGTTGTCATCATAACTCCTCTTCCAAATTTGGGATGCTTTAATATGGGATTGAATTTTCTTCACCTTTTTCGTGGTCTCTTTAATATGTTTTGGGCCTATAAGTTTCCTCTCACCAACTTCTTCCCAACAAGTTGGAGTTCAACATTTCTTTCCATATAATGCTTCATATGGATCCATTTGAATACTAGAATGGGAACTATTATTGTAGGAAAATTCCACAAGAGGAAAGTATTGATCCCACATACCTTGGAAGTGGAAAGAGCATGACCTCATCATATCTTCTAAAGTTTGAATTGTCCTTTCAGACTGTCCATCAGTTTGAGGGTGACATGTAGTACTCATAAGAAGCTCAGTATTCAAAGCCTTCTAGAGACTTTTCCAGAATTTTGATGTAAACTGGGGATCTCGATCGGATACAATTGATAGAGTTGCACTATGAAGTCTTAAAACTTCATTAATATACAGTCCTTCCAGGTGCTCAAGTGGTAAATCATCTCTTATAAGAAGAAAATGTGCAGATTTTGTGAGACGATCAACAATTTCCCATATTTAATCGTTCCTTCTTGGTGTCCTCAGTAGTCCAGTGATAAAATCCATTGTAATTTTATCCCACTTCCACGTCAGAATAGGTAGAGGTTGTAGAACTCCTTTGGGATGTTGTCTCTCTGCCTTCACTTGTTGGAAAAATAGGCACCGTGACACGTAGTCTGCAATTTCCCGCTTCATATTATCCCACCAAGAATATTCCTTCATATCTCATTACATCTTGGTGCTACTCGGGTGTATAGAAAAATTTGAGCTATGAGCATCGTCTAATAGTTCCCTTTTTAGATCAGGTACCGATGGAACCCATAACCTCTTTCCAAACTTCCAAACTCCTTCTCCATACACGAAGTCAGCCAGTCTCCCATCTTTGACAGCTATTATTTTCATGAGAAGATTCTAATCATCAGATTGAGTGATTTTTGTCTTCTCTAATAAATATGGTTTAGGAATCATTTGAAAGAGAAAAGATGTTTCCCCTTCCTCAACAATTCTCATATCCATCTTTAGTAGATCCAAAAATAGAGGATCTCTCTCAATCCTCATTTGAGTCAGAAGTCCATGATCCTTCCTACTTAATGCATCTGCCACCTTATTTGCCTTTCTAGGATGGTAGTGTATTGTACAATTGTAATCTTTGAGTAACTCAAGCCATCTCCTTTTCATCATGTTGAGATCTTTTTGTGTGAAAATGTATTTCAAACTCTTGTGGTATGTATAAATCTCACATCTCTCTCCGTAGAGATAATGCATCCATATTTTCAGATCAAAGATTACGGTTTCTAACTCAAGATCATGAGTTGGGTAATTTTTCTCATGGGTCTTCAACTATCTTGAGGCATAAGCAATAACTTTATCCTTATGCATAAGGACTCAACCCAGCCCATTCTTTTATGCATCACTGTATATCACAAATCCATCACTTCCAGATGGAAGAGTCAAAATTGGTGCATTGAACAATCTTCATTTCAATTCATCAAATAATTTTGTACACACTTTTGTCCATACAAACTTAACTCCTTTACGTATGATCTTGGTCAGTGGGTTAGCCAGTCGGGTGAAATTCTGAACAAAATGCCAATAGTAACATGTCAAGCCAATAAAACTGCGTACCTCGGTTATGTTTGTTGGCGTGGGCCAATCATGACTTTTTCTTCACAGGATCAACTAGGATTCCATCCTTAGAGGAAATATGGCCTAGGAAATAAATTCATTGAATCCAAAATTTACAGTTGATAAACATCCCATATAATTCATTTTTTCTAAGAGTTTTCAGAACAATCCGCAAGTGATTCTCATTGTCTTCATAGATTTTTGATTATACCAGGATATCATCGATGAACACCCCAACAATGTTATCAATATATTCCTTGAAAAAACTAATCATTAAATCTATGAAAACAGAGGGTGCATTAGTTAGTCGAAAATGCATCACTGTAAACTCGTAATGCCCATACCTGGTTCGAAATGATGTCTTATGAATATCCTCCTTCCTCACACGCGGCTGATGATATCCTGATCGAAGATCAATCTTAGAAAAGTTTTTATCTCCATGAATTTTATCAGATAAATAATCAATACAAGGAAGAGGATACTTAGTCTTTATTGTAATAGCATTGATTTCCCTATAATCAATGCATAACATCATGGATCCATCTTTCTTCTTGAAAAACAAGACTGGGGCTCCCAATGGAGAAACACTAGGTCGAATAAATCCTTTGTCACTCAAATCCTCTAGTTGTTTCTTTAGCTCCACTAATTCAACAATAGCCATTCTATAGGGAGTCTTTGATATAGGTTTTTCACTAGGAATTAAATCCATAGAGAACTCAACTTCACGCTCTGGAGGATGTCCAGGTAAATCCCCTTGAAATGCATCAATGTACTCATGCACTATGTGCACATCTAAAATTTAAAGATTTATTTCCTTGCCCATAGATGTTGGTTTATCTTCCTCTCTAGCTATTGCAGTCAATAGAGCTACTGGGGGTGCTTCTAGATAAGAATCAAATGGTGAGGTTTGAGCTACAAAGATAAGAGATTCTATACCATTTTAAAAACCGTAACTTCCTTCTTCTTAAAATAAATCTTCACATCATAGTTTGACAGCCAATTCATTCTGAGAATTATATTAAATTCAATCATTGGTATGATGATAATATTAGAAACAAAAGACTGTTTATGTGTCATGAGGGGGACTCGTTGGCATGCCTTTGTTGCAATGATACCTCCCTTGGGAGTTTTGACTGACAACTCCTTTATTAAATCAAATTGGACATATCTAATTTTCTTGGAAAACTAAGAAGATATAAATGAATTTGATTATCCAGAATAAAATAAAGTGTTGGCTATGTTTGAGGAAACAATTAAAGTACCATCCACCACATCATTAGAAACTTTGACCTCCGAAGTTGTAATCGCATAAGCTCTCCCTTGCTCTCTTGGCCTTTTCTGAGTCAAATTTCCTTGGCGTTTAGGACACTCATTTTTATAGTATCCCATATCTCTAAAATTTTAGCATTTAACATCATTGAATTGTTTCTTCCCCTTTCATTCATCGGATCGATGACCCTTTTTTCCACAGTTATAGCGGACTCCCATGCCTTTCAAGCATTTCCCGAGATGATTCTTTCCATAGTTCTCACACAATGGGAGACTATTCATTCCCTTGCTCTTCTTTGGTGCTTCTCCTTTTCCTTTCTTATTAGAGTACCACTTCTTATCTTGGTTCCCATTGAAAATATTTGATCTAGGAAATTCCTTCTCTGTTTTGATGGCACTTGATAAAATTTCATCATATGGTGAAAATGTTTGAGAAGCCTATTCCCTCCGAAGACATGGATTAAGACCTTCAAAGAAATGATCAATCTTGTCTACAGAGCCACGTAGGTAATCTATGGAATACCTGGCCAGCCTTGTAAAAGTAGCCTCATACTATGCAACACTGTCTTCTTCCCTTTATTTTATGCCCAGGAATTTCCTCTTCATTTCAGTTCATTGCTCACGAGGAAAATATTTTTCGAAGAATATTTCCTTAAAAGTACTCCATTCCATATCTTCTATTTCTTCTTCCTCCATGTTATTTTGAATGAGGGGCCACCATTGATTGGAGTCTCCCTTGAGACAATATATAGCCATTACTACCTTTTCATTTTCATTTCATCTTAATGCCATAAATATCTTTTCAAGGAACTTGATCCATTTCTCAGCAACCATTGGATTAGTAGTCCCGCTGAAAGATGGGGGCTTCTTCCACATGAAATGATCCAACACAGGTGTGGAATGGTTATTCGTTACAACTTGAGTGAGTTTTCCCAATACGGTCATGATATGATCTTCTCCAACGTTGACTCTGTTGACTTGCTCAGTGGGGAGATCCTTACATTGCCCATGAGTATTGATTCCCCTTCTTCCATTAGATGCCATTTATAAATAATGGGATACATTAGGTTAGTTTATGAATCTCAAATATAAAAAGTAATCAACATAGATTGAAATTCTATGCATAGAGAATCTTATAAACATGGTTCCTATAAGGAAAAATTTACATTAACTCATTCATAATGGCTTGTAACGAAATATGAATTTTCCTAAGCATATCCCCTATGAGTTTCATAACTAAGAGTGCAAAAAGGCCAATTGTTGTGTACCAGGATACCTTGGGTCAAGCTCGAAACACTTTATCAGAGCTTTCACTCCTAGGTACCTCTATGCCAGAGCCACCTCTACCTGCTCATATCCAGACAGGGATGTATTTTCTAGAAGGATTCAAATAATCTATTCCGTACCAAAATACCAGGATATTCTTGTACATTTATCCTCAATTACCTCCTTATGGCTTTGTTCCCTACTATAAATTTCCTACTCTAGTTTCCAAATTTCCTACTAAACTTCCACTGATACCAACTGTAACACCCCGGCCCCACTAGGCTGAAGCCACTGCATTACTTGTGATATTAGCATGGTTGGAAGGAATGAAAATCCTGATGGAATGATCATTTTAGTTGTCTTGAAGAAACTAGATACATAGATGTAACTCAAATTATATTGGAAAAGGTTAAAAAATACAAGACATGACAAAAACTAAAAAACTGCATCCACAAGAACTCAATAGATGATATCCTATTCATCAACTGTTGAAGGTAGACAATGAATGTGGTGAGATCAAATGCTCAGTAAGGGTTAAATATAGCGTAATCATGAATAAAATTATAAATGAATCATAGAAAATATGACATAATAAATTTGGCATGATGAATTAAGGAAAAACTAATTCCATTAATAAACTAAAAATGAAACTGCTTCCACAGGTTTTGTCATAGTGAAAACCACAAGGATAATAATAATAACTGATAATGAATAAATATAATTATTATTAATTGGAAATCATGTATCTGGCACATAAAACCATAATATCATAAAAACAGTTTACTACTGTGGTTAGAAACCCGTCGGATTTTTGGAAACAAACTCGAAGGATTTGTCGCAAACTGGTAGGTCTCGTGAGACCTGTCGATGAATCGGGGGGCTGTAGTGGGCCCCTCCCACCTCAACATCCAAATCATTCTTTATAAATATATTCAATACTATATCATTATCCATATAGAATATAGGATACATATTTATCAATATTTTTATAGTCAAAACAACAATCAAAACAAATCTCGTATGTAAAGTGGTACACGACATAGACGATAATCATATCCATGATATGAGAATATGGATATTTAAATGGAATATAATTTCAATTGAAAAGTGATATCAAATGGGCATTAGGTACACCATATAATAATTATTAGGTGCACAAAACATAGTTACAACAAAGGGGATATTCTTGAACAAAAGTGAGAGACATGATCCCTTACCTTCTGCTTGAAGGTGTCCTTGACTTGTTATTAAAGACCTGAGTAAATAAATTAGGAATATTAATTAATAAGTCCAGAACCTATTTTATATCTAATTTATATTTTATAACCTTATTAAGTTCATTAATGTCATTTTTTTGGATTTAAGAGATTCAATTTTATAGTTTTGGAAGCATTTTCTTACTTGGTTTCATGTTTTGTTTACGTGTATTCATAAATGGAAGTTGGTTTGAAGCATGGTTAAACATCCATAACTGTTAATATAGATTATTAATTAAATTAAAACTATATAAATGATCTTATGGTGATTCTGGTTATATACCATGAGGATGACTCATTCGATGAGTTAAAGAAAAACACTTCAATTTGGCTTGGTGGTTTTGTGCTCAATAAACTTGTTTTTTATTATTATTCCATATTATGAATGTGTAAATATTCTAGAACACTAATAAAGATAAAACACATATATTATAACCTGATTCAACCATATATTTGGTTTCATGACTATACTTGAAAGAATTATTGGAAATTGAAATTACACCGTCCATGATGTCGGTTATTCGACAGATCATGGACAATATTTTTTATTCCTTAAATAAGTGGGAGAGGAGAAGAATAATGATGATGAGGAATTTTCCATAAAAATCGTAACATACATAATATACAAGATTCTAGAGCTTCCACGCCTCTTGGTTAAGAGGAGGTGAGTAAATAAGAAAAAAAAGGAATCTTAAAATGAAAGAAAACTTGATAAATTTCTCACGAAAATTCGACAGCCTAACGACATCTCTTAAAATTTCATAATAATAGTTTGATGAGAGGAATGGAATATCTCATCTTTCATACATAATATGTACAGTAAGGGGGAATATTTAATGAAATATCCCAACACAAGAGAAAGGGAATGGAAGAGAATAACATAAAATTAAAGAAAAAAAGAAAATAAAAGACGAAGTTTACCTCTTGATCTCTTCTCCTTGAGATCCTCCTTAAGGGATATGGTTTTGGTCTTTTGGTGAGACCAGAATCTCTAGGACGTGGGGAAGAAGATTGGGGAGGTAATTTGGCAGAAATTAGGCAATGATCAAGGCTTGAGAGGTGTGGGAGGAAGAGGGGAGTGAGGGTGGTATTTATAGTGGAGGAGGGGAGGTATTTTAGATTATTTTAATCATTATTATAATATTTTTCTGAAAAATCTCAATGAAAGTGACCCTAAATAGTAAAAATATCATATGAGTTCGAACCAAGTGGCCTTTAATGACTTATGAAGTCATAAATAGTGAATTTTACTGATAATTTGATTATACGGTATTTTATCGTATTTCACTATTCACCAAAAATTCTTGAATTTCAGAAAATTCCCAAAAATTCACCCTTCCCATTTTTCGACGTGTATAGTTCAAAAATAAAGTACATTTTTTGAAAATAATTTTTTAAATATTTTTAATTTAATTTTTAAATAAAATCATAATTAATTCAAAAATTAATTATTAAAAATCTATAACTACTTTTATATCACATTGAAAAATTAATTAAGATGTTATTAACTTAAATCCATAAGAAAATAAAATAATAATACAATTTACTATTCATTAGGGTCATATTACTAATCATATTACAATTCATAAAGGTATGTTACTATTCACCAAAAATCAAGTTTGTTCTATCAGACTCCAAATGACTTACTGATCACAACTATAGATGACCATTTTTCGAAATTCAGAATATAGAAGTGGAAAATTTATATTTAATGGATAGGTTTTTACTCTCTCCTAAACAACCTAGTGTTTATTCAAAGGAACATAGTGATGAATATAATTTATTTAAGAGAGACATACCATAAATTTTTTTGGGGTGCTACATTATTCCCTCCTTCAAAAATTTCATCCTCGAAATTTTATTTATGAAGCCCCCCAAAAAGATGTGGGTAGTTATTCTTCATAACATCCTCAGGTTCCTATGTTTCTTCCTCCATATTCTGGTTTCTCCGATTTTTTCCAGGATTTCAAATGGTCCGATATACCTAGGGCATAGTTTTTCCTTTCTTTCCGTACATTAAGACACCCTTTAATGGAGGTACATTCAGAAATACATGATCTCCCACTCGGAATTCTGATTCCTTTCATCGGTTGTTAGCATAACTCTTCTCCCTACTTTGGGATGCTTTAATATGGGCTTGTATTTTCTTTACCTTTTCTGTGGTCTCTTCAATAAGTTTTGGTCCAATAAGTTTCTTTTCACCAACTTCGTCCCAACAAGTTGGAGTTCGACATTTCTTTCCATATAATGCTTCATATGGAGACTTTTGAATACTAGAATGGAAACTATTGTTGTAGGAAAATTCCACCAGAGGAAAGTATTGATCCCACATACCTTGGAAGTCGATAGATCATGACCTCAACATATCTTATAATGTTTGAATAGTCCTTTCAGACTATCCATTGGTTTATGGGTGATATGCAGTACTCATATGAAGCTCAGAATTCAAAGCCTTCTGGAGACTTTTCTAGAATTTTGATGTAAACTGGGGATCTCGATCGGATACAATTGATAGAGGTGCACCGTGAAGTCTTACAACTTCATTAATATACAGTCTAGCCAGGCGCTCAAGTGGTAAATCATCTCTTATAGGAAGGAAATGTGCTGATTTTGTGAGACGGTCAACAATTACCCATATTGCATCATTCCTTCTAGGTTTCCTCGGTAGTCCAATGATAAAATCCATTGTCATGTTATCCCACTTCCATGTTAGAATAGGTAGAGGTTGCAGCAGTCTTTTGGGATGTTGTCTCTCTTTCTTCACTTGTTGACAAACTAGGAACCTTGACACACAGTCAGCAATTTCCCACTTCATATTATCCCACCAAAAATATTCTTTAAGATCTCTGTACATCATGGTGCTACCCTGGTGTATAGAAAAATTTGAGCTATGAGAGTCATCTAATAGTTCCCTTTTTAGCTCAGGTACCGATGGAATGCATAACCTCTTTCCAAACATCAGAACTCCTTTTTCTTACACGAAGTCTTCCAGTCTCCCATCTTTGACAGCTTTTATTTTCCTTAGTAGATTCTCATCATCAGATTGAGAGCTTTTTATCTTCTCTAATAAAGATGGTTTAGAAATAATTTGAAATAGAAAAGATGTTTCCCCTTCCTCAACAATTCCCATATCCATCTTTAGTAGATCAAAAAATATAGGATCTCTCTCAATCCTCATTTTAGTCTGAAGTCCATGATCCTTCTTACTTAATACATCTTCCACCTTATTTTCCTTTCCTGGATGGAAGTGTATTGTACAATCGTAATATTTCAGTAACTCGAGCCATCTACTTTTCCTCATGTTGAGTTATTTTTTTGTGAAAATTTATTTCAAACTCTTGTGGTCTGTATAAATCTCACATCTCTCCCAGTAGAGATAATGCCTCCATATTTTCAGAGAAAAGATTACGGCTGCTAACCCAAGATCATGAGTTGGATAATTTTTATCATGGGTCTTCAACTGTCATGAGGCATAAGAAATAACTTTATCATTTTTCATAAGGACGCAACCCAGTACATTCATTGATGCATCGTTGTATATCACAAATCCATCACTTCTAGATGGAAGAGTCAAAATTGGTGCATTGACCAATCTTCTTTTAAATTATTTGAAGAATTCTTTACACTCTTTTGTCCACACAAACTTAACTCCTTTACGTGTGAGCTTGGTCAGCGTGTTATCCAGTCGGGCAAAATTCTGAACGAAACACCGATAGTAACCTGGTAAGCCAATAAAACTGCGTACCTCGGTTATGTTTGTTGGTGTGGTCCAATCGTGGATTTCCTTTGTCTTCGCAGGATCAACTAGGATTCCATCCTTAGAGACAATATGGTCAAGAGAAGAAACTTATTGAAGCTAGAATTTTCACTTGCTAAACTTCCCATATAATTAATTTCTTCTAAGAATTTTCAGATCAATCCGCAAGTGATTCTCACGGTCTTCATAGCTTGTTGAGTATATTAGGATATCATTGATGAACATCACAAAAAAGTTATCAAGATATTCCTTAAAAAATATATTCAATAAATCCCTCAAAATAGAGGGTGCATTACTCAGTTCAAAAGGCATCACTGTAAACTCATAATTCCCATACCTGGTTAGAAATGCTTTCTTAGGAATATCCTCCTACCTCACATGTAGCTTTTGATATCCAGATTGAAGATCAATCTTCTAAAAGTATTGATCTCCATGAATTTCATCAAATAAACCATCAATACGTGGTAGAGGATACTTATTCTTTATTTTAATAGCATTGATTTCCCTGTAATCAATGAATAAACTTATGGATCCATCTTTCTTCATGACAAAAAAGAACAGGGCTCCCCATGGAGAAACAGTAGGTCAAATAAATCCTTTGTCACACAACTACTCTAGTTGTTTCTTTAGCTCCACTAATTCCACAATATCCATTCAATAGGGAGTTTTGATATAGGTTTTTCATAAAGAATTAAATCAATAGATAACTCAACTTCACGCTCTAGAAGATGTCCAGGTAAATCCTCTGAAAATGCATGAATTTACCCTTGAACTATGTGCACATCTTCAATTTGAAGATTTCTTTCCTCACCCATAGATGTTGGTTTATCTTCCTCTCTAATTATTCCATTCAATAGATCTACTAGGGGTGGTTCTAGATAAGAATCATATGGAGAGGTTTCTTCTCTAAAGATAAGAGATTGTACACCATTTTCAAAAACTACAACTTACTTATTCTTACAATAAATATTCGCATCATAGTTTGACAGCCAATTAATTTCGAGAATTTTATCAAATTCAGTCATTGGTTTGACGATAAGGTTAGAAACTAAAGCATGTTTATGTGTCACGAGGGGGACTAGTTGGCGTGCCTTTGTTGCAATGATAAATCCCCCTGGAGTTTTTACTGACAACTCCTTTATTAAATCAAATAGGGCATATCAAATTTTCATGGAAAACAGAGAAGATATAAATGAATGCGATGATCCAGAATCAAAAAAAGTGATGGATAAGTTTGAGGAAATAATTAAAGTACCTGAAACCACATCAATAGGAACTTCGACCTTCGCAGTTGTAATCACATAAGCTCTCCCTTGCTCTCTTGGCCTTTTCTGAGTCAAATTTCCTTGGCGTTTAGGACACTAATTTGGATAGTGTCTCATATCTCTACAATTGTAGCATTGAACATCATTGAATTGTTTCTTCCCCTTGCATTCATCGGATCGATGACCCTTTTCTCCGCAGTTATAGTAGACTCCCATGCCATTCAAGAATTTCCCGGGATTATTTTTTCCAAAGTCCTAGCACAATGTTAAACTATTCATTCCATTTCTCTTCATTGGTGTTTATTATTTTACTTTGTTATCAGAGTACAGCTTCTTATCATGGTTTCCTTTGAAAAGATTTGATCTAGCAAATTCCTTCTCTGTTTTGATGGAAATTGATACAATTTCAACATATGATGAAAATGTTTGAGAAGCCAGTGCCCTACGAAGACTTGTCTTAAGACCTTCAATTAAATGATCAATCTTGTCTTCAAATCCATGTATGTAATCTACGACATACCTAGCCAGCCTTGTAAAAGTAACCTCATACTCTGCAATGCTGTCTTCTTCCCTTTGTTTTAAGCCAATGAATTTCATCTTCATTTCAGTTCGATCCTCACAAGGGAAATATTTTTTGAAGAAAATTTCCTTAAAATTCCTCAATTCCATATCTTCTATTTCTTCTGCCTCCATGGTATTTTGAATCAGGGAACACAATTGATCAACGTCTCCCTTGAGAAAATATACAACCAGTACTACCTTTTCATTTTCATTGCATCTTAACACCATAAATATATTTTCATGGGACTTGATCCATTTCTCAGCAACCACTGGATTATTAGTCCCACTAAATGATGGGGTCTTCTGCCACATGAAATGATCCAACACATTTGTGGAATGTTTATTCATTACAACTTGAGTAAGTTGTCCCAATATGGTCATGATCTGATCTGCTCCAATGTTGACTGTGTTGACTTGCTCAATTGGGAGATCCCTACATTGCCAATGAGTATTGATTCCCCTTATTCCAATAGATGACATTTCTAAATAATGGGATACACTAGGATAGTGTATGAATCTCAAATAGAAAAATTACTCAACAAAGATTGAAATTCTATGCATAGAGAATCTTATTAACATGGTTCCTCTAAGGAAAAATTCACAATAACTCCTTCATAATGGCTTGTAATGAAAATATGAATTATACTAAGCATATCCCCTGAGAGTGTAGTAACCAAGAGTGCAACAAGGCCAGTTGTCGTGTACCAGGATACCCCAGGTCAAGCCCAAAACTCCTTGTCAGAGCTTTCACTCCTAGGTACCTCTGTGCCAGAGCCACCTCTACCTGCTCGTATCCAGTCAGGGATGTATTTTCTAGAAGGATTTACACAATTTATTCCTTACCGAAATACTGGGATATTATTGTACATTTATCCTCAATAACCACCTTATGTCTTTGTTCCCTAATATAAATTTCCTCCTCTAGTTTCCATGTTTCCTACTAAACTTCCTCTGGTACCAACTGTAACACCCCTACCCCACTAGGCAGGAGCCGGTGCATTACTTGTGATATTGGCATGGTTGGAAGGAATGACAATCCCGAAGGAATGATCAGTTTAGTATTCATGAAGAAACTAGATACATAGATGTAACTCAAATTACATTTGAAAAAGTTACAAAATACAAGACATGACAAAAACTAAAAAACTGCATCCATACGAACTCTATTGATGATCTCCTATTCATCACCTGTTGAATATAGACAATGAATTGGGTGAGATAAAATGCTCAGTAGGGGTTAAATATAGTGTATTCATGAATAAAATGATAAGTGAATCATAGCCAATTTGACATAATAAATATGTCAGGGTGAATGAATGAAAAACTAATGCCATTAATAAAATGAAAATGAAACAGCATCCGTAGGTTTTTTCATAGTGAACACCACAAGGATAATAACAATAACTGATAATAAATAATGAGAATTCTTATTAATTGGACGTCATGTATCTGGCACATGAAACCATAATACCGTAAAAATGGTTTACTGCTGTGTGTAGAAACCCGTCTGATTTTTGGAAACAAACTTGAAGGGTTTGTCGCCAACTGTTTTGTCCCATGAGACATGCTGATGCATCGAGGGGATGTAGTGTGTCCCAAAAACCTTTACATACAAATAATTCTTTATACATATATTCAATACAAGATAATTATCTGTATCGAATAGAGGATACATATTTATCAATATTTCCACTGTCAAAACAACATTCAAAACAAATCCCGTATGTAAATTGGTACACGACATAAGCAAAAATCATATCCATGATATGAAAATATGGATATTTAAATGGGAATATAATTTTAATTGAAAATTGATCTCAAATGGGCATTAGGTACACCACATAAGAATTATTAGGTGCACAAAACATAGTTACAACAAAGGGGATATTCTTGAACAAAAGTGAGAGAGAGGATCCCTTACCCTATGCTTGAAGGTGTTCTTGAGTTGTTATTAAAGACCTGAGTAAACAAATTAGGATTATTAATTCATATTTCCATAACATATTTTATATGTAATTGATATGGTATAACCTTATTACATTCATTAATGGCCTTTTTGTTAGATTTAAGATATTCAATTTTATTGTTTTGGAAACATTTTTTTACTTGGTTTCATGTTTTGTTTACTTGTATTCATAAATGGAAGTCGGTTTGAAACATGGTTAAAAATACATAATTGTTAATATATATAATTAGTGAAGTTAAAGAGACATAAATGATATTATGGTGATTCTGGTTATATACCATGAGGATGACTCATTCGATGAGTTAAAGAAAAACACCTGAATTTGGCTTGGCGGTTTTGTGCTCAATAAACTTGTTTTGTATTATTTTTCCATATTATTAATATGAAAAGATTAGAGAAAATTAATCAAGATAAAATACAAATATTATTACTGTATTTAACCATATATTTTGTTTCATTACCAGACTTGAAATAATTATTGGAAATTGAAATTACATTGTCGACGATGTCGGTAATTCGACACATCACAGACAATGTTTTTTATTCCTTAAATAAGTGGTAGAGGAGAAGAATAATGATGATGATGAATTTTACATAAACATGATAACATCCATAATATACATGATTATATAGATTCCAAGACTCTTGGTTAAGAGGAGGTGAGGAAAGAAGAATAAAGTAAAGGAATCTTAAAATGAAAGAAAACCTGATAAATTTCTCACGAAAATTCGGTAGCCTAACTGCGTCTCTTAAAATTTCATAAAAATATTTTGATGCGATGAATGGAATATCTCATTATTAATACATAATATGGAGAGTACGGGGGAATATTTAATGAAATATTCCAACATAATACAAAGGGAATGGAAGAGAATAACATAAAATGAAAGAAAAGAAAGAAAATTAAAGAGGATGTTTACCTCTTGATCTCTTCTCCTCAAGATCCTCCTCAAGGGCTATGGTTTTGGTCTTTTGGTGATAAAAACAGCTCTAAAACGTGGGTAAGAATATTGGGGAGGGAATTTTGCAAAAATTAGGCAATGATAAAAGCTTGAGAGGCGTGGGGGGAAGAGGGGAGTGAGGGTGGTATTTATAGTGGAGGAGGGGAGGTATTTTAAATTATATTAATCAATGTTATAATATTTTTATGAAAAATCTTAATGCAAGTGACCCTAAATAGTAATAATATCATGTGAGTTCGAACCAAGTGGCCTTTCATCACTTATGATGTCATAAATAGTGATGTTTACTGATAATTTGATTATACGGTATTTTATCATATTTCACTATTCACCGAAAATTCATGAATTTCATAAAATTCCCAAAAATGCACCCTTACCATTTTTCGACGTGTAGAATTCAAAAATGAAGCCCATTTTTTGAAAATAGTTTTTCAAATATTTTTAATTTAATTTTTAAATAAAATCATACTTAATTCAAATATTAATTATTTAAAATCTATAACTGCTTTTATATCACATTGAAAAATTAATTAAGATTTTATTAACTTAAATCCATAAGAAAATAAAATAATAATAAATTTTACTATTCATTAGGGTCATATTACTATTCATATTACTATTTACAAGGGTATGTTACTATTCACCAAAAATCAAGTTTGTTCTATCAGACTCCAAATGACTTACTGATCACAACTCTAGATGACCATTTTTCGAAATTCAAAACATAGAAGTGGAAAATTTATATTTAATGGCTAGGTTTTGACTATCTCCTAAAAAACCTAGTGTTGTTTCAAAGGAACACAATGATGAATAGAATGTATTTAATAGAGACATACCAAAAAAATTATTTGGGGTGCTACAGTTTTGGTTAAATTGTGTAAATTTTTTTGGTGCTTAATGTCATGCGACGTATGCTAAAATTGTTTAATAAATTCTTTTAATGGCTTGTTTGACCATGAAAGTGCTTTTTTTGACTATGAATTGGTTTTAATTGGTTGTGTAAGTAATGCAGATTTAGTTCTGAAATATTTTGAGTGTGCGTAATTTTTTTAAATGGTTTAAGTGTGTGAAAATACTGGTGAAACTCTTTTTATAATGTTTTATAAACTTTTTAAATGGTTCATTGAATTATGTCGATGGTGTGAAATGTGTTTGGAGAATTTTTTAGTGTTTCTATTATTTCAAATGGATTTTGTGTGTGAAAATGGTGGTTTTGGAATGTGTGGTGTCTTGTTTGGATTGAGTGTATGACTATGACATATGACATGAACTCTGAATCACTTGATCACAAATGGGAAGCCTAGGTACTAGGTGGGCTGACTTGGGCTAGTATGCTAGTGACACAGAAGTGGCATCGACCCAGTTTCACTTAGCTGGATTGAAGACTACAACAATAACTAAACTTTTGGATGATGTTGGGATACCACTAGGTTATGGTTGTGTTACCCTACATGTGGCTCGTTCACGAGAGCATATATTATTTTGTTCTTATTAAATTTTTCACAGAGACACAATATTATAATGTACCACAGCTCTCTAGTATCATTAGGGCCTTTCCAATGTATTGTGATCATATTTTTCTTTTTGCTCATCGTCGGCACACAGTGTGATGTTGTGGTTACCATGAAAGTGTGTCTATATTATTTAATTTAATTTTTTTTCTTTAAAGTAGTTTTACTTAAAACTGTTTTCATTAAAATTGTTTAATAATTTTTTTATTTTTCATCTGTTAAATTTAAAAAGTATTTGTAATTTTATAAATATGTGTGGAACCTTTTCTCGGTGGAATCCTACTGGGCCTTTTGATCACACCCTAGATACACCTTTGGGTGTATGTAGATTCAGTTTCTTTTGTATTCTAGGTTGAGGCATCGAGCATAGCATGGGTGGTCCAGGTTGTTAGTGGCACTCTTGTGTTGGTTTGGTGAACGTGGATTGAGGTTGTTGCACCTCATGTTTCTTGGAGGCTTGATTTAGTGTTTTTTAGATTTTCCATTATTTTCATTCCCTTTGGGTTTTGGTTCAATTTGAAAACATTAATTTTGACCCTCGTTTAAGGGCCGGTTTGGTTGTTTGATTTTCGTATTAAATTATTCAGCTTGCTGTTTGTTTTATATTTATCTATCCAAGTAAATCATTCCCATGTTTTATTTTTGATACCTGGGAACTTGTTCCAGCCTGTGGGGATCGAGAATGTCCTTTGGGTTATTCCATGGACTGGGTCGGGCATCGGTTTGATGGCGACCTGTTTTGGTTCATCACATGTATGGTCGCCTATGCAGATCCCCAATTTGTTTGGAATATGTGGTTGAAGTATATTTTGTTGGACCAAGTCTTCTTTAGGAGAAATCAGTAAGGATTGAGGTAGTTCAACGATCTCTGGTTATAGCCCATAGTTTAAAGGAAACGCATGCAGATCTGTTGTGTTCACCATTCTAGTTTTACATTGGTTACTCGGTTTCTTGAAATTTTATCCTCGTTTGGGTCACTGTCAACATGGAAAACAAGAAAGGTTGGATTTGGGATATTTGGAACATTTGATATAACTGAAAGACTTGGGTAGGTTTCTTATCAGTTAACATTTCCAACTCAGTTGACAGGCATTCATGATGTTTTCCACATATCACAGCTCAGAATGTATCACCCTGATCTCGCTCTCAAACTAAGTTGGGATGAAATTTAGCTAGATAAAAACACTTATATTGTAGATAAACCAGTTTAGATCATTGAATCTCAGATGAAAGTCTTGTGTGGGAAGTCAATTTCGTTAGTCAGAGTTCTATGGCAACAAGGATCTAATTCTCATGAGACTTTGGAACGCGAGTCATTGATGAGGGACCAGTGGCCTCATATTTTTCAAGGGAGAACATCTTACACATGACTTCATAGGGACAGAAAGTCCCTATGGTGGGGGTATTTTAACATCCTCTTACCTTTATCAGATATGTTTTCCCCTTTTCTAAGTTCCTTAATGGTTTTAAAATCGTTTTATTTGGTTTTTTTTGGGTTTACTGCAGACTACAGAACAGGTGCACACCGTGTACCTGAAGTAAATATCGTGTACTTGGTTCTAGATGCATGTAATGGATTGGGAGATCACACTTACAATGGAGAGATCACTCCATGGGCTGGTACATGTCATGTACCTAAGGTATACTTTTTTTGGGGTTAAATAGAGGATTTTTAATCTGAGGTGATGAGTTTTTCGGTGTAACTTATCCAGCATGGACTACACTTTGTGACCAAGGGGTACATGTCATGACCCGACATACGCCCAGGTTAAATTCATGTGTTTAGAAGTTTTTCTCATCAATTCGTCCCATATCTTTTGGTTCTTGGACAAGATCTCACCCTATGTGATTATCAGAGGCTCCTTCCTTCCAGATTGATCTGATCGGCTTGAGATCGTCGTTGCGTTTGTATTGAATCTCTTCGGGTAAGTGTTCCTTCCAATTAATCCTTGCGATTGAATGCGATAGCCACATATCCATGAATTATCGGATCCATTGATCCAAGTTGGATGTTTCTATTTATTCTGATCTAGATCCATTTTGAGATGTTATCTCGAAGGTCATTCCATTTCTAGTTGTGGTTAAGTGGATGTTTTTTCTTGAGTTATGATGGATTTATTCTATCCATGGATCCCTTGTATTCAATTTTGAATCATTCCTTCGAGATGTGGGTTTGATTCTAGGGCCTTCATTGATAGAATTGTTGGTTTTAATTGATTTTGGATTCCATTGTGGGAATGTGCGACCCGAACATTGAGGTAGATGGTTCCGTCTCTAGCCTATGATAATGATAGTACTTGATTTAATTTTATAATTGGTTTATAAATTGACTTATGAAATTGGATTGATTTTTGTGTGTATTGATAAGGGGGTTTAAAAGAAAAATGGTTCTCCATGGATTTTTATAAATGGACTGTAAATGGTTTTGAATGGTTTTCAAGGTATTCAAATTGGTTTGTGAAAAAGAGTACATGGGTTACCTCAGGTACTTAGGTGGAAGGTTTATCTTGAGGCCATCGTCCATTGAATTGTAATTATGAAGGATTTTTGTCTTGGGGATTTCCTATGTTTCCTAGGCCTGTTGTTCTAGGGGACTGATATTGAAATTTTGGGGGGTTTACTTAGGGGGTATTCCTCTACTTCCTAGGCGTGTTGTTCTAAGATCAATTTTGTGCACTTGATTCTTATGGTAAGAGTAGTCTACTTCCTAGACCTATAGTATTTCATGGATCTGTGAAACCAGTTCTTATGTTTTTTATTTCTTTCATTTCGAATTTAGCCTCGATATACATGTTTATTCTCGTAAAACATGATATGTAAAATGTTCATTGAAATCAATAAAACATCATTTGTTTAGAACTGTAGAAAAAGGGAAACGTTTACCATCTTTTCCATAAAACTGATTTACCTCTTATCATGCCATGTTTTATTTTAAAAATGATAATACAAGAATTTTTATACAGATAATTGTTATGGAACACCTGGGTGGTATCCTATTGATACTGTTAGCTGACACCATGCACACTACTTTGGTGGTACGTAGACTATTTTTTGTCTTCTAATACAGGGAAAGGAAAGACGCCTTAGTGAGAGAGTGAGGTTCATGTCAGCTAGGATGGGTAGCTAGAGGAGATATAGTTGGAGTTTTCCCATGCCATCGTTGGAGAATCTATTTGGTTTTTAGTTCCTTACAGTTGGGCTTGCCTTTTAGAGTTTTTATCTACGGTTTCTATTTTTCTTTTTCCGCTATTTTCCTTATAATAATGTAATATATATTTGTTAGTCTTCCTATGGGTATTCTTTTCTCAAAATATATATTTTGTGTGTTCATTCAGGTTGGTTGAAATAATTCCCTTGGTTTATTGTTCGATGCCCAGGTGCTTGTCAGCGGCCCATGGGGATTGGGAACGCCCTTTGGGTATGTGACAGATTGGGTCGGGAGCCGAGTTTCAGAGAAACCTAGGTTGGTTCAACGCAATAACACTAATGAAATGAACATTATGATGTTCATGAGGTATTTTCAAAAATGATTATAAATGTTGAAGGTGATAATGGTTGAATTTCAATCCCCTATGAATTCTAGAGAGCCAATATGGAGGTAGGAATTGAAGAACTAGAGGAGTTATCTGATTTTGATGAGTTAAAAATTCAGAGAAATTGACAAAAATTGAGGAAAACCAATGATCATGGAGTTTTAAATATTAAGATCCAATCATTCTATTGTAATAATGAACCTAAAACATACTTGTGGAGGGAACTAGATGTAGAGAATGTTTTTTTAGTCATTATTATTCAGAGGAAAACATGGTGAATTTGGAATCTATGGGATTCACCAACTATGAATGTATTTGATATGACCAACTAAAATTGAGATGAAGATAAATTAGAGATTGACCTACCCACACATGGGAGTAGTTGAATCTCGTAATGAGTAAGTGTTTCATTTCATTGCACTATTATCATGATTTGTTCATCATGTTAGATGATTTAATCAAATTTGTCATAAGTTTGGTAGATAATCACAAAGATTTGGATATCATCATGATTTGGAAAATATTTTTTAGTCTTAAAAGGCTACCATGTAATGATTTTTAATAGCCTAAACCATGAAATTTTAACTATAGTAGAAATGCAAGACTATTTTGATATAGAGGATATAATTCACATAGCTACTAAATAAAAGAGGTATTTAAAGGAAATTAGGATTCACTATAAATGTTATATTATGTTTTCTAGATCCACTTTTACATTCATGGATTTTAAACCACAAGAGAAAGAATTCGAATGAAAATAGATTCAAACGAGTCTCCCAAAACAAATCCATTATTTTTATAATTTAAATGTAAAATGGTGGATAATGTTTTTTTTAAAATAATGTGATATTATATGTTTTAAATGTAAACATTTTTTTATCACAATGATGAAACTAGTGGACATGATTAAATTTTATGTTTCAACTATTATTAATTATAGATCAAGAGAAGATGAAATTCCACCACATGAGGATAGATCATATGTGTAAATAGAGAGCCCAATACATGGTGAAATGTGCATGGCAGGGCATGCTTGAAGTTCCCAATATGAACGAGAACATGATCACAAGAAGAGGGAGGAAATATTTCATAGTACATTCCTCAAAAAATATTATTTATGTAGTGTAAATATTGATAGGGGTAGTTCCATAATTGTATAAATTGGTTTGATGGTTGATAAATTTGGATTATCTATTACCAAAAATCGCACCCCTTATAAATTATAATGTTTAATTAATAGTTGGGATGTTAATGAGAATATAAAATAATGAGTTCCTTTTTATTGGAATGTATAAAGGAAATGTAATAATTTATTTCATCCCAATGCATTCTAGTCATATCTTATTGTTTACCCCATAGTAATTTGAAAGCAGGGTCACACATGATGGATACACAAATAGATTGTATTTTGAGTACATCATTGGGATAATTATATGTACACCAGTGAGATATTTTCAGTCATATGAAGAAAAAGTGAGGGTTATGAGATATTGTGAAAAGAGATAAAGAGAAAATAGAGAACAAATAGAGATATTGAAAAGAGTGGAAAAATCAGGGGTGAAAAAGGAGTGATGAGTGACATTTAAATAAATGACGTAAATAAAATTATTGAAAACAAGTGTGAAATCAAGATTCAAAACAATATTTTTAGGGAAAAGTGAGTATATGTTTAGAAAAAGATAATTATAGATATCTTTATAGTGGTATGAAACTCCTATGCTTCTATATGATGGATAATTCTTTACCAAAAACTATATTAACCCATCAATTACTTCTAGTGTTGTGTCTATTTTGTAGGAATTTGGTTATGTGTTCTCAGTGGAAATTCCAATTCGATTACCTCCCTTTTAGTGTATTGAGAACCATATCATCTTTATCCATATAGAAACACATACTAGTCGACTGACTTATCTATCTATTCTAGACGAGACGTGATAAATTCAATATTAGTTGGTATAATTGATAATGAATGGATATTTTTGAGATATATTGAGTACTTTTGTGTTGATGATAATTATTTTCTACCAAAAACAATTTAAGTGGAGAATGTGTGTTTATTTTCAATCTATCAACAAAATCGTGGTAAAGTATTTTTATCCCATAACATGTTTTTATAATATGTTTGACGAACTCGATGGTGAATTCTTATTTAATAAAATTAACATAAACAGTGGATATCATAAAATTGTAATAAAAGAGGGATATATATGAAAAAATACACTTAAAACTATGTTTGGGTTATATTAATGGAAATTTATACCTTTTTTTGTAACTAACAATCCAAGTAAAGTCATGAAATTATAAAATCATGTTTTCATCCATTAATTGAAAAATTTGTTTATTTTGATTTATTCGATGCGTATTTAAGATAATTGATTATCATCATGAACATTTGAATATTGTTTTTTACTCTTAAAAAATAGGCTATTCTAAAACATTGAAATATGTACATTTTATTAAAAATATGTAGTTTTGATTAGTTTTTTTGGTATGATATTAAAGAATGAGAGTCGATGAATAGATGGTGAATGTGATTTTAAAATAGCCAACATAAAGTAATATTGATGAGGTTTTAATCTTACATGACCATTCAAGATTCTACAGGATATTCACGAGGGGAATTTCATCAATGACCACATCATTGGATGAGTCGGTCAATAAAAGAGTATGCTTGATGTGTGGAAAATCTCAAGAAGATGCCTTTTCTACACCGTATGGAAATTTTACCAATTATCCTCTCTTAATTATACCTAACTATCCAAATTTCATTTGGTTTAATGTGATGCCTTCGAAATAGTAATTGGGGATGTTTTGATGTGAGACTGTAAGCCTATTTCATAACTTAGCAAGAATCTTAATGGATATACATTGAGATACTCTACTTATGAAAAATAATTATATCCCCTAAAAATATATTTATAAAATTTCAAACATTACTTATTTCCAAAGGAATTTTTTCTTCTAAAAAATAATGAAATCCTAAAATTACTAATGTAATAAGGAAACATGATTAACCTTTATTCTAGATGGATTAAATTAGTTGAAATGTTTCTATATTTCATTACATATAATTCGGGGGAATTTTTTTTGATACATATTTTTCGAAAAGATATTATCATATTAATTCCATGCATGATAAAATACTGGGTTTGGAAATATTGAGAATCGTGTATTAGAATGATTTTGATTTTTCTAAAATTTTATAGTTGTGTGATGAACAATGGAAAATGATTTTCACACAGATGATTGGTTTCCTTTTTGGAAGAATAAAAGTTGTGTTCTATCTTGGTCCATATGTTAATTTCTTGTTATATAAACCCATGGAGGTTTATTAATGGTGCATTTTGGAGTTGAAAAAACATTTCTCCTATTGTGTAAACATTTTTATTATACTCACAATCATATGGATGTGACTAGAATTTTTGAAAATTGTAATGTGTGTAAAAATTATAAATAATAAGTGCTTCCACCTTGATTATACACCAAAATGATATTTTTCTTCCTATACATAGGTTGAAATTTTAATTTATTTTGTAATTTCCTATTGAAGATCACAATCAGGTGATGATAAAAAATTTAATGGTGGAAAGGATTATTAAAATTGATCATTATATTTCTTCTTATAAAACCAATTACTAAAATAATATCACTGTTTTTTTATCCAGTAAATTGTTAGGATCTATAGATTACCCATGTGAATTTTTGGTGATAGTGATGTAAAATTTTATAGACACTTCTCGAATAAATTTGGATTAATCTTTGAACTAAAACACTATTCTCTACCACCACACACCCACAAATTGAGGTTCAAAATGAGAATGTAAATAAAATAAATCCCACATTGTTGTAACCCATCCTTATAATTTTTTTAAATAGATAATTTTTTTCCTCACATTGAATTTTATTTAAATTAATTGGTTCACTTCAAAACTAATGTTTCATTGTTGGATGTTTTGTATGGTTTTAGCTTAATAAATTACCATGATACTTTTCATATAACTACAGATAAATATTCCTATATTGAATAAAAAATTTGAAATATTTTTAAGGATTTTCATGAAAATTTAAATTCCAACATTGAGTGGAAGAATGAAAAATTTGTGAACACACCAATATCCTTAGAAATAAAATGGTATTTCATACTAGATAATGGTTGTTGGTAGACTTAAGGAGTGGTTACTAGATATAAAAAATCAAAAAATCACCCATGAGGATATGGACCTTTAAAAGACATGGATTATATAAATTACCATTCCTACAATATATAGTTACCTAAAATTTATAGGAATTTTAGTTTCCCATTTAATGTTGTTAATATCTCTCCCTTTGAATTTTCATAATATTGGTAAAATGATTTTATGGAGGGATGGGATGATGATAATCATGGAATTCATGGGAAATATGATTTGAATGAAAAATGAAATAGAGAGAGGAAATAAAATTATTTTATAAGACCTATTGTCATGAATTAGTGGCCCAATAACAAGGGAACAAACCAAAAGAATGAAGGAGGACATAAAAGGATTAATCATGGAATTCCAATTGTAGGTGCAACACCCTTTCTTTGGGGAAAGCATCTATGCCTGAAATTATTTTAATTAAGTCCCAAACATGAATTTAAAATTATAACCAAAGTGTTGTCTTTAATTTCAATCCCATTCTCTCATAGAACATTCAAATTTAAAGCTATAGGATTGAATTTCAAAGGTGGTGGGATAGATTTTGTTATTTTCCTAAAGGGTTTGTTACATGTCTCTTAAATTCATGGGAATGCGCCAATATTTCGAAAAGTGTTATTTTGGGTTTCTGAATATGGAATATTAGACAATATATTAATTTAAAGATAAAACTCATGGCATAATACAAGTTTTAAGACATCATTGGCTATGAATGGAAACCCCATTCACTTTTGAAAGATCATGAATGAAAAAAATGTTATCCCAATAAATTAGATTGAACCTTTTTTGGGGGTTAATTCCCCGACTTATCAATGTATTGACATTCATTTTTTGTGTCTTATGCATTTATTTATTAGATAAAAGTCTTCTCCATGTTCTACACTGACCAACTCTCTCTGTTATTCAACATTCCCACCATTCATATCTCTTCTCATGTGTTTTCAATTAGATATCCAGGTGTTCGACATGAATACATTTCACAATATTACTATGAAATTTCATAGTGGTTATATGATAACATATTAGTTTTAGATCATGATAACACCATGATAGAGAGATAAAATATATACCTCCAAACAAATAATTTTACTTTGAAGTAATTGTCTTTTTTGTTGTTTCAACCCTAACTATATATATTGAAATCCATGATCTTCATATGAATATATCCCAAAAAATAATTTTCAATTAAAATCATTGCAGTTAACATCATTGATATATGTCTCTAGTCATTTTTTCATGTCCAACATAATCATATCAATGATAGATGAAGTGTCATTAATTTTTGTATAAGTGTTTACCACATTATCTCCTTTGTGTTGACAAATCTCCTCAATTATTTATTTAATAATCTTACTACAATTTTCATCAACCAAAATAAAACTCTATTTTGGAAGCTTTATCATTTATAATGCTCCTATAGTAGTTTCTATGATAGACCAATCCATTCAGAGAAACCATTATAGAAACTTTTCATGACTAAGCTCATCTCTTGAACATGATGCAGAACCTTTCTTATCAATTCCTTAAATAAATACCACGAAATGTAAAGTGACCATGATTTAATGTTTTAAAATTAGAATGTTTAACTATATATTCATTTGTGTTTATGAAATACAAAATAATGTTAAAAAATTTCATTCCATCTGATCCCATGTTGCGATGGAATTTGGTTTCACACATTAAATAAATTCATTATATTTTTCCCTATGGAAGAAAATGAATAATATAAGACATATGTCATCATTGGAATTTTTTTATTTGTAAAGTATTATAATATTTATGAAAACAATCCATGTGTGAATTGGGGTATTCATGTGGTAGCTTGGTCAATTAAATAATATTTGAGATGATTTAAATTATCAATACATTTATCTCGAAGTTATTTAATGATACTGGAGGCACTAGGAGTCTTGCCTACACTATGAACATGACTATAAACCACACTTTATAATTTCCCTTTCCTTACCTCTCTTCCTTGCATAGTATTATATATCCATTTTATTGATATACTCTACCAATGTTTTAATCCTTCTTATATTACCTTAATATCATTCTAATCATGAGATTGTAATATAATATCAATTTTAATTTTCCATGATTGGAATACTCTTATATAAAATTAGTACATGTAAAGAAGACTTGAGCACACTAGTTGTAACAAATTAAACAAAATAAAAAATGAATGAAAATGAGAAAAAAATGCCTAATTTATCAAACCTATGATCCTAAAAATTTCATAATCCCAAGAAATAGTTCCAAAAATATTGACCATCCATTACTGTAGTTTTTTATGGATAATAAATTGTATAAATATATATATTATTCCATAAAACTAACAACAACAAAAATTTAGTAGAACTCATTTCTATGTTCCAACATACATATAAAAGGATCCCCAGTGTCAAACCATTTTCCTAAAGTGAAGATGACTGAAAACTATAATTAAAAATATTATTTAAAACTCACAGTGGGAAATATGAATGATGAGTGCACCGAGATTTTTGAAATGTAGGGCAATGTTATATTAAACCATATAAGGATGTAATAAGTAGTTGTATTGATATCACGATTGGATATAATAAAACCCATGGTCATGGAATTAGCTCTCTAATTTATAATTAATTTTTTTTCCTAAGTACTCCATTTCATTCATTAATATGGTGATCCAAAACCATATTTAATAATAGAATATAGACTCAACATATTGTAATAAAAGAATATAAGATCAAGATATTTCATTAAAAAATAAATTCTTTATTCAATGAAATAATCTCTTTTCACATGAAAAGAAAATATATATGAAATGATTGTTGAAAAAAAGAACACAATAAAAACTAATAATAATATCAAAATTCATCAATATTCAGTCATCCTTAATTAAAAATATATGTAAAATTATATTAATACCCATAAAAATTTATAATGAATAATGAATTGATCCATTATATAAATGGGTTAGGATCAAAATAACATAAAACTAACATGATCTCCCATACTTCTATATTACAAAATTGTATTATATTAGTGAATGTTGAATGAATTAATGACTGATATAAAAAGGTGTAGTTAAAAAAATCTAGATACATTTCTACCTGAATGTACTTATCTTTCTAAATATGTATCCCACATTGAATCTAACTCAATTTCATCAATGATACCATCAAAAAATTGAGTGATATAAAAATTGAATCACACCCGGATATATTAATAATATTCCCCAAAATATATGAAATGGGGGACTTCAAATTATAGAATTTTCATCAAATTCTTTATAAGTAATCTACATACCCATCTTTGTCCCCATTTAAGAATGATTTTGGTTTGAAAAGTGTCATTTCAACCTTACCATGTCCCAAATCATATATCTACAGATCATAGATTTTTTATATCTAGTATTCTTGATATTATCCAAAATTTGTAGACATTTTATATCCACTATATTTTCATTTATGGTATGGAAAAAATGGTAATCACCACTTTTATTTAACATTTTCACTTTTTCTACAGATTAATATTCTCATAAACATTTTATAGTGCCCCTCAATCATCCTTATAATATTATTACACAACATCAAACTATTTGTAGACATTTTCACCAGCCTATTTTATTTTAACAACCTCTTATTAATCTTCCACAACATCCTATATTCCATAGAATATCCCATTTATATTTTTAATTTCCCATTCCAAGTATCCCTCATTCATCTATATCCATTTCAATAAGATTTTACAACCCCATAATGAATTATTAATCAATAAATATTTCCTAATATCAATGTTTCCCTAGTCATTTAATAGGATATTTTGGACTTCATGTTTCTTCAATTGTCTCTAATTTTCTTCAATATTCTCTCACACGTTATTCTTATAATTAGACATTAAAAATACAACAATTAAAAAATAATAACTCATTTATCAATAAAACTTCCAATCAATAATAAATGAATATATTTTAGCTATTAGGTTCCCTCATCTAGTCAAGAGGATTTTTTTAAAAATTCAATTTTTTATCTTGTAAACACCCTATCAAATATCATAGTGTTCCTCTATAATCTAAAATATTTTCAATTTCTGAAATCGTACCATTTGTAGGTAAAATCACATATTTTATATTCTCTTGTTTATCTTTAATTTTTAATTGTGTTTAGATAGTGGTTCTTATTAAAGTTATGTTGAAACAAAATTACCGGGGTTGTACCATAACCCAACTTAAGAATATTCCTATGGTTATTAGAAATCACTAAAAGATATTTATTTTATATAGGATGGAGAAGATAAAACATGACCCCCTTGTTGGTAATATAATGATTCTTCATATTTGAATAGGAGGCCTTCGTATTGAAGGTACTTATTGAGATACCAATTTCCTTATGATTAAACATATTTATAATTTTGTGTTTTTAAAAGAATAAATTTTCACTATATGGAGTCATCATTATTAACTTTGAGATTCGAGATTTTGAAATATTCTTGTTAAACATTATTTATCATGTGTGTTCATTTAATTACTAAAATTAATAAATAAAACATTGTTATTTTAAATATTCATGTTGATAATATAATATAGAAGGGGAAATGGAATCAATTTAATATGCCTAAAAAAGGATAAAATATTCCCTTTGTGGGATAGTGAGAAACTGGAATAGTACATAGACTACTAGGGTATTTTTATTTCACTTATTCATGGTTTATTGATTATTGAGTCTAAAGTTTTCATTAAAAACATTCTAAACCTATTTTTAAATTTAACACACTTCTTTAAAAACTAATACTTTACTATATTATTTATTTTACAATGATCCATAGAATTTTTTTGTAGGAAATATATTTTTCTTGACATAGAAACAACATTGTATCTGATAGATTTTTTCCATAGTCTGACAAACATTTATTTTAACATCAGATTGAAGATTAAAAACTTAATAATATATAGATTTATAAAATTTGAGTAGTTGTAGTATAATTAATTCCATCAGATAATGTTTTAATAAGACTACAAATAAAATCATCAGAAGGATGTGGAAATGAATTTTGGATGAACTTCCCTAAAATCTATCTAATAAAGGTAATTTTTTCCTCCAGATGAACATTATTTATTCTACAAGAAAAAATATAAGAAGATTTTAGTAGTAATATTATTAAAAGTATAAAACAATTTCAATGCACTGAACCTATCAAGAAATATGTAGTTTTTTTGATTTCATTAAAAACAAATCTGAAGAACATGGTATACGACCGTTGGAGGAATTCTAGTAAATAGAAGATATATTCAAAGGGGAGGATTATTTTTAAAAACTAATATTTAAAACATTTTCAACCCAAGATATCTATAGTTTCTATGATGATTTTGTAACATTTTTTATGGGTGAATGATGAATTTTATTTTTTAGATTGTTTTACTTAATGTATCTGCTTGTGAGGAAAATTTTAAATGTGTTATGTTTTGTCTATGTAATAGATTTCTTTATGATTGGTTTCAATTAGGGGCTTAATAAGTGTATGAATATAAAGTTTACTTATTTTTGTATCAAGAGTTCTCTAGTATAGGGAATCAAAAGTTTTTCTAATCTTACTTTCAAGGTAATCATTCATAATAAAAATAAGACATTATGTTTTGGTTAAAACCGTGGATACTTAAATCTAGAGTTAGGAAATTACTTAACACTTAAAGTTAATGTGTGTATATTTTTTATAAAGTTTTAAAATTTTCCCTCACTCACTTTATATGTTTTTTTACTCATTTTTACATGTATCCATCCATTATTTATATATTAATGAATGTATTTTCTGAATGTTATAAACTATTCCAAAACTATAACTATAAAGGATATCAGAAAAAAAAATTGAATTACTTTATTATAAATGGACAAAAAAAATTTTATGAAATAAAATCTTATTTAGGTTTTGTAAGTTGTAAGTTATTTTTATATACTATAATTCACCCCCACTCATTTTGTAGGTAATTACTACAATCTATCAATCCTACATTTGGTATCGTAGTGGGTTTTACTTTTTATATATTGTTACACTGATGTGTATTTTTTAGAAAAGAGTAACCTTCTTTAAAATATAATAGTTTTTCCATTGGGACAATTGAAAATACTAATCCAAGAAGTCTGCATGTTTTTTATCGTGATGAAAGTGAATATTAGATATTTTGAATGAAGTCTTTTGTTATAAATATTGCAGGCAAAAACCTTGTTATTACAAGAGATTAAAAGTTCCCAATAATTGGATTAAAATGTTACTAGAGGATACATTTTATAATATAATAAAAAATAGAGAGTTATGAATACCTTATTATGTTATAGGAAAAGAAATGTATACAGTCATATTTATTTCTATGACACAACAAATAATTTATAGAAGAAACCCGAGGTAACACACATTGGAACTACAAATGTTTTTTAGACTAGAATTTATATTTTGAGATATGATTATATATATTTTTATTTTTTACCTAGAGAACCAGTATAAATAAATGAATCAATGATTTATGAAAAATTTAAATAGTTTACAATTTTTTGGTGATAAAGATTTAACAGATCAATAGATTTTTTTAATAAAATATAGATATCCTTCTCAAAAAATTGGAATAAAATAGAATAAATTTAGATAATACTATGCACCTTCTAAATATTAAATGAGATTATCTCATTGTAACTCTCATATAGTATGAGGGTAGATTTAAAATGTATGCTAAAAAATATAAGAATAAAAGTGTAGTTTCTTTTTCTTATACTTCTACAACAGTTATGAGAGTAAGATCAGGAAAAAAGTAACTAAATATTTAAATAATAATAAAGTAAATGTTGATACAGAATGAAGTTCTTCTATATAGAGTGATATTGGACATTAAAATATTACAAATATGATTAATAATATTGTTGGAAAGAAAGTCTTTAGATATAAGTAAAAGAAAAATCCTAATGAAATAAGTAATAAGAATGATGCTTCTAAAATTATTTTTTATTAATTTATAACCCATGGTCACTTTAAAAAATATTATACAAGGTTAATTAAAAAAGATAATAATGATAAAAATTATAATAAGTTGCACAAGTATAAAGGAAAGAAAAGTATTCTTGCTACCAACACATAGAGTGCTAGTGGTGGAGAAGCATATTTAGATAATTCTTTAGATGAAATCATTGATATTTAAAATATTAAGGGAATATTTTTTGGAATTACCAAGACTTATCAATGATTAAAGGATACATTATTTTTTGAATACTTAACCATTGTAACATTAAATTTCAATTATCTTGATTCAGGTGATAAAAATATTTCTATATCTTTTGAAGAAAAATATCTACTTGATAAATCGAAGTTAATTATTTACCAAGTTATGAATATGCCTCTAGATATTCCACTTTACATGAAAAAAATAAATTTTGTTAAAAATTTGAAAATTCTAAGGAAGATACTGCCATAGAAAATTTGATAATTTTAAGACCTTTCATAGAGATTTAATATATTACTAAAGAAATTGTTAAAAAATTTGGTTATACATCATCTATTAATAAAAAATATTTGGTTATTGAACAAAAATCTAAAATAATGAGTCAGAAAAAATTAAAACCAAATTTTACTTTTGTGATGGAAAATTATGATAACATGTATGAATATATGAGAACTCATAAATATACATTAGTATTGGGTCTTTAAATATCTAAACATAATTTTCAAAATAAATATTTCATTTCTAAAAGTGATCCCTTTTGTATAAAACATTAATGTGGGGGACACTAGAAGAAAAACGTTTTTTGAATAAATTTCATTCATTATGTTTTAAGGGAGACTAAATTTCTAAAGAGTTAACAGTTTCCAAAAACAAAAGTGTTGGATAAATATGGATTCAAAAATTTGTTTTTGATAACAATTGTTGACTTAATAATGTATGTGTTTCAAAATCAAAACATTTCTAGTTTTTTTGGAGATAATAAAATTTCAAACAATAAAAATATTTAGTATATGAATAGTTGATGTTCTCGATACATGATATGAAACAAAAAATTCATTCAAAATATTATCAAGATGAAGGATGGTATAGTCACTTTGGTTGATAATGCTCAAAGTGGGATATATGAAATATGTTATATTGTTCTACATTAGAGAAAATTAATTTGAAATTTTATATTTATTATAGGACTTAACACAACCTCATTATCATAATCCAATTTTATAATGAATTCTTCCTTGTGAAAATTTTGAAAGATAAATTTTCTGTGGAAATTTCAAAAGGAAAATTTATTATTTCTACCGAGATGTATGTGAATTTTCACACAAAAAACATAAAAGAACTTGAAATCCAATATGTACATTGACTTAGTATAATGGATAATTGGTCTTGGTTATGGAATAGAATGTTAGGACACTACAATGACTAAACATTATCAAATCTTTCTATGAAATTACTATTGATAAATTTTAAAGAGCTTAGGTTTACCTCTTCTAATTTTTTTGATCCTTGTTCATTTGCAAATAAACACATGTCATTATTTAATTCTATAAGTGAAGTCTTAACCTCAAATTCTTTATAGTTAGTGCACATGGATTTATTTATTCCAAAAAAACATGAATTATTAGGGTAAAATACCATGTACATTTCATATTTTATGACTATTGTAGATAAACATCAGCCTATTATCTAGAAAAAAAAGTCAAAATCCATTTTATATTTGAATTTTTTTGAAGAAGATGTTAAAAACTATTAAAATATAACTTTTATAGCTATTCATAGTGATCATCGTATAGAACTTTTAAATTCATATTTTGAAACATTATGTATTAAAAAAGGTATAATACATAACTTCTCCACACCTAGAACACCTCATGAAAATGGTGTAGTTGAAAAAATAAATATAGTTATTCGAAATATTACAAGAACCATTCTGATTAAATAGTCAATTGCTATAATAGTTTGGGTTTAAAAAGTTATTAAAACATAGTTTACTATAAATTTTGGATTATTAAGTCATTTTATTAATAAAACAACCTCGGAGTTGTGGATTGGAAGAAATGAAAAAAAAATTACTTCATAGTTTTTCATTTCATATTTTTTATCCCGAATACTAAAGATAATATTAATTAATTCAATACAAATGAGGATGAATGAGTTTTTCTCGAAAATTATATAACTAGTAATTATTATAGAGTTTTTAATAAAATTTAATGAACTATTGAGGAAATATTGCATGCCATACTTGATGAAACTGATCCTTTTAAATAAAAAACCAAGAACAATATATTGACATGATTTATCAAAAACTGATTTCCAGCCCATGTTAAAAAATTCCTCTCATGAGAGAACGACATAAGATATTTTTTATAATGTTTTTCCCCTTGACTACATTCAAAATATTGATGAAGAAAATAATTTTACAAACCAAGGAATTGGAAAATCATAAGGAATCATCCCACTTATAATATCACTGGTGATGTAGATCAACCTATCAAAACTAGAATTTACTTAAGAAATTAATGTAAAAATTGTACATCTTTATCAAAATTTGAACTAAGGACTCTTGATGAGGATTTGGTTGATGAATATTGGATAAAAGTAATGAATTATGAACTCAATGTGTTAGAGAGGAATCTTGTTTGGACTTTAGTTGAATGTCCTATAGGGTTTCTGGTAGTTAGAGAAAAATCAAATTTTTATAATAGATATGATAAAAATAGATTAACAATTAGAAATAAGTAAATACATGTTTCAAAAGAATATAATCAACAAGAAGGAATGGACTATGAAGAATTCTTTAATCTATCTGATATACATGAATCTATTCATATTCATCTATCATATGGAACATTTTAAAAATCCCTCAATTTCAAACGTATGTCAAGTGATATTTTGGTAATGGATACATTACAAAGGTTATTTATATTGAACAAACACATATTTTTAAAAAATAAAATACTTCATACCATTTTTTTAAATATACTAAGTCATTTTATGGACTAAAATAAGCCCCAGGATAATTTTATGATAGATTAACCAGATTTTTTTTTCAAAATAATTTTGTTAAGGGAGGTTCATAACCTAATATTTTAATTAAAAATCCTCTAAATACCATTTTTTTCGTTAATATCAAGGATATTTTATTTTTAGCCACTTAAAAATCACTTTCTTATTCCTTTTTTGGATCATTTGAAATCTATGCTTGAAATGATCATGATGGGAGAACTGACTTTTTTCCTCGGTTTTGAAATTTATCAAAAACAGAAAAAAATTATATATATCAAATAAAAATTTATGTCCATAAAAATTATGTATAATACAATAAAAACATATAATAATTATTTTTGGAACATGAAAAAACATTATTTCTTGATGAATCTAGGAAATTATTTGTTCAAAAAAATTAGAAGAATTACTGGTAGTCTACTATAATGTACCCCTAGTCATCCATAGTTAATTTTTTTATATTATCATGTGTGATATTTAAATATAATCTAAAAGAGACTCATTTTAATGATGTAAAATGAATTTTTTTCATTTCCTTAAAGGAAATATAGATCTTATGATTTGTTTATCTTTTGAAAAGGAATATGAATTAAAAAAATTTATTTTATGACATAGATTGATATAAATTGGATAGAAAAGGCTCAAATAGACCATGCCATTTATTATGAGATGCATTAGTTTCAAGGTCTTATAATAAAAAACTCTAAGTGTAATTTTCTAGTTTTTAATTTCAATATACAGTGGCATGAAGAAGTTGTGATCTGGTGTTGTGGATGAAACACACACTTACTGACTTTTTCCTGAGTTTTGAAAAAACTCATATTTCCTGTGATAATAATAGTTACATAGAAATTTGTAAAAATTTAAAAAATCACCCACATAAAAACCACATAGATATAAGACACCAATTCTATCAGGATCACATAAAAAAATATTACATCACTTGAAAATTCATCAGAACACAAGAACAACATGACGATATTTTTACAAAACCCCTAAATTTAGATAGATTTGAATATATTAAACTGAACCATTTAATGGTTATAATAAAATAATCATGTTTATACTTCTTATTTACCAATCTATTTATAGTAAATAAGTCATCAACAAAATGGTATTTTTTTACTTAGTTTTTAATTTATTATTTTTTTCATAAATTTTTCAAAATATTCATAAAATAATTTCTGAAAAAATTAGTAAAAATACTTTAAGAAAAATGTTTCTATAATTTTTTGAATAATATTTTCTCAGAAACCCTATAAGTCACATAAAACTGGACAAACATTGTAATAAGGTTTTAAATTTCTCCCCAAGAGGTAAATTTCTCATTATTATATTATAAATTTGCATAATCATTATTATTTTATTTTTTAATATTTTAAAAAATTTATTAAAAATTTTTCTTAAATTTATTTTATAAACTAATACATTTAATTAGAAAAAAAATCATCATCTAATATTTAATTATACATATTGTTTTAAAAACATCATGAGTTAAAACACATTATCATTCTCGAGAAGTATTGTCAATCATTGATGTAAATAACGGTCTCAATCTAAGTAATCAGATATGAAGAAGTCATGTATTCTATCTCCTACATAAAATATATTTGAGTCACTTCATCTACACCACATAAGAGTTTTCAGAGAATATCTCCCATCACATTGAAAAAGAGATCGTTTGTTTCTTTGAGGTTCATCAGTTTATTAAAGTACATTTGATCAGAAAGATGGGTTCCTTCAATTAAATCTCTGATACTATGGTTATATAAGAAATATTGATATAAAGAACCCAATATTAAATGTAAGACTCTTTATAAAATAATTGGTTGATGTTTTCCAAATACCATTGGTAGGAGAGGCTAGTTTTGTAACACATATGTTTATGAAGAAGTGAGGATGTTTTGAAAACTATATCGCCAAAACATCCATACTTAAATAATATGATAATTTTTGAAAAGTTACTAATTTTTATCCAAAATAAAGGATTGTGGAAATTTGGTTGAAAAATTTACTTATTCCAAGTATAGGATATTGAGATACTATGAATTTAAAAGACATTTATGTCTTATAAATTCATTGAATGTGAGGAAATTCAATTTGATGATGTTTCTATTATGTTTCATTGAGGTTGTGTAACATGGAATTTTCATGTTGATGATTTTACCATATCCATATTTCATAAAAATGTTTCTAATCAACTTAATGTAAGTACATAGAATAAAAAATGTAGCATATCAAATAAGAAATAAAACTTCATATATATGAGATAAAACAGGTAATAAGATTAAAATTGTATATGATCCTTAATTGAAGAAGTTTTTAGAGAAAATGGACAGATTGGTACCCATTAATGAAACAAAAAATATAAATTAAAAAGTCATAGAAAATATTAAAACCATTGAAAATTACCCTCTAATTCCTAGGAAAAAGTCAAATACAATGTTTTAGGAGTTTTTTTCTTTTTTGAAAAAGAATGACAAAAGTAATGATCCGACATTTGGATTGGATAATACTAAAGATTTAGAACTAAAGTAGGATTCTTATGAATGGATTGGAGAAGATAAAAGGATGTAAAGGAATTAAAAAAATGAATAGTTTGGAAAATATGGTGAAAAGTTTCATAAAAGGGTTTAAAAATCGCATTGATGTAATGAAGAAGTAATGAAGGAAAATGCTTCTTCATATGTTTAGACTTTTTCCATTCAACTAGAAGTAAAACAAGCCAATATTCTATAGATAATTCATATATTTAGAAGAAAAAGTGAATAGAAGTATTTTTTTATATAAATCCATTCTAAATACTATCATGATTTTTTAAAAAAAGTATATAAAGAAATAGAAGAATATGAATTAGAGAAATAATTAAGAAAGCATATTTTGAATAAAAATCTTAAAATATAACAAAATTCTTGTTAAATCAATCATATAATTATGTTAATCATAGTGAACTTGTAACACCCCGATCTTCCACGATACGCCTCTCTTTCAATAATGCAATAGCTTGCACTGTACACAAGTTTCAGTTCTAACACACCGCGACTAATCAAAGTAGCTGTTATGAATAGTAATAACCAATTTTTAAAATTATAGAAATTTTATATTTCAAAATGGACTTCATTTTTGTATTCTTAATATCGAAATTATCCTAAGTTGAATTTTTTGTAACATTCTGAGAACTTCCAATTTTTTATGAATAGTGAAAAATACTTAAAACAACTTTTTTAATCAAAATAATTTATTGTGATAAATTATACTATTTAGTGGTTTTAAATTATAATTAGAATATATTTTTACCATTTTATCCAATGGTGGTCATTAGAATAAATTTAACATTGAAATTGGGCATGAACAATTGTCAATCTTTTGATATAAATTGTTTCTTAAAAACACGCTATTTGTTGTGACAGCAGGAATTAATTATAAAATTAATTAATGAAACTTATATGTTTGGAATTTTTTAAAACATACATCATTTTTGAAATCGGAATATCAAATATATCTTAGGGTGAATTTTTGGGATTTTTCTGAAAAACTTCAATTTTTGATGAATAGTGAAACCACTAAGTGGTACTTATAAAAACTGATTTTTCATTTAAATGAAATATTACCACTTTTGTGTTTTGAATTTCAAAAATCCGACATACATGGTTGTCATTAGTAAGTAAAATGTGGTTCAACGAGATTAAAATAATTTTTGGTGAATTGTAACTTTAAAGTTCTTAATCGCGATTAGAGGTAATTAGTGTAGTTTAAGGTAAAAATAATGTTTTAATAATATGAGATGAGATTGACACATGTACTACCCTCATTGGATGTGTCATGGACAACCAAGAAAATCCATGGGTCAAATTGGGGACCCCATGGAGCCACTTTGGTAGGAAAAGGACATAAATAACTTTTTATTTAATGTTAAAATAAAAAGGTCATAAACAAGAGTTGTTTTACTAAAACAATTTTTAAATGGGGTTATATAAGTCATATTTTTGACTATAAATATTAATTAGAAATATAAAAATATTTACTACATCATGATATTTTTTTAATAATTTTTATACATTAAATAAATTTAATTATTTATGACACCATGATGATGCAGCGATTACCTCATGAATTAACGATTTAAATAAAATGAAAAGATAATGTAAACTCCAAGGAATAAACTTGTCAAAAACCTATTGTATGAGTATATTTAGAACCCTTAGAACCTTATCCTAGAATTATATAAGTGTGGGACCTTTATAATCCGAAAATCATTGTATAATAAAGTAACATTTTATTACTTTCCAAAAGTGCCCCTCCTCTCCACTTATAAAAGGCCCCCACCTCTACCACCTTACTCACACTTTCAAAGCCTTTTGGCTCGTCCATCCTCTGCCCAAATACTCTCCCAACTTCCCTCCCTTACTCCTAGAAGCCTCACTTTGGGCAGAAGTCTTCCCAAGGAAGCCTTTGGCTCAAATCAAAAAGAGTTACCCGTTTAAAAGGTAGTGTTTTCTCTTATGTTCTTTTGTTTTATTTTGCTTCTCCAACCCCTTAAACTCTTTTTATTCCTTTATTTTGTAACAAAAACAGTATCTAAAATATACTAGGATGTTGTTATGATAAATATTTGGTTTAAACTTACACACACCTTTGTCTAATGGTTAAAGAACATACTGTTTCTGTGGGTGGCGAAATACTGCCTCACGAAACTATGATTGTACAAATTCTTTTAACACCTATAATGGTGGCAATTTTGATGACACTATTTTCATATATGATATATATATTATGTTTATGTTTTCCTTATCCTTCTTTATTTCTCATTTAAGGCATACTTTATGATTTCCATTATGGGTAAACGCGATAATTTCATTTTAGGAAGTGCGGACTACCGCCCCCTCAAAGTGATTTCAATCGTTAATGCCATATGTGGGATGTATAAAGGATGGAGTAAATGATATTGTATAT